>CM019178.2:22538140-23191209 GCA_009739505.2 Apolygus lucorum | reverse complement strand
TATTGTCTTTTCCCTGCCGACCCTCTCTCCCGAAGGGATTTTCACCACAACCTTTGAGAGGGTTTCTCGGCCTGTCCTCACTACTAGCACCATACAGGATTTACCGTTCGGATACTGGACCAAAGACAATAAAGGATGTTACATCTCAACTTTTTTTCTTCAAATTTTAGTTACAATTTAAACAAAATTACAACAATATTCAAACATAAACTAAACACATTTTTTTAACATTTCAACTTAACTATTAATTATGAAAAACATATTTACAAACAATCAGTTATCATCCAGTCAGCTATTGCTCTACACTTTATGGAATGCACAATAATGTTGGTGCCGAATTATGAAAAATACAATGCGATCCTATCGCTAAAGGTTCAAGTATGTAGATATTTTGGGGCATCCAATACTTTCACGTCAACTATTCGTAGGTTTCTTGGAACCAGCTGTTGAATGAAGTCACCTTTTGCTTTCCTTTCACATATATGATATCATAATTAGAAGAGATGCGATGAAAAATATTTGATAGCTGGCTGTATTCCCACATCTCCTTCATCCCACGGAATTCTAATGTACGTGCTTTACGATCCAATTATTAGCTTTTCGAGCCTTTGGAACGTAAATGTACAATCCCTTGGGTGGTTTGAAAAATCCAATGTTGTGCTGAGAAAACATTGTGATCACTCAACGATAACTCTTTAACGATATGCTTCATTTCATTGTTGAAGAACCAGTGGAGATCCAGAACAACCTCTCTCTTTGACGGCATGATGATGACTGAAGGACAATCGATTATGGTACTCCTTTTATATAGGCTTCACGTGACAAATGTCAGTGGTGAAGTGGTCCAGCTGCTGAGGTTCGATGATTCGCTAAATCTCCTTCAAGACGTAGGATTCATACCTACATGCAGTCTGACAACATTTTTATACCATTCGACGAAACTATATTGGTCAAGGGTTGTACTCCACTGATCGGTCGTGAATGATGAGGCAATACGCTGTGTGTCACCGGGAAATGCTACGCTCGCTTCAAATTCTAACATCACATCTATAGGTCCAGATTTGATGGATTCACTCTGTTTTGAACAATCCAAAACAACTAAAGTTCCTCTTTCCTTGAATTGGTGAAGTGAAAGTAATGGATGATTGTATTCAACCCGTAGTAACTTTGTTGAAATGTGGCATACATTCGGTAGAGGACAGAAAATTGATTTCTGTCAAAGTTGATATTCAGATCATCGTATGGGTATGATTTTGAGTTCAAAAATAACTTAACATTGATCAGATTACAATGGTCGAAACGGCCATGACAGTTTCCTCACCGTGTTCTTTCTTCCCAGTTTGAAAAAGCTAATTTACGTATCTAGGTTTTTCAACTTGAGACGACGTCTTGACGTTCCATACATGCTTCTGGGTTGTCCGGAAGTAGAGGGTACTCGTAGAGCTCCAAGCAGCGGAAATCCATTCGTATTGCCTTTTCCTTTTGAAGATTGACGATGAAGTTCCAGGTCGATGATGGTTGTCGAGTGTGAGGTAGGGTACACGCCAGGAGAGGTGAGTCACTTCGATTTTGGCCCGACCTGGTTCGGCTCCTGCAACTCCTTGTGCTAAGTAGCAATTTTCATCTCTTCTCGATCGTAGAAATATCAGTTCTTGCTTGACGTTGATAAACTACTTTTTGATAAGATTCGAAGAATCCAAGTAGCATAACTGAGGGGTAAACAGACGTTGAAATACCCTTCAGTTGATACGTTGAGAGTATCAGTCACTACCCAACCATAATTTTACAATCTCGTTCTCGGTGCCTTTCATGAACGATGTGTAGCCTTTCATCGATGATGTTATTGCCGGGATTCCTCACTCGGTCGATTCTGTGGTACATATTTCGTAGCCGTATCTCATCAAAGAGAAACGGGAAGGCGTTGCTAGTCATTGACATAGTAGCTGGCGGCGGTGGTCCTGATCCATCTTCCTTCAAGAAACGTCCTTGTAGCTCCAGGAAACTTTGACTCGGTAGGGTGAAGAGGTATTGATGCTGTATGGCGATTCGTATCTCCTGTCCATAGTCCAAGGATGAACCGTAGGGGTAGTGAGTATGGTACTCCACCCGTTCACTCCTTCCTCCTCATTAGATAGGTGCTCTTCAACGTTCAACATGTTGACTCTTCGAGATCCAGTTGACAACTGACTGATTTCAGGGTGTGCAGCTCCTTATATACTATCTTCACTGAGCGAAATTCTCGGTATTGATCCAACTATTATGTCTCGAGTCGAATCCCAACCATTTTACATAAGCTCGACCCCTCTCCATCTCGTCTCAGTAACCTTCTCCACAAGATATACTCTTGGGTACTTGGGTCAATTGTAGTTCTTCTTGATAAAATCCTCCGGCGACTTGTTTTCTTCTCACTATCCTCCAGAATGTAGGTGGGTGGTACAGTCTTCTTCACTCGAATGATCTTGAATATTTCAGTTGACCACGAGGGAGTGTATCCCTTTTCAAATTCTGCTTTCCTCTTGGATATCCTCACGTAATCGTCAATCTTGAATTTTGGCTGTTGTTTCTTCCTCTTCTTCGGTGCGAATAAGGTCTTGAGTGCCAACTTCTCTTTTCGTTTTCCTTTGACATCTGCAGGTGCCATCTTAATCGAACTGTGTTTGGTCTTGTTATACAGTCCAACGATTTCTTCTATGACATTCACCCATTTGTAATGTCCCTGCATACTGAACTGTTTCCAAAGCATTGTCTTCAGAGTGCGAATCACTCGTTCCACTATTGATGCTTTCAGATTGGTGAAGGTAGAGTAGTGGTTGATGTTATGACTGTTCAGTAGCCCTCTCACAGTGGCATTATAGAATTCTTTTCCACGATCAGTTTGTAAATGACGTGGTAAACGTGGTGCTGACTTTTCGAATATCTGCTGGAATCCCATACTGGTTGCTGTGGCTGTCTTGGATTTGAGTGGAGCTATCCAAACGAATTTCGATAGGCAATCTATTACAACGAGTATATATCGGTTTCCTCCATTGATTCTCGAATACGGTTGAAGTTCCAGTAGATCTGCTTGCCATAAATCGTCTATTCCTTTCAGAATCACTCTTCTTCTTTTATAGTTCTTTCTGGCTGGTCGATGAAGCTCCTCAATGATTTTTCTCTTGACGTCTGTCATGTTTCGAGGCTTGACACTGAATGATGATGTATTCTCAGATACTGATGTTTATATAGGTTGAGAAAATCACGTTATATGCTGACCCTCCCATCCGAAGGGATTTCCACCTCAACCTCAAGGAGGGTTACTCAGCAAAAAATTAGAGATTTTCTTTTGATACCGTCTATTAAAACAGGTCCTCACTACTAGTTGCCTCATAGGACTTACCGTTCGGATACTTGGACCCAGACGATTATGAATTATTTTCAGATGAAGTACTGGGCTTCTTTCTTGGGTAGAATTTCCTAATAATAGCCCATTTCGGATGTTTCCGTTCAATGTTGAAATTCTCTGTTGAACTAAATCTTTTCTTATGTGCTTTGGTCGCATCCAGTATCTTTTTATAGGATTGAAGATCATGGTCCCTGATCATTGTCTTGTCCGGATTTTTCATGAAGAGAAGTTCTAATAGTCCAAGGGTGCAATGGATTTGCATGTCTGTTCCTATTCGCATCACATCATCTCTGATAGTTACATAACTATCTCCCAATGTGAAGCGGTCAGATTCTCTGTGGTAGTGGATTCCATAAAGGTCATCGAATCCTGGTTCTCTATCAATTTTCTTCCTGACGTACTCTGATGCATAATGTCCATATGATGGCTCAACTGGTGATGACGATGCAAATGGTTCTTGAGGGGTTGGAATAACTCTCACGTCTTCTTGCGTTGTCGATCCAGTAGGTGGTTCCTCTTTAGGTGACATGATGTATGGTATCGCAGTAGAATCTGATGAGATATCGGTTTCTTCTACTTTCCTTCCGAATAAGTCAAAAATACGTCTTGGTCTGGTTCTTCTTCTCCTCCTGTTAATGTACTTCCATGGATCAATTGTAGATGACCCAGCTGTCTGCTCCAATTTCGGCTTCTTGGGTGATGGCGGATTCAGAATAGCTTCTCGAATGGGTTCAAACCTCTTCTTGAGATGTTCTTCTGTGTCCTCCCTGCTCCTCCTTATCTGGTTATACCTCGCTCTAATGTGTTTACGAACCTCAGCGATCTCTCGCTCAATAGATGTTACTCCTTCCATGGTTTGCAATAGACTAACTGATTTATCCTAATTCAGGGTATTATATAGGTATCGAAACCTAGCCTATATCTCCCACTGCTGACACCACACTCTTTGTCTATGACCAAAAACCCATACCTACTAGTTTCCCAACACCTTGAACAAATGTCTTTGAATTTGACGAATGACATATCCATGTTCACATGGTCCTCGTATATCTTTTTCATATTTAACGTGTCTTGTCTAAATACAACGATTAAATTGGCACAATCCCTGACCAAATGTTTAGGTATACGACAATAACTTTGGGCTAAATAAAAGCTATCTGTCTTACTATGTCGACCCATGCTGAAGAACATCCTAATCCTATCTTGTTTGTCGCAAGCTACGTCATCAAAAATCATTACGGAATTTGGTTTAGTTTGAGAGGGTAGTGGTACTTCATCACTATTTTCGTATTTGAAGAAGCCGATTTCTTTTAGGGGTTCCATGATTCTAGTCAATTGGACGTATTGAGGTTGGTGGAGGGTTCTACTAAAGAGATAGATGTTTTCAAATCTCAATCCCTGAGGAGAGTATAATAGATTGAGCATCAAATTTGTTTTGCCACCATTCGAAGTCGCACACATTATGCACCTTATACTATTGGGTAGCAGTGAGCTATGCCTTGTTCTATCGGAGGTATTCCCCTCTAACTTTGCCAAATTGTGGACTGGGAGACCGACACCTTGCTTCACCAACTGCATGTTGAATACTGAGGACGTTTGTGAGAGGACCAGCCCTTATATACTATTTGCAACCCACTATTACCACCACCACAACTTAAAAATTTCATCAACGCCCTCCCAAATTCTCATCACAAGTCCATTGCAATAACTTTCACCCCTCCCTTTTTGAGAGACAACGACCTGGTTGCGTACCCCAGGCCCACCCTTGCATAATGGAACGAGTAAACCAAACATAGGTTATTACAAAACAAATATGAAGGATTGTGAATAAAATCAAAGTGGAAAATAAAAAGATAAAGAAAAAAATAAAAGCAATCCTTTACATAGGTTCCGCTAACCATTGGTTGTTTTACTCGTTCCGCAACCCCCGGGAAATCCCGAAAGATTTCCAGCTACAGTGTGTAGCTTTGGTTGCTCCACTGGTACGCAACCAGGTCGTTGTCTCTCGTACACATTTACTTACCCACCCTTGTGTACATTCGATGATGAGAATTTATAACAGTGATGAAAATTTGATAACCTAAGACGGTGATGAAAATTTGATAACTTAAGACGGTGATGAAAATTTGATAACCTATGACGATGATAAAATTTGACAGGACCAGCCTGTTTAAAAATTTGATAACCTAAGACGATGATAAAACTAAAAAAGGACCAGCCTGTTTAAAAATTTGATAACCTAAGACAATGATAAAATTAAAAAGGACCAGCCTGTTTAAAATTTGATATGATGATAATTAAATGAAATTGGATCACTCAGGAGCCAGCCTGTAGTGTCCTAAAGCTAAGGTGGTGATGCCATCATCTAAAATATGTCTCTTATCGTCATTAGGAGACAATGATATTTTATTGGTGACAATGGACTGTAAATTGTGATTTTTTGATCTAATACGACTACATATGTCTCTTTTTATTGATAATGATGATAAGCAATCAAGATAGTGGTCGACAGTGATTTTCTTTTCAACTACACACCTTTGCACCCCTTTTGCTCTCTTATATTCTTTCCCATCAATGATCATGGCATACATTTTCGGTCTCAAGCCAACAAATAAATTAATAGGTTTACCTTCTGCTTCGTCTTTGAACTTTCCCAGAACTTTTTTGTTTATATTAGAGTAAAGTGGGTGGTCTTGGGGATAATTTGAGGTGTCTAGATGGTTGAGCAGGTGGTTCTTCATGTCTCGATACCAGTCATCGGTTTTTATAGACATGATGAAGCTATCAGTGTCCATATATAAGAGATTAAGTGCGTCAGGGTAGAGGGGTTTTAGAACATCATAAAAATAGTTATACATAATTGTTTTGGAAAGATCTAAAATCGCTTGCCCCACAAATATAGGTCGATTGAATGTAAGGGTTGTTTTTCTCATTAAAATGCCGACTAGATTTTCGTTGAAAATAGTTGAATCTACGAAATTAGACTTAGCAATTAGCTTCTCAGCCTGCTGATAGCTAGTTACAAGTCTAAAATCGATTCGATTTCTAATACATTCCATTGTTTTTCCGTATACTGCGTTATTATATAATTTGAACTGGTCTTTATCAAAATCGTTGGTAGCTTTCTTTCTTAATTCATTATTTAGTTCAATGTAGGGTTTTAACCAGTTTGACTGTCGGAATTTTAGTGCTCTGTTAATTTTTACTAATTTCATGCCATGATCTAATGCTTGCTTGAGAGCCATGTAGTGTACGACATAGTTTCTCCGACCACCGAGATGAGCCACCAACTTTCCACCAACACTTCCCAACTTCTCAGGAAGGAAGGGGAGATCATTATGGTGATCGTGTAGCTCATCTGGGTAGTCAAGAGAAACATCAAGAAGATATCCATATGGGTCGTCAGCAGTGAGGGTTTCCAGTTTGATTGAATTTAGATCTTCTACAAATGAAAATTCTCCAATGGGTAGAGGCATGGTCATTGCGGTGGAATAGAGCGCATTACAGTCTTGGTAGGCCAGAAACAAGTCCTCTTTATCAGGGTTGTAGCCCTCGATAAAGCGGTTATTTGCTTCGGCCATCCTTCCTGGAACTTGAACTAGTCCACCCCTAATGCCAGCCTCTACCATTAAAATTTGATTATAGTCTGTGAGGAGCTCAATTTTGACCTGAGTACATTTGAGCATCGCATCCCAGGTCATCATTGGTGATGTGAAGTAGTGAGCAGGATCAAGGGAATGGGATTTGATTGTTATATTGCGGAATGATTCAAATATTTCAGCAAGGAGGAGTACATCGATTTTCATGTAGAGATCGCTATACTCCCCCATGCTGGAACAATTGAATACTTCCCACACTTTCTGCGCATGTTCATATTCTACTATGTTTCAGTTGGCTATAAAATTCATTAATTGGGGGTAATTGGGTTTCATTATATTTCTCCCATGAGTTCATATACTCGTAGGGGAATACTCCTTTCCTTTTCACAAGATCTAATTCATTATTATTGAAAAATTTAGGTAAAATATTAAAATTAGTTAAAGTTTTGGCGAGACCATCTAAACTGTTTGATAAAAATCGGAAGCTATCTAAAAATCTCAATGATATTTTTTTATTTACTCTTTTGGAGAAGGTGATGAAATTTTCAGAAGTGGATGCTATGACATCAATTTGTTTCTTGTTGTAACCTAATTTGGGAATTATGAAGTGGGCGTCAAATCCAGAGAGGTTGTGGAACAGGACAGGGAGGAAGGAGGGGGGTTGATATTGAATATTACAATTACGATGGGCAGCTCCCCGGTAAGTCCCTAATATGTGACAATGGTCACGAACTTTGGGATTTTCCGGGGAACTGAAGCCCTTATTGCACATGAAACACGTTGTTGCACTCTCATATTGATTTTTCTCAGCTTGCGTCAGAATTGGCATTTTTTTGTTAGAACTATATATTTTACTCACTTCTTCAGCAACATGATTTAAAAATTCCAACAGTTTTTCTACAACGTCTTCCCCTCGATATACGAACAAATCTTTCGGTATTCGATCACTGATGGATAAGAACTCCTCTTGAATATGGACATATGCACACGCAGAAGTGGGGGTATGTTGATTGTAGGGGTGGGTATAAGATGTATCAGGGTTTGGGAGGACAGTATGGATATCTTCACACATGGATTCGAAATCGGCATAAACTACATAGGGGACTGTCATAGACCTACCCACTTTTTCAAATTCTACGTACGTTTTCTCAGGGATCTTTGGAACAGCAGGTTTATTGGAATTACATAGATTTTCATGAGCTTTGATGTCACCAGAGTTATCAGTCTGCTTGAACCAAAGACACCTCTTGCAGAGGTTGATTCTATGTTCTTTTCTTGTAACTTGTGAACGAACTAACTTGTTAAAATCTTTAATATATACGTAGTGGTTGTTTATGATCTCACCACTTCCTAATTTTTTCTCTAATAATAATAAATCTCTATGGTCCTCTAGTTCCTGCTCAACAATTTTCTTGGGGTATATGTTGTCATTTTCGTCTAATTTAAATATGTTAATTGAAATATTATTGATTTTCTCAAATTTTTTGATGTCATACATTGTGGCAGGGAATCTTATGCAGTCAAAGTTGTAGTTATGTCTCAGATTTACATAGGTAGATGCTCTTTGAGGATTAATATGAACCAAATTAGCTAATATGGCATACTTGAAACAAAAATTGTCTTGATTTATCACATTAATACAAGCTTTTCTATTTTTAATTTTTTCTGGGAGATCAATGAACATGCCACCTCGGAGTGGAGAGTATTTGTTTATTCTTACTCTGATGCCATGAATTACTTCCAATTTCCACCCACTTTTCTTCACTTCAAGTTCAGAAAGTTCATTATTCAAACTATTACCCATCGATTTGAGGATTGAATCAATTTCGTTTTCATGTAACAATATATCGTTTTTTACTTTGAGGTTACAATCCATTTCCTCTCCTAAGGAGTTGACGACCTGAATATCGATAAGCAGATTGAATTTAATCGCACCATGTTCAGCCAGAGATTTTTTCAGAATTTTTATCAATTTGGGTCTAATATCGATAAGGAATGATGGCAAGTCGAGGGCATAATTAGATTGTATGAAGTAAGATGCTATGCGATTGAGGAATGCTGAGTTGTACGGAATTATTTGGTCATCATCGGGGGCATTTACAACTATTTGACCTACGCTTGGATCCCCTCTATTATGGATAGTATTAGTTCTTGTTGTACAATAATTGTAGTGTGTGGCATAGAGGGGAGCATTCATAAATCGTGCACCACATTTGTCACACTCTAAATCTAAGTAACAATCAAGTTCAAGATCCAATCGCATAGTATTGTCATCAAAAAATAGTCCACATCTGGTGCAGAAATCCCGTACATGTAAGGCTTGCTCATGGGTTTCTCTCTCTTCCCTCGAAACAAAATCCATTCCACAATATGCACACACGGTGTCAAAGAATGTGGCTCCATCATCAATGGGAGGTGTGTTCCTCTTTTTGGCAGGAGAAGGTGAACACAAATCAGTATGAGTCTGTTCATGTGCTACTTTCTCCTCTATTGAAGGAAAGTACTTCCCACAGTGGCCACACAAATTGGAAAACAAGGATTCATTTTCATCCAACGATGAAGGGGATGCAGGTCTTTTCATGTTTTCACTTCTACCCAGTCCACATCTCATTTCATGCTTTATCAATTCATTGGCACATTGGAATACCCTCTTACAGAAAGAACAGGCTCTTGAAATACCCGCCATCACGAAAGACAAAAATCAAAACTCTACCTTGCAAGCAAGAGAAAAAATCGAAATGAATGAATCTGTTAGGTGAACAATTTGTGAGTTTCAATTTAGTTCAAATTGAGAAATGGACAAATTAAATTTTATCAAAGTTGATTAATCAGAAAAAAATTGGAAACTAAACAAAATTTCAAGAGAAAAATGCAAAATAAACTGAATTGAAATCAAACTAAAAAAAATTCTGTATGAAATGATTCACGAAAAGAAAAAAACAATCAAGTGATTGAGACAAAAAAAGAATAATAACAAAATTTTCAACCAACGGATTGAAAAAGAAAAAACTTCAGAAAAGTAGCTATTAAACAAAAATTGTTTTAGAAAAACCAAAACAACAAAATAATTACGGAATTATTTACAAAATAGAGAAGAAAAAAAAACACAATCAACTGATTGAGGAAAAAGAAAGAATAATAACAAAATTTTCAACCAACGGATTGAAAAGAAAAAATTTCAGAAAAGTATTGAACGAAAATTGCTTTAAAAAACCAATAGATAAAAGCGATAACAAAAATTTCTTTTTGTTGATTTTTTAATGAAATTATTTGCAAAATAGAGAAAAAATAAAACACAATCAACTGATTGAGGAAAAAGAAAGAATAATAACAAAATTTTCAACCAACGGATTGAAAAGAAAAAATTTTTAGAAAAGTATTGAACTAAAATTGTTTTAAAAAACCAATAACCAAAACCAAGACAAAAAAATTAATTTTTATGAAATTACTTACAGAAAGAAAAAAATCACAATCAACTGATTGAGAGAAAAAAAAGAATAGTAACAAAATTTTCAATCAACAGATTGAAAAGAAAAAATTACTTCAAAAAGTTAGCTAATAAACAAAAATTGTTTTAAAAAACCCAGACAACAAAAAAAATAATTACGAAATTAATTTCAAAATAGAAAAAAACAAACAATCAACTGATTGAGAACAAAAAAAAACTTATCAAGGTCAAACTTGAACGAAAAAAAAACCAATCAAGTGATTGGGGAAAAAAAAAGAACTAATCAAGGTCAAACTTGATTTAAAAAAAGAGTGGGTTTTGGGGGAGAGGTAGACCTAAATTGCAAACCAGGAGGTAAACGAATGAGGTTTCTCACTTATCCCAGAGGAGCAGGGGACGATAGCTGAAGAGCGGGTCTGGAGCTGAAGAGCAGGTCTGGAGCTGAAGAGCAGGTCTAGAGCTGAAGATGAGAGCTGGAGTTTGAAGGAGAGCACTGGAAAACTAGTTAACACTACAAAAGCACGAGCAAGAGTGGGAGGAGGAGAGGAGGAGCAGCTCCTTATATAGGGCGGGAATGGAGGGGGGTAGTTCCTTTGAGAAGGTATACAATTCGGTTAAGAAGGATAACCCTAAAAAATGCGTACTGAGAAGGAATACTTCATCACAGAGAAGTAATACGTGAATAAAGTTTTATGGGGGGGGGGGGTTGACTATAGGCATTGAGAAGGAATACATTTTCATTGAGAAGGTATAGAATTCTGTTAAGAAGGATAAATTTAAAAATTACCTACCTAATGAGAAGGAATACTTATTCACAGAGAAGTAATACAAGAAAAAAGTTTGAATTGGAGTGGAGTTTGACTCCAGGCATTGAGAAGGAATACAATTTCATTGAGAAGTTATAGAATTTTGTTAAGAAGGATAAGCTCAAAAATTACCTACCTATTGAGAAGGAATACTTATTCACAGAGAAGTAATAGATGAATAAAGTTTTAATTGTTGGGGTTGTTGACTGAAGGTGCATTCAGAAGGAATACAATTTCATTGAGAAGTTATTGAATTCTATTAAGAAGGATAACCTTAAAAATTACCTACCTAATGAGAAGGAATACTTATTCACAGAGAAGTTATACACAAATTAATTTGACCTTGGGGGTGGTGGGTGGTGGGAGGGGGAAAGGGGGTGGTTGATCTTGGGTATATAAGGGGCTGCTCTTGGAGGCGGCTCTTCATTCTGCTCCTGCTCTTCAAGATGATCAACTCTCTCTCATCTCAACTCAACGCAGCCAACAACCAGAACAACGGAATCTGCCGTCTGTCAGACCTTCGCATTGGAGTTCCCTACGAAGTGCTCTCATTTCAAAGATTGCAAAGTCGGTTTGGTGACACTATCGTGGCTTCATTGATCCCCATTGGCTGTCTTCAAGAAGCTTCCATTAGAGTCTTCCTACCAAAACGGTTCAACGACGTACTCACCGAGGACGAAATTCAGAAGTACAACAACAAGGTCATCAGATCAGTCAACCTCATCTACAGAGGCCTTGTCAACAGACAGCACGACTTGCAATTTGTGTGAAAGGTAAGTTATCATTTACCGCATTCAAATTATGAGTTTCATCCATATTCAACTATCGTAAATATAAATGTTTCATCGGAACTTTTCAGATGGCTTCTTCCAGTAAGCAGTGTTCAATTTGTGGTGCCAACTTTGTCACAGTAAGAGCATGCCAGCTCCACGAATTATCCTGCACTCGGGCCTCTCCACAGGAAAGATCGCCCAGTCCTGCTTCTCCATCAATGTGGGTTACAAATAACGAATTCTCAACGCGATCCACTGATGAAGAGGAGTACTCTGACCCCATGAATAAGGTAGATTCAGTTTCATAGATACTTTCAAGTACCAATTTTAATTTTTACTGCTTACTTACATAATTTTATGGTCATTTTCCAGACGTATGCTGTGATGCCATCTTCCAGAGAGTCGCCTCCCAGGAAGAAGATGAAAACTTACAGCCCATCTCCTACTCCCTCGTTTGAAGACTACTCTGTCGTCGAATACCCATACCTTTCTCCCTCATACCTTCTTCTGCATCTACTACCTCCATCTCCGTCCGTTGATAGATACTCACCAGTACCAGAAGACGACCAGCCGCTATTGAACAACAGCTTAGATTCAGGGTTTCTTTCGTGGTGTTCCCAATGTTTAACTGACCACGAACACTAATTTTTCTATTCTATTTCATTGTATCGTTTATTCTTGAATTAAAATTTTTCATCGGTCCTTTGGAGGACCAACAAGTTCAATTTATACAAGAGAAGGAAAGACTGAATAAAAATAATTATTAAAAAAAGTGTGTGATTTCGTAAAGAATAAGTTTTTTCATCGGTCCTTTTGAAGACCAACATGTTAAATTTACATAAAAGAAGAGCTTAGTTGGAAATTCCAACGACCAAGAGGGTCGAACAATGTTACTAATTGAATCTTAATGGTAAAGAAATTAGTTGTACTTACCTTAGATCCTTTGAACTGTCCTTTTCAGGACAACAAATTTCAGTACAAATTTCTCTTAGTTGTACTGACCTTACTTTGAAACTCAAAATAGAGATTGAAACATGATTACAAGGTAGGATAGATCGACCATGCTGCCATATAGTTAACCTATCATGAAGCTCCATTCTCAAGCTAGCTTAAATTGTAGTTTTATACCTTATGACATTGGTAGGTAGGGTGAGAATGAGGGGTGAGAGTGAGGGGGAGTGTGTGGGGTATGGGGGAGTGTGTGGGGGTATGTATGGGGGAATATGTGCGGTAGGTGTGAGGGAGTATGGGTGAGTGTGTTAGGAAGTATGGGTGAGTGTATGAGGGAGTATGTGGGGTAGTGTGTAGGGGTAAGTATGGGGGAGTATGTGGGGTAAATTTGGGGGAGTACGTGGGAGTATGGGGGGATATATGGGGTACGTGTGGGGGAGTATGGGGAGTGATAGGAACGAGTCGGGGGGGAGGAAGGAGTGAGGAGTAAGGGGCGAAAGGCGTAAGGGGGGGTAGAGGTTAGAGGCGGTAGGAGTAAAGGGGCGGCAGGAGTATGGGGGCGGGAGAAGGGGGCGGAAGGAGTAAGGGGCGGGAGGAGTACGGGGAGGGGAGGAATAAGGGGGCGGGAGGAGTACGGGTCGGGAGGAGTACGGGGCGGGAGGAGTACGGGTCGGGAGGAGTACGGGGCGTGAGGAGTACGGGTCGGGAGGAGTACGGGGCGGGAGGAGTACGGGTCGGGAGGAGTACGGGGCGGGAGGAGTACGGGTCGGGAGGAGTACGGGGGGGTGGGAGGGGCGGTGGCCGGAGGGGTCAGGGGGCGGGAGGGGTGGTGGGGTGGGTCAGGGGGTGGGAGGGGGGGTAGGGGTAAAGGTCAAAGGTCGTAGTATTAATAGTTATGGGGTAGAACATACATTCTTCCTCTACTTATATTCATATATCATTTCATCAATTTAAGATGGTATTGAATTTTTAGAATTTTTAGAGACCACGCAAAGCTTTGTAAGACAAACCGTTCGCTCCCTACGAAAACTTAAGGGTTGGACTTACAATAAATCATAAACACGAGTGTGAATCGCAAAAGAGGCCTAATCTCCGTTCAAATTTTACGATGTTTTTCTTCAAGTTGTACTCTGTTTTGAGTCCTTAGCAACCAGTAATCAAATTTCTTCACGAAAGCATCCACAACTCCCAGTTGTGAAGCGTTTATTTCTTCCAAATAAACTTGATTGTGAAGTAGATATGTGATAGGTAGGCAAAGCCGTGTTCTTTGCAGACGAGTGAGCTATGTAGAAGAATAATAAACCTTTGAGTAATAATTTGCACCGTTTTGTTTACTGGTATCGCGTTGCATTTGTCGCTTGTGGCAAAAAAAGTGTCACGAAAATTTCCTTGACCCACAGCCAAAAGACATTATCCATGTCAAAAATAAAAAACAAAATCTTAACACTATTTTGGATTTACAATCATCGTAACTTACCAACCCATAAATTTTGGATACTATTGTGCCAATGATTGATTGATTGATTGATTAAATGAATGTACTTTATTAATGGACTCACCCAACACTGGGAACCACACTCGCCTGGGAAGGTAATCTACATGTTTACCTTTGAGGGAGGGTTGTATTTGAGTGCGCTTGCACCATATTCCACTACAGATACAAATTGCGTGGATATATACCCTTAATCTAAAACGACTTCTATGTTTGCGATCGATCTAGCTTTAAGATTGGAAATCTCACGAATTATAACTCTCCACGTTGCTGGAGAACAGAATATTAGCGTCAGCAAATGAAAAGTGCAGAGAAGCTTCCTCGTATATTCAAATACAAGATCTGAAGATTATAGAAACCATGTGATGTAAAATGATCAGGTTTCGACGTTCCTCGAGATACCAAATTCACACCGATATCCTGTTTCCCTAGTTTCCAATACTATTACCAGAGCACGATTCATAAATCTCAGAACCCCTAAAGGTCAGTCATTAGTTATATATTTCTTCTTTCAATTTTACGACCCATAAAGAAGTGATTGCTTTTAATCAACTTCTTTGATAACGGAGCCTTTGTTCGTGCCTTACCGTCGTACTTTTCCCATGATAGAAAGAGTACTAACTTATATAAAGCTAATTGATACGTCATCATGAATCTCAGTAGATCATGATTTTGCCAACCATTCCTTTCAATGAAACAATAAGCTGAGATGAAGGAACGGGGTAAGAACAAGGAATGTTACAAAGAGTACTATTTGAGATAAATCAGTTTTCTCATTTTGAACTTTTAAAAAAAATCAATATTTCAAAAAATTACCAGACACTCTCGAGTTCCATTTGACATTATGTGAAAATTTGAATGCAAAAAAATGATAACATCAATTATGGAACATCAAGCGGTCAAAGTACCTTTTCTACTGGAATAAAAGAAGGTATGTTCAGTTTTCGATCTACTTTGACTTCAGGTATTCAGCATTTTTAAGTCATGGAGTGGGGTAACTCTAGCATTACTTTGCTGAATGTCGCGTACAAAATTCTCTCGACCATCCTATTCGACAGACTACAGCCTCTAACGGAGAAGATACTTGGAAATTACCAATGCGGATTTTGCCCTGGGAGATCTACTGTGGATCAGATTTTTACTGTAAGGCAAGTTGTTGAGAAGTGCAGAGAATTTAATGTGACCCTCCACCATTTGTTTATTGACTTCCGCGCGGCATACGACACAATTAAGAGGGATAGGTTGTATGCTGCTATGGAAGAGTTCAATTTCCCTCATAAACTCACGAAAATGGTGGAGCTGACTATGCGAAACTCGGTGTGCTCTGTGAAAATCCAGAATGGCCGTACCCCTAGCATCCCCACACAACAAGGTCGAAGACAAGGTGATGCACTGTCCTGCCTGTTTTTAAGAGATAAGAGATAGATTTAATAGCTCGTACTGAGAGTGATCTTAGAAGAGCAGTATCCTCTTTACTTGAGAGCGCCAAAGCCATGGGACTGTCCATTAATGAGGGAAAGACCAAATATTTAACCTCCGCAAGTAGTCACGACTCTCACATATACATGGAGGGCTACAAGTTTGAGATCGTGGATGACTTCGTATACCTCGGTTCGCTAATATCTGCGAATGGAGACCCAATCCCAGAAATTAAGACCAGACTAGCTGCGGCAAACCGATGCTATTGGGGTCTGACAAAGTACCTCCAATCCAGGCTCCTATCTCAGCATGTAAAAAGTGAACTGTACAGGAATCTAATCCACACAGTTCTGACATATGGATCGGAGACATGGACATTGGGGAAACAAGGGGAAGATTTACTCCGAATTTTTGAAAGACGGGTACTAAGAAAAATATTTGGAGCCATATGTGAGAACGGAGTCTGGCGACGAAGGAACAACGAAGAATTGTACAACTTGTATAAAGATATGGACGTGGTTCATCGAGCTTGGTCGCCTCAGATGGGCTGGACATTTGGTCCGCATGGACGAGGGAAACCCTGCCAAAACATATTGTTTAGTAATGCATGCATTCCAGGGGACGTCCCATTGGATAAGCATTAGATCAGTTAACCAGTTGGTAAGCGATAAAACTGTTTCACTGGATGTAATTTGGTTTATTAGTTTAGGCAAGAAATAGTGACCCCCCCCCCCCTCACCATTATCTACCAAAACATTTCTAGCCGCATGGGAGCCTCGAATTTGAAGAGCATTTTAAAATCCATGATCTACGATACCCAACATGCGATTTCGAGTTACCCCCCCCCCCCCTCTTCCCTCACCAATGGTGCCAGTCTGGCACCAAAGCGGGAATACGTCGTAACATTGAACTTTCATCTATTAGTTTTAGTAGGCAGTCCGTCGTGGTTCACATCAGTATTCAAGGTGAACCACAAAAAAAAAAGAAGAAAAAAAACACGAAATATGCGGTTTATGGTGTCATGGCACCATGGTGGCACCACTATTAGTTCCATGGTGGTACAGAGAATAATTCATGAAAATACGGAGGTATAATGAGAATTTTTCCTCAATTTCAAAGGTTGTGTACAATTAGTAAGGAGTAAAAGAACCGAAATATTGAAAAATCGGATATTTTATGAATATTATCCCCCACTTACCCCCTCCCCTTGCGAATTTTGGTACTCAGGTGAAATTATGTACATATCGGAAGTTATTTGAGTCAAACAAAAAAGAAACACACAAATTGGTTGGAAATTGAGGCCTGGGCAGAGTTTACGGGATTATGCCCGCAAACGCACGTTTTTTAAGCATTAACCCCCCCTTTCCCCCCCTTAAAAAGCAAAATTCAAAATTTCGGCGCCGTAGTGCACAACTAGATAGTTTTCCGCGTCGATGAAAAAAAGAACCACAAAAATCGGTTGAGAACTGAGGCCTGTGCAGACGACACAAGATTATGCCCAAAAACGCACGTTTTTTGAGCATCAACCCCCCCTTTCCCCCCCTTAAAAGGCAAAATTCGAAATTCCGGCGACGTAGTGCACAACTAGATAGTTTTCCGCGTCGAACAAAAAAAGAACCAGAGAAATCGGTTGAGTACTAAGGCCTGTGCAGACGACACAAGATTTTGTCACACACACACACACACACACACATACACACACACACACACACAGACATACACCTATGGTTTTTTTCGCGGATTTGGATTCAGAATGGTCTAAAACGGATTACTGTGTGGTTATTTTTTTTTTTCTGTTGTGTGTTGTCCAACTTCACCCCAGATCGATCGCATAAGGACGCCCAAGTCTTACTGTGGGACGTCCTAAAAAGTCTTCAGCGGGATGCCAGGCGGCAGGAGAACAAGAGGAAGGCCGCGGCTTCGGTGGACCGATGATGTGGAGGAAGATGTGGCAAGGGTGGGTTACCGGAACTGGAAGACATTGGCTGGAAACAGAGAGGAATGGCGTAGAATTGTTGAGCAGGCTAAGGCCCACCCAGGGCTGTAACGCCAATAAAGAAGAAGAAGAAGAGTGGGGTAACGTCTCATAATAACGTAGATTAATAACGTGTGACAAAATATTTTCATCGTGGAAAGGGGAAAACTGAGCCAACTTTGCTTGCTCAGGAAGTTCCTTTTGGACCCCAGTGTGGCCTTCCTGGGCTTAGTATTTATATGGAGACGTTTTAAGTTCTAGTGGGTTTCGTTTTGCAGCTGTAGACCACGCTGTCTGTATAACCTCTTCCCCAAAGTGTTTCCATCTCTTCTTCCTTCTATGGATCCATCTTACAGAGTTCTTGAACACCGAAGCCACCATCTCTTATGGCTGTATGAATGTAAGTACACCTTAACCACTTCGTCACCATATAATATTCGGGTTTTACCACGTAAAATATTGGTTTCGGACGAAAAATAGTAATTTTTTTCTATGGAGAGACCTCCAAGTACCCTTTTCAATGGTTATTTATTTATTTAGCAATTTGGATTCGGAAGGACCATGAGACCATCAGTTTTGAGTGGTACTGTAAACAAGTTCCCCTGATCACATCAATACTTACAAAAGGAAGTCTAAGAAATTAGTTACAGGCGCCGTGAATGTATTCTACCACTTCCAAGTCACAGTTTATGCGAATTCTAGCTGTAGATTGATTACCGGGAAGTCCTTATAAATTCACACTTCCTCTAATATCAAAGCGCAAACCTTTCGCGTTTTTCAACTCCTCATTCTCAAACGAAACGCGTGAAGAATCTACTTGAAAAATTGCGGTCAAGAGGGGTCTCTCAGGTACCCCTCAGAAAAAAGTCTTTATTCAAGCGACGAATTTCGCGGGATCGTCCGTCATTTTTCCTAAGTCGGACGAACAAAGTCGCGGAGTCGTCGAAAAAACCAAATACGGTCCGCCCTCAACACCTCTGGCGTCTTCAGGCTGCTAATGGACGCCAGTAAATCACAGCAAGAGGCATCCTTGGTCCACCGCCTATTTGTCAGGACGTGACCTGAGCTGCCTTGAGCTGAACTGAGTGGTCGGTGCCCAAAAAACCTCATAGTCCTCGTCCGAACTGGCATTGTAGACAGACATTAATGTTTAGTTCCTTTTTCGAGAATGGAGTGACTTGTTTGTCTTTCATTTTTCTTTCTACGAGTTCCACAATACTTTTGGAATAACTGCTGTAATCCTAGGAACTAAACAATAAGTTAGGGGTAGAAACCAACCATTTCATTTTTTCTGAAACTAAGAAAGCACCAACTTCATCAGTTTGCTTCAACTTGGTTATCTTCATCTGAATATAGGTAACGACTCTCAACATTTACAGGTTTCAATCAAAATTAGGAAAGCAACAGGAAATTGCCATTTTCACAGTCATGGTCACAATCCGGATATCTTGAAACCTTCCCATTAAGGTAATTGTATAATCCCCAAGCGATCTTCAAGTTCTGTAGAGCCGAGTAGGCTAGAATCGATTACTATCAGACAGACAAACCGAAATCCCTAAATCCCTCAAATGAAGGGAAAATTTACACAATTCCAAAATGTAAACTATTTAGAAATACTTATGTGTAGTGTAAAGGAACTATTGCTTCAATCTTTAATCTATTCCGTTCTCTAATAAGAAATAGGTACTAGCTTTAAATTTTTTAAATTAATTAAATTGATCACATTCATTAATTAAATCAAAAGTGCTACCGTGGAATTTCCACACACAAGTGAGTGATTTATTATGTACTGGAGTTGGAGAGGAATAGCAGGTGTTACTAGGGAGAATTTCCCTGCACAAGCAAGTTGAGTAGAGGAAAATTTGGTTGAGGGGCGTGATATCAACAGAAAGGGCTACCAGGGATGTACTCCTGCACAATTGATCTGATAATAACTCAAAAAAGGTTGAACCGTAAATACTCCAATATAAATTCGGAGAGATTAGGTTTGATAGATTTAGAACACAAAGTTTGAGAGCGGATAGTACTGGCTCAGAGCTTCCACCTACTGACCACGTCGGCTTGAGCCGTCATACATGTAGTAAATGATTTGTAGAAATATGTACTTGGATACCCACGTATTTGTACAATGAAATTGACCATTGTAAAGTGATCTTCTACCAAAAAGTTCTTGACTTCCTATTTCCTGCTGTGTGACAGACACTTTCAATTGACCAGCCAAAATCAGAGTCAACTATCGAGGTTCTATACGAATAACTGAATGAGAAAACTTCATGGCAAAACAAACATTCACTATCGTGTTTCTGATCACTGATGAACAAGCGGTCGGAACATAGTCGAGAAATGTTCTGGAATTTGGTTAGTCATTTTGTATTACTCTTAGAAGTGACGTGATAATACAAAGGGCAGCCGATTGTGGAAAATACGTTTTAAAAGTAACTTTAGAGTTGGAAGTCACTAAGGGCGGTATTCATAGTCATTCCTCAAGGCGCGGATTTCCTCGACTCGAGTTAAGGTTTCCTCCAACTTATCTTTTCTCGAGGATTCCTCACCCTATTCATAGACGAACGGAACGCATTTGGAGGTCGACCTCAGCTCATCCTCAACTCGAGGAGACCTCGAGTTACCAAACGACGGTCGAGGAAGAATTGGCAGCCCTGTTCAGGTAACAGCTCAGTGAAGGTTTCATGGAGAAGGTTCGATTGTTTATTTCAGAATGGTTGGTGTTGTTTTTCAGCTTTGACTTTGGACCATCACTGTTCCTGTTGTTCGCATTCCTTCTTCAATAAAATAGTGTTTGCTACCTTTTAATTTTTTATATTAGTTTCCAAATGGAAACAGAAAAGAAGAGAGCCGTTTTTAAGCGAAGCTGAATAAACTACGTTGAGGAAATTCATAATTGAAAATAAGGACATTGTGGAAAAAAACAGATGCGGTCTCAATTGTCGAAAAAAAAAGTGTTGGGAGAAAATCGCGAGTGATTTTAATTTCAGTGGAAAGTACCCAACAGAAAGTAGCGTATTATATTCAATAAGTATATTATATTTATATTGGTGCTCCTTTTCTTTGCGCTCGTTTGTTGTTTTGTAATTTACAAAGTACCAAAGCGCTTTTCACCTGAGTGAAATGGGCCATAGAATAAAGGCGCATCTAGACTGACCCGCAACACTTCCCGAGTCCCACGGCCGCGTCATTCCGTTACAACAGAACTTCTCACCCTCATACTTCTCAAATCAGTAGAAAACCCAATTTCCACTTTTTCTCCTATGGTGTGACACAAATGAAGGCTTTAGAACTATATGAAACAAATTTCCATTAATACGCGCTTTCAACAAGGAAGGTACCTAATAGGTAGGTACAGTACAATGAAGAGTTGAACATAGTCGATTACTTTTTTTTATTCGAAATTCCCACCCACCATATTTTGAAAATTGTTGAGGATATGTTGCTCTAACATTCACCAGAGTTCGGAGCGATTTGAAGATGACGTTTTTTTGTAAAGTGCGAAAATGCCGTTCTGTAGGGCTTATGACTACAGAACCTTGGCTTCGAAACAGATGGCTCGGCAACTTCTAAGATCGATTACTTCTTTTTATTCCAAATTCCCCCACCATATTTTAGTATATTGTTGAGGACATGTTGCTCGAACATTCACCAGAGTTTGGAGTTATTTGAAGATGTCCATTTTTTGTAACGCGCGAAAATGTTCGACATTTCTACTGAAATCAGCTATCATCAAATATCGGGCGGTCATAACTTTTCTTCCACTGAACCGGAATCGACCAAATTTCAGTATATTGTCGACTAGTTATGTAAGAAACATATGTCAGAATTTGGTGCAAGTAACTCAGTCGTAAGTATCCAGCCCTAGATGATGAAGAGATAGATTCTGTTCTCTCCTGTTCACAGAAATACTCTCGGGCAGGAAGAAAATCGGGAGTAGCATGTTTATCACGGTCTCTTTTGTAAAACGAAATATCTTCCGAAATGTTCGATCATCCAATACCTATACAAATAAGAACATAACTAAATTACTGGCATTCACCGTGTTTATCATTATTATCATAACTTTTGAGTACCTACCTCCAAAGGGTTTTCTTGATCCCGCAAGCAACATTTCGGCCTTCGCTGATCTCGCGAAGATTTCTACAAATACTCATCAAATTCCTCCAATCTTTCAATATCTTCAAAATCCATGTTTTCGGACGAAATAACTGAAGAATAGATCCGTAGAATATTTTATAACGACAACGCTTGTGATAACAGGTAGGTAGATATCATCAAAATCTTTCCTCAAGGTACCTTTTCACCTACCTTGGGCTGAGGAAGCTCGAAGCCCCTTTCTCGACTCGAAATATCTCGATTCGGCCTTCAAATTTCTCGACTCCACCTCCGAAGTCGTCTATGAATACCGCCATTGGAGGACGCCTTGAAATGAGGCGACTATGAATAGCTTGAGGAGCCGTCGGGCCTCCTTAAGGCTTCCTCGAGACCTTCCTCGACTTGGAGGATGAGTCTGGCCTTGACTTTGGCATAAGGCTTAACTATGAATAGCTCGAGGAGGAAAGGACTCCTCAAAGCGTACTTTGGAGGAGTCCTCCAACTCGAGTCATGACTATGAATACCGCCCTAAGATCTCAGATACTTGAAGACAAGATATCAGATGAGTCATCTCAAAAAGAGACCGTACTTACTCACTTACCTGGGAGGGCTTCGGCTTCCCTTAAAATGTTTTGCCACTCAACAATAAAAACCTAAAATGTTTTGCTCTGTTACAACTGCCTCCAGTTTCTCACACCTCGGTCGAAGACACGAAGGTTATTGGCGGCAGCCACACTGATTACCCATGTTTCGGTCATAGGTATCAATCGCGCCAATCAGTATACGGTATAAGCTTGGTGGTTCTGGAGAGCAGAGAGGATCTAAGCAACTTTAATTAATAATTGTAGTTTTTTGCCTCAATTTGTTCATCAACTTTGTCCATTATTTTGCATTTATTATAGAGATCTACTCCAAGATTGGATATTCGGGGAGACGCTACCATCTAGATTCAAATCTTGAGTGGACTACTGTTTTCGGTGGGCCATTTGCTTGTATTCCTTCTTATCGACGTTCATTGTCAGCCTCAACCTCTCTCCCTCGTTTTGAATTTGAAGGAATATCCCCTCAAGGGATTGCATTTTTCTAGCCACCAATGAATTATAATTCATCAATTTCTACATTCTGTCCACCCTTGGCCCTCTCTGACCGCTCCATCTGCTTGGTGGCTAGAAAAATGAAATTTTAATAATTATTAAAACATGAAGACATAGTCCGATTCATGAAAGCTGGGCTCATCCAATGGCTGGGACATGTCGACCGCATGCCAATGGAGGCTTGCGCGAGAATGATGCTGCGAGCGGGGGAGGCTTGCGCGAATGATGGCGCGAGAATGAGAGGACGAGGGGGTCGTCCTCGGAGTCGCTGGCTTGATAGATAGATAGATAGATAGATACGTTTATTTTCGCCATTTTGTACACTTTTACAATAATATAAATGCATGAAGGGATGCAATTTGCTCAGATTTCCTACCCGACATTAGGCTTGGCCCGTGTTGTAGGGTAGGATCTTTGCAAAATCGCTCCATATCGGTAAATAAATTGATGTCTACTATACAATTACAGTAATAAGTAAATTAATAAACAATACATGATTGGACAGAATTAAGGACGCATTTTGATAATCTCCAACATATACTAACTTACTTTAATATTCTCTAACTTTAATAATCTCTCAACTTAAATAGTCTCCTATACATATATGCTGTTTAATAGCCTTTCGCATCTAAAGCCCCCTTCTGTAACTAGCCAACTTAACACTTGCTTTTTGTATTTTCGTCTAGTGAACTTCTGGGGACTTTTCATGCTACGAACAATTTCTTGGTGTATCAAATGTAGAATGAAGATCGGGCTGTGCGTTGTCAGAGTCAGTCTAGGTCTAGGGCCAATTACATTCCCTGCGGCGGCATATCTAGTATCGTATTTCGGATCCCTTTGAGAAACTTCAATTATGTTGGGTGTCCTAAAGAATTGCAATACCTAGTAGATTTTTCAGATAAAGTTGTCTAATAGTAAATACCTTAGCAATATCAAATAGATCTACGGAAGGGGTCCTACGCGGTAATGACAACATCATTTTTATGATAATTTTCTGCCGAACATGTAACTTATTCATATGGGTGGAATACGTTCCTCCCCATGCTTGATGATGTCTGGAGGGACCTCCGGGTGGTGGGATTGCGGAGGTCTCAGGCGGGTTACCGTTCGGGTGGCGGAAGGGAGTTCGGGAAGCCAAGGGCCATATCGGCCTGTTGTAGTGCTGTGTAGTTAATTAGTTAGTTAACTACCAAGCAGATATCATCCGCATAAGCGTAAATATTTTCTCGGACCTATTTACGATATTGCTTGTAATATTTATTGTGTTCTATCACAAAGCGTGGGGGTTGGTTGGAGAGAGTAGTTGAGATTGGATCGCCCAGCCGAACTCCTGAGGTAACCAAATATCTCTTATCAGCTCACTACTCACAAAAACTTTTGCACTGCTACCCTCGAGCCTCTTAATGACCTGCCATATCACTATCTCGGGTATTTTAATCTCTTTTAGTGCTGTCATCAGTCAATTCCTACAGACTCGATCAAACACTTGACGGAGTCAATAAAGAGCAATAAATGTTGCACTCGCAACATTTCCTCATAGTCAGCCTTATGACAAAGATCTAATCTGAATCCACACTGGTAATCTCCCTATATTAGTATTTGGGTAAAGGTTAAGTCGTTCAACCAAAAAGTGGAGAAGATCTTGTAAACGAGGCCTAATGAGAGCTTATTGAGAAAAGCAGCCCCATATGACCTAATCTTAAACTTCTGATCAAGTTTCGAATCCAAAAGCAGTATATAAACCGAGAGCAACTCAAGAGCAATAAAAAAGTTATCACGGTAATAGCTTGTCTCATGAGTTTGAAGTTTTTTTCTTACCTATAAAAGAAATCTCATTTAGTTTAGGAAAGAATACCCAAGGCAGGCAGGTCCTTGGCGGCAAAGTTGAATTAGCATTTTTAAAGAATAATGGTGAATAATAAATTGTTTATGCACCTAGTTAGTTTTGCAATAGTTAGGTAATACAACGAATTCCTGGAAAAAACGTGGAATTTCTTGATTGGTATTAATTTTCAGAACTATTCACTTAAAACTGAATACTATAATATTTATTCATGAGGGCGTGGTGTATTGGATAGTTAAAAAATGCTGGATTTAATTGGGTTCAAGTTACCATGACGCTAATAGCGTCAACTTGACAGAAAAGGCGACGTCACATATTTTTATGCGGCGTTGACGTCGAAAACATCGAGTCTATTGAGTTTGCCTGACGATGTTCTGCCGTACCCGTAATTAGCTTGAAGATGGAAGGAGCGTATCCGAGAGCAGTAAAACAGGGACTCAAGGTCACCAACGGGTCTGTTAACGTTCAGAGTCAAGAGGCAGAATAAAATACTACGAGTAGGCAGGCCATCCCGGGCTCCTTTGAGCAGTTTTACCTCGAGTACCGTGTGTAGTTAAAATACTCTTAAGTTATATCCTGTGACACATCCTAATGGAGAGAACCAATCTCAGCCATCAGTACGTTCCAATCAATCTTGGCCAAAGCTGAAATAGAGTAATTATGAGTACCTGTATTATTGCTTACAATAGTCAGCATTCTTTGTCAATAATAAAATATGGGTAGTCTGAGTAGTAAAATAAAATAACATTGAACAAACGGAAAAACATGTCAGCCATGACATTTTTTTTTCTTGGTCGATTCCAAAGGTTCATTATTGAAGATAATAAACTAAAAACGCTGCAAATTATTACACAATGGTTTATTTTTTTCTATATAGATCACTCGTCTGCAAAGCCACCAACCATCCAACATGATTAGGACTCTTTTGCGATTCACACTCGTGTTTCTGATTTATCGTACGTCCAACCCTTAAATTCTCGTAGGGAGCGAACGGTTTGTCCTACAGGGCTCCGCGTAGTCTCATCAAATTCTAAAAATTCTTTACTATCTTAAATTGAAAGAAAAACAATACCTTTATATCACAATTTTTAGGACGTCCCACAGTAAGACTTGGGCGTCCTTATGCGATCGATCTGGGGTAAAGTTGGACAACACTCAACAGAAAAAAAAATAACCACACAGTAATCCGTTTTAGACCATTCTGAATCCAAATCCGCGAAAAAACCATAGGTGTATGTCTGTGTGTGTGTGTGTAACAAAATCTTGTGTACTCTGCACTCTGCACCTTAGTTCTCAACCGATTTTCCTGGTTCTTTTTTTGTTCGTCGCGGAAAACTATCTAGTTGTGCACTACGTCGCCGGAATTTCGAATTTTGCCTTTTAAGGGGAGAAAAGGGGGGGTTAATGCTCGAAAAACGTGCGTTTTTGGGCATAATCTTGTTTACTCTGCCCAGGCCTTAGTTCTCAAACGATTTTCGTGGTTCTTTTTTCGTTTGACGCAGAATACTATCTAGTTGTGCACTACGGCGCCGGAATTTTGGATTTTGCTTTTTAAGAGGGGGAAAGGGGGGGTTAATGCTTAAAAAACGTGCGTTTGCGTGCATAATCTTGTAAACTCTGCCCAGGCCTCAATTTCCAACCGATTTGCGTGTTTCTTTTTTCGTTTGACTCAAATAACTTCCGAGTTGTACATAATTTCACCCGAGTACCAAAATTCGCAAGGAGAGGGGGTGAGTGGGGGGATAATATTCACAAAATATCCGATTTTTCAATATTTCGGTTCCTTTACTGCTTATTAATTGTACCCAAGCTTTGAAATTGAGGAAAAATTCTCATTATACCTCCGGATTTTCATGAATTATTCTCTGTACCACCATGGAACTAATAGTGGTGCCACCATGGTGCCAGGACATGGTGCCATGATGCCATAAACCGCTTATTTCGTGTTTTTTTTTTTTTTTTTTTTTGTGTGTTTCACCTTGAATACGGATGTGAACTTCGATGGACTGCCTACCAAAACTAACAGATGAAAGTTCAATGTTACGACGTATTTCCGCTTTGGTGCCGGACTGGAACCATTGTTGGCGTTGGGGAGGTGGCGGGGGGGGGGGGTGAACTCGAATTCGCATGTTGGGTATCGTAGATCATGGATTTTAAAATGCTCTTCAGATTCGAGGCTCCCATGCCGCTAGAAATGTTAAGGTGGATAACGGTGAGGGGGGGGGGGTCAGTATTTCTTGCCTAAAGTAATAAATGAATTACATCGAGTGAAACAGTTTTATCACTTAACAACTGGTTAAACTGATCTAATGCTCATCCAATGGGACGTCCCCTGGAATGCATGCATTACTAAACAATATGTTTTAAGTTAATGCGTTTTCAAACTTTCAAAATTCAGTCTTGAACTCTTAGAAGTGATCTACATCAACCTTTATATCAATTTTTTTGAGTTGGGGCGTTTTCAAAATTGATTTTGGAACCCTTTGAAGTCACCTACATCAACCAAAATCTTCGGGGCACAACTAGACTCCAAATGGAGCCTACATACCATTTTTGATCAAAATCGGTCAATGCTAAGTGGGAAAAGTACCGATTACGGCGCACGGACGGCCAAATTTTGGTTTATTATTTTCAATAATGAGCCTTTGGAATCGACCAAGATAAAAAATTGTTTAACCCCCCCCCCCCCTCAAAATTTGTTGATTTACGTTTCAAGGTACCTACTTACGTAGAATCCAAAGATCGAATAAAAATTTGGCCGTCCGTCCGCCGTACGCCGTACGCGGCACTTTTGCCACTTAGCATTGACCGATTTTGATGAAATTTGGTATGTAGGCTCCATTTGGGGTCTAGTTGTGCCCCGAAGATTTTGGTTGATGTAGGTCACTTCTAAGGGTTCAAAAATGAATTTTGAAATTTTGAAAACGCCCTAACTCAAAAATATTGAAATAAAGGTATTGCTTTTCCTTCAATTTAAGATTCTATAGAATTTTTAGAGTTTTTTGAGACCACGCGGAGCTTTGTAGGACAAACCGCTCGCTCAATACGAGAATTTAAGTTTTGGACGTACGATAAATCAGAAACACGAGTGTGAATAGCAAAAGAGGCCTAATCTCCGTTCAAATTAAAGCTGACCGAAATGCGATCGATGTTTTTCTTCATGTTGGATGGTTGGTGGCTTTGCAGTCGAGTGATCTATATAGAAAAATAATAAACCATTGTGTAATAATTTGCAGCGTTTTATTAGATTTTTGGATTCTACGTACCTTGAAACGTTAACCATCAAATTTTGAGGGGGTGTTCGAAAAAAAAATTTCTTATTCAATTCCAAAGGTTCATTATTGAAAATAATAAACCAAAAACGCCGCAAATTATTTCATAAAGGTTTATTATTTTCCTGTATAGATCACTCATCTGCAAAGATCACAGCTTTGCCATATTCACAATTTTTTTCCTATTAACCATAGGTACTTACCAGCTAAGAGAGTTTTAGAGCTATGGCATTTTTGATAATTTCAACCCTTAATTTCCATTTGTGCCGCGAAGCTTTGGGTTGAAATTCTCAAAAATGCCCTAGCTCTAAAACTCTCGTGGGTAGAAGGTACCTTATGGTTGGTAGGTAAAAAAATGAATAAATAGTGAATATGGCAAAGCTGTGATCTTTGCAGATGAGTGATCTATACAGGAATTTTTAATAAGCTTATTATTCTCCCTCCAACATCGGTTGGTTCAGGTCGAAAATTTTGTTCTGTTTTCCTTATTTTACAGTTATTTTGGCGAGGATCTCAAATATTGTATAATTAGTCATTTACTATTAAGTAAGCATTGTAATAATTACAATACACATTAGTGAGAACAGCACTATGAATTTATCAACTTCCGTGGAATTCCGTCAGAACCAGAGAACATTGTTAAGGAATTAGATGAAGAAACATTTCAAAGACAACTGAAGTATTTTGTAAACCAATACCGGTGGCGGCTCGAGCATCATGATGTCAATGACCCACAAAATTGCTATCAACCCCAAGATTCGCAAAACATTTGGAAAGACACTGTCTGAGGTGGAATTGTTTTCATTTGATTTGGAGGTTTCATTTGGGGTTGAAAAAGGTTTGTTGTGGTTTTCAAAAAGTTAAGATCATTTTTTGAGGAGCAGAACTTGGAGATGAACTACTTTTCGTTTGAACGACAATAATTCATATGGAACTTCATCGAATTGTGCCTTCAAGACAGCAAATACCGGAAGGGAAATTAAATTGTCATGAACACGTGAATGCTTTTAATTACCCTCTGCAATCGTATTCGCTACACGATCCGTCCGACACGACCTTGCTCATCTCTCGAGTCCCCTTCGCCAATATTCGTGACCGACCGAGGGATTACATGCCAGTGACAGCGTTGGAACAGTGTTGGAACAGCGTTTAGAAGCTGGAAAATTATGAATTACTCAATCGGCGCAGGCTGTTTTTATCGTGAATTCTTGGCACCGACGTACCTTTGGTCGCACGGGTAATAAACCTTGACGTTTTATGGGGATTTTCTGCATAAAAGGGAAACTTCACAAGTACATATCCAACGCAAAGTTGAAGATACCTGTAGGAAACAAACTGCTTTGTGCTGTTTCCTCTTACATACACTCACGGATCACCCGAAATCTTAATTCCGTCAAATGCCCAACTTTAAGTAACTTTATTGCTCACTTTGGGATTTTCTGGTGGGCTTTTTTTTAAGATAAAATATCTTAGAAGTGGATTCACTCATTTCTTCGCTCATTGAAAGCCCAAAACGGCAACTTTCGGGGTATTTCAACAAACGCTTTAATTAGGATTCAAGGGGATATTTATGAAATTATGGCAAAAGTTCTAAAACCGACTGTTAGTGAATTTTCAAAGAAAATTAAGACATTAAAGTAGTCTAAAATTTTTAACAATGGAAATGTTTAAACATTTTCACATCAGAATCCCTAATGGAATATTTTACCCCAAACGAGAACTGGAACAACTATTCAGCAAAGCTTAAAAGTTTGTAAAAAAATTGTCTTAATAACAAGCTAATAGACAAGTTCGATAGGCAGAAACCACTCTAAGGGGTCAAGATTTTTTTTTAAATAGTGTCAAAAAATGTCTTTTGGGGTTTTTTAATCGACATTACCGTCACAATCATAGAAATACGAGTAAATGGCGTACCTATTTGGAATCAGTATAAAATTTCTGATTGAACTCCAATTTTGGAAATTTGAAGTTGCTCAAAATTGTAAATAATGTAATCCTGCGTATTTTTGTTCTAACCAAACATGCAATAGCCGAGTCCGGGGAGACAAGTAGAGTATTTTTTTAGGACTTTGAAGGGAAAAACGCTGCAAATTATTACACAATGGTTTATCATTTTTCTATAGATCACTCGTCTGCAAAGCCACCAACCATCCAACATGAAGAAAAACATTGATCGTATTTTGATCAGCTATAATTTGAACGGAGATTAGGCCTCTTTTGCGATTCACACTCGTGTTTCTGATTTATCGTACGTTCAACCCTTAAATTCTCGTAGTGAGCGAGCGGTTTGTCCTACAGAGCTCCGGGTGGTCTCAAAAAATTCTAAAAATTTTATAGAATCTCAAATTGAAGGAAAACCAATACCTTTATATCAAAATTTTTTGAGTTGAGGCGTTTTAAAAATTTCAAAATTCATTTTTGAACCCTTAGAAGTGACCTACATCAACCAAAATCTTCGGGGCACAACTAGACTTCAAATAAAGCCTACCAAATTTCATCAAAATCGGTCAATGCTAAGTGGCAAAAGTGCCGCGTACGGCGTACGGCGGACGGAAGGGCAAATTTGTATTCGATTTTTAGGACGTCCCACAGTAAGACTTGGGCGTCCTTATGCTATCGATCTGGGGTAAAGGAGGAAGAAGAAGAAGAAGAAGAAGAAAAAATGTTTATTTTAACGAAAACAAATAATGCCAATGCATTTTACATTCAACATTATAGGACTGGGCATTTGCCAACTGTCCGGGTAGTGCTCGGGCCTTAGCTTTACGTTAATTCATAATAAATAAATTCATAATAAATAATAATTGTTTTGTACACTATAATTCATCCATCAGTAACACACACACCATAGCAACAACAACATCAATAACATCTTTTAATATTAGGTTCTTAATTTTATTAATTTTTTCCATTTATACGCCTATAGGCAATCACTAAAATCGAAATTCCAATACAACAAAATAATCTTAAAGTGCAAACTTCATTTGTAATTATAGTTATTAATTAGGAATTCCCTATAATTCAGAGCTTCTCTCACAAAATTGTACAGATCTAACAAGTTCGGTCCGTTCAGTATTTGCAACATTTCCTGTGGTTCCACAATTCCTTTGCTAAAAAATTTCATTCTTAATCCCACCATTATCGGGCATGTGCATAGAAAATGATAGGAAGTTTCCTCCTGATTCCTATTACACATCGAGCACTGTGCTTCTCTTGTACCCCGGTTCCACACTTTAGCATTTAACCCCATTTGCTCGCAACGCACCCTTGCAATAAGGCGATACACGCGTTGGTTGTTTTTCTTTATGTAGTCGGCATTTTTATTCAGCGCAGCATACAACTGGAAGTGACTCGATTCAGAGGCCAGTCTTAGGAATTGTTCGCGTTGGGTTTTCTCGATCGCAACCATTAGGTCTCCCGCCAGCGACTTCCATTCAGAAATAGTAGCCTCAAGGAAGCTTACCGAGGCAACCCCATACTTAATGGTCAAGTCATCCCATGCCTTACACCAAAACGTCTTACGCTTAATCGTTTCCCGCGCCACCCGGTAAGGCAGACGCTCAGGCTTCATTCCCAGGACTTTAATTATATAATCAGCGTGCAGCTGAAAATACGTCGCATAAAGAGGGCTCACTCCAGTTTCAAGATGAATCATGTAAGTCGGAGTGTTCATGGGCAAATGGAGTGAACTCTTGATGAATCGCCTAAGTACCCTCTCCGCTTCCTCCACATACCGAAAACCCCTCACTTGACCCGCATACCCCAGTACTGACTTGGCTGTTGCATCAAATACCCTCATTTTGGATTCGAATGGTATATCATTGCTTAGGAGGTTCCTCTTAGTGCTTGCTAGTCCAAACTGTGCGGCTCGTCGTTTTTGTCTGAAGTGTTCATCAAGGTTCAGGCTAGGGGTCAACCACATTCCAAGATATTTATAGGATTTTACTACCTCTATAGTTTCGCCGTATAATTTCCACCATTCATTCATTGACTTTATTCCGCCCCCTCTCTTGAAAATCATAATTTTGGATTTCTCCAGGTTTATCAGGAGGTTTCTTTCCATACTGAATTTTTCTATCACCCTGATCATATTTCTCAGGGACTGTGGATTATCTGCAAGCAGAACCAAATCGTCTGCGTACATCAATATTTTGACCTCCACCTCACCAAGACACACTCCGCCACCTAGTAGCTCCACAAGCTCGTCAATATACAATGAGAAACATAGAGGTGATAGCAGAGCACCCTGCCTGACACCCATATCACAATCAAACGATCGGGACACACCCTCGGTGGACCATACTGCGGCCTCACTCCCCTCATAAAGGCATGCTAGATTCTCCACGAACTTCCTGGAGACCCCGAGCTCGTAGAGACGGTAGAAAAGCCTCCCCCTCACCAATCTGTCAAAAGCAGAGCTATAGTCAATGAAGAATGCATACACTTTGCCACCTTTTTTCGTAATTTTGGCACTCACAAGGCTCATGAGAGTAAATATATTGTCCAGAGTGGAGTATGATCTTCGAAAGCCCGCTTGCGACTCGCTCAAGATGTTATTGTAATTAACCCATTCTGTTAGTCTATCAAGCATGACTCCTTCATAAAGCTTCATGGCCACGTCCAGAAAACTGATACCTCTAAAACTTTTGTCGTCCTCAGCGTCGCCCTTCTTGTATAATGGGAAAATTATGGCGCGTTTGAAGGATGCTGGGGGGGCCCTAGTATCATAAATTTTGTTAAAGAGGGAAACAAGGCGCTCCAGGAGACTCCTGGGGGCATTTTTATAAAACTCGTAAGGAACCCGGTCGAAACCAGGCGCCTTAGAGTTCTTTGCTTTGTTCAATACACGATTCAGGTCGGCAATAGTGATCTCTCCATCCAGCAACCCATCACTCGAATCAGGAGGTGCATAGAGTATAGGATCGATTTGATTCGGCGGATTATACAGTGTTTTAAAATACTCATACAGTTCCTCCTGCTTACAAGCAGGGGCAACAAAACAATCTCCCGTTCCAAATTCTTTAACCAAATCCCAAAACATTTTCGAGTCCCTAGCAGTTGCAAACCTAGCCACACAGGATTCGTAGTAATCGATTTTTTTTTTTTTTTATTTATAAGAAGTTTGTATTCTCTATTTTTATCTAGGTACATACGTTTAATGATTTCTGAGTCCGTATCTCGATGTATATTCAGTAGACGGTACATTTTGCCTCTCGCTCGCAAGCACTGGCTATCAAACCATCCCTCTAACTTTGGCCCGCTTTTATTCGTACTAACATTTGGTTGCTTGTTTCCTTCGGATGCAGCTTCTCTTATACAATTCATGATTTCACTTAACCCAATCTCAAGGTCACCCGGCAACGGCTGTAATTGTTTCACTAATGTATCAAGTTTTTTCTCATAATTTGTCTCATCCGCCTTGGTCCATCTCAGACGAGGCAGTAGGGGGGTTATTAATCCATCGTTCGCTTGTTCATATTTTAAAGTAACCACTATTGGTAAATGATCCGAGAAGTGAGACGCTACCACTCGGAAATCCTCAACAACACCTAGGAGACCAATTGCTGAACACGCGACGTCATTTACTGAATTGCCCTGTACGGAAACATACGTAAATTCTCCTCTTGGATCCCCCACAGATCTGCCGTTCAATATCACGAGTCCATTTTCGTCACACCAGTCCAGAAACTGTCTACCCTTGCTGTAACTCACCATGTCTTTAGAGCTCCTAACCGATTGCCAAGGCATTGGTAAAGCCCCTCCCTGCACACATTGGTCACCTGCAAGGCGAACATTGGCATCTCCCATAATGATGTAGTCAAGATCATTTCCTACCTCTACGTCAGCACATAGCAATTCAAAATCAGCATCCCACGATCTCCCATTCAGATACATTGGGATGAGTGTTACTTCCCTGCCATTTTTCAGTTTTAAAATCAACACATCTCTTCCAGCTAATTTACTCAACCTAATTACTTTCGATAAACTTGACCTGAAGCCTAAGTACATTCCCCCTGAAGCCCTTCCGAAGTTAGAATCCCTCGTGGCTGGCAAAGGTTTACCTCTATTATAGAGGTACCGTAGACTGGGGTGTAATGAGCACAGATCTACGTTATTACGTACGTAGGGGCCTAAACATTTTTTGTCAATTACAGAGTCGCATTGGGTTTTATGTTTTTGGGTCTCCTCTATCGAATGCGATATGAACCAAAAATGTAGCACTATTACGAAAAAAGTTATTCAAGTTTTTAGTTGTATTCATTGCACCCCATCAAGTGGGGTCAAATGAGAACATAGCAATTTTCCACTTAGAAACTACACGAATCTAAACTGTTATCATTCCTACCCAACGAAGGTTGACTGGAAATAATAAATAGACCAACAGAACGCCAAAAAATTTTTATTAATAAACAATTACAGCAAATTTAACTCTTTATTTCTCTAATATCACAGCTGTCAGTCTCAAATTATCAGTTTGTCTTTTTCCTTAATTCTAAATGCTTCGTAACTGAATTATCACATCAATATTTCAAATCAACTAGATATATTTCCCGTTTAGACGAAATTTGTTTGGACTTTCCAATTTTTCGAATAATCTTATCCCTTGTATACCACAGCTTTTCTTTTTCTTTTTTCTTTTCTCCTTCACTAAAAATGTACCATTACACTTATACAAATAATTCCAACGCCTTTTTATAGCCAGATAGTAACAGAAATAAGTTAACACTTACTTTTTACCAGGACGTCCTGCGAAACACTTCAACTTTGGACACTTTCCCGCACTCAACAGGTTAGACAGAATTGTACTCCGAACTTCGAAAGGGTGTGATAACGTCGATTCGAGATATCGACGTCTCTTCTAGCCTCCATTCGCATCGAAAAACCATCACGAATCGATAGCAATAATCGAAACATGGATTTATTAAACGGCATGGCGCGAAAATTCAAAAAAGCTGTGGAAAACGTGTTTGTTCTCATTTCACCCCGCTGATTCATTTCACCCCAGTTTACGGTATAATACCCCTTCAAAAATTTCGACAACTTTTCGCAATCCCTCTCCATTACATGTGTTTCTGATAACAGTAGTACATCATAATCACTTAAAAAACCAGCAAATTCCCTATTATTCAAATTTTTATTGATACCATTAACATTATAAGCAAGAATACGTAGAGTACCTCCATCCTCAGCTCCATGGGCGGCGTTTCGTTGAGTACCCTCATCCACAGCCTCCCTGGCAGCGTACCGTCATTTTCCTCCTGTTGTAGATCCTTCAAGTAGCTCCTCTGCTTGCTTGACGATTCCAGACATATCAGCCTTCATTAACCCACTGAGTGCAGTGGCTCCGTCTTCATTTCCGGCCATCAGTTTTCTCTTCGAGTTCCAACAGTACTTGACAGCTCCAATCATCATGTGGTCATCCCTCACATATGCCTGGATTTCAGTGTTTTGGTTTACGATATAATTCTTCAGAAACATCAATGCAGTTCTCTTCTTGCGCGTTGCCATCGATAAATCCCTATGAACTACTACACCTGTCCCACGTAGCTTTTTTATGTTCCTGAACACATTTGTGACGTCTTCCTGATTCCGGAACTCGGCCAGAATCGGTACAACTGAATCATTCTTAGGTCTCCCCAGCGGGTAACTCTGCACAAGTTGTACGTTTTCTATCCCCATAACCTGTGAACATAATTCATTTAGGGTATCCGCGGTGGACTTACCCGTAATTGGCTTCACGCCTCGAAAAATCAAATTGTTCCTTTTCATTGTGTTGACTGTTCTTTCTAATTCTCCCTGTAGGTCACAGTACTGGTCTTTTAGGATCTGCACTTCAAGTTTTACTTTTTCATGTTCTTGCCTTGAGGTTGTTATAGCCTGCTTAATATCTCGTATATCATTCTTTATTTCTACAATATCATCTTTGGTGGCAATGGGTAAAGGAGGACAACACTCAACATAAAAAAAAAATAACCACACAGTAATCCGTTTTAGACCATTCTGAATCCAAATCCGTGAAAAAAACCATAGGTGTACGTCTGCGTGTGTGTGTGTGTGTATGTGTGTGTGTGTGTGTGTGTGTGTGACAAAATCTTGTGTACTCTGCCCAGGCCTTATTTCTCAACCGATTTTCCTGGTTCTTTTTTTGTTCGACGCGAAAAACTATCTAGTTGTGCACTACGTTGCCGGAATTTCGAATTTTGCCTTTTAAGGAGGGGAAAGGGGGGGTTAATGCTCAAAAAATTTGCGTTTTTGGGCATAATCTTGTGTCGTCTACACAGGCCTTAGTTTTCAACCGATTTTCGTGGTTCTTTTTTTCTTCGAGGCGGAAAACTATCTAGTTGTGCACTACGGCGTCGGAATTTTGAATTTTGCTTTTTGAGGGGGGAAAGGGGGGGTTAATGCTTAAAAAAAGTGCATTTGCGGGGGTAATCTTGTAAAATCTGCCCAGGCCTCAATTTCCAACCGATTTGTGTGTTTCTTGTTTTGTTTGACTCAAATAACTTCCGACTTGTACATGATTTCACCAGAGTACCAAAATTCGCAAGGGGAGTGGGCGAGTGGGGGGATAATATTCACAAAATATCCGATTTTTCAATATTTTGGTTCCGTTACTGCTTTCTATTTTTACCCAACCTTTGAAATTGAGGAAAAATTCTCATTACACCTCCGGATTTTCATGAATTATTCTCTGTGCCACCATGGAACTAATAGTGTTGCCACCATGGCGCCAGGACATGGTGCCATGATGCCATAAACCGCATATTCTTTCCGAATAGTCTTTTTTTGTGTTTCACCTTGAATACGGATGTGAACCTCGACGGACTGCTTACTAAACCTAATAGATGAAAGTTCAATGTTGCGACGTATTTTCGCTTTGGTGCCAGACAGGCGCCATTGGTGGAGGGGGGGGGGTGAACTCGAATTTGCATGTTGGGTATCGTAGATCATGGATTTTAAAATGCTCTTCAGATTCGAGGCTCCCATGCCGCTAGAAATGTTAAGGTGGATAATGGTGGGGGGGGGGTCAGTATTTCTTGCCTAAAGTAATAGATAAATTACATCGAGTGAAATAGTTTTATTGCTTACCAACTGGTTTAACTGATCCAATACTTATCCAATGGGACGTCCCCTGGAATGCATGCATTACTAAACAATATGTTTGGATTCTAAGTTCCTTGAAACGTAAACCATCAAATTTAGAGGGTGTGTTAAAAAAAATTTTACTGTTCGATTCCAAAGGTTCATTATTGAAAATAATAAATCAAAAATGGATTTTCGAAAGCTTGCTCAATCACTGTTGAAAGAATACTCACATGTTTATTCTTTCACTTTATGATGCATACTTTTTTGCTTGAAACAAAGGTTCTCTCTGGAGAGTTGAAAAACAAAGGTTCCCTCCATACTCACAGTTTCCTCTCTTACGTTAAATTTGAGACAGTTTTGGTTCGATGTCTATTTTCACATTTTTCTTTTGGGCAAAACTACTCGTACACGAAATTTTTGGTCGATTTTGATGACATTGAAACTGTCTGAGACTGTTCTTGTTATTCACCCGCTCAATTGCAATTGCAATTCATTAAACGTGTACTTAATTAACAACTACATAGTGGAATAGTGATATTTCCTATGGAAATAAAGTGGATGACGAGTGTGCGAATGAGACGAAACATGCTAATAGTTTTCCTGAAATATTTCAGCTGTCCTTTGACCGACTATCACTTTCCAAGATTTGAGTAAATCCCAGCCTAACTCCCAGACAAAGCTCTATTTCATATTTTTGGCAAAATAATTAAACTGTTTAAATTAATATGTATTTAATTTAGATATACCATTCAAATTTTCGATATGACTATAAAGACGCTGCAAATTATTACGTAAACCAACTAATTTTGAGAGGAGGTTAAAAAAAATTGTTCTTGGTCGATTCCAAAGGTTCATTATTGAAAATAATAAACCAATATGCTACTTATCGAGTGAAGGAGTTCTCTGTCAACACAGGCCTCCGACAGGGTGATCTACTCAACAACTTTGTTCAACTTCTCCATGGAAAGCATAGTGAGACATATACGAACCAATCCAGGAGGTTCCATATTCTATAGGCTGACCCAACACCTTGCTTATGCGGACGATGTAGACATTGTAGGAAGAACATATCCTGCACTCTCTGGAGCATTCCAAGGATTTGAGAAATCGGCAGAGGAGCGAGGCTTAAGCATCAATGAAGAAAACATCAAGAGATTCAGCTCCGCAACGAAGAAATTCCAGCATCCTACTGCATAGCTTCCCATCCAGCGATCAGTTCAATTACTTAGGCGTCATTGTGACAAAAGATAATGACGTTACCACTGAAATTAAAGCGAAAATAGCTGCGGGAAGTAGATGCTTCTGGTCTGTTCAGAAGTCTCTCAAAACGATGGCTCTCTCGAAAAGCGAAACTGACTGTCTACAAAACCATCGTTAGACCAATGGTGACTTACGCAAGTGAGTCATGGGTCCTCTTAAAAGCGTGTATTGAACTATTGGGAAAGGAAAATACTGAGACAAATTTATGGTCCAGTGTGCGAATCAGGAGAATGGCGAATTCGACATAACGCTGAATTAAGAGCTCTGTACGATCAGCTCGATATTGTGGCTTTCATCAAACGGGGTCGACTCAGATGGCTCGGTCACGTGGAGCGGATGCCAGCAGGGAGACACCTCAAAACCCTCTTGAATGGCGCGCCTGGAGGACGAAGGCTAAAGGGTAGACCTCGACTACGTTGGATTGACGATGTAGAGGAGGACCTCAGAGGCATGAGTGTGAGAAGATGGAGGAGTAAGGGGATTGATCGCAAGGAATGGTCATCAATTTATTGTTGAGAAAGCCCTGGTTCTTCAATGTCCGTAGAGCTGTATATAATAATAATAATCGGGGCGTCGGTGGTCTAGTGGACAGTGTACCTGACTGCAGTGATAAGATAAGAACCGTCTAGCGGGGATGCGAGTTCGAGTCTGGTCGTTGCAGAAAGTTTTCTGTCTATTAGACGATCGGCAATCTCTCGTTCCAACCCAGGGCGGTGATGTTTGGGAAGCCATGAGCGAAATCATCAGAACAAATTCTGATCTCCCCTTAGGGAGACAGCTGATGACGTCCGCGACGCCAAGAATGGCAGTCGGACGAAAATTCAACCTGAAATGGTTGCTTACTTACTTACTTACTTACTAATAATAATCAAATTTTCGACAAATGGCGTTTTTAGACCGGAAAAAGTTGAAGATATTCATGATGTCCCGTTTGGGTAATTATATTTTCTCAGTATTGATGTGATGGTGATGGAAGAATAGAAGGAATTTCGAAATGTTGTTTGAAAAATTTCATGAATATATTATTTGTTTTTCCAATTGAATTGGTTTTTCCAATTGAACTAGAAATTGGTTCTGATCGATGTCACTGTACTATCAAGATTATTAGTATAATGTTTTAAGCAGGAACCTTCCAAATACAAATTCACTTTATGTACGCAAAATAATGTACCACAAGTAATGGGTTGATTGCAGGTAACTATTCAAATAACTACAAGTAACTACAAATTCACTTTATGTACGCAGAATAATGTACCACAAGAAATGGGTTGATTGCAGGTAACTATTCAAATAACTACAAGTAACTACAAATTCACTAGGTAACTACAAATTCACTTTATGTAGGTACGCAAAATAATGTACCACAAGAAATGGGTTGATTGCAGGTAACTATTGTGCCGTGACTGAGACTTCTGCTCTATTTATAAAAGGCCGAAAGCTGCTGGGTTACTGCTAGAAGATTTTGGTAAGACGATACAGATTTCGATATCTTGGTTTCAGTTTATTGTTTAGAATGTTCCAGCGCTCAATGGTTGAATCAGTCAAGAAGGGGGGGGGGGGGTAATCTCGCCTATTAGTGCCAAAAAACGACTTCTTGACCCCAACCTAAAGATCAATAGTTATTGATATCGCGAACTGAAAGGTATAAATAGGTATTCCATGCATGAGATGATAATACTGAGATCATTTGGTGGTTATGTACGAGTACCTTCTGCCCTGCTTCATTCAACGTCCATGTCCAGCTGTCCATAAATCACACAGGTACGGAATTATACGAGCTTTTTCATTCATCTCGATTCATACGCCGCGCCGATTAGAAAGCGCTATTGCGGGTTCGACATCTTGAGCGTATTCGAGAGCGATTCGTTCTCATTAACTTGCATTACGAAATGCAAACTTTTCACCCACGAGCGTTTTGAACCCCGCTGAGCGCGAATCGATCGGTTAGGCCTCAACTACGAAAGATAGACCCACTCACTGATTATAAATTCAGCTATCGGAACCATAAACAAAATTACAATCCCGTTTATATGAAGAAGAAATGGTTATTGGTCTCAGATTTCTTCGAAAAGACAAATGAGGATTACAGTGAAGTACCTCAAACACGCTCTTCTCACTCCTGGGCAATCCGATCTGTATGTATTCGAGACAGTCGTCAAAATGGAAGCTATTTCGATAGAACTAGATCACGATCATTTGTGATCCTGGTGGCTCCTGAAACGGCGAGGATAGTATCTGAAGAACATGCAGAACCTGATGTGATACTTAGTTTATCAGAAGAAACGACTAATAAAGTAATTTCTGAATAAATTCGAAAATTGCAGGTTTAATAGGAAGGTTGACAAAGTCGATTTTTTGAAGCACGCCCTTCTCAGGGTGTGCTAAATTAAACGTTGAGTAGAATCAATAGCAGAATGTCATCTCATTAAAAATGATTATTTATTCTCGATTACCATATTAGCTGAGTAGAAAGCTCCATTTACCGTCATTCTAACAGTCTCCCATTAATTTTTACCGCCTGTAGATGACGCATTGACGTCTATTAATACCTTTTTTGAGGCGAAAAAATACAGTATTAGAGCCAATCTGTTGCACCGGAGTTCTTAATTAACCCACCCTTTCGATTTAAACCGGATCCAGGACTGCTCAGTGGGGCTATTAGCTGAATCAACGGAGAAAATAACAGCTCCATCTTGACCTCATGGGAACCCAATCACCGTTCAGACGCCCTCCTGTGCGATAGCGACACGCCCATTAGTGACCCAACATTCGTCGTCATCATTCGTTACTTGGAAGTGTTTCAAGTGGGAAATTTTCTGAAGTACGTACGCAGTCTCAAGAGAAGTTGAGGAGTTTTGAGACTTGGAATCTTCAAGAGTGCGATTCACTGGCGGCACTCGATTTTGTCAGTATTCGAGTGCTTGAAGTTTTTAGATGCGCAAGAGGATAAGGACAGTTTGGTGTTTCTGTTTCAAAATTGAATAAAAAGACGCTGATTACGGGAAAAATAATGAAAAGCTTTCTTGACTTCAATGAAAGTAGGCAAACGGTATATCATGATATTTTTGTACATGTTTTATCTTAAATTCTTGACATTATGATTAGGTACTGATTAATTACTTTGAGATTAATGACATTATTACAGTGTTAAACGGATATAACTCTGAAAAATTGAATTTGAAAATATTACAGTCATGTTCTTATTTGACTTTGTAGAAGATTCAACTGTTGATGTGCTCGAAGTTGCTTCTTTCAAGATACGGCTTGTGGTCCTCTTCTGCTGAGTAGAGAGCAGTGAGCGCCGCTAAGCATAACTTTTCGGGACCAGCAGTCAATTCTTTTACTTTTCTTCTTTTTGTTATATCGCTTGAGTCCTCAAACAGTTTTTCGGGACGCACAGTTGGATGGTTCATGATAGTTTGAGTAATTTTGAAAGAAATGACAACTTCAAACTCTTTCCCACTCAGCCATGTCGAATATTTGTTGGAAAAAATGTCTTCTTTCCTATGGCTATTTTCCCACCTCTCTCCGATTTTTTGAAAAGTCTTATCACAGCATTTTTGATCATTTTTAAATTTAATATTTCTGAAGAATCGTCGAGATTACCTAACCCAATCACATAGGTTTTAGGTGATTAATTTTAATTATAATTAATTTTAATTTTAATTACCCAATTACCTAACCCACATAGTGAGGTTTTCGTGGCCATCTTTCTTCGTTAGCTGTTTCCATTCCTCGACAAATTGATGGCGAGGAATCGTGATATTTATACCTGAAAATCCACCATTTTATTAAGTATACTGTCAAACACACAGTATCAGACACTATTTTTACAATTTTAGCAGGAAAAAATAGTACTTACTCCTTTCAATGGTTTCCATTATTGCCGACACCAAGCCTGCAACGATTCTGCCTACAACTAACTGCAGCGTAGACGAGAAAAGTTGGGGGTTCATAGTAGCTGATAAACGATCTTATTCGAACAGGAAACGGCGACACTTTTGATCGAAGTTTTTACAGCCATAGAAGGTTTTGACGATGTAAATATTAACGTTTTGGGGACTGCAAACTCATAGTGAACAATGACTGATATTAGAGATTCCCATGTTTTCACTTGACTTTTGTCCACCTAGATTGGCCATTTTGCCCACTGTGCGCCGTACGCGGCACTTTTCATAGCAACCGTGGACCGATTTAGTTCAAATTTGGTATACGGGCTCCATTTGGGGTCTAGTTGTGCCGCGAAGCTTTCGGTTGATGTCAGTCACTTCTAAGGGGTGAAAATTAAGGGTTGAAATTTTAAAGAGTGCCCTAGCTAGAAAACTCTCGAAATAAAGGTATCGTTTTTTCACCAATTTTAAATAGTATTGAATATTTAAAAAAAATTTTAGACCACCCAGAGCTCTGCAGGACAAACCGTTCGCTCCCTACGAGTACTTAAGGGTTTTCCTTCGATAAAACAGAATCACGAGTTTTACTCAGTTTTTAGTGATGACAGGTTTCTCAGAAAGCAAAATTGAATACAACTCGAAGAAACGAACAGCGATCGCATTTTATTCAGATAAAATTTGAACGGAGATTAGACCTCTTTGGTGATTCACACTTGTGATTTTATTTTATCGAAGGAAACCCCTTAAGTACTCGTAGGGAGCGTGCGGTTTGTCCTGCAGATCTCCGTGTGGTCTCAAAAATTCTTAAAAATTCAGTACTATTTAAAATTGGTGAATAAACGATACCTTTATTTCGAGAGTTTTCGAGCTAGGGCACTTTTGAAAATTTCAACCCTTAATTTTCACCCCTTAAAAGTGACTGACATCAACCAAAAGCTTCGCGGCACAACTAGACCCCAAATAGAGCCCATATACCAAATTTGAACCAAATCGGTCCAGGTTTGCTAAGAAAAAAGGCCGCGTACGGCGTACGGACGGAAAAATCTTTTATTCGATTTTCGGATTCTACGTACTTACCTTGAAACGTAAAACATCAAATTTTGAGGGGGGGGGGGGGTTAAATTTTTTTCTTGCTCGATTCCATTGGCTTATTATTCATTGAAAATAATAAATCAAAAATTGCTAAAGAAACATTTTTTTTGTTGTGGAAAGTATGGCAGCACAGTTCACACCCTGCAGACCCTAGCGGTAACGATGTGGGACCAAAAACCAAGAGATCTCCACGGTTTTATTTCCAGATTTCTAAGACTAGCCGTGATTTTTTTTTAATCTCCATAATTCATCCAAATAGTCAAACTCTCCTTTAATAACGATGTACATGGTTATAATAGTTAAGTTTGCCGTACATGGGTTATCACATACAGTTACATCGGTGTTTGGCGTTCGTCTTCCTCAGTTTCTCACTTTTTCTAATCTATTTGCAATACTGCTCTAATTCCAGCTTCGAAAACTTCTCTAATTCCTTCTTGAGGGATGGCAGAGCACTCCACATAAGCAAACTCGTTGATCTGTTCTGCCATTGCTTCTCCATCCTGTCTTGATATAGGCTCCATTGGGTTTCTGGCAAGTCGCTCACGAGTATCAACGTTGTATCTGAGGTCTTTTTTGTTGCCAACGAGCAGAATAGGGACACCAGGGCGTTTCAATTCAATTTCTGGCAACTATCTTTCCTTCACATGCTGCAAAGACGGCGGGTTGTCGATGGCAAAAGTTAACAAAATAGCGTCAGCATTCGGGTAACATCGGAAGCGGTGACGTTCAAATTGCAGAGGCGTGTCTCAAAGGGTTAAGTCGATTGGTTCATTGTTCTCATTCACATGAGGACCACGGTGATTTTCAAGTTTTGTTGGGCTGTAATCGAGTAGCTTATACTTGCCCCACCAGAAAACAATCTGCAAGCGAGTTTTTCCACTAAATCCATCGCCCACCATGACTAACTGCATCTTAGGGACCATCGCATACAAATGTAACCACAATTTGTAGAAAATCAATAATATCAGCTCTTATTTATAGATTCTACAACTTACCTGAGTTGTGGCCAAGTCAAGATCGGAAGACCCGCTTTTCGATGAGACGTGAAAATCACTTGGACCAACTCACCACAACACTTCAAAATTACAATTGCAAAAGTGTTCAAATGACGCCTTCTCGCCGTTGCTGTTGAATAAGAACTAACATCTACAAATAATGAAACGGGAGACTGTATTCACCTTGATTGTCACTAGGAAAAGCTGTGGTTATTGCGGAAATAACCAATCAAGACAACGAAGAATTTGGTAAATAGATCGTTTTGTCTAAAACATTTCGGCATGTAAGTCTGATGCAGCAAATTAGATCACACAAACAAAATAAGAATAGTACACAATCAAGAAATAATTTCTGGAGATAAACATAATTTTCGCTGTGATTGACAGTTGGATTTTTTCATAGAACATAAGAGAGAGGGAAAAAACACTTTATTGAACATTGTAGAAATAAAACAGTTGGACAAGGACTCCAGTAAGTAGTTGTCGAAACGTAGTAATAGATTCGCTAAAAGTTCAAATTGAGTTGCCAAAAGTTTCCCAAAAAATCAAATTGATTTATGCCAATTTCTTTTGACTGTTGGAATTGGAATTGCAGAATTTTCGTTTGAAAAACGCTGTAAATTATTATACAATGGTTTATTATTTTTCTATAGATCACTCGTCTGCAAAGCCACCAACCATCCAACATGAAGAAAAACATCGATCGTATTTCGGTCAGCTATAATTTAAACGGAGATTAGGCCTCTTTTGCGATTCACACTCGTGTTTCTGATTTATCGTAGGTCCAAAACTTAAATTCTCGTAGTGAGCGAACGGTTTGTCCTACAGAGCTCCGGGTGGTCTCAAAAAATTATAAATATTCTATAGAATCTTAAATTGAAGGAAAAACAATACCTTTATATCTAAATTTTTTGAGTTAGGGCGTTTTCAAAATTTCAAAATTGATTTTGGAACCCTTAGAAGTTATTTACATGAACCAAAATCTTCGGGGCACAACTAGACCCCAAATGGAGCCCACATACCAAATTTCATCAAAATCGGTCAATGCTAAGTGGCAAAAGTGCCGCATACGGCGTACGGCGGACGTACGGCCTAATTTGACATGGATCTGTCTTAGTTCTGGGGGTCATTCCGAAATTTTCGACACACAAAACAATGCAACTTTTGGTTTATTATTTTCAATAATAAGCCTTTGGAATCGAGCAAGAAAAAAAAAAATTTTAACCCCCCCTCAAAATTTGATGTTTTACGTTTCAAGGTACGTAGAATACGAAAATCGAATAAAAAAATTTCCGTCCGTCCGCCGTACGCCGTACGCCGTACGCCGTACGCCGTACGCGGCACTTTTCTTAGCAACACTGGACCGATTTGGTTCAAATTTGGTATATGGGCTCCATTTGGGGTCTAGTTGTGCCGCGAAGCTTTTGGTTGATGTAGGTCACTTCTAAGGGGTGAAAATTAAGGGTTGAAATTTTCAAGAGCGCCCTAGCTCGAAAACTCTCGAAATAAAGGTATCGTTTTTTCACCAATTTTAAATAGTATTGAATTTTTAAAAATTTTTGTGACCACCCGGAGCTCTGTAGGACAAACCGTTCGGTCCCTACGAGTACTTGAAGGTTTTCCTTCGATAAAACAGAATCATGAGTGTGAATCACAAAAGAGGTCTAATCTCCATTCAAATTTTATCGGACTGAAATGCGATCGCTGTTCATTTCTTCGATTTGTATACAGTTTTGCCTTCTGCGTAACCAGTAATCAAATTTCCAAATGAAGCTTTCTATTTTGGTTTATTTTCAATAATAAGCCTTTGGAATAGAGCAAGAAAAAAAAAATTTTAACCCCCCCTCAAAATTTGATGTTTTACGTTTCAAGGTACGTAGAATACGAAAATCGAATAAAAAAAATTTCCGTCCGTCCGCCGTACGCCGTACGCGGCACTTTTCTTAGCAACACTGGACCGATTTGGTTCAAATTTGGTATATGGGCTCCATTTGGGGTCTAGTTGTGCCGCGAAGCTTTTGGTTGATGTAGGTCACTTCTAAGGGGTGAAAATTAAGGGTTGAAATTTTCAAGAGTGCCCTAGCTCGAAAACTCTCGAAATAAAGGTATCGTTTTTTCACCAATTTTAAATAGTATTGAATTTTTAAAAATTTTTGAGACCACCCGGAGCTCTGTAGGACAAACCGTTCGGTCCCTACGAGTACTTGAAGGTTTTCCTTCGATAAAACAGAATCATGAGTGTGAATCGCAAAAGAGGTCTAATCTCCATTCAAATTTTATCGGACTAAAATGCGATCGCTGTTCATTTCTTCGATTTGTATACAGTTTTGCCTTCTGCGTAACCAGTAATCAAATTTCCATATCAAGCTTTCTATTTTTCCAATCGAGTGTGAAGCGTTTAGTTCTTTCTAATAAACTTGATTGTGAAGGTGTGAAGCCAGTATGGTGTGGTAGGTAGTACCTAGCTGGTAGGTAAAAAAAGTTGGTAGGTAAAAAAAATGTTGGTGGGTAAAAAACGCTGCAAATCATTGCTCAAAGGCTTCTTCACTCTTCAGATCACTGATCAGCTGAGTGAGCTCCGAAGCCATTTTCAATCCTATTGAATGGAAGTGCTCTTCCAGGCGTCTCCAGCATTCGAGGAGATCTTCTTCACTCCTCAGATCACTGATCAGCTGAGTGAGCTCCAAAGCCATTTTCAACCCTATTGAATGGAAGTGCTCTTCCAGGCGTCTCCAGCATTCGAGGAGATCTTCTTCACTCCTCAGATCACTGATCAGCTGAGTGAGCTCCGAAGCCATTGCTCAAAGCTCACTCAGCTGATCAGTGATCTGATGAGTGAAGAAGATCTTCTCGAATGCTGGAGACGCCTGGAAGAGCACTGATCAGCTGAGTGAGCTCCGAAGCCATTTTCAATCCTATTGAACGCAGGAAGCTGAAATTTGAGAGGGAAGGTCAAGGGAGAATACAGATGGTGGTAGGTGCTATTGATGGAGAACCAGTGATCTATACAGAAGGGTGATCTATACAGAAAATAATAAACCTTTGAGCAATGATTTGCAGCGTTTTCCAATCGAGTGTGAAGCGTTTATTTCTTTCTAATAAACTTGATTGTGAAGGTGTGAAGCCAGTATGGTGTGGTAGGTAGTACCTAGCTGGTAGGTAAAAAAAAGTTGGTAGGTAAAAAAAATGTTGGTGGGTAAAAAACGCTGCAGATCATTGCTCGAAGGCTTCTTCACTCTTCAGATCACTGATCAGCTGAGTGAGCTCCGAAGCCATTTTCAATCCTATTGAATGGAAGTGCTCTTGCAGGCGTCTCCTGCATTCGAGGAGATGTTCTTCACTCCTCAGATCACTGATCAGCTGAGTGAGCTCCAGAGCCATTTTCAATCCTATTGAATGGAAGTGCTCTTCCAGGCGTCTCCAGCATTCGAGGAGATCTTCTTCACTCCTCAGATCACTGATCAGCTGAGTGAGCTCCAAAGCCATTTTCAACCCTATTGAATGGAAGTGCTCTTCCAGGCGTCTCCAGCATTCGAGGAGATCTTCTTCACTCCTCAGATCACTGATCAGCTGAGTGAGCTCCGAAGCCATTGCTCAAAGCTCACTCAGCTGATCAGTGATCTGATGAGTGAAGAAGATCTTCTCGAATGCTGGAGACGCCTGGAAGAGCACTGATCAGCTGAGTGAGCTCCGAAGCCATTTTCAATCCTATTGAACGCAGGAAGCTGAAATTTGAGAGGGAAGGTCAAGGGAGAATACAGATGGTGGTAGGTGCTATTGATGGAGAACCAGTGATCTATACAGAAGGGTGATCTATACAGAAAATAATAAACCTTTGAGCAATGATTTGCAGCGTTTTCCAATCGAGTGTGAAGCGTTTATTTCTTTCTAATAAACTTGATTGTGAAGGTGTGAAGCCAGTATGGTGTGGTAGGTAGTACCTAGCTGGTAGGTAAAAAAAAGTTGGTAGGTAAAAAAAATGTTGGTGGGTAAAAAACGCTGCAGATCATTGCTCGAAGGCTTCTTCACTCTTCAGATCACTGATCAGCTGAGTGAGCTCCGAAGCCATTTTCAATCCTATTGAATGGAAGTGCTCTTGCAGGCGTCTCCTGCATTCGAGGAGATGTTCTTCACTCCTCAGATCACTGATCAGCTGAGTGAGCTCCAGAGCCATTTTCAATCCTATTGAATGGAAGTGCTCTTCCAGGCGTCTCCAGCATTCGAGGAGATCTTCTTCACTCCTCAGATCACTGATCAGCTGAGTGAGCTCCAGAGCCATTTTCAATCCTATTGAATGGAAGTGCTCTTCCAGGCGTCTCCAGCATTCGAGGAGATCTTCTTCACTCCTCAGATCACTGATCAGCTGAGTGAGCTCCGAAGCCATTTTCAATCCTATTGAACGCAGGAAGCTGAAATTTGAGAGGGAAGGTCAAGGAAGAATACAGATGGTGGTAGGTGCTATTGATGGAGAACCAGTGATCTATACAGAAGGGTGATCTATACAGAAAATAATAAACCTTTGAGCAATGATTTGCAGCGTTTTTTTTATGCTGTTGAAAGCAGGAAACTGAAATTTGAAATTATACATCATCAAAGTTAATGATCACTGATCAGCTGAGTGAGCTCTAAGGCCATTTCCTCTCCTGTTGAACGCAGGATCCTGAAATTTGAGTGGGCGGGTCAATGGAGAATGCAGAAGGCGCCTGAGTGGTCACTGATCAGCTGAGTGAGCCCCAAGGCCATTTCCTCTCCTGTTGAACGCAGGAACCTGAAATTTGAGAGGGCAGGTCAATGGAGTCGTCATTTAAATTGCCATCATAAGACATATTCATGTACAGATGTATTTGCATGCAGTGTAGATACTCGTTTTAAAAGTAGTTCTTCCGATTTTTATTCGATTTTTGGATTGTGCGTACCTTGAAACGTAAACCATCAAATCTTGAGGGGGCGTTAAAAAAAATTTTTTATTGGTCGATTCCAAAGGTTTATTATTGAAAATAATAAACTAAAAATCTAAAATGCTGCATATTATTACACATGGGTTTATTATTATTTTGACAGCTGTCTACGAAGCATAACGTTAATTAGGTATTATTTAAATTGTTAATTTTATAATTTTGTATGTATTTCTTGTAATTGTAAACTTATTGGCGATTTTTATGTGAGGTAAAAGTATGATTGCTGTGAAACTAATTGAATTGAACTGAATACAAAAGTCTAGGACAAATATTTGACATTTACAGACTCACTGATCAGCTGAGTGAGCTCTAAGGCCATTTTCTCTCCTGTTGAACGCAGGATCCTGAAATTTGAGAGGGCGGGTCAATGGAGAATGCAGAAGGCGCCTGAGTGGTCACTGATCAGCTGAGTGAGCCCCAAGGCCATTTCCTCTCCTGTTGAATGCAGGAACCTGAAATTTGAGAGGGCGGGTCAATTGAGAATGCTGAAGGCGCCTGAGTGGTCATTGATCAGCTGAGTGAGCTCATCATTTAAATTGCCATCATAAGACATATTTTTAGTTTTTTTCATAAGACATTTTTAGTTTTTTTTTACAAATCGTCAACAAATTAAATTCCTGCTCACGATAATCACAATCGTTGGGAAATCAATATTCTAGTAACAACATTTTCTCTCATTACTTACTTCACTTACTTCCAAATTACAAGTCTTGTAATCGTAAGTCAAGATCGAGGCATACCTTCTTCCTAGTTGTGGACGGAAGCTCGTCACTAGGCAGATCTTTTGGTTTCTTGATAACCTCAGGCCAACTTGGTTCGGTTTCGTCATCTTGTCCCACCTTTCTCGACCTGAATTCATTTTCTAGAGGACAATTTAGTTAATTTCATGTTTTACATTCACAAGATTTTTCTTCCTTACTTTCCAACTTTTCCGCACGACGCGGTGTAACGGGGATGAAGTGGTCACACAAGAAAGAATAATTATGGGCAGGTTGCGTTATCCTCAGAAATTAATTATTGTTAGAAGGGGTCAGACTCCGAGAGGAAGAGGTCACCCTCAGGTATTCATTAGTTTGTTGGTCTCGAAATCTGAAGAGAAGAGAGGACGAGGATAAGATGTGGTCTTGGATGATTATCGTGAAATCAAGATACGACACTCGGCTCAGTCATAAAATCTCGGAATGCTTGACCTCCTACGCAAAAAGAGACCCTACTGAGGTGCGAAAGGAGTTTTATTTTTCATTCCTACCCTATGGAAGCCATGAGTGCTTCTCAGTCAAAAGTCTACGACCTCCGGCTTGAGTAAATGAATGTTTTACAACTTCCAGAATGAGTGGGCACTTGCTCACTTATACAGCGGTGCCGTTAGGGAGGCGAGATTTCAATCCTGATAGGTAAACTGGTTAATCCGCAAGAAAAACTATCGAAAGATCTCAATGACACCGACTCTTGCTAAAACATAATTCGAGATACCTACTTCTCATAAGTTCAAAACATGAAGAGAAAGTCCAACTCTTAAAATACACGGTGTCTATACTGACCAGAAAAGCTGTGATTTGTCCAAAAGAGGATCGATTTGTTCATGGTTTTAATTTGACACCATACTGTTGTGCACAACTAAATAGGGTGATAAATAATGTTAGCGTAAATTATTCCTTTGTTGCATTGTGGACAAATAACAAGGTATCCGAGTGGGACAAAAAAATACGGAAATCGGTCGATTAAAACCTCTCATAAGATAATAATAAAGATAAAATACTTTTTAGATTTATTTCGTATTATGCCAATTTTGGATTATTATTATCAATAATGAATCGATGGAGTCAAGGAAGAAAAAAAAGTAACCACACCCCCCCGAAATTTAGAATATCGGCTCCATTTAAGGTTTAGTTGTGCCCCTTAGGGTTTGGTTATTGTCAGTCACTTCTAAGGGGTATATACTACAGGTGTTGTTTCTTCATTAATATAAAACAGTCATGATTTTTGAGAATTTTTTGACACAACCCTGAGCTAATGAAGGATTTTCAATTACCTAATTAGTTACTGTTCCATGACTTTTCTCATCAATTTAAGATACCTCGATTTTTAATTTAAAATGTTTATTTTGAGAAAGAAATGATACCACGATCAATTCCTTGAGCGATTCTTGGGAGGTAGCCAAAGCCAGGGTTACACCCTGAGAGGTAGCCAAAGTGGACCCTCACCCCCCCCCCCCCTTCACCTATCACAAATCCTTAAAAAAGTCGGAAAAGCCGTATTCTTTGCAGACTGGTAATGGTAATCTTTACAGAAAAACAAAAACCGTTGTAAATAAACAATTTGCATCTTCTTGGGAAGAGCCCAAACTTGGTCTGCGTACAGAAATTACGATTTACGATTATTATTCTGAACGCGTCCGAGTAGGAACATAATACTCGTATACCAGTGGATTTTTCATGTATTCGGATTCATAGAGCTCTGAACCCGATTCTTCAGTTGTGTTGTATTGTTGTGGCGTAAATCATTCGACAAGTCTCGTGCTACTGAAAGACATCTTGAAACTTACCAAATCATGACTCATTATGATATATTCTGAATTACCTAATAATTGTCTCTAAGAATAGCCCACTAAAATGTTTCAGTTCGAAGTTTCGAAAATTTGCTGTTCCACTTTTCTGTACAAAAGATAGGTACATTTTAGCATGGAACATGCTTTAGCCACCACCCCACTGGGCAAAACGTGAACGAACCCGTTTAACAAAAGTAGCGCGGGATTTTGTAATGATTTTCACTTACAACGGTTTCTAGGGAAATGTATCGCCACTCGTAGGAAGGCCTTCAATTTATGCTTAAATTATATTATAATTGAAGGCCTTTCAATTTATTTAGTATATTATACTGCCAAAACAGCTGTAAATATGAACGAAGCTGAGATATACCTCTGATATAAAAGAACTGTAAACAAAATTCGTGGTAAAAACCATCATCGATTACATTGAGTATAATGATTATATTGATGTTGTTGGTTTGCTTGGTTTTTACGAATGTTTTACTTTTTCTGTCGAAGTTATGTCACCTACACGTTCATTCATAGTGAGAACCAACTTCGATTTAGCGGATTTTTATTTATGTAGTTGGCGTTTTTACCAAAAAGTAATCAAAGGATCTTGTAACCTAGGCTTTCAGTTGCGATGTGTTCTTCGACGTTTTCGATTTCTTAATAACAACAATACCTTTGGGACACCAAGAGGTGAATGAAATTACGAGCAATTTGAAAAGCACGTCCATAAAGAGCTAAATCAAAACAACAGACAACAAATTTCTACTAACAGGAAACAGCAAAAAACAAAACACGGCTAAAGCATGTTCCATGTTTCTTGCATTTTGGCCGAAGGCTCTAAGCAGTAACCATCTAGGGAGCTTGCCCCCTGGCGAGGCTCGAAGGGCCGGTTTTCAATCTTGTTCAGCATTTGAAATAGTACCTATGATTGATGATTGATTTATCGGTTTGGATAGCGTTCGGTAAAATATCCTTAGAATTCGTGGATGAGTACATAGGTAACAATCAGTATACCCTGTAACTAAGCATGTAGCGGACAACTTCTTGGTCCATATCTTAACACAGAAGTTATGAAGAAATGTGCATTCTTTATTACTATAATGTAAAAAAATCAAGGTGGCCGAAAGTGGTCCATGCCCAAGGGGACGATGCACAGCTGAGTTGGAGTACGTAATACGTGAATCTCTAGTCATAGAGAGAGATAATTCACATGACACATCAGTGACGTCGTAATCATATGTAGAGTGGATGAGCGACCAGAGATGAGACAGCCTGTCTCTGTCGAAGAGGCTGACATCAGCGACGAAAAGAAGCGGAGGAGGGTCCGGGATCGCATGCCGAAGAGAAGTACGTGGCCAGAGGAAACCAGGGGATGCTGGGCGTACGATGGGATTCAAAGTAGTGACGTCGCTGAAGCTCATAGGTGAGTCAAGCTCTGGCCGGATTCTATTGACTCATTCTTGACGTCGAGCCAGACTCCTTCCAGTATCTGATCCAATGGCTATTAATACGACGTGATATGTTAGCGCCACCAAGTTCAAGGGCAGGCAAACGGACAACTGCAATCATAGAGAGTAAGCCACAGATTTTTTTCTCCCCTGCACCTAATCACGCCTACCTTCACTTTATTCAGGATTGAAAAAGGAAAGGCGAAGGTGCTCAATCGCTTGAGTACACCGGGTTTTCGCCGAACCAATCTAGAAAACTCAAGCGAAGAGAGGTCTTCCGAGAATCTACAGTTCTTTGAATTAGATACATATGTCGCTCATATAACTGGAAAACCTCTTAAGTCCGATAAAAAGAAAACTTCATAAAAATGATCCAAATGAGTTTGAGGCGAGAAATCGACCAACATGCGACTCTTTATTGATCGATTGAGGAATCAATAGCTAAAACAACTTGAATAGAGAGAAATACTTACATGAGGCCGATTTTAGGACATACGAGTTTTTCCTCATACTCTGCAGTGGACTTACAAGGTTTTCTGTTAAATTTTTGCAGGTTTAATGGGATTAAAACTAAAAACTGCTCTGTCAAACTTTTTTTTTATTATTAATTTTTAACACGTTTTCTAAAAAATGTTTCAATCTTTATCGACATTCTGGGGACCAAAATTTGGTTGGCCCTCCAAAGTGATCACATACCTGGCTACACCTTTACAATTTTTTAAAAGCAAGGAAGCAACAACAAAATCAAATTAATCGTGTCTCAGGGTATTAAAAGTTAATGCACTTCTATTCTTTAGAATTGGGGGGAAACAAGTCTTAAGGTAAGTGCCTTTGTGAGGTCTTCAATAAGTTGTCTAGGTACGAGCTCGAAAACAGCAGTTTCAAAATTTGAAACTGCTGTTTTCGAGCTCGTACCTAGACAACTTATTGAAGACCTCACAAAGGCACTTACCTTAAGACTCTGCTGTTTTCGAGCTCGTACCTAGATATTAACATTATTATTTAAAAAATTTTCACCAGTCTCATTTAATGAGACTGGTGAAAATTTTTTAAATAATAATGTTAATAATTCTGAAAAATAACAATAGTCTTCGTTCTTCTCACATAAATATGAAAAAACGCTGCAAATCATTGCTCAAAGGTTTATTATTTTCTGTATAGATCATCCTTCTGTATAGATCACTGGTTCTCCATCAATAGCACCTACCACCATCTGTATTCTCCCTTGACCTTCCCTCTCAAATTTCAGCTCCTGCGTTCAATAGGATTGAAAATGGCTTCGGAGCTCACTCAGCTGATCAGTGATCTGAAGAGTGAAAAAGATCTCCTCGAATGCTGGAGACGCCTGGAAGAGCACTTCCATTCAATAGGATTGAAAATGGCTTTGGAGCTCACTCAGCTGATCAGTGATGTGAGGAGTGAAGAAGATCTCCTCGAATGCTGGAGACGCCTGGAATAGCACCTCCATTCAATAGGATTGAAAATGGCATTGGAGCTCACTCAGCTGATCAGTGATGTGAGGAGTGAAGAAGATATCCTCGAATGCTGGAGACGCCTGGAAGACCACTTCCATTCAATAGCATTGAAAATGGCTTCGGAGCTCACTCAGCTAATCAGTGATCTGATCAGTGAGCAATGATTTGCAGCGTTTTTTACCTACAAACATTGTTTTACCTACCAACTTTTTTTTACCTACCAACTATTGGTAGGTACTACCTACCACACTATAATGGCTTCACACCTTCACAATCAAGTTTATTAGAAAGAACTAAACGCTTCACACTCGATTCGAAAAATAGAAAGCTTGATATGGAAATTTGATTACTGGTTACGCAGAAGGCAAAACTGTATACAAATCGAAGAAATGAACAGCGATCGCATTTTAGTCAGATAAAATTTGAACGGCGATTAGACCTCTTTTGCGATTCACACTCATGATTCTGTTTTATCGAAGGAAAACCTTCAAATACTCGTAGGGACCGAACGGTTTGTCCTACAGAGCTCCGGGTGGTCTCAAAAATTTTTAAAAATTCTGTACTATTTAAAATTGGTGAAAAAACGATACCTTCATTTCGAGAGTTTTCGAGCTAGGGCACTCTTGAAAATTTCAACCCTTAATTTTCACCCCTTAGAAGTGACCTACATCAACCAAAAGCTTCGCGGCACAACTAGACCCCAAATGGAGCCCATATACCAAATTTGAACCAAATCGGTCCAGTGTTGCTAAGAAAAGTGCCGCGTACGGCGTACGGCGGACGGCGTACGGCGGACGGCGTACGGCGGACGGCGTACGGCGGACGGCGTACGGCGGACGGACGGAAATTTTTTTATTCGATTTTCGGATTCTACGTACCTTGAAACGTAAAACATCAAATTTTGAGGGGGGGTTAAAATTTTTTTTTCTTGCTCGATTCCAAAGGCTCATTATTGAAAATAATAAACCAAAATGCGTAGGCAAAGCGTGTAAGTCTGCCAAAGTTTCCAATCCGAAAGTCAACATGGAATGGAATTCCTTGTAAGTCGGTTTCTATGGATTTTCTCGTTCGTTCACCCTAAATCCACGGTTCCTGACGCATAGGCTCCATGGATTCGATAAAATAGTCAATATAAATTTAATAAGAATACACAACTGGTACCTAGTATAACAATTGACAGAACAATACTTTTTGCGAATCCAGCGGGAAGCAACATCTTCCTCAATGACTGAACACAGACTTATAAGATCTTCGTACCAATCTGGAAGGACCTGTGATTTACAGGGTTTTTTCCCAGCTGAATGCGGGAAAACGGTTTGGTCTACACACGAGAGATTTTGGGAGGGAATCAGAATATATCCTTATCAGACATACGAGGTTTTCCAGGTATATGAGCGATGAGCTCAAATCGGAGAAATTTCCTATTGTCATAGAAGTAGGAGAAATCTAAGTTCTTATTGTACAATCCATCGTAATACTATAATCTGAAGGATGAATTGATCATTCATAAAGATGTGATGGGTGAGTTAGAGTGAGAGGCGGTCAAACACCATTTGGTTTAATTAATTCTTGGATCTCACCTGCTTATGGAGATGCAGAATCCGAATGGTAGGGGAAGGACGTATACCTTGGGCAGATTTTCTTCATTGCTAAATTTGGGGCAGTTCAAGTAGTTTAAAAAAAAGTTTTTTCAATGTATATCAATGCTCTATCTCGTTGGCTTTCAGAATACCTCTGAAAATTTTTAAAAATCTCCCACGGTTGATGTGTTATAATCATCGAACTAAAACACCTGTGTTTTAGTTCGATGGTTATAATTGAGAAATAGGAGAAATCTAAGTTCTTATTGAACAATCCATCGTAATACTATAATCTGAAGGATGAAGTGATCATTCATAAAGATGTGATGGGTAGTTCATGTGAGAGGCGGTCAAACTCCGTTTGGTTTAATTAATTCTTGGATCTCACCTGCTTATGGAGATGCAGAATCCGAATGGTAGGACGTGTTCCTTGGGCAGATTTTCTTCACTGCTAAATTTTGGGGCAGTTCAAGTAGTTTAAAAAAAGTTTTTTCAAGGTATATCAATGCTCTATCTCGTTGGCTTTCAGAATACCTCTGAAAAATTAAAAAATCTCCCACGGTTGATGTGTTATAATTGATCTTGTAAAAAGTGGATTTTTGCCCAAGGTACAGTCTTGCATTGTACCTTGAGCAACATTGATTGTACCTTGGGCACCCATTTTTAGTGTTTCAAACAAATGAAGAAACGTGTGCAAAAAATACAAAACATGATAGGTAGGTACTGTAACTTTCTGGAAACACTTCATTTATAAAAGTATAATTATTCATCAAACATTTGTTTAAAATAGGGTTGCAGTGACTTATGCACGAGCCCAAATAAGACGTAAACAAACTTTCTCCTTAGAAAATATGATTTGAAAAAATAAAAGTATAAAAATAACGACTTCACACTATTAATAATTTCAGAACGGTAACACTATAGTTACAAAGCAGTTTCGCGAAGATTACAAAAATCGCAAAATCAATAAAGATCGAACCCAGCAAAAGAAACATTGAAACGTAACCCTCCTCGTCGGTTAAAAGAAGGCTGAGGCAAAAATTTTATGATGTCCCTGAACCTCATCAATCTAAAAAAAATCAATTAGGAAAGTTTTTACATTTTATGTCTTTACTATGGCACATAAATGAAAAATCGTCACGCGGGGATCGTCACGCGGGGAGCGTCACGCGGGGAGCGTTACGAGGGGAGCGTTACGCGGAAACTTCTGATGATTTTCACGTACAACCAATCGTTCCTAGGGAAAACTAACTTCCTCATTTTCCACCCCACAAAAATCGTTCACCACTCATTGGAAAGCTTTCAATTTATTAAACATAAGACATAAAATGTCTCTCGTGGTTGCGTACTTGTACGAAAGCTGTATCCACCTTTCTTTTTTCCTCAAAAATTTCACTATCACTTGGACACTGTTGGCTCCCAGAACCCAACAGACGTAAATTTTGGCAAGGTTCTGTGTAGAAAAAGAGACCAAAACCCATTTGTTAACATTGACCGCTTCGTTGGTGGAATCCCACTTTCCTCCGATCCATCCTTCATTAGTTTCATTTTCGTGCTGTTCTCCTACCATTCAGATCGTCCAAATTCTCAGATCGTCCAAAGTTCAACCTCTCCGCCAGAACTCGACACTTCTCTTTCGTCTTCAGAACTGCCTTTCTTCTTATCAAGTTTCCTCTTACAAAACTTCTTACCAAAATTCAGCGTCTTGGTTAGCTTGACTTTTTCACCCATCTTCAGCAGACATTTTCTGACGTAAAATCAGTTACCAGAATGTACATGAAATCGAGTGGTTTGTACCTTGAGCCACCCCTTCTTGTTGCTCAAGGTGCACAGAAATGACTTGGAGACTATTTTGACCTCGCAATTCAATTCATGAAAACCAAACACAAAATGCGATATTCTCGCTGAAGCCCATACCCTACAGCTTCTGAATTCACCTAAAATATTAATTATAAACACTTGTCAGGTCGCTGAGATACCTCGAAGTACGGAGGTTAATTACCCAAAATGGGAGGGCAAAACTAACTGGTCGACTTACAGCCTCTACAACCGACGCAAAGCGCTCCATTATTCGAGAGCATTGTTGCCATCATGAAAGCAATATTTTGGCTAGTTCTTTCAATATTTCTCCCATCAAGGGTCTGAGTAATAGAAAGTTGCTCAAGGTACATGCTGCCCAAGGTACACGTCCTTCCCCAACGGCGGAAGTCCTTAATAATTGTTGTATTCCTATTTTCGGGGTCAGCCGGAGGTCGCTCCTGAATTTCTTGGTGACGGACCACCAACTACCAGACCAGACCTTTATTAAGCACTAAGTACTGGCTCCGGTTACTGGCGTCACCGTGATACCAGTCCAGTTTGGAGATAGCTTCACATTTCATACGTGAAAACGAAATTTTCGGGAAAAAGTAGCACAGGTGAGATGAGGGAAGAAAAAACGCTGCAAATCATTGCTCAAAGGTTTATTATTTTCTGTATAGATCACCCTTCTGTATAGATCACTGGTTCTCCATCAATAGCACCTACCACCATCTGTATTCTCCCTTGACCTTCCCTCTCAAATTTCAGCTTCCTGCGTTCAATAGGATTGAAAATGACTTCGGAGCTCACTCACCTGATCAGTGATCTGAAGAGTGGAGAAGATCTCCTCGAATGCTGAAGACGCCTGGAAGAGCACTTCCATTCAATAGGATTGAAAATGGCTTCGGAGCTCACTCAGCTGATCAGTGATCTGAGGAGTGAAGAAGATTTCCTCGAATGCTGGAGACGCCTGGAAGAGCACTTCCATTCAATAGGATTGAAAATGGCTTTGGAGCTCACTCAGCTGATCAGTGATCTGAGGAGTGAAGAAGATCTCCTCGAATGCTGGAGACGCCTGGAAGAGCACTTCCATTCAATAGGATTGAAAATGGCTTTGGAGCTCACTCAGCTGATCAGTGATCTGAGGAGTGAAGAAGATCTTCTCGAATGCTGGAGACGCCTGGAAGAGCACTTCCATTCAATAGGATTGAAAATGGCTTTGGAGCTCACTCAGCTGATCAGTGATCTGAGGAGTGAAGAAGATCTCCTCGAATGCTGGAGACGCCTGGAAGAGCACTTCCATTCAATAGGATTGAAAATGGCTTTGGAGCTCACTCAGCTGATCAGTGATCTGAGGAGTGAAGAAGATCTCCTCGAATGCTGGAGACGCCTGGAAGAGCACTTCCATTCAATAGGATTGAAAATGGCTTTGGAGCTCACTCAGCTGATCAGTGATCTGAGGAGTGAAGAAGATCTCCTCGAATGCTGGAGACGCCTGGAAGAGCACTTCCATTCAATACAATTGAAAATGGCTTTGGAGCTCACTCAGCTGATCAGTGATCTGAGGAGTGAAGAAGATCTCCTCGAATGCTGGAGACGCCTGGAAGAGCACTTCCATTCAATAGGATTGAAAATGGCTTTGGAGCTCACTCAGCTGATCAGTGATCTGAGGAGTGAAGATGATCTCCTCGAATGCTGGAGACGCCTGGAAGAGCACTTCCATTCAATAGGATTGAAAATGGCTTCGGAGCTCACTCACCTGATCAGTGATCAGAAGAGTGAAGAAGCCTTTGAGCAATGATTTGCAGCGTTTTTTACCCACCAACATTTTTTTTTACCTACCAGCTAGGTACTACCTACCACACCATACTGGCTTCGCACCTTCACAATCAAGTTTATTAGAAAGAACTAAACGCTTCACACTCGATTGGAAAAATAGAAAGCTTCATATGGAAATTTGATTACTGGTTACGCAGAAGGCAAAACTGTATACAAATCGAAGAAATGAACAGCGATCGCATTTTAGTCCGATGAAATTTGAATGGAGATTAGACCTCTTTTGCGATTCACACTCATGATTCTGTTTTATCGAAGGAAAACCTTCAAGTACTCGTAGGGACCGAACGGTTTGTCCTACAGAGCTCCGGGTGGTCTCAAAAATTTTAAAAAATTCAATACTATTTAAAATTGGTGAAAAAACGATACCTTTATTTCGAGAGTTTTCGAGCTAGGGCACTCTTGAAAATTTCAACCCTTAATTTTCACCCCCTTAGAAGGGACCTACATCAACCAAAAGCTTCGCGGCACAACTAGACCCCAAATGGAGCCCGTATACCAAATTTGAACCAAATCGGTCCAGTGTTGCTAAGAAAAGTGCCGCGTGCGGCGGACGGACGGAAATTTTTTTATTCGATTTTCGTATTCTACGTACCTTGCTTGAAACGTAAAACATCAAATTTTGAGGGGGGGTTGAAATTTTTTTTTCTTGCTCGATTCCAAAGGCTTGTTTTCGAAAATAATAAACCAAAAAATATAAATTATGATCTCTCCACGTAATTCCTTCCTGTTTTACAGAAGGTACCTGCTAATACAGCACCGGAATCCCAACAACCTACTTAGCTTAAGTTGAATTTATTCTGCACCCCAACTCATTATAAAATCGGATTTCGCCTGAGGAGGAAAGCTTCCCGATTAGAAAGATGTGAGAAACACCGCGAAGCCATAAAGACTTTTTTTTCCTCCAACGTCTCGTTTGTTACCATAATATTACCTTCCCACATTTATAAAGTTGAGGAAGGTTATGAAACGATGAAATTGTACCGCGGGAGCTGGAGTGATAACTTAGGGCGTGGGCAGCTTAGATGCTGCGTCGCTGAATAATTTTGAGATTAAGTCGCATTTTATGAGATTCATTAAGAGTTGATCTCGGTCGGCCACGGGGTCAAAAGGACCACCCGAGTCGTTTGAGAATCCTGTTTTATTATTTACGCAAAATACTAAAACCTACCTGCTTTTATTTCATGTGGACTGTAATTCTCCGCCGTTCTGAGGTTTTACCGAACAAAAAGGTTGTTTCGACCAGAAAAAATTGTATTAAAAAACCTACCTTTTGATGGTTATTTACTGGCCTATTCACACATTTGCCCCTTTGTATCTTAAGTTGAACAAGTGCGCATAAACATCAGCTCATTTTTCTGACAGTTTTGGGGGTCATAAGACGACTTTTGGCAATAATATTATGTCTTACGGCTGGGGGTCCTTCTCAAAAATTTGTCCTAAATTAACCAGACTCTAACTTTTTTTTGGGTACTGGACCTCTTTCATTCCATAATATGGTGTGAAATATATATTATATTAAATATGGAATTATATCATATTTACGTCCCCAACTTCCCGGAGGCCCCCATATTCATATTCATGATCTCAATCCCCTCATTTCATATCCATGTTTCGTAGTACGGCGATTTTCTTAAAAGATTTTAATTTTTTTTATGATAGGGGAAGTTTGTGTAATGAGAGGGTTGAAAAAAAACATGAACTTTAATAAGTGTTAAGCGGGTTTATCTCTGAGCTAATCAAATTTTTGACACGCAAGTAAGTATTTTTCAATGGTCCTTCTATAAGTACTATATTATTTTTGATATTGTATGTTTATCAAAGTAGTGGTCCATACAGATTCAGCAGTAGTTACGCCTAGTACTTTCGTCCTTAAAAAGTTAAACTTCTTCTATTTTCAACTCATGAAAATCAAAGCAGAAGGAATTTTAAGGAGAAAAGGATGTCACACGCCCCGAGTAGCTGGAGCTTCGTTGTTTACGAGCACTCTACGAGTTCCGCAATATATCAGTATTCGCTTCGCAGCTTTTCTTCCACAGGAAAGCACGCGTGAGGTTTTTTAAATCATATTGGGAAGGAATTTTATTGGTTGACAACGACAAGGTTTACCTCATTCGTAGTTCGGATCGGCTCATCCTGGTGTTCTATTATGGCTTCTAGGAAAATAAATACGGAAAGGCAGTACGTGACTTCGTAGGCCTCCTTCGTCTTGGGGCTGACGGCCACCCGCGAATTGGGTGAGCGGACGTATGCGCAGCACACCTCAGTATGGAAGTCACAGTAATAAAATATGAATACCACGTTCCTGTCAAATTTAAACTAATATTCACAGGCAAATTTATGAAGCATCCCAAAACATTTTGTCATTTCATGTCTGAATTACCGGATACATCAATCAAATAACTACTTAAATAAATTCTTTAACTCCTCGTCAAAATTTGTTGGTTTACGTTTCAAGGTATGTAGAATCCGAAAATCGAATAAAAAATTTCCGTCCGTCCGCCTTATGCGGCATTTTCCTTAGTTCCCATGGACCGATTTTGATGAAATTTGGTATAAGGGCAGTAAAGGTATATGGGCCCCATCCGAGATCTAGTTATGCCCCGAAGCTTTTGGTTGATGTCAGTCACTTCTAAGGGGTGAAAATTAAGGGTTGAAATTTTAAAAGTGCCCTAGCTCTTGAAAACTCCCAACATGAAGATATCGTTTTTTCACAAATTTTAAGTAGTATTGAATTTTTAGAGACCACGCGGAGCTCTGTAGGACAATCAGTTCGCTCCCAAAGGGTTCGACTTACGATAAATCAGAAAAAAAAATTCTGACAAGAAATGTCACATGACATGTAAATTGCATGAGAGGCCTAATATCCGTTCAAATTTTAGCTGACCAAAATGCGATCCTGTTCGTTTCTTCGAGTTGTACTCAGCTTTGCGTCCTTTGCAACCATTTATTTCCTTAGCAACCAGTCATAAAATTTCTAAATGAATGGTTTCTTTACTACTTCGAATGGAGCGTGAAGCTTTTATTTCATCTAACTCGGTTATGAAGCGAAAACTTAGTTCGTTGGAAGTGACAATGGAAAAGCTGTGTTCTTTCCTGGCGAGTGATTTGTACAGAAAAATAATAAACCTTTGTTTAATAATTTGCAGCGTTTTTTTGTAAATTATTAGAAGTCAAAAAATGAAATGTTGATATTTTTTATCGATTCCTTCGAAAATTTCTGTCAACTGTATTTTGAGACTTTCAATAGCCCACAAAAAATTCTGCTGCCTATTAAATTTAAATTTCAATTTAATTTTGATTTCTCTGGTAACACCTTAAGACAGCTGCGGAGTTCCTGAGACGTTTTCGTTGTCACTGTTGATACTTGATACCAAGGTCCAATTAAGGGTGTCTGGCGGTCGCCTTTCCTTCCTCGTTGCGGGTTAGTCTAATCTCTTACAAACCAGCGCTCGGTTGTCCCTTCCCGCCACACTCCCCGTCTCAAGGAGCAAACCTAAGTAAGTAAATCACAAGGAGTAAACCACCCACCACCCCCAGTGCCTCCCCCATCCCCCAGCCATCTCATAGCTGGTCAGTTTTCATCAACAGTTTTTCCCAGTTTTCTCAGTTTTCCAATTTTTATGTTGCTTCTGGCATTATTCTTAATTTTATAATCTCTACATCCATGCACTTGTTTAATTACAAAAGTAAAAACGCTGCAAATCATTGCTCAAAGGTTTATTATTTTCTGTATAGATCACCCATCTGTATAGATCACTGGTTCTCCATCAATATCACCTACCACCATCTGTATTCTCCCTTGACCTTCCCTCTCAAATTTCAGCTTCCTGCGTTCAATAGGATTGAAAATGGCTTCGGAGCTCACTCAGCTGATCAGTGATCTGAAGAGTGAAGAAGCCTTTGAGCAATGATTTGCAGCGTTTTTTACCCACCAACATTTTTTTTACCTACCAACTTTTTTTTACCTACCAGCTAGGTACTACCTACCACACTATAATGGCTTCACACCTTCACAATCAAGTTTATTAGAAAGAACTAAACGCTTCACACTCGATTCGAAAAATAGAAAGCTTGATATGGAAATTTGATTACTGGTTACGCAGAAGGCAAAACTGTATACAAATCGAAGAAATGAACAGCGATCGCATTTTAGTCAGATAAAATTTGAACGGCGATTAGACCTCTTTTGCGATTCACACTCATGATTCTGTTTTATCGAAGGAAAACCTTCGAATACTCGTAGGGACCGAACGGTTTGTCCTACAGAGCTCCGGGTGGTCTCAAAAATTTTTTAAAATTCTGTACTATTTAAAATTGGTGAAAAAACGATACCTTTATTTCGAGAGTTTTCGAGCTAGGGCACTCTTGAAATTTTCAACCCTTAATTTTCACCCCTTAGAAGTGACCTACATCAACCAAAAGCTTCGCGGCACAACTAGACCCCAAATAGAGCCCATATACCAAATTTGAACCAAATCGGTCCAGTGTTGCTAAGAAAAGTGCCGCGTACGGCGGACGGCGTACGGCGGACGGCGTACGGCGTACGGCGGACGGACGGAATTTTTTTTATTCGATTTTCGGATTCTACGTACCTTGAAACGTAAAACATCAAATTTTGAGGGGGGGTTAAAATTTTTTTTTTCTTGCTCGATTCCAAAGGCTTATTATTGAAAATAATAAACCAAAATAAGTTAAAAGTTGCACCTAAATTTGAAGTTTTCAAGGATTTTTGAAATTCATTCGTGCATCTACTTAGGAATTGAAAAACTAAATGATTACCGCAGGGATCATCAAAATCTACCAATAATTGCCAGAGAAAAGTAGGAAAACCCGTTAATCACTGATTGAGGCCCCCTTAAGAAGGTAAAATATCTTGAGTAACTAACAAAAACAAATGCTTAAGATCCTTGTTCAGCAAGAAAATGTCTGTAGAGGTTGGTAGCCACCAGGTAATGTCAAGGTTATCATCAAAATAACTAATAGCACGTTTCCAGGAAGTTTGGTAAATCTCACCACTAACCAACATTATGTACCAAAGTAACCTGAAGATGATTAATCAGCGATGAAAGATTCAAATCACCTTCCACATTAACCCCTTCTTGACTCACTAATGACATGGGCGTACAGATGGATCCAAACAGGTGAATCACGAGGCTCATGTGTGAGAGGCATCATTGAGGATAATGCGCAGAATAGTGGTGCGATGCCTCCATCAGCTGATCCGACGTCACCTCAGTATGAGTGGACCGTGCAGGAATTACATCATTGGCAAGATCGTCCTTACTGCAGGGTTACTCACGGGTGCATCCTCATCCTCATTACGGGGGTCGAACCTACCTACTACAATATAGTGAGCTCATAACATCATTTGCATCCTCCCACATGCACTTCTCACGAATCCACGTTCGAAGTATTTTTTTACTTATTTACGCGTGACCTGCACTTACCAACTGTTCACCTCAGGGGAAGACCTATCTCTTCAACAGCAATTTATTATCATAGACTTGGGACTTTGTACTAACCAATCGTAGAGCTGTCTAGAAAAACGCAAAATTATTACCCAACGGTTTATTATTTTTCTGCAAAGATCACCCATCTGCAAATAACTCGGCTTTGCTATTAATGGTACCTACCTCTTGATAAAAGTATCTACCAGCGAAACATTGAAGGTGCCTTAGGAGACTCTTAGGTACGTCATGTGCAATAATTTCACAATCATTAGACGTAGAATTGATTGATTTCACGTGTAATCAATTATTTGTTAACTATTCAAATGACAATTAATTATCCTCATTACCGGATTGTTGTTTCGCACAGCCCTGGGTGGTGTCAAAACATTCTGTAAAATCTTTACTATTTTAAATTAATAGAAAAACAATACTTGTACCAACATCGGAAGTTTTCAAGGTCTGGCCTTCGGAAAATGTTTTTTCCCATTTTTTGCCCCTCAGAAGTGAGCTGTGGGTATTTTTTTCGAATCGGGAATTTTATTCGATTTTTCGAATCTACAATATACATACCCTGGTAAGTATACCTTAAAACGTATACCATCATATTTTGAGAGGGGATTGTATTTTTTCGCTTGCTCGAATCCGGAGGTTCATTACTGAAAACAATAAACCAGAACCGTCAAGATCCATAACTCGGTTGTGTTGATCCGATAAATAGAAGATCGTTGAAACAGGAGGTGGAAAACGTTAGTTTCGGAATCTACTCTAACTGCTAAAATAAGTACTAATTTCGAGTCATATTTTAAACGGATAGAAGTCGTGGGTAGATTTAAATATCATCACAACGCCACTCTTCAAATACCATTTAGGAACCTGAGAAATGTTGAAATTTTAGCTGAAGCATTCAGAGACCAAACCACACAATCTTTGAGGATTAAATCGATATTGGAAGGAATCAAAACAGTAGAAGTTATCGATAGTAAACGTGGATTCTAAATTAACTTCAGCTCGTCCATAGCTAATTAACGTAATAGGTATTCGAGTAAAGTTACGAGCTGGATAACCAGAGCAAGGTACTGGTTTACTACTTTTGTTTATTGTATAATCAACTACCACTGGTTTTTAACTCTTCCCCAGGACTCGAATTTATTAACTACCAAGTACCCCCAATACCTCACCAATTTTCAAATTTACCGAGTCACAAGTTAGAACCGAAAACTGATTACTTCTCTCCAGAGTTGGAACCAGAAACTCCGACCGTCATAATGAGTTTTAAAATGAATTCACACTGTTGTAATTGGAATGTTTTTCCATACCTTGCTTAGTTTTTTAGTGATACAAAGTAGGTAGGTACTCCTTACTGCGAATGAAACCAGATTTTTACCTATATTTTATTTTTACATATTATTTTATTTTTACATATTTTTCCTGCATTTTATTTTTACATTTCATTTGGCTATATTTGTTAACACAATAATGATTCCGATTACAGTACCAACAAGGTAGGTTGTTCAGCTACAAAAACAAACTACTGGTCTATGTTTTGCTTCCGAGTCTACTAAGGTGCGGAAGCACTGTTTTCACTTTTCAAGGTTGAAAAAAAGCGCTGCAAATTATAACACAATGGTTTGTTATTTTTCTATATTGATCACTCGTCTTCAAAGCCATCAACCATCCAACATGAAGAAAAATATCGATCGCATTTCGGTCAACTAAAATTTGAACGGAGATTAGGCCTTTTTTGCGATTCACACTCGTGTTTCTGATTTATCGTACGTCCAACCCTTAAATTCTCGTAGGGAGCGAACGGTTTGTTTTACAAAGCCCCGCGTGGTCTCAAAAAATTCTAAATATTCTATAGAATCTTAAATTGAAGAAAAAAACAATACTTTTACATCAAAATTTTTTGAGTTAGGGCGTTTTCAAAATTCATTTTGAACCCTTAGAAGTGACCTACATCAACCAAAATCTTCGGGACACAACTAGACCCCAAATAGAGCCTACATACCAAATTTCATCAAAATCGGTCAATGCTAAGTGGCAAAAGTGCCGCGTACGACGGACGGAAGGCCAAATTTTTATTCGATTTTTGGATTCTACGTACCTATTCATTTAGTTTGATTTCTTTGCACAACTCCAGATTGGAAAAATTATTTGTTTGTAAATGAGCAGTTTGTTGCGGAGAGAGAAAGAGAGATTGGCGGTCCTTACCATCAGCCAGTATATTTTTTTGAACTTCATCTTCAGCATCTTTTAGCTTTGGTTTCACATTAATGGTTCACATCTCTGTAATGTCTACACAAACTGAACGAAGCTGAAGAACAAAACAACACAACCTCAACCCCATAGTATAAGTGACAGCCTGCCATAGCAATATTTTCACGACTTCCAAGAAATCGTTCATCATTCTCGACATCATCATCGCCTTCGTGATCATCATAAACAAATTTCAAGAATCCAAGATCAACATTCATCTAGTAAATCATTTATGTCCGGCATGACTGCGATCAGGACAGTTAACTGGGAAGAAGAAGAAACCTCAGCTCGATAACAGTATCTGAGGTTTTATTTTCAATGTAAATTTCCTAAGTTGGATTTGATTACATCGTGCTAATGATATTAAGTTTTATCGTTATTTTATTAGATTTCTCGGAGGATTGAAACCCTACTTGCGACATAAACAGTAGCACGTATCCATTTCATCTGAAGGTCAGACAATGGGTTTTCCATTTTCGCCGTAGTACCCATAGCTCCCCAGTTATTGGAAATTGAAGTTATTTACGACAGACTGTACGCTTGATCCTGCGATTTGAACTCATATTTTACGCAGGTAATTACATTCTGTTGACTGCATGTTACTGTTCATGAACACTCAAATTTATAATCTTGGTGTAGTTGTTATATTTACACAAATGAACGAAGTAAAAGTAACTGGCTTTCGTGGTCCCTGATCCGGGTCGATGCCTGCTTGTCAAATCTATCGAGACATTCAGTCCTCTTGGATTGCTTCTACACAGGTGGTTGTGACTGAGTGTGATAAAATAATTGAGGTGAAAGTACACAAAAATTAAGTGGAGCATAGTGGCACCAATCTCACCATCCTACCTAGTTCAATCCAATGCCGCGATTTGATTTTAGAAAACCTTGTTTTTCCCCTTAAACCCAAAATTGCTCCTCTTTTAAACCACTTTTCTTTACTATCGACCACGTTTTCGAAATCAGCATTGGATTGGTTGTAAGACTTGTGTATCGTTCTTATCAAAAAGTTTCAATGGGGGTGCGCCTTGATTTTTTTAGATTTTCAATCGAAAGTAGACTAAATTCTGAAAATTTTGGCACCAACCGCGACCTTCTAGCGTGAGTAGATCTGTTTCTATGATTTTTCAATGTTTCGACCGAGTATGACGTCACGCGCTTCTCGCCTGCGCAGGACCCCCAGCCAAGTGTGAAAATTCATAGGAAAAGATTTACACTCGCTAGAACGTCGCAGTTGGTACCAAAATTCTCAGAATGAGGTCTACCTTAGATTAAAATAACAATAAACAGTTTTTCCTACCCAGGCGCACACCCTCCAGTGCCTATAACTCATTGGAAAATCGAATTTAATAGGTAATTGTTCCCAGGATTTTCTGAGCTTTTGGGACCTTTATGAAGTAAAAATACAGGTTTTTAAAAATTTCACATTACCGTAAAACCGTCAAACTTTACCCCAAGATTTACTCCAAAACATTTCCAATTACAATTTCTCCCACTCGAAATGGGTTAAATTGATTTTTTTAATAAGTGAATTGATCTTCAGGGCTTCCTGAACATTTTGAGTGGTCGAGCTCATTGATCAGATAATTGTAACCCCCCTATTTAATTGTTTAAATGTTGTAGTAAAGTCTAAGTGAAGTGCGTCTATCTTTACTCCACTCTGAAAAACTCACGGTTATCGCTACAGAAATGGGCAGTGGTGCAATGTTACTAGTCGGGGTTGAATTCATTACCCCAGAAATACTTGATAATATCAAGTATGTATAATATTATTATAAAATATATTCTGAAAAATCGAACTTTTTAGCTTGAAAAATACAAGTTATACCTAAAGGTGCGTTTACACTTCGCGAAATTTCTTCGCGAGGAATTCTCGCGAAACAAGTTTCGCAGCGTGTAGACGCTTCTAGAACCCGAGGATCCCTTGCGAGACGAGAGAGCGAGCGGTCAGCCAGTCGGTCTCTAGCGCGCAACAAAGGAGTTTCGGCCTTGTTGTTTCTCTAAGTGTAGACGTGAATATTTATTTGTGCGAGGCAGGTGTATTGTCTTTGCCATGGCCGCCTCGCGAGAACTGACAGCTCACCTCTGCCGTCGTGCCTCGCGCGTCTGTTTCACGGTTTGTTTCGTTGTGTAGTCTCGGGCGAGGGCTTCACCCATCAGTCTCGCAAGGAAATTTCGCGAAGTGTAAACGCACCTTAAGAAAAATATAAATTCCAATGATCATTTATTTCTACGAATTTGCTTGAAATGCAATATTTCTGGTTAAGAGATCACAATTTCAGTCTTCCAGTATAGTTACCTTATGTAGGTAATCGAGCAAAACTTTCTACAAGTAAAGAAATATTAAAGGACAATAAACTATAAACGAATGACTTAACAAAATCACAGAAAAAGTCTGTTTCACATTCGATAACTTTCAAATGAATTGCAATGGTAAATTTCAAAGTTAACCCACGAGTAAATAATATTGTAAATCACAACTTATGAGTACAAAGCACGTTTATGTTCATATCATAATGCAGCTGTTCAGTTGTAAAGTTTCGGTAGGGGCGCGTACCAAGCTTTTTCTCATTTCTTCTCCCCATCTCTAACTTCTGACATGAGATACACTAGAAACCTTACATTCAACACTGCGAAAATTATAAAACTCAAATATTTTTCGAGATTAAATAAGAAAAATATGAGTGAGGCTACCTTTATTCCAACCTTTATAGTGGAGTAAAGATACCTGGTTTTTGGAGTAAAGTTACCATCAAATTTTTGGTAAGCAAAGGCATAACTAAGAAAACACTTTTTTGAGAATTTTATTAGTGTATTTTGTTCAAAATAAGATAGTGAAAGTGATATGATGAGGGCTTGCCTGGTAAATCCACTCCAAACACCTGATAATATCCAGTTCTTCCATATTATGGAAGAAATTTTGGAGCACGAGAAACAGGACAAAAACAGCTGAACAGGAAACAATGACTGATAACAGCTGATAACATGGATAAAGGCGCCATCGCAGGCCGCATCGATTCTCTGAGATGTGGAGAATAACGAAAACACAATAGCTAACTTTTATCTAAGTTCTACCACGCTTACGTCACAATTGAAGATTCTCACTTTTTGGGGTAAAGTTACCCCTGGTGGGGTAAAGTTTGACAGTTTTACGGTATTTGTCCAAGTTACAGTACCGCACCCCTTAGGGTGCACCAGGCACTGGATCATCTCTCTCCAGTTTGGATTCATACTCATCCAAACTGGAAAATGTTTCTTCAAGAAAGAAAGCAACATGAATACTGAACGTTGATGAAGCTTGTTGGTGTATTGGAAGGTTGGTTTGAACGTGTGGATACGACGTCAAACTTTAAACATTTTTGACAAAAACTTTTGTCAAACATGTTTGATCGTGTGTAGCGTCCTTTAGTGGTGTACCTACGCTGTAGAAACCAAATTACAAATTTTCCGATTCAGACAATGCGTTTTATTCAGTTTCGAAAGAAGGAAGTTATGCTGCCACACCCTGTACAATGGTAGCTCAGACAATGACAATTTTGAAAAAAATAAAAACAAAAAACAAAAGATTTGGAAAACTTTGAAATGTTACCATTTTTTAAAGAAATCTAGCAAGTAGTCAAATTATCCAAAAACTGTGGTATTTAGTCAGCTTTACAACGGTGCATCCGACTTTGCGAATATTTTCAAATTGATGGAGTTATTCTGAGTAGAATGTGAAAGGAGTGATGATACGTACATCGACAGTACAGTCTTGAAGTAACAATAGTGTTTGCAGATTGAAAGAATGCGGATGGCTTGGTGAGGTGTCCATGAGTATTGCAGTCTCAAAAACATCGTCCTTCTTCTACCTGACACTCAAGCCAGGAACAATGCGACCAAGGGTTGTTGACTACCGACCGATGATGGAGTGAAAGGGTTTATTTGTTACAGACTGCTCGCGGTCTGCAAGGGCTCTCATGTCTGACGTAAAATACTGGGTGTTTACTATTAAGATGGACCAAACTTCAAAAATCGACTGAACAACTAATTTTAGTGTGAAAATGTTTCTTAGCACTTTTGTTAACTGGGTATTTGTTTTTCCAAGTTTTTTTTTTTTTACCTGTCACTAAAATTACCATAACTATCTTAATTTACCGTAAAAATATAAAAATAAGGACATTGTGGGAACGGGCGTCAAATTCAATCAATTATCCACTATCATTAGGTATCAATCATCTACCGAATTATCTACCTCATTATGACTCAAGTTGCTCTATGCCCGGATTACAAAGGGGTGAGATGCCTGGCCCTTTCCCCAGCCCGTCTCACCAGGCTACTAAGATTTTGGAACAAGTAGTTGTCTATGTTAGCAGGTATACCCTTCAGGAAATAGATCAGCCGCATTCTTTCAATCTGCGAACAGTACCTACCTACATTTTGGAAGCCATTTATTATACAGGGTGGCTCGCGAGTTGTCCCCCCTTCCTCCCTCCTGCTAAAATCGTCCAAGTAGTGGTTACATTTTTTTTTTTTTTTCAATCTTCTTGATTTTTCTCCAAGGATCTTAATTATGACCACAGTGCGCAACGCACACCAACTCTGTTATCTCAAATGGGAATCCCTATTTTCCTATGGGAGGTAAAAGTTGTTGCAAATTAGTTGTAGAATCGATTTCTCAATGGGGAATTGGCCTCACAATTTTTTAATTTTTTTCCGAAAGAAGGTTCACTGATATGGCTGCTCAAAAACGCATCCAATAAATTTAGAGAATTTAAGGAAGATAGAAATTTTAAATGTACCGGGAGTCTGACGTCACGAGTTTCCCCTCACGACAGCAGTGCTACCTCTGATTGCGCACATGAAACAAGTAACTTACTTGATTAAACACACGAGTGAGCCGCGAACTGGCAGAAAGAACTGAGACACAAAAGTGACCAAAAGACGTAATTTCGCTCACTCTTTTTTACAATACGATTCTACTTATTAGTTTATCAAGCATTATTAGTCTTCACCTTCTCTTATTTAGTTTAGATATCAGTTAGTTTTGATATTTGAATCACATTATTTGAGTGGATCGTTTCATGCGGTCACGAGGGCGCCTTTGGCTAGGAGCATCTAGGGGAAGAAATTTGTGGAAAGGCCAGAGCATCTAGCGACTATTAGATGAAACTTCTCTTCTTTTTTGGCAAGATAGATCACTGCCTAATCTGTAGGAAACCAGAAATTTGTCTTCATTGAAAAAGACAATCGAATCTGTTGAGGCATCAATAAGAAAGGCATTTAGTCTGGTACTCGTAGGCAAACAAAATTAGTTTTTAAAGGATTCTTTTATTTACGAATGAATAGGGAATTTGCCCCACATTTTTTTATTATTTTTTTTTTTTCGAAGGAGGATTCACTGATATGGAAGAAAACCATAGTGTGCTGCTCGAAAAAGCATCCAAAAAATTTAGAGAATTTAAGGAAGATGGGTATTTTAAAAGAAGCCGCAATCTGTTTGTGGGGGCATGGGGTTGCAACGTAACGGATTTTCTGACCAATCTGACTTCATAGAAGAAGATATGCCTCTCTGAGGTAGCGCTACCTCTGGAAATGCAAATGAAACTGTAGCTTATGTGATCAAACACAGAAGCGCGCGACTGGGGAAGAGAAAAAACCCGGAAGTGCAAGTGACAAAAAGAAGCAATTTTACTCAATCTTTTTACAATCCGATTCTACTTATTAGTTTATCAAGCATTACTAGTCTTCATCCTCTCTTATTTAGTTTCTATAATAAGTTAGTTTCGTTATTTGAATCACATTATTTGACTGGATCGTTTTGTGTTGTTGTGCTTAGAACTTAGAAGGGCATTTAGAACTCTACCTGTTGTTGATCTGCGGTACTATCTGGAGTTCTACAGCAGAGTGCTCAGTATGTGAATCCGGTCACTTTTCGCGTCGTTTTTCTTTTGTGAGACGTGAACGATATTCCTCGAATTTTGCGGTGTTTTTTGACAGAGGCTTCGCTTGTTAGGCATTTGCTTCTTTGGTAATTTTTTTCCTTGGGTACTCCTGGTGTTAAACGTTATTCTAGGGCCCTGTTATAGAATTTGACTTGAAATTCCAGAATCTAAAATTGAGGCAAATTCCCCATTACAATAACAACACACGATACCTACTTCGCATAAGCCAACTGATAAGAGAGATAACCAAGGTTTTTGAGCTCCAGAGGCTCATCTTATCTTTGCTAGGCAGCTCTCATACCGTTCCACAACTTTCTTCCCCTAGGTGCTCCTGCCTGCGACTCTACCTGTTGACATTCTCTGAAACTATTTGCTGAAACTCCTTTTATGCTTCGCCAGGGCACAGTTTTGCGTGAGGAACCCTAAGGAATGACGTAATCAGTTTTCCTTGATCTTCGTGGTGTTTTTTTGACACCACTTCACTAAGTGAAGTGGTGTCAAAAAAACACCACGAAGATCAAGGGGGAAAATAATTACTGTAGAAGAAAAAGCCTAAACAAGTCTTGTTTAGGCATTTTCTTCTACAGTAATTGTTTTCCCTCGGTTATTCCTGGTGTTGAACGTTATTCTAGGGCCCAATTGTAGGATTTGACTCGGAATTTCAGAATCTAAAATTGAGGTAAATTCCCCATTATAGTTGATTGGTTTTGAAACACCCCGTATAGTTATAAATTATTATTTGTCCATTCGAGTCCTCCTCGATGGATTGAACTTGAATAACCTGAATACCTTCATTAACATGACTTGCTAAAAACGTGTAATCGGGTTGTGTTCAAGCTGTACTTTAAATTCACAAAACGAATTTTCCACCCACCAGAATACTACTTGTTCCCATTCGCTGAGACTTTAACAGGAGTATTGGCACTCCAAGAGGTTTCAATGCTCACTGACAAACTGGTAGTTGATTTCCAAAGTTCCAGTTGCTTAGGCTTGAACAAAAAGACACTGTTGGAGTACGAGTAATAGATTGCTCTTTTCTTAGGAAGTACATTATGTTGACTTACATGCAGTGTACATTAAAGAAATAATAAAAGACGGGCTTTATGGGCGATTTTTAGTAGAATAAGTTGAAGGTAACACAATAGGTCCTATTGATTATTATCTGTCGTTTATGTTTACTCGGTTTATTCTTATTTTTAGTTTTATCCCTCAGGTTTTTCCTTGAGGACGGCTGTGTTGGCTAATCTCGATTCGGCATGGACGAAATCGATGCGCTGAATGAAGAATGGAACAAGATCAAGTCGAGAGGTTTGCATTCTGAAGATTCGGCGCGAGGAGCGAACAGTAACTCCAGCGATGCCTGCAACTCATCTGGCCGGAGAAGGAAGAAGTCGAGGTGGAGTGACGATAAAGCCAACGTCAGTGAGGATAAGGTAGTCTTCAACGTCATTGACGAATCGTCGGAAAAAGGCGTGAAACCGATAGCAGTCATAAACGACTTCAGTCAAAACATTTCACCTCTGGTGGAGGAACGGAAACACATGGAAAGGCTGGCTCAAGAGAGGAGTGACGCAGCTGATGCAAGAGCTGGTGGCAGTAACGGCAATCAAAAGTTTGTTGGAGAAAAAACCACCAAAAGACAAAATCCTGGTCCACATAGTTTCAGATTAAGTGACAATGATGACGACGAACAAGAAAAGTCGCAAAAGTATCGATTCAAAAAACAAAGAAAGTACAGATTCAAGAAAGAGTCGTCCAATAGCGAGTCTGAGGGTGAAAGCGCAGTCGTTAAGATGCCCTCGAATTTCGCATTCAGACACGTTACGAAAGGAGCTGAAAGTCCCATCCTCGAAGACACGAATTCCGGTATAAGTTCCTACCTGAGCAGCGAGCCGACTGCTCCCGAAGCGACTCCCGTAGGTCCGTTTTTGGAGAAAAAGACGACGGTCGTCGTCAAGAACGTCGCCGACTGGGTGACGGCGTCGCACATCCTCCAGAACGTCAAAAACGCCCAGCTGAGGTCGTACGAAGACGTCGGTATCGTCAGGAAGCGTGATCGCGGGTCTCCCTACCGCTACGCCTACGTAGACTTCCTAACCTACACCAGCGCCCGACGTTGGATGGACATCCGCAAAGGGAAAGTCGTCATCGGCTCTCAAACCTACCAGATGGAGCTTTCCCTCCCAGATTGGGAATGCCCCAAGTGCAAAGTTTTCAATTTCGGTAAATCCGTGTTGTGTTACTCTTGCCGAAACCCCAAAAAGGTTTTATTACAAACCACCGTTGTAGGATAGAGCTCTAAACTCACATTACCTACGTATTCCTAAGCTCTATAATTATTACTACTTAAACGTTTAATAATTCCTCCATAAATCGATAGGAATATAAATGAAGTCAAATTCACTTTGTAGCTGAATTTATTTACATGCAAGGAATAAATGCCCTAGCTTTATATACAGTTAAAAACATGGAGTATAGAGCTATACTATTCCAAGCTTATATGTTATGAATCTTCGTAGATACCCCGCATTTTTTCCAACGAACCTTTGGAATCGAGCTAGGACAAAATTTTCTTTAAAAAATTATTCACACCACGAACAAATTACGAAGGTCATCCAATTATTAGTTTACGATATTTAAAAAAAAAAAAAAAAATCGTAAAGTGCTTGTATGTCAATGAAATTCACAGAATATTTCAAAAACATTTATTAAACTGTTTTTTCACGTAGGAATTGAGTTCGAGACATTTCTGTAGCCTGGGCACCATTTTATACGCCAGTGTTGCAGAATTCCTCTTCCAGCCACTTCTCCACAGAACAGAAAGATCCTTATTCAAATAGAGTGAGTTTTGAGCTCTGAAGTTTTCGAAAAAAAATCTAGATAAACTTGGAATTTATACAGAGGAGATCGCAGCATTATCGCAAAATGACCAAATATCTTATGAGTAATTTTCAATCACGAACTGAATTGACATACACATCATACTGAGTCACTCAAATGGGTTTTAAAAGATTTCAACACATTCCGGACTGATGAGGTCATTTGCCACCATAGAATTTTTTTTACGATGGCCCGATGGATTAGTATGATCTCCAGCCCCAGTTGGACCCTGGTGTCACTAGAGTCACCAAAAACATTTCAGGAACTCCACAGGTGTCCCAAGGTGTTGTAGCATACCTGTGAGCGGTTTTATAATAAAGTGGAGACGTAATCACAGATATAATACTTAAACATAAAATTTATTAGAAAATTAATCCTTTTTTTATCATAAAATTATGTCATAATTGTTCCCTAGAAGGCCTTTATAGTTGATATAGGAGCTCCTAGGAAAGAAAAGTTGTTATAATTGAAGAATAAAATTAAATAATCTGACCGGGACTCGAACCGGTGACTATTAGCGGCTGATTTGGCCAGGACTTGCTTGGTGTAGGGCTGCTCTAGGTAAATGCTGGTTGTGGATGTGAGGCCAGTACGCTGTAGCTCGAATAGAAGGGCAAACAAAGGAACTGGACACCTGTAAACGGAGAATTGCCTTGAGTTTTTGAAACCAACAAACAGGGTCAGGTCCTCATCCCCGTATTTGGTGTCCAGACTTACCCAAGTCAGCAAGAATGAAGCTAATCGATGTTGTGAGCAGATCGTTGGCTTTTCTGGTAGGATGCTGAGACCTAAGCACGTTGATACAGCCCGAGGAATCGTCTTTTATTTGGTTTGGATACGGGGACCTGTTAAAGTAATCGACGAATCAAGGGATACTGCCGATCTCGGATCCAGGTCTAGAGTCGAATTTTTGCTCATCACAATCACGCCGCGCACAACTTAAACTAAACTTCTCAACTGACAAAAAAAAAGAATAAATGATTATGACTCCTAGGAACACAAGGTGTCACCGAAGTAGCCAAAATAAAATTGCAACTTTAAATTTAATGGACACCAACATTTTTTGTGGGTTATTGGAAGTCTCAAAATAGAGTTATGACAAAAATATCCAAAGAAATCGATGAAAAAATTTTCAAAATTTTTGCCCTAACTTTTTGGTTTCTAATAACTTACAAAAACGGTTAAAAAAATCAGCTGTCCGTCAATTTTTAAATTGAAATTCAATTATAGTTAATCTGGTGACACCTTGGGACAGCTGTGGAATTCCTAAGATGTTTTCGGTGACACTAGTGTCACCATGGTCCAATTAGGGCTTTGTATGTAATGGATTAGCTATGTATGTAATGGACGATTGTTTCGGGGTAACCAAATTTAGGGTCCTTGGGCCGACTAAACCCTCTTCAGTTGCTTCTTGATCACCATGATTGTGGAGAAGTTGGTCTGGCAGAATTTCTCATTTTTAGTGCCCACAATGGGGTATTTCGGTGGGTCGGAAATTCAGGTTTTTGACCTCAAATTTGGATTTAACACCCTTGAAAACCTATATACTCCAACTTTAAGCCCAATGATACTATAACATGTGGTAGAAAAATTAATTAAAGAGATCACACGTTTGAAAAAAAGGCGGGCCTCCCTTAACGCACACACACTTATGCCGTGCACGTGTGTGAGTAGTATTTTGTAGTATCCAAGAGGTCCTCCAAGGGTTTCATCTCTTCTCTGTGCATGGATGCTTTTTTCAAAGACAGTTGGCTAGCTACGTCATGATTGGCTAGCTACGTCACACCATTCAAATCTTCAACTTTCCTCAGCTTCTCTGATTTTTTAAAAACATTTTCTCGACAAACAGACCCGATTACTGTTATTCCTGAGCCATACTCTTTTGAAAAAAAAAAAAATTTTAAAATTGACTGAAAACCCCATTCACCTTACTTCATCGGTGTTTTCTTGTTCTTGAATTTTTCTTACGATTGCATTTTTGAAACGCATTGATTGTCTTATAGAGGTTTTCCTTTAGGTCGTCTTTAATTTGAATATTGTTTGCGATTGATATTTGAATCCCTCGTTAAAATATCGTTCCCCAAAATAGCATTAAGGGAACGTAGAAAATTGGTTACAAGACATGGCACCTAGATTTATGCATGTTTCTCAATACATTGGGGAAATCGGTTTGTATTATAGGCTCCCATTTTCTTTGACTTCGAGCTGAAGATAGTTTGCAATCGCTCTCATATAAACATCATGAGTTGCAAGCAAAATAATTCATTGCAATTGAGAATCTCAAGAGCAACTAGCTTTTATGAAAGCAATGCCTGTTCATGTTTGAAGGCCTGTGGCTAAATGACAAAGTGGACAGCACTGGGTTGAAGAGAGCAACTCAATTGCTTGTATAAACACAGTTTTTTGATGCAATTGGCTCTTTGCACTCCTTATCTACTCGTCCCTTCCTTCAACCCAGTGCTGCCAACTCTTGTTTCCCCATATGCCTGCAAACTCAAGCAAGCATGAAGGCCAACACACACTGGAGGAGGGCCACATCACTTCGCAATGGGTCGCATTTGACTGAGGAAAAAAACGCCTTGAGAAATGTGCTCCGCCCTGACTGCAGTGTGCGCACCTCCGTTAAACTCCCAGGCAGATTTTTGCGAAGCGATGCAGTCTGACCCAACCTGCCTCTAGTGTGCGCATACCTAAAAGATGCAGTGACACTGTTAAACTGATTTTGCGGTGTGGACTGCTTTCAATAGGACCGGGTCAATAATGGTTTAGGAAAAAACGGGAAATAAAACGAGTAGATACGAGGTAGGCAGGTTATGCGAAAAAGGATGGAAAATCGAAGATGTATGGTTGTTGTACCTTTTTGCAGCGCTGCGTTTACCTCAGGGGCCCCTGGAGGCGGTGATCCAATCGGAGGAGGTGTCCTGAAGATCCAGCAGAAGGTAGGAAAACCAGAGGAAGGCGTGGAAAGGCACAGTTCTAACCAAACTCGCGAGATTTTATGTGGGAGGATAATTTTCGTATGAAAAACTAAAAAAATTAACTGTCACTTTTCCCAAAGCAATGAGTGATGAAAATAATAAAAAATGGGTTGGTTTGAGGCAGTTTTAGAAGCGAAAAAAAGGCGGATTTGGGGAGCAACTTGTTGCTTGGAGAGCGGACAAGATGGAGAGAGAGAGAGGACTGACAGTTTACAACCACTCCCGCTAGGGGCGGTGGTGAGGGCTGTCAATTCCTGCTACAACAGACACTGTGACCTAACTGGACCTATTCCAGACCAGACCAGAGGGGGGTGCGAGACTGCAACCTGGCTGGACCCTCCTGTCAATCCCAGAAGTGAATGGAGCCATGTCAAATGAATTACTGCTCCTTGATCTCTGCTCTTGAGTCAGAAACAGATTCCAATTTAGAAATTGATGTTTTAACAAGCTCATTGTCTGTCAAAAAGCTGTGGTTGTTCCAGTACATTAATGATGGATCACAAATTGGGGAATTTGTGAATAGCCTGAATAGGTACTTCTGAGTGAACAACCAACAAACAACGCAAGGGCTGACTTCAAATAATGACACCTGTCGCTGACTAGAGCAAAAGTAAGAGAGTCAAAATTCGAAATGAGGTTTTTGTTGTAGTTGTGACTGTGGCACATACTAGTGGTGTGAGGGGCTCTGTACATGGTAGAAGGTGACCTGACACAGGTCCTGATCCTGACTCACCCAAGACGGATTTCCAACGGAGTCAGTTCTGTGGCTCTGGTCGGATCAGGTCTCAGCGCTGCCACCCCCATTTCAACACACATGGAGGGGTCTGCTCCAGTCCTCGTCAGGTCGCAGTGTCGCTGCACCTTTACTTTCTCGACATTCCTTGTACGGAGGGAGAAATGTGATATTCTTAATTTATTTAAATAGGTACGAATCAACGACATGTATTATTTATTTAATGTTAGTGCTTCGAAGTAATAATAAATACTCGTATTTGGCATTGTTGTGCACTTCTTGTAAATTCCTCATACTAACTGCGTAAACATTTTCAAGTGTAAAGACAGGTTCACATAGATGCAGAATCTATCCGGTTATTTCCAATTCCAATGAAATTTCCAGGGCATATTGTTGGTTTTTCTGTTTTTTTTTTTCCTCTATGAAAACCATTGATAATAGCACTGGGCATGCGCAAACGTAAAATCCTTCTGAGAGTAGTAACTTCTAAATTTTCCTCCCGAATTTGATGAAATTAACAGGGATTGTTCGGGCTAGATGGTCCCTTATGAGGGTAGTGCAAGGTAGAGATTAGCTACAATGCATCGGATCATCTATACAATTGGGCTATGGATACGAGGAAGCTATGTGCCACACCCACTTGGCAGAATTTTTTCTCACCCACTTACTGCAATGAAGCGAAAAGTGGATGGACTATGGCCACACCCTGAGACTTCCAACACTGCTACCAACAGTGGGAACGCCATCTATCAGTGTGTAGCTGCCCAAGGGGACTTCTTTGAAAGGGATAACATTAATGTTTGAAAAAAATTTAGGGAAAAAATGCAGTCTCATTACTTTTTGCCACACCTCATAAGTGAAATATCTCAAATTATAGGAGTTGGTCGTTTTGAGGTGTTTATAGTGATATGGATTGTTCGTTGGAATGAATCAAAGATGACTGTCTATCGTTATACGTTGTAAATATTAATTTGTATTATGCGTTTGAGTATTTATACACGGATGTATGCTATTCGGTACTTTAGGTAGGTCTACCTAGTTAAAACCATCTCAGAATAAATAGCTATGTTTCGTAAATCTGTTGTTGTAAATGGATGAATGTGATATGGATTGTTCTTTGGAATGAATCAAAATGACTGTCTATCATTATACGTTGTAAAATTTACAATTAATATTTAATATTAATTTGTATTATGCGTTTGAATATTTATACACAGATGTATGTTATTCGGTACTTAGGTAGGTCTACCTAGTTGAAACCATCTCAGAATAAACAGCTAGGCGCTAGTTTTCGATAAATTGTGACTATGTTTCGTAAATCTGTTGTTCTTTGTTTAACGAATAAAGTTTCAATTAATTGGAAAAAGATGTACGTTTTTTTAATTAAAATATTTCCACATTATCCTCAAAAAACGGGTTTTTTGGCCTATTTTTTTTTTTTTTTTTCGAAATGAGGACCCCTCAGGGTTGTATTAACCAAAATTCCTGGCTAACAAACTCGTCTTTTTAGGACGTCCCACAGTAAGACTTGGGTTATGCGATCGATCTGGGGTAAAGTTTGACAACACTCAACAGAAAAAAATAACCACACATCAATCCGTTTTAGACCATTGTGAATCCAAATCCGCGAAAAAACATAGGTGAATGTTTGTGTGTGTGACAAAATCCTGTGTCGTCTACACAGGCCTTAGTTTTCAACCGATTTTCATGGTTCTTTTTTCATCCGACGCGAAAAACCATCTAGTTGTGCACTGCCTACGTCGCCGGAATTTCGAATTTTGCCTTTTAAGGGGGGGTTAAAGCTTAAAAAACGTTGATTTGGAAAACAAAATTTCACTTGGAAAAGGTTGAATTTGAGTAGGAAAAGGTTGAATTTGAGTAGGAAAAGGTTGAATTTGACTTGGAAAAGGTTGAATTTGAGTAGGAAAAGGTTGAATTTGACTTGGAAAAGGTTGAATTTGAGTAGGAAAAGGTTGAGTTTGACTTGGAAAACGTTGAATTTGATTTGGAAATGGTTGAATTTGACTTGGAAAAGGTTGAATTTGACTTGGAAAAGGTAGAATTTGACTTGGAAAAGGTTGGATTTGATTTGAAAAAGGTTGAATTTGACTTGGAAAAGGTTTAATTTGAGTTGGAAAAGGTAGAATTTGACTTGGAAAAGGTAGAATTTGACTTGAATAAGGTTGAATTTGTTTTGGAAAAGGTTGAATTTGACTTGGAAAAGGTTCAATTTGAGTTGGAAAAGGTAGAATTTGGCTTGGAAAAGGTAGAATTTGACAAATAAGGTTGAATTTGTTTTGGAAAAGGTTGAATTTGACTTGGAAAAGGTAGAATTTGACTTGGAAAAGGTTGAATTTGACTTGAATAAGGTTGAATTTGACTTAGAAAAGGTTGAATTTGATTTGGAAATGCTATATTTGATTTTTGCAAAAACTCAATCTACAATACACTATATCTACAATAATTGTAGATATGTAAAAAAAAAAATTTGATGTCGCGGCCTGGAATCGAACCCACGTTCGGACGACGTACGTACGGACGGTTGGGGTTTTATGTATATAGATTTTATTTATTTATTTTTAAATGAATTTATTTATTATTATTACTTTTTTAAAAACTAGAATCCGTTTTGGATCATTACAAAATAATTCATGGAGTTTTTCCAAAAATCAAATATAGCATTTCCAAATCAAATTCAACCTTTTCTAAGTCAAATTCAACCTTATTCAAGTCAAATTCAACCTTTTCCAAGTTATTATTCAAACAATTATTGTTTGCCTGCTTTTAGCAGGCTTTTCAGCTAGTATTAAATAATCTCGTGCTAACAATTTTGAGTCCATTACAAAAGCTTCATTTTTCTTGAGAATTCGCTAAATTAAAATGTCTACTCTCTTTCCATGTTGACCTTCCTGAACAATTTTGGTTTTCAATAGAAGATCGATGAAAGTAGTTAAGTCCTTGGGTGATGGACTCGAGTTTAAAAGTCAGGTATTAACATCTAGGTCTATGTAAGTGTTTTAGTTTCCACCTTATGGGTCGCACCCCGAATAATCAATACTTGTTGAACTGCGATCATACGGCCAATCATGATATTACAAAAATGAGTTCCAGATCGTACCTTCAGGGTCTTCCTCGTCACAACGGATCATCACTGGGTTCATCGGAGCACCAGCTTCGCGGCACATGAATGGGGAGGTTCAGGGCGTCGTAATGATATTCACAGAGGGAGGTGGCCTGCGTGAAATTATAGACCGCTTCCGCCGTGATTAGAGGAGCCCACGTCGGAATTACACAACGAGGCGATGAAGGGAGGACGCAATTAAAAGGTCACGGGGGTCTCAGTCCTGGTGCCGCTCTCTTGAAAGACGAGACTTATCCTTGTCGAGATCGTCCACTTCACCTTGATCTGCAAAGGTTTCCGATCCAGAAGCTCCTGAGAGATGCCTCAGATATGGGAGGGTAGGATGACGCGTTCAGGCGGTGCCGTGGCTGTGTTGAAAGTTGAACGACGCAAAGGCACTACACAGGAGACAACCAACGGATTTTGTTGCAACCATCTTTAGGGTGACTACAAGGCATCCAAAAAAATTCACAGATTTACCCAATGTGAAAATACACACGGATGTCTTGAATTCACAAGAGGGGTATTCATGGTCTGATTCGATCATCCAATCGTCGTAAACTCGAGGGTCTAAGATGATAACCAAGTCAGTCTCAAAAGAACCACATGTTAATTAATTTCCTTTTAGTTGAAAAATGATAATACCCTAGAGGTTCCTAATAAATCCTATTGCTAAGTTCTTAGTATACGAACGAAAAAATCTACAGCTAGAATTAAAAAAGGATCGTGCTTCAGACTTCTGAATAGGTACCTACCGATGAGGAGTCTTGTCTCAAAGAAAAACCCTCGCTACTTCCGTCACACAATTTTGAACGCATTTTGGTCCTTAACTCATGGCTGAAACATGTTCGATCGATAGAAAGGAGAATGCTATGCTCGCTTTAATGCCAGCAAACAACATTTACACTTCTCCAGCAGACCATCAGATGGTTGCGTTTTTCCTAAGCGACTTAGGTGGCTCAGCTCCACTCATTTAATCAAGAAAAAAACACACTTCGAACAGAATAAAAACGAAATAAACGAACGTAAAAACGGAATAAAAAGCAAAAAAGGTGTTGAAAGAAAAACTCAAAATGAAAGGACGAGAAGATCTGTTTGTTGATGTTTTATAGTTGCTTCACAGAACTGCCGCTAGCGCTAGGATCAAATTTTGTCATTCGACGTCAAATCTCGATTTACGAAGCCTTCAGGCCGTGGTAAATCGAATCGTCGTATTAGCCGGTGCGCATGCGCAATGACTCGTCGAATCTCCCAGACCATGAATACCCTAATACATAATGCTTGCCTATAAAAAGAAGGTCGTACAATGAAATATAAGAATCAAAAATTGATAAAAAGTCTGCCAAGTTTCTAAATATCACGATTTTTTTTTAAACTTGAAAAAAAAAAAAAAATTTTACTAAAAAAATTGTTACATTTTTCAACTTACATACGAGGTGTGTCCAAAAAGTATCCGACCTGTGTTCATATCTTCGAGCCAGAGCGCTCGAGCAGCCTCAGCGGGGCATGAGTAGACCCTAACCAATAGACCCTGAGGAATTTCCTGAATGCTGTAGTTACCGGCTGGACCTCTTAGATAGTGCGCAGCGTGTGTTTACGTCCAACGAGTTTTTTCTGTTCGTCGTATTCGTGCAGTGTTGAAAATGACTGAAAGAACTGATCAACAAATTTGCATCAAGTTTTGCTTCAATCTCGGCAAGAGTTGTACGGAGACGATTGAAATGATACAGAAGGTCTTTGGGAACGAGAGTATGGGCAAAACACAGATAAAAGAATGGCATGGCTGTTGAAAATTGGCCGCACATCTGTTGACAGTGACCCTCGTGCTGCAACTTGCGATTAAAGGTGATCGTCGATTGACTGTTCGTGAACAAGAAAATGATCTCGGAATAGCAAAAACTACTGTTTGGGAAATTTCGGAAATGACTCACATCAGATTCTGTGCGAAATTTATTCGAAAATTGCTCACAACCGAGTAGAAAGACCTTCGCTATGAAATCGCTCTGGTCAACTTGGAAGAGCTCCATACAGTCCTGACATAGTTCCCAGCAACTTTGGATGTTCCCAAAATTGAAATTGGCTCTCAAAGGAAAGTGGTTCGACGGTATCGAGATGATTCAGAGTAATGCGACGCGCGAGCTGAAGGCCAAGTCTGTGTTCAAGGACTGCTTTAAGATGGGGTAGTACTGCTGGGAGCGTGTGGTTCAATCAAATGGGGACTACTTCGAAGAGGGACTACACCTCGTACATGTTAGCTATTTTTCTACTTCGTCCCCTTTAATTTACAAGCACTTCTAGTACCTCGAATCAGACTTTTTATTCCATCTTCTTACCAGCTTCCTGCAAGACACGTTTTAATTTGGGAGTAGATGTGAAAATCTGAGGGAGCCAGATTTGGAGAATATGGCGCCAAAACATCCCAGGAGCGCTGGGGACAATTGACAAAAACTGTGTTCAATTCACAACTCGCGCTCCCATTCAGTCCATCAATCACAAAAGCTCCTGGAAAAGTTTCAGTGGGACGTTTTCGGACTAGACAGTATCCACTGAGGAGGCCTCAACTTCTGCTGGGCATGATTACAGTGTGATTGATGACTTTCAACATTTAATATGTTGTTAAGTTGAATGATATATCAGAAGATATTATCTTCTGATAAGAAATAATGTCGAAAATACCCTTTTTTTATAACAAAAAAGACTCAAAACCCAGAGTCGTTTCACCCACCAACAGAGGAAAATTAAAAATGTTGGCACTCGTAAAAAGTTGATGTGGTCTCTCAGAGGTAATTTTAATCAGAGCACTCTATGGGACATATGATAAACTATTGTACCACCAGCGCCCCTAGTGGGAGTTGGGGCTCCTCGACAGATACCCGTCTAGTTGTTTTCAGGCACCCACCATATTCTCCAGATATGGCTCCCTCAGATTTCACCTCATGGATCTTACATAGTAAATTTCCTTGGGCGTTGGCTGTATAATCAAAGGTAGGACGATGGTAGCTCTACTCAGCAGGTGTTCTTCACTATTCTCCTTTTCCTCCGCTCTAATGTCAATGTTTACCGTTTTTAATATCCAATGACTGATAAAAAAAAAGAAATAAATTGGGAATGAAAATTGATAAATACTCGAATTTTGAGCAGATTTAAATAAAAATGAAGGACAATTTCTCATCAATGAAATTAAATTCAAATGAAAATTTTAATTTTCGACAACCCAATTTCTTTGATTTTTTGCACGAATACAGAAGCAAATGGTTATTTTGAAAATTACAAGGTTCTTTCCTTGTAAAGAATATAACGGCTGAATATATAAAATCTTTCAAGAAACAACCATAATTTAGGAATCGATGGAAAAACATGTCAACGATGTTCAAAATTTATTATTATTTATAACGGAAAATACAGTATGTATTAAAGTTAGATAATAGTGTTTGCTCAAGGATCACTTTTTCGCCAATCTCTGTATGCATTTAGCGGCAGCTTGGTGGATTTTAGATTCCATTTTATCTGTGAAAAATGGAGTATTGGAACATGAATTCGTATGGATTATTTACAAGGTGAATGAGAATGGGAAAGCGTATACGAACAAATGAAATGTACCTAATTAGAGCATTTTCGTTCTTCTCGTACTTCGTTTTACGGAAAACATGGAAACAACCGGCTAGCGTGAACAAACGCTGATTTAAACCTTCCCACATTTTTTCTTCGTTCGGCTTATGTTTCTAAAGCGGTTTTTTAGTTGACGAAAAGAACACATCATGACGGACCAATAAGGGCGCAGGATTCGCTATCCATCAACAAAAATATGTCTTTCCACATTATGAAGTCCTCATTCGTAATGGAAAGTATTACACAGAATGAAAACACTTTCCTTCACTACGGAAGAGAAATATGAAAAGAACAAAAACACTAGGAAGCGATAACAATTCGTTTCACGATCAAGAATTGAAACGCTGCAAATTATTACAACGGTTTATGAGTATACTGTACAGATCACCCATCTGCAAAGAACTCGGGTTTTCCGTTAATACTACCTACTAGCAATAACATCGCCAATCCAGGATTGTCTTCATTATGAAGTTTGATTCTTGGTTGCTAAGGGAGTCCAACCGAGTGACATGAATTTCTCAACTGAGGCTGGGGTAAAACAGATCGCAATGTGACTGGTTGTTTGGACAACAGCTGAGTATCGAAGCCACCATTTTGTGGAGTGGTTGAGCCCGCGATTCTGTCGAGCTCTATGCTTGCATTGGACATGGAAACAGTTGAGAGTCGACAACGACCTGATTTTCGAGGTGTCCATTCCGTCCACCAAGGACACCTCACATGTGAACAGACTATCCGCAACCCCCTCCTTGCTTCTTCCGTCGATTTTTCTTTCCGTTTTCTGCGTTCGTCCCGCCTCATGTGAAGCCAGCTTGAGTGAAAAAAACGAGCCAGTTCTAACCTCAACCTATTCGAAAGATTTGATCAACGGGAATTTGAATGGAAATTAGGCTTATTCCTGTCTAAGAACAGTCTTTTGTTATTCACTTCGTGTCCACGTAGGGTGTGAATGGTTGGTCCTATAGAGAAATTGGTGAAAAAACCATACCTGTATATTGAGCATTCTAGAGCTAGGGTGATTTAAGAATTACAACCCCTATTTTTCACTCCTGGGAAATGACTGACAATAACCAAAAGCTTTGCGACACAAAAATACCCAAAATGGAGTATTAATTTTAGGATTTTACGCACTTTGATTTAACCATCAAAGTTTGAGAGGGGGGTGGTTAAATTTGTTTTCTTGCTCGATTCCAAAGGTTCATTAAAAAAATAAGTAAAGTAAAGTAAACAACCATTTCAGATTGGATTTTCATTCGGCCACCGAAAAACGCACGCTGCTGGTGATGAGCCTTGAACCCACGATCCCCGCAGAGGTCGGTCCAAAGTCCACCGCCAAACAACGACGCCCCTACGACCGTAGCCACACCGCTGTCCCATTATCTAATATAATAAAACGCCAACCGTACGTACGTACGTACGTACGGAGGGGTCTTGGGAGGTGGGTCGAGTCGGAGGGGCGGGAGGGGGGGAATCGGAGGCGGGAGGAGCCGGAGAGAGTGGGATGCGGGGAGAGTCGGAAGAAGCGTTTTGCCTACTTTTAGTAGGCTTTTCAGCTAGTTGAAAATAATATAGGTACCAAGATTGGTTTCACACGCATGTCAGGCTCATGATCGAATACGGATTAACAACACGAGTTCAAATACCCACTTAATTTCCTATTAACATAATGTAGAACAAGTAACTAGGTAGGTATCATAAGTTAGATACTCCAATTAATACAAACTTACAGATTTTGTGTTTTCCTTTCATCGGGAACAAAACAGGACAAGGCGTCGGATCCTCGCAGATGAACACGAAAGGAGAATCGGACTCCCCTTCAGGATAATGTTCTCTGTACTCTTCTTGAGCCAAACAGTCTACCAGATTCACACACCCGAGTAAACAACCGACAGGGTATTTCGAAGGAAATTTCGTATCTTCTGGAACAAAGAGGAGAAAAATCAATAGTTAATTTCATTCATTTTAGCGGGTTCCTACTAATGAGGAATTTCACCGATTTCTGTTTGCATTTTTCCTGAATAGTTAATGGTGTGAGATAGATGAAAATCGGGTTGATTTCGGAAAATAAGTCTCCTGTCATTTTTGGGAGACAATCAAAATTTTTAATTTCAAAACTAACCGGGAAAACAGACGTGCAGCGGGAACGCTCGCTGATTGGGCTGTTCGGATCGCCGTCTCCTCCCAGTGTTGCCCCTTGGGACGACGAAATCGTGTTTTCTAAGAGAAAAGTTATCAAACAAAAACAGAGGAAACCTAATTTTCCCCATCTTGCTTTTTCTATTTTTTTTCTTCAGTTTTTCGATTTCGAACTTTACTGTTTCATGAAATTTTGCATCTGGGGACTATAGATTTCTCGATCTCAGTGCTTCAAGCGGCCATAAATGAACTATTCCAGGATGACGTCATTTTCCCGGTTTTTTTAAACATTCGCATTTTCTACACTGTTTTGTTTATTCGTAAATTAGGAAGTTCGGGCTGAAAGTTTGCCTTAGGGGGTTTTTAGAGGTGCTGAATCCGATTTTGGGGTCAAAAATAGGAAATTCCGACATGGTGAAATTCCTCATTTTGCAAATTTAGTGACGTCGTAAGTGCCGAGCATCCCGAGTTGAGGGGACTGGCTAATCGTTTTTGGTGGGAAAAAGGAAAAATTTTGATCGATTTTGGAACTAGAACATACCGTGAATCGATTGCATTAAGAAATTAGAAAATAAAAATATTAGAAATGCCTCAAAGTGAAATCTAAACAGCTTACATAGCAATTTACAATATTGCTCCTTTATGCAAAGTCCTCTCTAAGTTTGTAAATCAGCAAAACGTACTCCTGAAAAACAGGAACGTATTGCCTTTGCGTACCCTTGAAGATACACCTCGCGCTACCTATTTGTAAACACCTGTCGATTTTCTCATGATACACTCACAGAACTATTCAACGAAAACACGTTGAAAAAGTAACAGACAACCGACGAATGGTGTGAAGACACTGAAAGGTTCCTGAATTCAATAACTAGAAATACGATATTAATACCCGATTAATTATCAATTTATTAAAGTGACAAAATAATGGCAACTAGTCAATTGGTCTGAAGAATAGCCAACCAATGATGATGTCAATGTGCGAAAAACTACTCAAATTTGGGCATATTCTTTTTTTTTGAGTTGAGTGCATCACTAGTGCTATACTCAAGTACTCGAGTACTTAAAAAAAGGTAAATTAGGTAAGGTAAAAAAAAAAAGGTAAAAAGGTAAGGTAAAAGTACTTAAAAAAAGTACTTGAGTATTCGGTAAAAATTCTAACTAAAAGTTTTTACAAAAAATTTGCAGACCTCACTTTTCCTAACAGAAATGTGTCATCTAAACGAAAAATTCTTGGCTCAACCAAGACTGTGGCAGTAGACTTTTCTGGAAATTTCATCTACACGAGCTAATTGGTTATTTATTTACAATAAAAAAACTGAAATGCTGCTCGCTCTCGAAAAACGACTTGCAAGTACCATCACAAGGAAAGCATCCGTAAGGTGAGTGAAAAGTATTAAACGAGAAACGTTCATGGATGTACATTACGAGAAAGACGTACTTAATAAAAGAAAGAAACATCAATGCAGCAGGTACGTACTTACAAAACATGATTCTAAGGATCATTTTCATAATAGGTACCAACAAACCTAATACTTGTAAATAAATACTCAAGTACTGTTCGCAGATAGAAAGAATGCGGCTGGCCAATTTCCCGAAGGGTATACCTGCTAACATAGACGACTACCTGTTCCAAAATCTTAGGTAGCCTGGTGAGTCTAGTGATGGCAACAACATATCGATATTTTTGAAATATCGATATTTTGCTTCCGATATATCGATATATCGCCATCGAAAAATCGTGCTACGATATATCGGGAATATCGATATTTTTTAACCGATATATCGCCCTAGTAGATAATAACTGGTGAATGTCAGAAACTTACCTAAGTTGAGATTATGAAAACATTTTTCGGTTTTTTGGTCATACCTCCGTTGTTTTTTATCGAATATATTTTTTTCTTTTAAATTTATATTCTTAGTCTACTCAAATTCCCGGTAATTTAGAGTACCCACATGACGCATTTTGACCAAAACAATGTTTTTCCTATTTTTAGCCTTTTACCGGGCTTTTCCTACAAAAAAACTATCATTTTCAGAATCAGCGTCAAATTTCGAGCATATTAAAAAAATCCCATTTTTCTTTACATGCGTGCACATGATATAATTACTCATTGTGAGAAACCATAAGAGATTTAAATGATATTTAAATAATAAAACAAACATAATTCATTCAATAACACATTTATTTCATAAAAATTACCAAAATAACCATTGGCCTATCACATAATATGTAATAGGCCAATGGTTATTTTGGTAATTTTTATGAAATAAATGTGTTATTGAATGAATTATGTTTGTTGTATGATCTTCCAATCATTTATTTAACCACCAGTTTCGACTTATATTTAGCAATATTTTAATATTGCTTATTTTTTTTGCAGTAGGCCTCTATATTTTATTGTGTTAAAGTAGTAAATAATTAAATAAATCAACTCAAATAAAGTGTGTTTTCACGGTAAAGCTAATGGGAGGATCAATATATTATATGTTCTGTGTTTTAAACCAAAGTAAACAAATTAAAATTATTATTTACAAGAACAAATATGGTTCGATATTTTAATCCCGATATATCGGATATATCGATATTTTTGCTCCCGATATATCGGTGCCATCGATATTTCCCTTCCGATATATCGCAAACCCGATATATCGATTTATGTAAAACTTTTGCCATCACTAGGTGAGTCAGGCTGGGGAAAGGGCCGAGCCTCAGTAATCGTACTCCAGGCATCAAGCAACTTGGGTCATAATAAGGTAGAAAGCTCCTCCACTCTGCCTATTGTTAGGAAGGATTTTTATCTCGAATGTGAGTTCACTTGCCCTTCTGTTTACCATTCAGTCGCCTTTATAATTTGAAGGAAGCATCATCCTTTACTGGAAGCGTGATTTTATTTTTGAATGTATATTCTCTTAATCGATAAGACTTTCCTAAGGGTAAGGAACCTGTTTTATTTTCTATTAGTGTTCTGTATTTGTTTTGTTTTGCCTGTAATAAATCAATCCTTTCACTTCATCATTGGTCGGTAGTCAACAACCCTCGGTCTCATTTTTCCTAGCTTGAGTGGCAGGTAGAAGAAGGACGATGTTTTTGGGATTGTAATACACATGGACACCTCACCAAACCATCCGCATTCATTCAATCTGCAAACAGTAGGTATTTAAAAATTACCTCCTCTTATCAGTCTGTACTGGTTTTTCACAGCTTCAATTTCTTCAGGAGTCGGTTGTTTTGCAGCAGCTGCTATCCAAATTCTTCCTCTATGAGCGGTATACCAACTTCTGCCTTCATGCCTGAGGGTGTTCATGGAAGTTCGAGTTATTTTTCAACCAAAAACTTTGTGGATGGTTCAAGTATTAATTCTTAATTGTTGAGAATTTAAAAAAATAAATATGGAAGTTCTTATTATCAAAGCTGGGCGGGGGATCAATCCCGAACAGCAGGATATGCCTGCCAACGGAACATCACGAAAAATGACGGAAGTTATAGAGGGATTTCACCCCCTTTAACATTGCAGAGCATGGTGCCAAAGTTAAATAATAAAATCCCTTACCTTTCTAATCTATATATATGAAACGCCAACCATACGGAGGGGTTGGAGGGGTCGTGGGAGTGGGGAGAGTCCGCGGAATCGGAGAAGGGAGGAGTCGGAGGGAGTGGGTGGAAGAGAGAGTCGGAGGAATCGTTTTTGCCTACTTTTAGTAGGCTTTTCAGCTAGTATAATTATAATCGACCTCCCAGGCGGTAGGTTGATATAGCAATTATTCAGAACACGCGAGTAAACTTGGATATTCTTTTAAAATCCATATTATTCACCTTTTTATGCCAGAAACAAGTAAAGTGGCCCAGGGTTGATGCATGCTTAGGCAAACCCCATTATCTGACATTTCCATAACCTGCTTGTCTTGAACCTTCCCAACAGAGTTGTGCCATTTCGATCCTGTTGCCGATTTGTCACTGAAAAAACTGGGGTCGTACTGTGGACAGAGAGGGATGCACGAATTAGTACTTTAACTATTAATGATCCACAAATTCATGAACATTCCAAAATTCCAAAATGAGGGTATCTTCATGTTCCCTGGGAAATATGTTCCTCGGAGCGGCTATGGACTAAGTCAGCAAGAAGTACTGAGCTTGGTGTACACCTGAGACAAAGTAACGAGATGCCAAACTTGAGGGTCATGCCTACCTTGATATGGCATTATTTTCTCTCAAGACAGATCTGTGAGACCCAATGACCACAGGAGTCGCGAGACCAGAAATATTTCATTTCCACTCGAGAGTCCGCATTGTGAGTGCAATCGAAAGATGAAGTTGAAAAAGATCTTTTACAATTGCCAACAAAATTGATGAAAAGTGGGAAATTAAAAAGAGGGAGTTTTGGGTGGTTCGAAGTAGTTGGAAATAGTTACGCAAGTTGTTGTGACACATTGCTTCATCGATACCATAATTGGCAAATAAATGGACTTCACGAGTTCATTAATAAATGAACTCGTGAAGTCCATTTATTTGCCAATTATGGTTTCGATGAAGCTAAAGTAATATGTAATATTAGTTTACTTGATTAAGTTATATTTAACATAGCTTTTAGTAAGGGAAGAAAATCACAATCCCAGACTGATTGCTTGTAATAAATTATTATATATTATCAACATTGTATTTATATTTATATTTTTATTATATTGTTACATCGTTATTTATATTAATATTATTGTAGAAAGTTTTTCAAGTTTTAAGCAGCAGAGGAATATACCTAATACTCTTGCTTGCAAAGATTTTAATTATTTCATGTATAGTTATCAACCTGTGATCTTAAACCGACTGTGATTTTTTTGTTTTGTTTAATGCTTCGACTGTGATATTAGGAATTGCCTGTGAGTGTGTATGTATGTATGTGTAATAGGTGAAAATTCGTTTGGTTTATAAAATTGATTTACTTCGAACTTGAAGAGTTCGACTTACGGGACTGGAAATAAATAACGGAATAAAATCTGTGGAAAGTGAAATAGGCGATTTTCAACCTGATTAATTATAGGTAGGGCGTAGGTAGGCTTACTGGAATGATGAAAAATGAGTTTATTTAAATAATTATGCTTTCTAATAAAAATTACTGTTAATGTTGACAATGCTTATTTCTATGATTTTACTCCTAGTCCCTTTTTATTTACTTTATTATTGATTACGAATTCCTAGGAATCTCTCAGGTAGAAGGGTATCATGAACTGAAGGTTCGTGAGGTCAATACTCCTACCTAACGGTTGAAATTCCTGAGAGGTATGCTGCCACCACCCTGGGTCGGATTAGGACACAGGGAATTACCAAACCTTTTTACCTGCAATGTACCTTGTAGGAGTTAAAGAGGTCAACTGCTGAAATGAGTAACTACAGGTTAACACGAAGGGTTTTTATTCAGAAAAATGTACAGATATTTTACCGTGAAGCGGATTTGACTAATTGCTCTGAAGGAGCTGACTTTCGCAAAATATCAAGAAAATGCTTTACTGTACTTCAAATATTTCCACACGTAGTCGTTCGACAAGCAAATATAATAATGTAAATTACGTCGCAAAACAAGATATGAATTTCAAATATAGGTTCTCTTTCTTAGGAACTATTGTTGACTTAGACTTTACTGACTTTACTTTACAATACAAATTGACTTATAACTAACTTCTACTTCGACTTTCTTTTTGTTACAATTTTTATAGGTTTTTAGTTATTTTTATGCTTTTCGTTATTTGACAGGACAGTTTTATAAGGGGGATGGTTGCCAGATTTTATTGAGAAGTAAGCGCTTACTAGGGGTCTGAGGGAATGGGCTTACCCTTAAGCCGAGCTTGGATTCGATGAATCTCCGTAGCAGGTAAGTAGTCCAGGGCCTCTTCCTAGAAGGCTGTAGAAGGGGGTGCCGGGAATCGATGCAAAGTTGCCTCGGTTCGGAGTTCGATCGCCGTTCTGGGTCGATCTGGTGGCGTAAATGGAGAAGGCGGTAGTGCTGTAAGATCCTGGGCCGTGGCTAGACAGGATAGTACCAAACACTAACTGGCGGGTAGACACTTCCGACTATTAAATGTGAATGTTCGCACTTGGATCACCACCGGTACGTTCTCAGTTCGTAAGGTCTCGTTACAGGGAGAAGGGGATGAGTCGTGCAGCTAGGTTCAAAACACCATTGAGACGCGTGACTGTAGACTGAAGGTGGCGGGAGGGGGAAGGCCCTTTTATCTCCTCGGCCATCTTGGAATTGGAGATGGGAGGGTCCCGACGGTGGCGCGCTCGGTGTCTTGAGTTGCTGTGGCGGACATCGATGTTCGGGTTGTATGTTGCTTGGCGGGTGGAAGTATGGAAGTACATGGAGATTAGTAGTGCCTGAGGGGCGCGGTAATAACTGGCTGATTACATATGTGTGTGTGATTGGTGTTGCGTGTTTTCGGGCTGTGGCCCGGGGTTCTTGGCCAGTCTGGGGGCGGCCCCCCTTGGCGCTTGGAATAGGTGGTCTACCTCTATGGTGGACCACGCTGTTCGTAAGGGCTGCTTCTCCAGAAATGGACTGGCAGCCCCGGGAGCCGCCGTGGTGGGTGGGTCCGGGCCGGTCGGGACGCCCCGGCCGGTGCGATGGCGCTCCACACACACCTTGTTCCTAGAAATCCAAATCACGGGAGTTCCTATATCATTTAAGTTCCTATTTAATTTGATTTTCTCACAGTGTTTGACCCGTTTCTCTTTGTTTGTAAATTTAGTTTTAGTATTGTATCCATTTGACGTACCCATACCTTATGTAAAGGTGAAGGAATAAAGGATAATTTGAATTTGAATTTGAACTCGTCATTAAAAATGAACTCGTGATGTCCATATATATTTATGTCCCATAGATCAATTTAGGATATTAAAGCCAACCCATTTTCCCAGCCCTTGACAAGGGGGTGAACCCATATCTTAAAACTAGCGAGGTTTTATGGGAGGACGAGGGAGAAATATATTAATATTGCACCGAAATACTGCTTGTACTACATTGATTGTAGGAACATAATTCGATTCCATTGGTGATCTGATGCTTCGTGGATATTAAAGTTTTTGCTGCCAAAATCCGACTAGCCCAAGCAACTGAGGATGCTAACCAGTTGAAGGAGGAGGCCCATTAACTGAGGGCAGGTGGGAGGGGGAGGGAGGCGCTCGCGACGACGGGCCTCTAGAGACGGGTGACTGTCTAGGGGAACCCTATCATCGACGCCCGCTGTTGTAGGGGGCAAATCCATTGTCACCAGCAAACTCTGAGCATTGGCGAGCATGGGCCTGTTAGTGGTTGCCAAAAACTCTCTATTGAGAACTTTTATTTCAAACTGCCATTTCCTCTTTGCAAAGTGGAAGAATTGCACTTTTTGCAATTTTCCAAGACCATCTTTCCACATTCCATAGTATGCATCCTGGCAGAGTACAAGGAAAAGTAGATAAATACTTGGACAGTGGAGGCCATGCAGAAATCGGGTTTGAGCACGTATTCGACTTCAAGATCCCCCCACCCCTCGACAATACTTAATGTATCTTAAAAGTTCCTCGAATAAAATTGGATAATATGGTATTCATTCTTCAAACTTTCCACACCAACTTTCCAATGGGTAGTGACGATAAATACCAAAATTTGTTACATATCGATCTTATGGATACAAAATAATTCACAGATAGTTGTTAAACACAATAAACTACTTCTACGCTTACCACAGGCTCCATTTCAAGAGTTGAATTGGGATCGACATTGTCATTGCTTAGAGGTCCTTTCAAATCCATGTTTTCCATAATATCGGTAACGTCATCGAGTATGCTGTTTTCTTCATTTAACTTCCGGAACGTATCGTCCAGTACACAGCGCCCTGTAAGTACGAACGAAAGCTTTAAAATTGGCCCATAAACCTGAACTCGATACATATTTATCATGAGATCAAAAAGTAATGAAAACACATTGAAAAAGGAAGAACATCCACATGTGATGAGGAGGCTCAGGATGAAATTACAGACATTTCCGGAACATAAAATGTCCTAACTTTCTAACGATTTCCCTGATTGGCTGCTACCCTAAAATTCTTAGGTTGATACCTAAAGATACAAAGATTAGGTAGACAATACGAGGTCATCATCATTACCAGTAAAATCGATGAGAATATTGCGAGCTCGAGAATGTTTGAGGGCTTGAAGCTCTTCTTGCTTCCTCTTCAAAGCTTCTTTTTGCTCTTTTGAAAGCCAAACAGAATTTGTAGAGAAATAATCGTTTTCATCATCAATCACTTTAGTTCTCCTTTCACTGTAATCAGTATAAATGCAAGAATATGAATAGTAGGTAGTAGTAGAAATACCTAAAATGAAAATAAACTGATGAAAAATGAAAAATACCCTCTTTAATAACCCGTACATAAATTTCGCAAATTTAAAGGAAATATGTCCAGCTAATCAATCATTAAATGATAAACGCACCTGGATTTATCGTATTCCAGAAGCCTATCTCTCAGTTCCAAGGCAGACTCGAGAGATGAATCAGTTTGGGCAGCAGAAGTCTGAGGAGCTCCTCTTGCTTGAACCTGCGGAAGGAGGATTATGGAGATTGTTCAGGGATCGGAAGTAGAGCTTCATGAATGGGGTGTGCGCCTTGGTAGGAAAAACTGTCTATTGTTATTTTTAATCTAAGGTAGACCTCATTCTGAGAATTTTGGTACCAACCGCGACCTTCTAGCGTGTGTAAATCTTTTCCTATGAAATTTTAAAGTTTCGACCGTTTATGACGTCACAGTGGGCTGGGGGGTCCCGCCCAGGCGAGAGGGGCGCGTGACGTCATAAACGGTCGAAACTTAGATAAATCATAGAAACAGATCTACTCACGCTAGAAGGTCGCGGTTGGTGCCAAAATTCTCAGGATGTTGTCTACTTTCGATTAAAAATCTAAAAAAAATCAAGGCGCACCCCCCATTGGTTTCAGAGACGAAATATTTCATTTCCGATGACTGGGAGACGAAACTTGGCTAGGAAAAAAATAATGACCGTTTTGTCTAGATCGCACCTACAGCATTAGTTCATGTATCCTCTGCTAGGGATAGTAAAACATTGTCCCCTTGAATTTCCTGCATCGCATTATCTCAAGCTTTACCAAATCAGCACGTAATAAAGTAATAAAGCACGTAAATTCGTGGTAAATATTTTCTCAGGTAAGTTGGTATAAAAAAGAGCATTATAAGCACAATTGTTTTAGTAAAAAAATATCAATTTTAGGGGTTTTCTTCATTTTAGGAAGTTTTTATGCAGACACACATTTTATAGAATAGTAAAAAATTCAACTAGGATCCACCCATTTCATAAGCTAACCATTTTAATTTTACGTACTTGCCTACCAATTTCCGAAAATGACAGTATAATTATTTTTATTGTTTCAACCTCACTTATTGTCACATGGTCATCATCATTCAATGTTGATATAAAAAATTCTGTTGATAGTTTGATGGGTTGTCAAAAACTCAATTCCATTGATACTAAGTTTAAACTCAATTCGTTGACTATGTTCAATAGAGTACATGAATTCCTAACGAATTAACAGCTTGAAATAATGTAAATACTAAGATTTTTGTTTAATACAATTGTAGAAAAAAAATCAAGTAAAACAAATTAAAACGGCGAATAAACTGCTCATTATGACGGTCGGATATTATTTTTAAAATATTCACCAGAAATTATGTGCGTATGTATCAATTTTATTATTATGATTTGATTAACAAAACTAATAACCCACAATACGGAAATGCACACAGCAACTCGGAAACTGAAATATGACTTCGAATAGGTTAGGAATTAAAGAGCGTTTTAAGCTCCTTTTTCATAAAGACGGTTGTCGTAATTCATACCAGGGGGTTCCAAGCCGTCAAGATGGTAACGACACTTTTCGGCTGAGTTAGCGACGACTGAGCGACAGTTGTCGCTATTTCGCGTCTGCAGAATCGCGATCGTCGCCCCTTTTATCGTTATTGTTATCATAACGACACTTCGTTGTCGCTATTATCCCATAGCGAGTTAGAGAATCGACCTGCTGTAACTCCTCAAAGAACAGACCTTGTCTCCTACCCCCACCAATAAATCGGTAGTGCCTCAGGCTAGAATCAATCAGCAATACTGTTGCGATATCGTATCCACTCGCCCACGCTTGCCACATCCTACTAACTAACCTCCTCTTTCCCCATGATGTCCTTTACACTTGCTCCGTGATGTTTTCTGAAAATGGCAACCCTGCATCTCCTCCCTCATAGGACGTTATTTGAATAGTGAAAAACAAGTACCTTCAGAAAGGTTAACCTCATAATGCAACCTATCTTTTTGCAAAGAGGTTAGTCAGTGTACCAAAGGGTTATTGTTAAAAGGTCCGTCTGTTTGTATTTTTTTAAATATTTTTTCACAATCAGTGGAAATTAACTTACAAAACAAAGCAGTGTGGCCAACATACTCGGAAAAGTTTCTTACTCGTCAATAGTAGTCTAAAAATAAGGTACTTATATTTATAAATTCCGGAAAGATCCTGGCTCTTGACAATAAACGCACACCTCTCCTTACTGATTTTAATTTAATCTTAACATACCATTAACCACTAAATTTAAACTTAACAGACAGGTAAATCGGTGGTATATTACCGTAGTATTACAGAAGAGATATATTACCATAGTATTACAGAAGAGACATGGCCCTGCTCCTTCCTGTTGACACACGATTCTTCCACAAGACAAACAGTTCCCGATGAGTTCATGTTTGGTCGCCTGGCACTCACAAATGTGGCGTCCTGCAAGTAGATTATCATTTCAAGCATCTAGATAGGACCACGTTTTACAAAACATTGAGTAGAGTTTGTCGGAGACTCAAGGTAGGAAGAACAACAAAGAAGGGTCTTTATTGAAGTTCAACATCAGAAAGAGGTCTGAGCAGAGGCTGATGATTCGAACAAAAACAAAAGTGAGCGCAAACGTCCACTAACAATTAAAATTCCTTCATGGAAACCACTGAATTTTCTGCAGTGTCTTAATAAGATATTTATTATTATGTGCCAAATTTAAATTGCTGAGCTGCTGAGAATGAGGAATTTCACCGATTTCTGTTTGCATTTTTCCTGAATAGTTAATGGTGTGGGATAGCTGAAAATCGGGCTGATTTCGGAAAATAAGTCTCCTGTTATTTTTGGGAGACAATCAAAATTTTTAATTTCAAAACTAACCGGGAAAACAGACGTGCAGCGGGAACGCTCGCTGATTGGGCTGTTCGGATTGCTGTCTCCTCCCAGTGTTGCCCGATGGGACGACGAAATCGTGTTTTCTAAGAGAAAAGTTATCAAACAAAAACAGAGGAAACCTAATTTTCCCAATCTCGCTTTTTCTATTTTTTTCTTCAGTTTTTCGATTTCGAACTTTACTGTTTCATGAAATTTTGCATCTGGGGACTATGGATTTCTCAATCTCAGCGCTTCAAGTGGCCATAAATGAACTATTCCAGCATGACGTCATTTTCCCGTTTTTTTTAAACATTCGTATTTTCTACACTGTTTTGTTTATTCGTAAATTAGGAAGTTTGGGCTGAAAGTTTGTCTTAGGGGGTTTTTAGAGGTGCTGAATCCGATTTTGGGGTCAAAAATAGGAAATTCCGACATGGTGAAATTCCTCATTGTGAGGTTTTTATTGTGACTCATATGTTTAAAAAGTAATTTAGTAAAAATTGGCAAATTTGATACTAATTTAATTTTGAATTTAAACTTGATAGAATTAATTTTCTCTTATAAAAATGTTGAAAAAGTGGAGTGTTAGGGTCTGTTCGGGGAGGCAGTCCAGAACCAGTTTGGAACCAAACTGGAACTGAAAAGGGGAGGGGATAGAGGCAAATGGACTCCTCCGGGCTCCTCCAAACTGTTCAAGACTGCCTCTCCGAACTGACCATTTGAAGGGGTTCATCGACTGGCCCGTAACCTTTAAAACGTCGAGGGGGGGGGAGGGTAATTCACACTGGTCAGGTCAAAGTGTGAATTGTATGTAGCATGGATCAGCTGGCAGATGACCGTTTCAAGGAGGTTGAGTGAAGTGAAGTGAACAAGTCAAAGATTTGGTTTAGAAAGCACGGGTGTAGTGCCTCGAGAGGGGCATTGATGCCCAGTCTGGTGTAGACGAGAGATGGGAGGCTGGCACTCATAGTCTCATCCGTTAGAGTTGGCTACCTGGCTCCCGAGATAACACACGCGTGTGTAGTTTTATGGGAAGATACGGACTGCAGTAGCAGGGCACGACAAAAATCGCGATATTTCAAGAGGACGTTGGGTCATAAATCCATGGTTACGATGCTTCAAAGGTTACCAGGACTTGCAACCACTGTCCCCTCACTTTTGGCATCAAGGAAAAACTCGAGCGCTTTACATCAACAAAGTACTAAAGTAGATCCCAAATGTTGCCTTCTACCAATCACTTGGAGCCCTTGAAAGCTTCTTCCAGTCGGCTCAGGCTCTCTCTGACCATACGATATCATTTTAGGAAAGCTCTCATCATTGTCTTTCCTTGGGGAATAAAGAAAGAAAGGCAAACCGTCAAAAGCAGTCTTACCTGTCAACAGCACAGTTCGATTTGCTTCATCAGAAAACATGTTAACGTAATGCGGTTTCTTCTTAGAGTTGGTTTTCTCCACTTCATTTGTTTCCTGAAAAATAGAAATACTTCTTTCTACAAACTGGACTAATATTGTACCTAGCTCAATTCAGAATCAAAACTTATTTTAAGTAGGAATTTTGTACCAACTTATTTGATCTTGTTAAATTTTGTTTCGCAATAGGTAACAGTGTGTCTTGTTTTGCATTCAAGACTCCTAGCGGGACCGAGCTAATCCCTGATAAGGCGGCGGTACGACACTTATCTTTTGATTCAAAGGTACAGGGTGCATTCCCCAGAATATTCTTCTGTTTCAGCAGGTTCCCTTCCCCTCCACTCATGGCCTGGTCATCCCATGTCTTTAGGTAGGAACCTCAGTCTGATGTTACTGGTGTTACTGGTGAAAGTCGAGAATGAACAACTTTCACCAGTAACATCAGACTGAATGTTACTGAATACCTGAAAGTCGAGAATGAACAACTTTCAGGTATTCATTTGAAAGGCCAAAATTTAGTGATAGATTTCCTCTTTCAATCAAGGATGGGGACTTCCTAGCTTTTCTGGAGTGGCCATTCAGTCATTTTATACTCAGAAAATCCGGCTTGTTTGTCCCGTTTGTGAATTGTCAACACAATAATGAACTACTCTAGTATATCGACAGTGAACTTGCAAAACCATGTAAGTCGTTTTCCAGAAATTTTACAGGAAACGAGAAAAACTTGCTTCAAAGTGGACTTAACACGTCATTGTTGGTTCATATTTGTTGCTTTTGACGCATAGAGAAGAGCTAGTCGAGTTTTTGCCAGTTTGGCTCCGTTTGATGGATCAAGGGGGTCTCATTCTATCCAAATAGCTAATAACCTTATTTTCGAAAAAAAATCGGACTTACATGGTTTTGCAAGTTCACTGTCGATATACTGAAAAGGTACCTATTGGAAAGTTTACCACGCCCACCTGGCAGAAGTTTCATAACTGATCCATAACTGCAGACATAGGTACTTACGCTATTCGTGTTTGGTTTCTTTTCATTTTTAGATTTTTGGCCTTTCTTCTTTTCCTTCTTTTCTTGTCCTTGCACTTTCATGTAATTATCCAATTCAGATTTCTTGTAACCTTGATTATGCACTGAAAAAGGTAAGTAAAAACTATTATTCATAGTGTGTGTACACAGTTCTCGCACTTAGAGACAGATGTGCATTGACTATTGTTTTCGGATGGAAGAGATAATAGAGCCTTACAGATAGTTGTGGATGTGGCACAGAAACTGTAAGATACCATTTGCTCGTGCCTAGGCGATGTATAAATAGTTCATATTATCCTAATTTTCTACTTTTTAATACAAATCAACTTTCATAGGCATTTTGACACCAACCACACTCAGAGATTGTACAAATTTTTTTTGTGATTTAATAAAAAAAAAAAAAAAACCAACTACACTCCTCCCTGGAAGGTGACTGGCTAGTGGCATCCAATGGACACTAAAGAAAGGCTAAAGGATTTTGCGGATGACATTTGTTTGCTATCCTTTCGATTTCAGGATCTATAGGAGACAAAGTGGTTGACCTCGAATTTACTGCCAAGGGACATGACCTACGCGTAAATGCCGACAAAATGAAAACCTCGCGAGCCAACACCGCCTTCAATCACTCTCTCAATGGCAAGGGGAATGTAATTGAAGAGGTAAATGCACTCAAATACCTGCCATTAACTAAAAGAGGTGGAATAGCAGAGGACATGGCAGTATACTCAAGGCAAACGGTACGTTAGTACAGCTTTTCCAATGTGCCATTCAAGAGAAATAGCCCAAACAATAAATCAGATTAACAGTAACCAAACAAAGGATCTCAAAGTTTTAGTTAACCAGTGTCTTCGAAAAACACTCCGCATCTTACAAGTTCTTTCAATCTGAGTGATGAAGAATCAGTAGGGATGGCACGATACCACCGATATATCGGAGTATCGATACTTTTTTGGTATCGATACCGATATTTGTATCGATACTTTTGATAAAAAACTCAAACCGATATTTTGGTATCGATTCTTCTGCGTGAAATATAGGAGGTATCGATACTTTCTTGACGATATTATCGAAAATTTTGCCAAAGTAAATTGGTGAGAAAATACCAAATAAGTAACTACAAAATAATACCACATATTGTCTGCCACAGAATAACACTCAAAATAGGCTCAGGATAGTATCAATTGAAACGATATATCGCCACGATAGCCTCAAAATAGTATAAATATCCAATGTGAGTTTGGAAGGAATTTAAACCCGTTTTCCCGAATTTACAAGAAGAGGGAGGCATGCAAAATATTAATCGTGATTGCGACATCAGTGACGAGCGAACGGCTTTTTTCGAATAATAAATAGTATTAATTGTATTGTAACTGATTTGTAACTTGATCCTTTCGATTTCTAGTGGAAGAAAAACATCATTATATTGAACAGAGATTTCTTGCAAATAAGAATTGGAATAAAATGGAATGATTATTCGTTTTTATTAAATTTTAAATTAATGGCTTTTATTACATTTTTAATTATCATTGACTTTTATTACATTTTTAATTGCCATTGACTTTTATTACATTTTAAATTATGGTTTAAAAAAAAGTTGCCTTTTCTTAATTAACAGGGTTTTTATTTGAAATAGAAAATCATCGGTTGGTCAATTGCTTTTATCCGTGTGACGTCACACAGAATGGATGTATCGATTCTTCGACTAATCGAACGGTTATTCGAATCTCGCTGAAAGGCGGCCATGTTGACTCTGTTGTAAACAAAGATTGTATGGACGGTTTTTCATTATGCCAATTTATGCAGTTATTAGTTGCTCTTCTCGTCCTGGAAGCGGTATTTAATTTTTCAGTTTGCCAAAAGTGATTAGAAACAGTGTGGAAAGACAAGAGAACTTTCCAAAAAAATAAGAATATCAGCCTTTTGGCGTCGCTGATTCCCAGCATTCCTGACAACCATGTTCGATGAACTGACTGAATTCCCATCGTTGTAAACAAAGATTTTTTCATTAGACATGCCGATTTGTGCGGTGTTTGGCTGCTCTTCCCGTCACGGGAGCAGTATTTCGTTGTATGGTTTGCCAAAAGTCATTAGAAGCCAATGTGAAAAGACAAAAGACCTATCAGAAAAAAGAAGAGCACGGTGGCTCGCTCGAATCAATCGCAATTTGAGAGGGTGACAACTAAACTCCAAACAAATACTAGTTTGTTCTCGGCATTTCATCACCAGTAAGAATAAAAATACATCACATTTTAATGTGCTTACATTACTTCAGTCATCAGTAGTTAGGTAGTAATAATAGAATGCCTACCCTCATTGGACGAGCTTCACGAAATGTTTTTGTTTGTGTCCAAGTGTTTTGATTTGTACGAAGTTCCCAGGAAGATAATTTCGAACCAATTTGCGTGGTTGTTTTGAAGTTCAATCAGTAAATGATCGATGTAAATATGCACTTCATCTCCTGAATTTCAAAATTCATGTGCAGGGAGAGGAAGTAGGAAAGTGAGGAACGTGATGTTTTCGGAAAGATGTGTAGTTACGTCGCCTCAACAAATTCTGTTGACTGGTTTATTCGTTTAGTTAATTACCTTCTTAAGTGGGCATTTAAGTAGGGAGTTAATACTAATTAGTCGATACTAAGTAATTTCTGAATGATTCCAAAGTTAACTTTGGTGGAGGATGTTGGTAGGCAGCGCTGGGAGTTACAGCTGAACAAAGTTGTTTACCTACCTACCTACATACTGATTCCACCATTCAATAGCACCGGGCTAAAATCACGTATTATTAAGTATTTTTGAGTTAAAGGAAAGTTAATACCATCAGTATGTTCAAAGGGGTCTAAACCACTTTACATCTAAACCATCTTATATTCATACCTTCTCAGGTCGTCACCTGAGAGTGAACACACATACTGAGTATGGAATTTCTTGTCAGACATCTAACCCACAAGGGAGACATAATAATAACGATTACATAATTGCTTTTAAAGAATATTATTACCATCGTTCTGTTTACAGAACAGAAAACTTGGTATGTAAACAGAATAACCTTGCTGGATAGGAGCGCAAATGGCGCCCCTTCACGACCAGCTGATCGGGTCAGAGAAGGTTATGTTGAGAAGTTTATGTTTGATATTGAAAATAATCGATTATTGAGTCTCGAGGATAAAACGGATTTGAAATATCGGTGGTATCGATACTTTGAGCCGATATTATAGAAGTATCGATATTTTATATCAGTATCGAAAAGATATCGGGTATCGATACTTCCTGAGAAATATTATATCGAAAGGAGTATCGTGCCGTCCCTAAGAATCAGGAATAGGGTAGCCTAATCAATTTGTAGAACCTCAGGCTGGCATCGATCAGCACCACTGTCACGATAGTGATGTCCACAACTGTACTCAAATAATCCACTCATCCATGCTTGCCACCCATTTGAACGTTAGCTTTCCTGCTTGTTGACTCTGGTACTCTGTGTAGAGGCACTTCGCTCAGATCGAGACTAACATTATAATGTAAGTCAAGGCACACTCCTTCCTGGCTAATGTGACGTCCGTCACCACCAATCGACTTTTAAAACTCGAGACAGCTCGATACTTACATATTCAGTGGAGACAAACTAGGTATTCCTCATATTAAAATATAATTAAAAATGGAATAAGTATTAAAGTACTTTCGTTTTGCCATACATTGCTTTTTATGGATCAGTTCTTTGACGAATTTGAGATGTTGGGGATTCGTGATGTCCACAACTGTGCTCAAATAATCCTCCAAATCTCTGGTTGATTCGATCATCAATATACATCTGGGAAGAGAGACGAAGCTTTGTTAGAAGAATTTAATGGAGATAATTACATTTTTAAATACATATTTGAGTGCGAGTAACTTACTTGGCAAGATCTTCCGTAGCGGGGAACTGTAAAAGGCTGGAGAGTTGATTAGTGACCCACTGGAGCAAATCTAGATCTGGAACCGCCATGGCTGAACACACTCACAGCTACCTGCCTCCTCTCTATCACAAAGAGCACAAACCTTCACCAATTACTACAACTGGAAGTACAAACTATCAGCACTACTGCTCAACTTTGCCTACTAACTAAACACCCTTCACTAGTTTTTATTGGAGATGATAAGAAGTTGCCTATGTGGACATTATAATTATAAGGTTCTATTGACGTAGGTCCGTAACTATAATCAGTTATTAGTTACAGTTAGTTATTAGAACCTCAGATAGATGTTTGTTAGGTGTTAAACTTTATAAGTTAACTATAATAAATATGATAAGTATAATCTAATCAAAGGTAGTGACAGGTGTCTTTGGATTGGGCACTGAAATGTTGATTAACGAACTTGAACGACACGAAAAAGGAAAGTACCAACACAACTATTTACCTTGGTGCTTCAATATCAAAGATTCAGGTAGAATCCAGGTAGATAGGTTTACGTTTAGATGTTGAATAGTGAAAAGTACTAGAGGATTACGATTACATTCATGTAGTTAAAAACTCTGAATTGTGGAGTGACGTTAGAGTCGTTTTAGAGTGTGTTAGCGTCATCCATATTGAAGGTTTAAGCAATGGAAGTTGACAAAAACATCCATACAGTTGGGATATTCACCTCAATTCGTGTGGTTCATTTCATAAATAATGGAATTTTGATTTTTATCTCTGATAGAAAATTGTAATTATTTCGAAAAAACGTGTTTTTCTCAATATAATAATTTCTATCCAGTGGTTAACTCAACTCAGTGTTGCCTTTTTCCTTATTTTTGTTGAGTTTGGTTTTGTATTTTTTTTCTAGGCTGATTTGATTTTCCATCTTGTAGTTCCTAGGCTGGATGTCTCGTGAAATGTGTTTTTTCAATGAAGTTGCGTGTTTTTATAGAATTTTCGCTCTTTTCAAGCTCTGAGGGAGTTTCCTGATGGTGTGAAATAGTAAGTTCAATCGTAAACTGTATATTTTCCGCGTGTTTTACGTTTACTTGTACCATGATAGGCTTGGCCGCTTCATGACGCCTGTCCTCCATTCTTGTTCATTTTCAATCGGTAAAATACCTCAACTGGACATCCTGATCCCTGATGACATTCAAATTACCTTCACGGTGTGCTCTACGATTTTATGTTGATGAAATAACTTTTCGACGATAAAAAGAGTAAAACCACGTTCCTGTGTTAAAAATACGTGTCTCTACGACATTCGATAGTTATCGAGCCTTTGGTAAAAATTTCGTCAACTGTTACGGTTTGGGTTTACCAGATTCCGAATTACGAGGGTTTGTACCGTAGATACACAGTAGATCTGCAACTTCATACTCATTCGTGAACAAATCTACTGTGGAAGTGCTGGATGTGTTTTGACTCCGTGGAGAACTATAGCCGTTACTACGTAGTAAAAAAAAGGTGTTCGTTCAAGATGATAAGTACATCTTAGAGTGTGGGTAGACATAAACCTACCTAAGCTAAAATCGTTAATAATATATTCATAGTAAGTCCCTACTTGTCTCCGGTACTCTGTAGTCCCTACTGAACTATCTAACTACTAATTATGTTACAGGCCGTGTTTTTTACCAATCACCACTCGTAAAAATGTGGCACGAAGTGAGGAAGCAGGAACGTCGCATCCGGTGCATGATTGTTGATTATAAAAGGAGAGCGGAAAGGAGGAAAGACTATTATGAAAAGATCGTAAGTGTCTTTTTACATTTATATTAGTACCTATCTACCAACTCAAGTTCAAGAAATTTCAAGTCGACTGTTAGCACTAAGTCGCTCATTTCACTTGGGGATTTTCTCAGATTGGCTAGATGGGTTAAGTACCGGTTACTTATGTTTTTGGAGTCTAAATCCGATTTTTTTTTCTGTTTTTGCCACAAAAACCTAGCATGTTAGGTAAAAAGAATTCTGAAAAACATGCAACTTGACCCCTGGGAAAAACAATCATTGCACCGTCATTGCTAATAAGCAGGGAATCAGTGGATCAGCACACTGATGACCTAAACGTGAAATTCTACAAACTTTCCAAAACTTAAATTTAACGCTTCAACTCTGTATTAAATGACTCAAACTGTTGAAATGAAAATGGGGTTGATGTAAATGAACTATTGGTAAAACTGAAGTTTTCTATCTACTGACTTCAAATGTGCACTATTTGAATTGTGAGAAATTTGGACAATTAGTATATTTTTGTGCATATTCTGGCCTAGACAGGATGAAGTTCAAAGATTTGATTAGTCTCAACTCATTCTTCAGTTAGAAACAAGAAACAGACCTACTACTTAATTATTATGGGCATAAATATAACGATCTTGTCGAGAGCTCACGATATTGTTTTACGAATTTCAGAAGGCGGATCCGACTCAATTCCTTCAAATTCATGGGAGGCCTTGCAAAATCCATCTCGATCCAGCAGTGGCGATGGCGGCGGATAGCCCTGCTAACATGTAAGTGCATTCCTTATTCCAGCATCAAATTTTTGGTAATATTTAAACGTCAGTGAACAGGGTCTGTCAAGTGATTTTTATGTCAAGTTTCTTAAATAAGTGATGGATTTGAAAGAATAACGCGAGTTAATTATTGAGAGAGAGAATGCTTTATTTAATGGAAGGCGATACAAGACTGAGGTGTGGTAGTAGGTAGGGAGAGGAGAGCTGTGAACAGGTAGCTATGAATCCTACTCGCAGAAACCCGTGAGGGATTGCGGATCGCCCTAAATGCATTTGCTAAGCAGCTAGCCAGGTGTGGACTTGTGAATAACACCGATAAGTGTGGGTCGGTCTCCTTGGTCCCGTCGGGTCGCCAACATAAGGTGAAAGTTGTGGATGGGGGTTTTGTCGTAGGACAATCCCCCATTCCATCTCGATCCGTGTTGGAGGTTTAGCGGTACCTCGGAGTCAACTTGATGGGGGTGGCCACCGTTACTGCCAGCTTTGTGGACCTTGGTAGAGCGCTAGCTCGTGTTACCAAGGATCCATTGAAGCCACAGCAGAAGCTGCGCCTCCTCCGCACGCACTTACTGCCAAAGCTGACCTATGGGTTAATCTTTGGCAGGCTTAGGGCGGGGAGGCTGCAAGAATTAGATCGAGAAGTTCGCTCTGCTGTGCGCTCTTGGCTGAAGTTTCCACTTGGTGACCCAAGTGCCTATGTTCACGCACCAGTCAAATCCGGTGGGCTTGGCATTGTGTCTCTCTTGGCATGTATCCCTTCACTGTGCCGCCTGCGCCTGCTAGCCCTTCAAGGGTCGAACTGGGAGGTCGCCTGTGCGGCTGCTGATCTTGATTTTGTCAGGCAGCAGTTAGCATGGAGTGACCGAGCAACACCATCTGCTCCAAAACCCAGTTCATCTGCTGAGTTCGCTGCATGAGTCAGTGGATGGTATAGAACTCCGACAGTGCTCCGAAAGCCTTATCTCATCTCAATGGGTAGATTGGGCTTTGGAGGGCACTGAGGCCCGCGACTACAGGCACTTCCACGCCGTCCGCATGGCGACTCTGCCAACTGTGGTGCGATGTTAGAGAGTTAGTCGCAGGACAACCCTACCTCTTTGTCGCTCCTGTCGGAGTAGAAATGAACATCTGTATCATGTATTGCAGCAGTGTCCTCGGACCCATGGGGGCAGCATTCTACGTCATGATGTGGCCGCCAAGCAGATAGCAGGTGCTTTGACATCTAGCGGCTGGGATGTTGAGAGGGAGAGATTGTATCACATGCCAAGTGACCTGGGTAAGAAGCCCGACATCGTTGCTGTCAAGCCCGACCAGTCTTGCATTATCTTGGATGTCCAAGTCGTCAATGGCAGCTTGGACATGGAGCAGACTTGGCGGGCCAAGATAAGGAAGTATGATACAAATGATTTCTGGCAAGCATTGTCAACAAAACCAACAACATCAGGGTGATGGCTGCAACATTTTCATGGTGGGGTGTGGTGTGGGAAAAGTGTCACAGAGTTGCTTGAGTTGGGCATCTCGGTAGGCGTACTCCGTGGTATCAGCACCCGCGTCCTACTAGGCTCATGTCTCAGTTGTTGGTCTTTCTATAGATGCACTTCCCTTCATCCCTCTCTCCCACCCCCACCTTCCTCATCTTTCCTCATCCCTAAGGCCAGCGTCGGGTGAGTCCTAGGCGTCCTCCCCATAATATTTGATTTATTTATTTATTTTATTTTTGGCGTGCCCCCTCCGTCACAAAAGGCATTTTGTCTTTGAGGGGAGTTGATAAAAAAAGAGGTGTTAGGGCATTTACGGATCAGGCGTGGGGTACGCCAGGGGGATCCCCTATCCCCACTCCTCTTCAACCTGGTGGTGAATACGGCCTTGGGGAAGTTGCCCACAGAAGTAGAGTTCGATTTCGCCCCTGGGGTGCGAGTAGGAGCATTGGCTTTTGCCGATGTTGTTATCCTACTCGCAGAAACCCGTGAAGGCTTGCAGATCGCCCTCAATGCATTTGCTAAGCAGCTAGCCTGGTGTGGACTTGTGGTTAACCCCGATAAGTGTGGGTCGGTCTCCTTGGTCTTTTATAGATAGCTATGAGCCACACCCACTTGTTTTTACTGTAAGAAATCTGAATCCAAAATAATTCTTCCTCAAATTATCAAGAAAGAATCCGATGAGGATTTCTAAAACAGTTACTATTCCTAACAATTTTTGTTTTTTTCCCCAACTAGCCATTAAAATATTTGTTTTCCTGTTTTTCAGGATGGGGTGGCAAGGGAGCCAAGATGTTGTAATCGATAGATTCGACGTAAGAGCTCACTTGGACTACATTCCGGACTATAAAGGGGAGGACGATGAGCCCTTGTCCTACGAAGACAGAAATATTAATTATGAACGATATCGAATTTTAGTCCAAAATGACTTTCTTGGAGGTATAAATTGTCACTATTTCTTCCCCAAGGCAATCCACTCTTTCAGGATGATTCGACACTATTTCTTTCCACAGTGAGAACACAAAATATTTGGCGTTGTTATTCTTTACAGTGTCAGGCCAATTGTTTCTGTTCTGTTTTATAGATTTTTTAAAAACATTTTTTCCACTATTTCAAATTTTATTTCCAATTCAATTCTTGAACGATTTTCTTGCAATTCGAAGTCGTTATTCCGATTTATCTATGATAGAACGTCAGAGAAACTTGAAACGGGAATCATAATTTCTAGATTGAGAAACATTTGTTTGGTTCTATCAATAATTTTTTAAAATGAAAATCGTCGATAACACCATTTTGAGCTTAAAATTTGTGACTGTGGAATCTGAACAAGATGCAAAATTTGTGACTGTCTTTATCCTAGAGCAAGAGACGAATCTGTTCATGATGAACCATAAGAACTTTTTTCAATGCGAGACTGCTGATAGTTTTTTTTTTAAATAAATGTCTCATTTTATTCATTTTTTCGCTTCAAGTTTGATCTTTTAGCAGTTGTGTATTAGCTAGGAAAATACCTAGTTGTTACTGGACCTTCATTTATTTTCATCTGAATGGCAAAACAAGTCACAAATTGAGAGAAAGTTGCTTTTTGTTCAAAATAAATTTACCTGCTTTTTAGGGTTTGCCTCTGGAAGTTGAAACGCTTCAAATTATTACTGAATGATTTATTATTTTCTGAGAGTTGTGGGTGCCTTTGTAACGAGATTTATTCCTAGGTTGTTTAGGGTTGCTAGTTGGCCACAATACCGAAAAAAGTAAAAAGCCCCCTATTGCGTTTTTAGCTAGTAAACTGTGGACTAGAACCTTCCATTGGTGATAGCTAGACTTGTAGCAAGCCTCTCTCATTTTTCATTCAACCCTTAAATCCTGTTGGGGACCAACTCATTTTTTCCAAATATTCTGTATAGGGACTATTTTTTTCTAATTCAATGTTTGTGTTCTGCTTACTTTGGAACGTAAAAATCAATTTTTCAAGGAGGGAGTCTTTAACTTTTTACTTTACTCGATTCTAAAGGTCCATTAAAAATAATGAACCGAGAGGAGAAGCCTCCGTTTCGAGTTGGTTTTGTGTATGAGGTGTGAACGAATGACTTCAAATTAGAGGTGGGCAAAATAGGTCACCTTGAAGAGCGGATCTGAGGGCTCCGCTCGTTCAAAAGAACATGAAAAAAAGCTCAGTCGCTCTCTTCGGCTCTTTTGTGCGTGTGTATGACATTTTAGGGGTTAGCAATGCTATGAAAAACTGTGGCCCAGAATAATCAGGTCACCCTTCTCCGGATTCCCGGTCATGAGGATAAAGAAACTGCTGATCGTCTTGCGAAAAGAGGGTCAGAGTCCTTGCCAATAGGGCCGGAACCGATCCTGGGAACCACCAAACGTTATTTACAGAATATGGTTAACGACTGGGAAAGAAATGAGCGAGAAACATACTGGCTAATGTAGCCTGGAGGCATTCCACAATAGACTTCGTTAGGTCGCAGTGGAAGGAGTTTTTGAATCAACTCATTAAAGCCCTCCTACTTATGCACAAAAAAAAAAAAGATGCTAAGAAAAAAACGCTGTTTGTTTACCTCGTTTTCTATGTTTAAATATTCATAAACCTAGAGAAAAGAGCAGACTGGAAAGAGACAAGAGTGATTCACAGAAAACATGTGTGGGGAGGACTGCACTGTTGCCAACCCTCAATATCCTCCTAGTTCTCGTGCGACTTCTCAAAAATTATTTTTTGATTGATTTTTCCTCCAAATTTTCACACTGGTTGGGAACAGTGAGTGGACGAGTCTGTGAGAGCAGTGAGTGAAGTAGGAGAATGAGGCTGGCTCCTTTACTGAACGTTGCCAACCTTGAAACAACTGAAGAACGAAGTACCGTTCATTTTTCTGAGCCTTGGTTGACTCTGTATTGAGTCAACCCATCTCTACTTCGAGTCTCATTTCTTCGTTCTATTGAATGAACGAAGGAAAACAGTCTCTGGACGTTTGGGATTCCCACTTTGTGTTTTTTCATTCTGATGCCTGCAGGGAGAGAGTTTCATTAGACTTCCAACAGATCTCGCAACCATCCTCCCCCTCAGCTGCCCACCTGTTGGTTGTTGCAGATTGCAAAATTTCTTTCAAAGGGAGGCTATTCCCATATCAGTGCAAAACTGTCGTATTTTGACATTTTCATGTCTTTGCTTTGGCACATAAACTGAAAAATCATCACGAAAACTAAGCAAGTCTTGCTCACGCGACCAATAAATAAATAAAATAGACTCACTGTGTTGCGTAGAGAACAATCAACTGTTTTCTTATTTTGATGCTTGGGTACATGAACTAACAACCTTACTTCACTACCTTGTTGTGTAGTGGTTGACATGAAAATGTCCCAATGTGTTGCAGATTCGTATGCAAGCATTTGGATATAAACTTACCTTGCCAATGGGGATTTGCCTCACATATTTCAATTTTTTTTCAAAAGAGGGTTCACTGACATGGAAGAAACCCATAGTGTGCTGCTCGAAAAAGCATCCAAAAAATCTTGAGAATTTAAGGAAGATGGAAATTTTAAATTTAGCGGCAATCTGCATATGGGGTCTGCCATGTTGCAACATACTCGGCTTCCCAACCAATCTGACTTCATAGGGGGATCTGTGCCCCTCAAGACAGTAGTGCTACCTCTAGAAGCATAAATGAAACTATAGCTTATGTGGTTGAGACAGTAGTGCGCAACTGGGGGAGGGAAAACGCATCGAAAGTGACCAAGTTTGTTATTTGAATCACATTTGAGTGTATCGTTTCATGTAGTCACGAGGGCTCCTACAACTCTACCTGTTGACATTCTCATTTGCTGAGATACTTCTTTTATGCTTCGCCAGAGCCAAGCAGTGAATTTGGTCAGTTTTCGCGATTTTAGCAGTAGGGACCCTGGGGTGTGACGTCCGGGGTGTTTTTTGACACCGCTTCACTTGTTAAGGCATTTTCTTCTACAGTCATTTTTTCCGTTGGGCATTCCTAATGTTGAACTGATTTGAAATTTGACTGAAATTCCAAAATCTAAAATTGAGGCAAATTCCCTATTGACAAATTCCTTATCAGACCAATTCTCAGGTTACCCTTGCAAGCAATACCTGTCAGTGAGTTGAGTAGAAAAGCAAAACTGAGAGTTGCATATTCTAGGATTCCTCTTTTAAAAAATTCGAAGCATCCAAGTCACCATTTATGGAGAAAGTGATGAGGGATTCACAGTTGAACGTAAAATTCTCGGTCTCTTACTGGTTTTTAAACATCTCAACCGCCCCAAGGAGTAGATTAGTAACTTTTGCGCACACTAGATTGGCTTTTCCCATTGATCACAATCTACAATGCCATAAATATTTATATTTGTTTTCACGAAAAATCACTAGTTCTAGTTTTAGTAGTTGAACTCAATTTTGTGGACAATGTTCCGACGTGTTCAATGAATACAACAACCAGTTCAAGCAGTAGATGGTAAGGTAGAGTAGAATATATTCACATTATTTCTTTGATTACTTATTTCTCTCTGGACCACCATGCACTGTCGTGTTCTGCCAGGAGTTATTGATTAGTTTCCCACGAACCAAATTCTGTTGTAGGCGTATTTTTTACTGACAGGTAGAAAGGCAAAGTATTGCTATCAGCTGATGAAACATTTTTGTAAACTTGTTTCTGGGTTCTGATCAAATTCTTTGCGTTCTAGACATCTCTTGTTTCATTTTGCGCCTTTTGCATGGGCAAGTACCTGTCTAATTTCGAATTTATTGGCATCCGGTCATCTTATTACACCTGACTAGTTTTCAAATTATTTACATCCTGATAGCTGTCTAAATCTGCTGCCCAACTCCCCACTTGTACGATCTCTCTGACAGTAAAGTAACAATGATCTACTGTTTTTCAGTTTCTGAAGAAAAATTCCTTCATCAGTTGTACTTGGAAGAACAGTTTGGAGCTGTGACGCGTATGCCGGAAGTGCCGAATGAAGGGAAGAAAAAAGTACAGGGTGCCGCAATCGGGTTCAATTATGACGACCCAACGGCAAATCAGGCCCCAACTCCGCTGGCACAGGAACCAGAGGCGGAAGACGAAGAAGAAGAGGATGAGGATAGTGACATCGATTTTGGTCGGTACATAACTTTTTTTCACATGGCCTCTTTGTTCTGAATCTTGTATGTTGAGGGAATATTCATTTGGAATGATTAGGTGTCTATGGTAAGGGTACTTCTGAGTCAAATAGGAAATTTCAACTCGAGGATTAGGGATATTTAACTATCAGCTCAAGTATTTTGTATTCACCGTTAGTGCTTATCCCTGTCGTAGTCCAGTTTTTATTCCATTAATTATCCAGATATAATTTGAGAGCTGAAGTTTGGGTAACTTTGTTCCCGATTGAGTAAAATATGATTATTTTCATGTTTCAGATGTATGCGTGGACGTCAATAAAGTTACCACCCCACAGGCTCACGAAATGAACAGCAATGCGTTGCCATACGGAATGGAAAGTAACGATTTCTTCAGTTTCCTCACAAAAGATCGCGAAGAAGCCGATACTCTTCGAATGGCCAAAGAACTTGAAGAAGAAAAGGCCATGTATTCAGTGAGTAATCTATTCATGAAATGGGCTTTATCAATCCTACATTTTATTTTCGCTGCAACATGCAACTGTATAATAATTATGGAATCACACAAGTTTTTTCAACAATTTTCAGGGTAGGAAATCTCGTAGGGAAAGAAGAGCCTACAGAGAGAAGAAACTTGCTGGACGCATCATAAGTCCTCCTAGGTATGCTAACTTTTCTATCAGTTGATACATTTTTAAAAGGTATTCATTATATTGTAAATTATTGAGGTACAATACTTCATGCATCCCTTTGGCGCATTCATTTGGAAATGGTAAAACTGCTTATCTCGTATCATCGTGCAAATCCTTGTTCATACGATGTTTTTTCGGGATTGTTTCCCCTCAAAGTGACATACTTTCTCTCCCAATGCAGGGATTTAGTTCGCATTCCAGCCACCAAATAAACCTACAATTTCGCATTGGCCCAATTTCCCGTGGAAGGTAGACTAGACAGTTAGTTCGTGGATCCGCCACCTGGGGGCACCACATGGATGCAGACTTTCCAAGGAAAACCTATAAGCATTTTGTGATCAGCTACCTCTTCGCATTTCTGCTCATTCACTTCCTTAGCTCAGTGGTAACGAGCTTCGACTCAGAAGTGTAAATTTAGTTTAGTTGTAACGATAGGAGATCGATCCCCGTTCGAGGGAAGTTAATTTTCGATGATTCAACAATGTGGCGCAGTCATATGGACCCAAATGGTCTCCTCAGCATTCTCTGAGAACAATAATTAATTAGTGTTATGCCATAAAAACAACTCCTCCGAAGACACGAGTCGATTCACTGCCAATTCGGACAAATGTTGAGGTCAGCAGATCCTAGAAGAAGCAGATCCTATCCATTTAGAAGGAATTACAGCAAAACTATGAAGCCAGTCAAAAATAGAGTTCTCACTGGGTTGTAAAACGCTGGCCAAAGCTGCCCCTCACCTACCTGACTAGGTAATGGAGTACCTAACATTTCCTAACAGGGGGATGTTGTGATCAGCTACCTCTTCGCATTTCTGTTCATTCACTTCCTTAGCTCAGTGGTAGCGAGCTCCGACTCAGAAGTGTAAATTTAGTTTAGTCGGAACAATAGGAGATCGATCCCCGGTCGAGGGAAGTTAATCTTCGATGATTCAACAGGCACCTTCAATTCCGTTTTCTCTCTTGTTCCAGTTATGCCTCCAGAAAAAGCCCGACTTATCGCGACTATACTAAAGAAGGTTCCAAGTCTAGGTCACGTAGCAATTCGCCAGTGAATGCTGGCAAAATCACTTACATCACGAGTTTCGGTGGAGAAGAAGTTCCTCAGCCATCATGTTCTAGTCCAAAAGTGAAGCCAGCTCCGAAAACGTAAGTTGGAAATATTTTTCATCTCCTTATTCATCTTCGTTGTCATTAATAATATCAATAAACCATATTGCAGTTTATTAATAATTAGAGTGGTTATAATAAATTAATAATTATTATAATATAATAATTTTTGCTCAGGCTGTTTAGAAACCAGCTTGTGAAGTCACTGAATTTACTGATTGAGAATTTATACCTCGTCCTATAATATAGGACTATACTATAATATAGTTATTAATAATGGGGTATTTCGGTCAATTTTTTTTATTTTATTTTTCAAAAGAGTATGGCTCAGGAATAACGGTAATCGGGTCTGTTCGTCGAGAAAATGTTTTTAAAAAATCAGAGAAGCTAAGGAAAGTTGAAGATTTGAATGGTGTGATGTAGCTAGCCAATCGTGACGTAGCTAGCCAACTGTCTTTGAAAAAAGTATCCATGCACGGGAACCCTTGAAAGACCTCTTGGATACTACAAAATAGTACTCACACGCGCGCAGCGTTGTCCGAGGCGTAGTCCTTGCCTAGTGTGTGTGCATTTGTAGCGGCCCGCCTTTTTCAAACGTGTGATCTCTTTAATTAATTTGTCTACCACATGTTATAGTATCATTGGGCTTAAAGTTGTAGTATATTGTTGGAATGTCAAACGACCACAGACTTTTTTATTTGTTCTGTTGCTACACCTGGTCGCCTTGTCCCCGCCAGTCGTCAGTCATTGTTATCAAGTTGAATACACAAGCTCTATTTTTCGTGATCCGATTTTATTCAATTTATTTCTCCCTTTTAAATGGTTTTCCCAAGTGGTTATGTGCCTTTAAATTGAACTGTTTTCCGTTCGTAACTCAGTTAGTTTTTCGCCGATAGCGATAAATACTGTGATACGTCGTTCGCGAAATTTTTTCGTGTGAAAACGGTCGCGTTTGTGTACTCTGCCGTGTTCTCGTCGCGATTCGGTGTTTTTTCGCGTTTCTCCGCTCGTACCTTTTTTTATCCATCAGTTTTTACGATGAGCTCTCTCATCAGTCAAATTGAAAAACAGAGAGGAAGGGATAATTATGGATCCTGGAAGGTTGAGATGCGAGCTGCTTTGCGGATTGAGAAACTATGGACCGACGTGATAGAGATGAAAACCAAGGATGAAAGAGGAGTTTTTAAAACGGTTGATCCTGAACGGGATGAAGCTGCGCTAGCCCGGATCACTTTGTGTGTCAATAAATCGTTGCATTCTCATATAAGAACCGCAACTTCAGCAAAATCCGCGTGGGATTCATTGGCCAAAGCTTTGGATGATTCAGGTTTGTTGAGGCGAGTCATGCTGTTGCAAGATCTCAGTTCCTGTAAGCTTATGGATTTCGATACTCCTGCTGAATATTGTGAGAAGCTCATAACAACGGCTCAAAAGCTCAACGATTTGAACTTTATTGTTTCGGATGAATGGTTAGGTTCGTTGTTATTGGCAGGCCTACCCTCGGATTATCGGCCAATGATAATGGGAATCGAGAATTCGGGAGTTGAAATAACGGCAGATTTTGTGAAGTGCAGAATTTTACAGGACGTTCTCGTCATTTCTTCGTCTTCAGAGTCCGTTCTTTTCGTCAAGAAAGGTAAAAAACAGATCCAGTGTTTTGAATGTAAAGGTTTTGGCCATTATGCGAACTCTGGCAAATGTCCTCAGCGTAAGGATTTGAAAAACAGAAAACAAAAGCCGACAGGCGGAGATAGGAGTGTACTCTTAACAGCTGCCATACATCCTACCTCCGCAAATTCCTGGTATCTAGATTCAGGGAGTTCTCGGCATATAACAAATTCTGATAGTCATCTCCTAGACGCTAGACCAAGTGATGTCAACACAGTGTCCACAGCTAACAACACACACATGTTAGTCCGAAAGCAAGGTCATGTTGAACTTCAAGTTGAAGCGAATAACAAAATTGTTGATGTGGATGTGAAGGACGCTCTGTTTATCCCTGATGCTGCGGCAAATCTGTTGTCTGTAAGCAGAATTGTTAAAAATGGCAACAAGGTTGTTTTTTCTAAGGATGGAGCTAAGGTTTACAACGCAGATGGGCTGCTTTTTGCATCTGCAGTTTTGGAAAATTCTATTTTTCGTCTAAATGTTGTACCTTCTCAGCAATCCAGTTTTTTGGCAGCATCCGGCACTGATTTGTGGCATCGTCGTTTGGGTCATTTAAATCAGAGAGGTATTGAGCATCTAAAAAATAATGCAGTTGGCATTGTTGGTGATACAAAAATGTCGGATGTTTGTGGGATATGTCTCATGGGTAAACATGCCCGAGCGCCTTTCAAGACTAGCCAGAAACGAAATGAGCACATTCTAGGCTTAGTTCACAGCGATTTGTGCTGTATGGAAACTACTTCAATGGGCGGCGCTAAATACATGCTAACGTGTCTTGATAATTCACGCTATGTTCATGTTTACTCGTTGAAGGAGAAGAGCCAGGTCCCCGACAATATTAAGGAATATTGTGCATTGGTTGAAAATCAAACTGGACAAAAATTGAAAATTTTTAGAAGCGATAATGGGACCGAATTTTGTAATTCCCAGCTCGACAGTTATTTTAAAACCAAAGGTGTAATTCATCAAAAATCTACGCGTTTTACACCAGCCCAAAATGGTCGGGTTGAAAGGGTTCAAAAAACCATAGTTGAAAAAGCGAGATCTATGTTGGTTGATGCTGGACTGGGGAAGGAGTATTGGGGTTTTGCCGTCTCAACGGCAGCATATCTTGTAAATCGCTCGCCGTCTCGTGCGTTGAACAGCAAAACGCCGTTTGAGTTATGGACAGGTAAACCGCCTGATCTCTCCAACTTACGCATTTTCGGCTGTGAAGCCTGGGTACAAGTCCCAAAACAGAAAAGGAAAAAATTAGATGCGAAATCTTCGAAACTCATTTTTGTTGGATATCCAGAAGACTATAAAGCCTACAAATTTATTGATCCATCCAACAAGAGCGTTGTCATAAGCCGTGATGTTATTTTTGTAGAAAACAGCAATCAACCTCAGGAGTCCCTCAAGAATAAAGAGAGAAACTCAATAGTTCTGAATGATCCCCAGGAGAGCTCAATTCAAGATGAAGCAGTGAGTCAAGATAGTGAGATTAAAGAGGAAGAACTGTCAACTCAAGAAACCGACGAGGTTGATCCTTCATTAGTCCCACTGCCACATAGCAGCGACGACGAGGATTTTTTGGGTTGGGATGACGGGCTCATCTCAGACAGTGACATCGATGAGGCTGAACCACCCAGAAGATCGGAGCGGGTTCCAAAACCAAAGGTTTTCCCAGATTATGTTACCTACTACGCCCATGGAATTTTGGACATCGAAGAACCCTTGACATACGAACAGGCAGTTTGCAGCTCTGATGCAGCTAGCTGGAGCCTAGCAATGGAAGATGAGTTCAACTCGCTAAAAAACAACAACACTTTTTCCGTTGTTGAGTTACCATCTGACAAAAAACCATTGTCAACTCGTTGGGTCTACAGGGTGAAGGAACAGCAGGGTGGAGAGCGAAAATTTAAAGCGCGTCTAGTTGTTCGTGGTTGTTCCCAGGCTGCTGGACGTGATTACCAAGAGACTTTCTCTCCCGTTGTCCGTTATGCCTCTCTTCGTTATTTACTCTCTTTAGCTGCGGAAAAAGATCTCAATGTTTTTCACCAAGATGTTTGTACTGCATTCCAGTTTGGTAGTCTTCAAGAAGAAATCTATGTCAAGCCACCCCCCAATCTCCTCACAGAGAAGGGAAAAGTCTGGAGACTTCATCGCGCTGTCTACGGTCTCAAACAAGCCGGTAGATGTTTCTATGAGAAGATTTCTTCGGTTTTGGAAGGTTTTGGTCTCAAACGCTCTCGAGCTGATCCCTGCGTTTTTTCGCACAGTGGAGCAGATGAGAAAATTACATTTTTGGCGATATGGGTCGATGATGTTCTAATTTTTACAAATGATTCGGTAATGGAAAAAACGGTAAAGAAAGGTCTGAAGGAGCATTTTGAAATGAAGGACCTCGGAGTTATTTCAAAGTTTCTTAACATGAACATCACCAGAAACCGAGCTGCTCATGCCTTATGGATTGACCAGAGCCACTACATCGCCTGCATTTTGGAGAAGTTTGGCATGTCAAAATGCAATCCAGTTTCTACTCCGCTGGAAGTAGATTTGAAGTACCTAGAGGTTGAAGAGGGGGCGAAACCATTTGATCTAAAGGTCCCATACCAAGAAGCGTTGGGTTGTCTTCTCTACTTGTCACAAGTTTCAAGGCCAGACATTTGTTATTCAGTGAATACTCTGTCAAGATTTAACCATTGCTATCAATCTCAACACTGGCAAGCGTTGAAAAGAGTTTTTCGCTACCTCAAAGGAACTGCCTCGCTGAAATTATCGTTCAAGAAAACAGAGTCTAATCCCGAACTTGTCGCATTTTGTGATAGTGATTGGGGACATGTGCTCACTGAAAGACGATCGGTTTCCGGGTTGTGTGTGAAATACAATGGTTCATTGGTTTCGTGGTATTCTAAACGACAGCCTACTGTTGCACTCAGCACGGTAGATGCTGAATATATGTCTTTGGCATTTGGCATTCAGGAAGTTTTGTGGTTTAGATCACTTGTTAGCGAGCTTTTTCCTAATAATAAGCCACCAACTGTTACAGTTTTTTGTGATAATACTGGTGCCATTAATACGAGCAAAAATGATGTCATTAGCAATAGAACGAAACACATTGACATAAGGTTTCATTTTATCAAAGATCATGTGCGCAAGAAAAATGTTCTAGTTAAGCATATTCCTTCAGTTCAGATGTTAGCTGATATATTTACAAAATCTTTGCCAGCTCAGTTACATAAGTCTTTTGTTGATCAAGTGTTCAATGCCTAATTTTTGATTATCTGATGTTTTTCTTTTTATGGCAGTTTTTTCTCTTGTGCCTATAGTGTTCGTTTGATGGGGGCGTGTTGGAATGTCAAACGACCACAGACTTTTTTATTTGTTCTGTTGCTACACCTGGTCGCCTTGTCCCCGCCAGTCGTCAGTCATTGTTATCAAGTTGAATACACAAGCTCTATTTTTCGTGATCCGATTTTATTCAATTTATTTCTCCCTTTTAAATGGTTTTCCCAAGTTATATAGGTTTTCAAGGGTGCTGAATCCAAATTTGAGGTAAAAAACCTGAATTTCCGACCCACCGAAATACCCCATTGTGGTTTCTACACGGACGAGGTATAAATTCTCAATCAGTAAATTTAGTAACTTCACAAACTGGTTTCTAAACAGCCAGAGCAAAATTCAACAACTTATCTTTTTATTGAATTCCCTTCTGATAACTTTAACCAAGTCAAAATTAACTTATTAAATTCCTCACTCTTTTAGTATATTTCAAATTCGCAGTAGTACAAATCATAAAAGTGTTGTCCAAAATATAACACGTTTCAAAGTACGTAGAATCCAAAAATTGCAAACAAATTCCGTCTGTGCGCCGCTCGCTGCATTTTCCGTGGTTCCCATGTACCAATTTTGATGAACTGTGGTAGATTGGCTTCATTTGTTGTCTAGTTGTGCCCAAAGCTTTTGGTTAATGTCGGCCACTTCTGAGGGGTAAAAAGTCGGGGAAAACATTTTCAAAACTCTCTAGTTCGAAAACTTCCGATATAGTGGTATTATTTTTTCGACAATAGCGACAAGTTTTAAGAATTTTTTGACACTGCCAAGAGCCCTTTGGGATCAAACGTTTGCCTAATGAGAATAATTACTTAACTAATTAGTGAATGTTCATGGCGTTTTTTCATAAATATGAGACATGGTTGACTTTCAACAAATGAATGATACCACCCACATGATCAAAAAGAAATGCAAGGTGTTCGGACTTACAAAAAAAATCGACGTCCCACGACACACTGAAAGTCCCTCGCGCGTCTACGACGCTTTGATGTCGGTCAAAAATAGTTGAATGCTCGTTTATTATGATATTTATCAGAACTCGTGGCCGCTAGCTAGGGTAGTTCCCTAGTGTGTTGATAACCCAAATACTCCCCTTCCCCCACTCGAGCTGCCCCTGGTCCTTAAAAGTTAGTTGAAAGTTGTCAGAGTTGTTGTTGTTGTTGTTTGAGTTGTCACTCAGTGTTGGACGAATGATTAGTCAGAAACACTGGTGTGGATTGAATGCAAACATTGGAGTCTGTTTTGGTTTATTATTTTCAATAATAAGCCTTTGGAATCGAGCAAGAAAAAAAAAATTTTAACCCCCCCTCAAAATTTGATGTTTTACGTTTCAAGGTACGTAGAATACGAAAATCGAATAAAAAAATTTCCGTCCGTCCGCCGTACGCCGTACGCGGCACTTTTCTTAGTTACCATGGACCGATTTCGATGAAATTTGGTATATGGGCTCCATTTGGGGTCTAGTTGTGCGCCGAAGCTTTTGGTTGATGTAGGTCACTTCTAAGGGGTGAAAATTAAGGGTTGAAATTTTCAAGAGTGCCCTAGCTCGAAAACTCTCGAAATAAAGGTATCGTTTTTTCACTAATTTTAAATAGTACTGAATTTTTAAAAATTTTTGAGACCACCCGGAGCTCTGTAGGGCAAACCGTTCGGTCCCTACGAGTACTTGAAGCTTTTCCTTCGATAAAACAGAATCATGAGTGTGAATCGCAAAAGAGGTCTAATCTCCGTTGAAATTTTTTCTGATTAAAATGCGATCGCTGTTCATTTCTTCGATTTGTATACAGTTTTGCCTTCTGCGTAACCAACCAGTAATCAAATTTCCATAATCAAAAGTCAATGGAGATACTGAAGGCGCCTGAGTGGTCACTGATCAGCTGAGTGAGCTCCAAGGCCATTTCCTCTCCTGTTCAACGCAGGAACCTGAAATTTGAGAGGGCGGGTCAATTGAGAATGCTGAAGGCGCCTGAGTGGTCACTGATCAGCTGAGTGAGCTCCAAGGTCATTTCCTCTCCTGTTGAACGCAGGAACCTGAAATTTGAGAGGGCGGGTCAAAGGAGAATGCTGAAGGCACCTGAGTGGTCACTGATCAGCTGAGTGAGCTCCAAGGCCATTTTCTCTCCTGTTGAACGCAGGAACCTGAAATTTGAGAGGGCGGGTCAAAGGAGAATGCTGAAGGCGCCTGAGTGGTCACTGATCAGCTGAGTGAGCTCCACGGCCATTTTCTCTCCTGTTGAACGCAGGAACCTGAATTTTTAGAGGGCGGGTCAATAGAGAATGCTGAAGGCGCCTGAGTGGTCGCTGATCAGCTGAGTGAGCTCCAAGGCCATTTCCTCTCCTGTTGAACGCAGGAAGCTGAAATTTTAGAGGGCGGGTCAATGGAGAATGCTGAAGGTGCCTGAGTGGTCACTGATCAGCTGAATGAGCTCCAAGGCCATTTCCTCCCCTGTTGAACGCAGGAACCTGAAATTTGAGAGGGAAGGTCAAGGGAGAATGCTGAAGGCGCCTGAGTGGTCACTGATCAGCTGAGTGAGCTCCAAGGCCATTTCCTCTCCTGTTGAACGCAGGAACCTGAAATTTGAGAGGGCGGGTCAATGGAGAATGCTGAAGGCGCCTGAGTGGTCACTGATCGGCTGAGTGAGCTCCAAGGCCATTTTCTCTCCTGTTGAACGCAGGAAGCTGAAATTTTAGAGGGAAGGTCAAGGGAGAAGGTGGTGGTAGGTGCTATTGATGGAGAACCAGTGATCTATACAGAAGGGTGGTCTGTGCAGAAAATAATAAACCTTTGAGCAATGATTTGCAGCGTTTTTTACTTACTTGTTTGTCACTTTAATTACATGTATTAAAGCAAAAAAATTCATGTTTCTTAACGCGCTCGTATTGCACCCATCAAGGCCAAAATACGCCTCTCAGCTGGAAAGGTCCTGTCCAGTCTTTTGGGATTTCACAGGAACTTTGTACATTGACTTTCTTCATGAACAGCACAATTAATGCTGCCTTCTACTCTTAGCTATTGAATGAGGTGAAGCGTGCTTATTACCAGCAAAAGTAGTCAATTTCTGATCAATAACAAGATTATGCTCCATGACAGCGCTCGCATCCACACAGTTAAAGAAATGAGGGATTCACCATGTCGGAATTTCCTATTTTTGACCCAAAAATCGGATTCAGCACTTCTAAAAACCTTACTACGGCATACTTTCAGCCAGTACTTCCTAATTTACGAATAAACAAAACAGTGTAGAAAATATGAACGTTTATAAAAAACTGGGAGGATGACGTCAACCAGCAATAGTTCATGTACGGCCGCTTGAAGCGCTGAAATCGTGAAATCTCACTTCCTATAGTCAACACTCGGAGGCAACATTTCACAAAACCAGTAAAGATCGAAATCGAAGAACTGAAGAGAAAAAATTGAACAAGCGAGATGGAGAAAATGAGGTTTCCCCTGTTTTTGTTTGCTAACTTTCCTCTTAGATAACACAATTTCGTCATTCCATCGGGCAACAATGGGAGGGGACAGCGATCTGAACAGCCAATCAGCGAGCGTTTCCGCTTCACGTTGAAGAGGTCCATCTTCCCGGTTATTTTTTGAAATCATAAATTTTGATTGTCTCCCAAAATTAACAGGAGTCTTATTTTCCAAAATCAACCCGATACTCATCCATCCCACACCATTAACTATTCAGGAAAAATGCAAAAGAATTCGGTGAAATTCCTCATTCACAGGGTTACACTGGAGCACCGCCTACAGGTTTTTTTTCAAGACTGCCTAAAACGCTGCAAATTATTGCACAATGGTTTATTATTTTTTTATAGATCACTCGTCTACAAAGCCACCAAACAGCTAAAATTTGAACGGAGATTAGGCCTCTTTTGCGATTCACACTTGTGTTTCTGATTTATCGTAGTCCAAAACTTGAATTCTCGTAGTGAGCGAACGGTTTGTCCTACAGAGCTCCGGGTGGTCTCAAAAAATTCTAAAAATTCTATAGAATCTTAAATTGAAGGAAAACAATACCTTTATATCGAAATTTTTTGAGTTTGGCGTTTTCAAAATTTCAAAATTCATTTTTGAACCCTTAGAAGTGACCTACATCAACCAAAATCTTCGGGGCACAACTAGACCCCAAATGGAGCCTACATACCAAATTTCGTCAAAATCGGTCAATGCTAAGTGGCAAAAGTGCCGCGTGCGGCGGACGGACGGCCAAATTTTTATTCGTTTTTTGGATTCTACGTACCTTGAAACGTAAACCATCAAATTTTGAGGGGGTGTTAAAAAAAAATTTTCTTGGTCGATTCCAAAGGTTCATTATTGAAAATAATAAACCAAAACTTGCGATTCAAAAAATGTTTGAAGTTCGGAAATTACGTAAACAAAAAATTGAAATTTCTCCTTTTTTCTTGTTCTAATAACTTTTTTGAACTAAAATTCCGGTTTGTATTTGATTCATTAATATCAGGTCAGCTATTCTTTCATCAATCGAAACTGGATTCCAATCTAAAACCAGTGTATTATTTCAGACTCACTAATGAATACTCCAGGAGTGGTAAACCCAAATCAAGATCTCCCGACAGCAGGTAAATATCTTTTCCGAATATGCGTACCTGCTTTTATTTCTTGGTATTGAGAATTTTCTACGCGAGTTTACTGGTATTATTTCTCTCGTACTGCTAAAAGATTACTAGTCATTTGGAATTAATAGACTTGTCATTATTTTCGTTCAGGAGACGACGGTCCAGGAGTAGATCACATTCCCCTCATTCTTCCAGAAGAAGGAGATCGAAATCCCGTAGTCCACGAAGTTCCTGGAGGAAATCTCCCAAGCGACCCTACAAGTGAGTTGACGGCTTGGTTTCAAAAGTTGAAATTATGAAGTATGATGCTGCCTCGTTGAATTCTTAGTGGGTTTTCTGTGGTGCTTGCCAGAGAATTCCATATTTGAACTCACATCACTTCCAGCGTGTGTTGTGGTCGTTTGAAACTCTCTTTATCTCCTTTATCTCGCTTTTGGTTGTTCCGCGCCCACAGTGTTCCCTTCAGGCCACCACACACCAAGCAGCAGTAAATGGAGGATTGTAATTTCCCCGTGAGGGCCCTGGTCACTCTCCTCGTCTCACATCCATAAAAAAGTACTGAACTGTCGAAGCTTTGAAATGAAATGTTGTTTCTCGTTGCTCGAACGAGCCATTCGCTCTATGGCTCCTTGGAAGGTATTTTACATGGGTATTTATTTTCTGGGTATTGCAATTTATTCGATTTTCGGATTCTACCTACCTTGAAACGTAGCACATAAAATTTTTGGAGGGGTTAAACTTTTTTCTTGATCGTTTCCAATAGTTCGTTATTAAAAATAATAAACCAAAAAGAAATTCTTTGTTTCGGAATATCGAAATTCTTGACATAATGCTTGGACGGAGTGGGGAAGGCAAGTACGGGAAGAACAGCGCTCGTTTGACAGCTCATGCGCGTCCGTCATTTTAACCGGAACACCTGAGATCAGGTAGCGGATGTGAAATACAGCGCTCGTGTGACATTAGCCTTAAGCTTCGCAGAGCTACAACACTGCCCATTACCGTTCATTATGGGAAGAACCACACCCTGAGACGATACACTCTTGGGAATTGAAAACTGGGGGGGGGGGGGGGTGTACTTCAGGAAGTTCATTATATCATTCAATTATAATGAATACTCGGGATTGTCTTTCACTCGATGACAATCCTTTCTATTCAATAGTAGTCAAGTAAAGTAAAGTTAACATCCATTTCAGGTTGGATTTTCGTCCAACTGCCATTTCTGGCATCGCGGATGTCATCAGCTGTCTTCCATAGGGAAGATCAGAATTTTTTCTGATGATTTCGCTCATGGCTTCCCATTGCATCACCAGTCTGGGTTGGGACGAGGGAGGCAATGAGAGCCCCGGCCGCCAAAAAAAAAAGGCTCGCTGCTGGTGATGAGCCTTGAACTCACGATCCCCGCAGAGGTCGGTCCAAAGTCCACTTCCTAACAACCACACCGTAACCACACTGCTGTTCTATTCAATAGGTGAAGTCAGGTAGTACCTGTGGTACCCACAGCCGCTCGGCTCTTGTCAGAACGATATGGTTTTACAAAAGCCACAATTGCGTAGGTCAATGTAGTCATAAAATAACTTTTATACGTACCGTTAGAAGTCTCCAGTTTCCAAAATGTGTCGAATTTCTTCCATTGGGCTCATAACAATTCTCGTAGTGGTTCGAGTAAGTTGATCTTTTTTATTGAAATATTTTCACTTGGAAAAAATAAGTTTTTTTCAAACGATTCACAATTATATTAAAAGCAACTTGACGGATGCGATGTGAGACCTCAAAACTATCCATGAAAAATTGGCTTTGTTGGAGAACTACGTGGATTGAAAGAGAAACTTATCACCAACACAACAAGAAAACGTCTGCCAAGTGGGTGTGGCACATAGCTTCCTCATGTCCATAACCCGATTATATAGATGATCCGATGCATAGAAGTTAATCTCAAAACACCAATCTCTAAGTACCTTTCACTACCCTCATAGGGGACCTTCTACACGCTAATTTGAATAGTTCTGAGGAATTTAATCAAATTCGGATGAAAAATGTAAGTGAGTAGTGATTGGATCAAAAAATTTCTTGGCAAGGCTGGGAGTCGAACCTGGGACTCCTGGGTGGGAGTCTGAAGCGTTACGTCTGAGCTACTGGGGCCTGGTGATAGGTTGTATACGATTTGAGATTCTCAGGTCACACGGGAGGGCGACAAATGCATGGCTGTTACAAGGATTTTACGTTTGCGCATGCGCAGAGGCTACTGTGAATTTTAAGGCCTTGATTTTCATTGGGGACCATCTACAACCTAATCCGCGTAATCCCTGAAAATTTCATCGAAATCGGGTAGAAAATGTGGAAGTTATGGCCGTGACAAGGAAATTCACGTTTGAGCATGCGCAGTGGCTACTATCAGTCCGAAGGTGGTGATATTCATGGGGACCATCTAAATACTAATCTGTAACATCCCTGAAAATTTCATTGAAATCGGATGGAAAATGTAGAAGTTATGGCTGTTACAAGGAAATTCACGTTTGCGCATGCGCAGTCGCTTCTATCAGTCCGGGGATGATGATTTTCATAGGGGACCGTCTACACACCAACCCGCACAATCCCTGAAAATTTCACAGAAATCGGACAATAACTTCGTATAGTTAAGCGCGTTACAAGGAATTCATGACAGACGGACAGACACACAGACAGTCACGGAACCAAAATTGTTCAAAAAGGTCTAAAACGCAAAACGCGAGTGAAAATTTTGATTTTGGAGAATTTTGTTTTTCGTCCTTGAAAAGTGAAAACAAAGCTTCCGCTACCTTGGTAGACTCGGAAGCAAAAAGTAAGTTTGGATTCTTTTTTGGTACCCAACGCTCTCAAGAGGAACAAGTGAATTTATGAGGTGGCCTCCCTTGCAGCACGTGACCGGTGTTGCAGACCTTCTGGTCCCTCCTTTTTCCTTCTTCCAAGCTCATGGTGTTGGAGCCGTTCGATTTATGCACTGCTTCACACGGATAGTACTGACAAAACCACTTGATTGCTCAAGAAGAACAGTTTATTGAGAAACCCACGACTTTTCCAAAGGCTCAATTCATCCACCATTTAGTGGTTTAATTCCATTGTTTACTGACGTGGTGAAATAATTTGCTCCGTCTCATGTGACAACCATTTAACGAGTGTACCCTCTCAACTATTTAGCCCAACGTTTCAATGAGTTTTCATTCGATCTATTGTTCCGAATTATCTTCTAGTTGGTTTACTCATTACCAGTGAGGAATCTGATGACCCAATGAAGCTTAAAACCGCACGACAAAATGAATTTGTGTGTTCTATAAACATTAAAATCCTCTTTGTCGTAAATGAATGCCGTTACTAATATAAGCGACCCTGTATTTCATGCTTAGTTGCTCTATTCCTTCCACTGTCAACACTTAAAATGGTTTTCTCGCTCGCCATTTTCAGCCGCAAGTCAAGATCAAGAAGTCGGTCTCCCAAACCCAGTTCCTCAAGGTCAGTTATTCATTACGAATTATGTAGAATTTTTGTTAGCTTTGAATGATAAGAAGAAATTAATTAATTCTAAGAAGTTGCTGCTTCACATTTCCATTAACCCATTTCCGCCAAGAATAAATAAAAATTGGAAAATTCAAAATTTTCTTACCTAGTTTTGTCTAACTAGGCTCTCTTGAGTTGAGAAAAATGTCAAAAAAATTATATGGGTCCTAGGAGTGGGAGAATCTACTGTGACATATATGTCACAGTCGTCACCAGACATTCATTTCAGTGAACTTTTTCACAGGCAGTGAGAATCTTGGTAGATGAATTATCAATGTTTTACGGATCGAAATATGACTTTATTATTCAAACACAATCGAATAACGAATTAGAGATCAATCAATTACAAATCTCAGATCAATAAAGTATAAATCAGAGATCAATAAGATACAAGTCATTAAATTATTCAGATAAATTAAGTAATGTTATGGAATCAAAATTTTCTAAATCAAATAAGTTTTATAATTTTTCCTGAAAATTGGAACCAATGAAAGCAATTAAAAGGAACATAATAAGTCAATAAAACAATTTTTCAAATAAATGCCGACATTTTTTTAAAAATCGTATTGGAAGTTCTTAGTTCAATTTTCATATAAATTCAAATCAAATATAAGGAACATGATAAGTATTACCATATTTCAGTATCACTCAGAATAATTGTAGGTAACAGAAAGGCTCGTCTAGTAATAGATCACTGCATGAATTCGCCAACTATTTATTATGGTACGATAAAAAACATTTCCCAAATGATTTCGATGAAATGTTCAGTTATTGTGTGTTGATTGTCCCCTATGAAAATCATCGCCCCAGAACTCATAGTAGTCAGTGCGCATGAGCGAACGTGAATTCCTCGTGACAATCATAACTTCTACATTTCACATCTGATTTCGATGAAATATCCAGTTATTATGCGGATCCCAGGTGTAGATGGTCACCATGAAAACCATATTGTAGCCAAGTGAATAACGGCATCCACCATTTCTTTCCTCTAATACCGATTCTGTAACGAGCAACATCTTGATCCATTCGATCTTTACCTCCCATATTTTTATTATAATTAGTAATGCAGTCGGCGAAAATGTGTTAATATTGTAATATATAGGATTTCCAGGTCTAATTCGGAATTTTCCAGGTCAATTTCGGAAATTTCCAAACCATATTCAGAATTTTCCAGTTTCAATTTCAGAACGTTCCAAGTCAAATACAAAATTTTCCGAGTCAAATTCACATTTTTCCTAATCAATTTCAGAATTTTTAATTTCAATTTCAAAATGTGATCAATTTTTCTATCACCCCCAACTGACCAGTATGATGTTGTGTTGAAGACTGAAGGGTTGGGAGAGATGATACTGAACTTGATGGATAGGGAGCAGCACCTTACGATAAACCATAATTATTTTCAAAAACTACTTAGAGCGAGCTTCATACATGTATTCCTTTTCACGTTCATTTCTGAATGCAATAAACTTGACATAGTGGCGCCTTGATGTTCTTTTCGTATTATTTTATTTGGGTTACTGTTTTTTTTTTTTTTTTTTTTTTTTTTTGTACAAAATGAACATTTTTACGCTTACCTCAAAAATATCGCAGTTTTGGTTTAGAGCCAAACATGGGACTCCTATCCCTGTCCTAGGCTATCGGATTCTTCATAGCTGGCCAGGGAACATGAGCTAAGTCAGCTTTGCTCCGAGCTGCAGCTCTAAGGGAGTCTTGACAATCCCAAGCTATCCTTTAGGTTCTCCGGGCTTTCAGATGTTATGTAGATTCTGGCACATTTGAACTAGCTTGTCATTTTCTAATAATTAAGTTAATACTGATTGTTTCTTTTTTTTTTTTTTTTGTAGAACTTTGGCGAGATCTCATTCCAGAAGCAAATCACCCGCCAGGTAAGCAAGTGTTTAGGACCTACTCAATAAATTATATCGCGTCCAGAGGGAGTTTTCAAGACTAAAGCTGGGTTCACATAGGTGTGTAATGTCCGTAATGCGTAATGCGCAAAAACAGAAGTTGGGGTGTTCTGAAATGCAGAAAAGAGCGTTTACATGGCTGTTCATGCCGTGCATGGACTTTACACGATTACGCAGAAGCGCGTAGTTCGTTTTGCGCAGAATTGTTCCCAAACCAAAACAATGATTCTTGACCAGTGTCAATGAACTTGCTGTGAACAAATGACGAGAGTTTGTTACGAAGTTTGCCGAAGTTTGTCCATAAAATATCGAGTTTTTCAAAAATATACGCTCCGCTCCAAAAGTCGACATCCTCAAAGATCAGTCCCTCCCCATCAATTGGCTCCAGCCAATAGCATCCAGTTTCGCACTATGGATTACGGACATTACGCACCTATGTGAACCAAGCTTAACGAGGAAACCTGTCCTTAGAATTTAAGGAAGTAGTGATTCCTGATTACCCCAGCTCTAAAAATGCATAGGTTTCTGGCAATTGGGCTATTAGCCAGGAATTGCCGATCGTCTGTAAACTCTGGAGTTATCCACTTAATGGGGTATTTCAATCGATTAAAAAAAAAATCAAAAAGAGCATGGCTTAGGAATAATGGTAATTGTGTCTGTTCGTCGAGAAAATGTTTGGAAAATGTTATTTTTTAGAAGAAATTAGGGAAGCTATTGAAAGTTGAAGATTTGAATGATGTGACGTAGTAATTTGTTGTGACGTATTAACTTGCTGACCTTGGATCGAGACATTCCACTAATCCCGTGCCATCTCAAACGTCTCGTGGCCTTGTATTCTACAAAATACGACACACACACGTCCATGGCGAAGTGCGTGTGCGTTTATGGAGGCCCGCCTTTTTTTCAAACGTGTGATCTCTTCATTTAATTTTTCTACCACATATTATAGTATCAATGGGCAAGGAGTATAGAGGTTTTCATTAGTGCTGAATCCAAATTTGAGATCAAAAACCTGAATTTCCGACCCACTGAAATACCACATTCTAGGCTCTTCATCATTGTAGGTACTTTCTACGTCATCTGAAAGGAATTCTCATCATTCAATAGGTCATTAAATCAATGAAAATATCCATATAGAATAAAATATTTTTACATGGGTTTTTCCTATTTTCAATAATTTACGAGTATTTATAGTGAATGAGAGAACGCCTCAGTTGATTTTGATGCGGGATTAACCCTGCGTTCACAGTGCTATTTTGTTGAACAAGGCTCTGGCTGCTTCTGACTCTCTTCAGTCAATAGGAGAACGTGGACTACCAATAAATTAATCACCTTAACTCTCAAACCCCACAAAAATGTGAAATGTAGTTTAAAAGTGACGACAACGTCACTGACACATCCTGACACTCAGGAACCGCTCTACAAAGGCTCCTTTTATTTAAAGGGTCTTCGATTCTACAAGGTTCCCGGGAGTTTTCTTGAATAATTTGTCGTAAGAAAAATTCTCGTTGTAGGTACATTATTGATGTATTTTTCTTGAACTCTTATTTCCAGAAACAACAATAAAGTTTCCTCAGCCCCTCCTGTTGATCCTCTGGTGAAGCAGCCACCTCCTCCTGTTATATCAAGGTAGATGACTTTCTTCGTCTATTTTATCTATATTGAATATATTTTGTTGAACTACGGGTTCAAATTAGTAATTATGGGTCTTTTCTTGTGGATTTTTTGTGTTGATTGAAAGCTTTAAACGAGAGACGAGTTTTGAGGCTACCAAGACGTGAGTCAGTTATCTACGTTATTCAAATGCATTATCTTCTTCTTCTTCCGCGGCGCAACAGTCCTCTAAAGGTACGATTTCCCTGGCGCGTCTGCGGCGGGCGGCCGGTGGCTGGCGAGTTTGTCATGTACCTACTCAGCCGCTCGGGACACTAGATGGTGAAAAATAACTATCATATGGTTCATATTTTCCGTTCGATTTCGATGGTACTTTCAGGGATTGCGGGGTTGAAACTCTGGTTGGTTCCCCATAAATTTAAATTATTGAATTTTTGAGAATAAACATTATGCATCGGATCATCTATAACAATCGGGTTATGGATGCGAAGTAGATATGAGGAGTTTGATTCCAAAAGGTAGGTACTAAATCCATTTTCGTCAAACGTGGGAAAAACGCAAAAAAAAAACATAACGACCTGAAAAACGTGCTGTAAACCAATGATGTTATTCTTTATCTATTTCTAAATTATAATAAATGTTTTTGGAAAGAAAGGTAAATTAGTTCAAAGTTAAAAATGATTTTGAACGAGATTTGAAATATCAGATTTATGAATATAGTACCTACTTTTAGATACAAAACGTGGCGTTTAGTACTTTTTGGAATCAAACGAAGTAGATGTAGTACTTTTTTTAAACAAACGAAGTGGATAAAGTACTGTTTGAAACAAAACGGATAAGAAACCGCCATTGTGCTGGATACAGTACCTTTTGAAATTAAACTGAATATTCACCCTTGTCTTTTGAGGGTATAGATAATCTTATGCTTCAAAACGTTCACATTTTTGTGAAGAACTACCCCCCTAAAACCCTGGACAAGTGCAAACTCAATATCGATAAAAATGGTCTTTAGTACCTTTTGGAATCAAACTCCTCATATTTATGTGCAACATCCCCTTAGTAGACTTTTCAGGTGTGAAATAATAGTTAGGTATATACCTTCCTTAATGTATAAACATGTCTCTCTTTTCAGAGGGTTGTATTTATGAGAAGAGAAAATGTTGGTTTGGTACTGATCTTCTTGTGAGTTTAATTTGCCATACACTCCAGGCTCAATGCTGTAACTCACAGTAAAATGTAAAAACATTGCGGGTTTGCATACCCTAGCCGCGAAGGCAGCGCGGCTGGACTGCTCACTAGACCAGTTGGGTCATGTAGCCGCCAAGACGAGCCGCCCGCCGCAGACGCGCCAGGGAAATCGTAACTTAACCTTTTCTCCCCGCCCGGCAGCTGCCCGCAGCAACCTACCCTCCCGGCGCTTGAGCCACCTAGTTGTCAACCCCCTACCGAAGGAATTCACAGCTGCCGCCCGCTCACTCTCGTTGTCTTCTTCTTTTATTTTCGCCCACTTTCACCCAATATTATTTCTCAATTGAATCATTTTTGTGTTTGATACTTATTACCGTATTGTCCACGAATTTTTATGAAGTTTTTTTCAATACTGAGTAAGTTTTACATATTTTTATACAGAAATATGTTGCATTCCACTATACCAAAATAATTTGGCTGAATGTAGAACCCTCCTCCAGTCATCCCCCCCCCCCTGATTGGACTAAACACACTCCAGACACGTGTACCTGATTTTTTTTTAAATCCTTATTGAATGGTGCATTAAAGACGATTACTGAGAATGAATAGGTAAGAGGCAGAAAGTCCACTCTATCGCATTTTCCTCGACCCCCCACAATATCGCTACTGCCCTGAAGTCTGTTGGAAGACAGGGAAAATGGAAGGTATAATGTTCCTCCACATAACGGTAACAGAATGGAAGTGATTAGTTCAGAAATAAGCACACAGATCGCATCAGAAGGTCGAAAAACTACGATACAGCAAAAGGCGTCTGTAGGGAGTAAAGGCTCTTACTGAGAGGTCAACTTTGTCTCACTTTCTCTCGCCCAACACAATATCGCTACTGCCCTGAAATCTGTTGAGGACGGTGAAAATGAAAGGTACAATGTTACCATAATGGAATGGAAGTGATTAGTTCAGAAATATGCCCACAGATCGCATTAGAAGTACGAAAAAGTACGAAACGGCGAAAGGCGTCCGTAGGGACGGGGGAAACATTGGGAGGCAGACGCCAAAAGCCGTCCATAGGGACCTCAAAACGTTTCTCCCCAGACGCCTTTAGGCGTCCGTCGGGGGGAAAGGGTTAAAGGAACTGGACCTCCTCGATATTCAAATGCTTATCGTGAATTAATATGTCACCAAAGCTGTTATCACAGATATAGAGAGCAAGGGAATGTATGGGAATATTCCTGGATGGAAAGAAATATTGTAGCTTTTAAACTCGATTGTACAGGGTGTTGTACGAGTTGTCCCCCTGCCCCCTGCTAAAATCGTCCAGATAATAAACAATTATTTCTCAAATATGACCTCGGTGCGCATTGCGCACGTGCTCAATCGTGCGCAACACACACCAACTTTGTCATCTCAAATGGAAACCCCTATTTATTATTGCAGATTTGGAATCTACGTGAACTTTTACGAATTTTAGACCCCTCAAACGATTTTTTTTGGTTGCGCACAACCCGCCCAGTGAGCGCGCAACCCCTGGATTGTGCCAACATTGAGATAAAGGTAGACCCCAAGTGTTTTTTCATTAATTTTAATCACGTGGTGTTATCCATTTTCGGATTTTACTGGCATTTTTCGGAACGGCCGAAAATTCGGTGGTTGTTAATGGAAAATCGCTCTTTTTTCATCCTTATGAGTTACGACGCAATTTTTATTAGTTCGGGTGGCTAAATCTACCCCCAAATTTGATTGTCTTTCCCTCCTCCCAAATTCTCCGAGCGAACAGGAAGACGACACAGTGTTCCATGGTGCACGTCGTTCTACACCATTTCACAATTTGCACAATTTGGTAGTAAAAGTAGAGCGATCATCTTATCTTGTTGTGCAGGTATTACGGAAGACGTGGCCAATCATCGTCATCTGAACTCTCCGTATCAGACGAAGAAACCGATAAGTCTAATGCTAATAATTCTGTTAAGTAAGTGAACACAAATAATTATCACCAGTAGTTTTACCTTCAATGTTAACTGTATAATGTCCGTTAGTTTCCTCTCTACTGCGCATTATTGTTGTTTAGAGTAAATTGGTAACAAATAAGTGGAGTCAACATCTGGAATAACCGAGATCTAGTATTTCACTAGGCAGTATCCATAGAGGAGATGGCAACTCCCGCTAGGCGCGCTGGTGGTAAAAGTAGTTTCTCATATTTCCAATAAAGTGCTCTGATTAAAATTACCTTGAAGAGATCACATCAACTTTTTACATTTTTTCTGTTGGTGGGCAGTTTTTTGAGTACTTTTTGTAATATATAAATGGGTATTTTTGACATTATCTCATATCAGGCAGAAAACTTAATGTTATCCAACTCAACAACATTATTAATTAATGTTGAAAATTATCAGTGACACTCGAAAAAAGTTGATGTGATCTCCAAGGTAATTTTAATCAGAGCACTCTATCGGACGTACGGGAAACTACTTTTACCACCAGCGCGCCTAGCTGGAGTTGCCACTTCCTCTAAGGATACCGCCTAGTCTAAAACTTCGTCATTTTGTAATTTTCTGCCAGTGTTGTTAAGTGCGAATTTGCCTCAATTTTAGATTCTGGAATTTCAAGTGAAATCCTATGATAGGGCCCTAGAATAACGTGAACCCTCTGTCAAAAAACATTGCGAAGATCGAGGAAAACTGATTACGTCACTCCCCAGGGTGGTTCCTCACGTAAAACTGCTGTGGCGAAGGTAAATGGAGTTTCGGCAAATGGTGTCCGAGAATGTCAACAGGTAGAGTCGAAGGCGCCCTCGTGACCACATGAAACGATACACTCAAATAATGTGATTCAATTATCATAGCCAACTAATATAGATACAAGAAAAAGAGAAGGTGAACGCTTGATAAAATGAGGTGAAATGCTTGATAAACTGATGGGTTGATTCGTATTGTAATAAGGAGTGAGTAAAATTGCTTCTTTTCGTCGCTTTCGTGCCTGGGTTCTTTCTGCCAGTCCACGGCTCACTCGTGTGTTTGATCGCGTAAGCTAGTTGTTTCATGTGCGCTTTCAGGGGTAGCGCTGCCGTCGTAAGGGGAAACTCTTCATGTCACAGACTCCCGGTACATTCAAAATTTCCATCTTCCTTAAATTCTCTAAATTTTTTGGATGCGTTCCTAAAATCCCCATTCCAAATGGCAAGTCACGCAACAAGATTTACATTTTTTCAATACCCATGTAAATCCTCCATTGGGTAATAATTTGCAGCAGTTTTTGTGTGCTGTGGTAGCGTATTGCATATTGTTTGTTCTACAGTGTCAATATTTTCGTCCAATTTACTCAGTTTTGGCTCTTCGTCATACACTTATTGCAAACCTCTGAATGGAGTGGATTTCTGGAATATAAATAAATTCAAAGCTCCAGTTTTGGACTCTGAACATTATTGATAATTTCCTAACGTTTTTCTTGCAGGAAAGTGGGGGCAACTATTGGTAATGCGAGTAGCAGGAACAAAGTCAGTAAGAATCAAGACTCACCTTCTATTTAGACTATTTTAGTTTCATTATATGATATCGCGCTTTCGTAAAACTCAATAAGAGCGCTGCGTGGTAAAACCGTTTTCCGTTTAATTTTATGCTTTATTTGAAGTACTTAAGTTATTTTTTAAGGATGCGACATTCATTCTTGGTTACAGCTCTCCTGTGGCATTATTGCCTGCTGTTATCACCATCTTGTGATTGAGATGTATTCTCAAAGGCACCACATTTCACCCAACTCGTTCTCGTAATATCCTCCCATGTAACGAAACAGTTGAATTCAGCATATAAGTGTTTCAGTGTTGTTCCAAACAGTGTAGCCGCGTTTTCGGTGTTTCAGTGTTTCGCACGAAAACTCTACCTACATGGTTTTAACATGGAAATGGGTTTGGTTCGTTCTGAAATTCGCTACACGCAACATGAAAAAGTTTTACTCGATACTGATAAACAACTCCAGTTACTGGAGTACGATGTCCTTAGCAAGAAGGCGTATCTCGGATTTTGGCGATTTTCAGGGGTTTGCATATCTAGAATCTTTGGAGTCTTCTGCACCTTATGATACCTCATTCATGTACCTATGGGTACGAAAAGGTACACAAAAACGCTAGTGAAAAAGGGGGTGTCTCTGAAATTTCTTGAAATCCTTAGGCGATTAGGCGTATGTCGTTTTTCCTAAGCCTAAAAGGCGGATATCATGCCGAATACCTTTCTCTACTAAGCAAGAAAGCCGCATCTCCTGAGATACAGCTTTTTTGCTTAGCAAAAATTCAAAATATGTTCTTGGCAACCAAAATGCTTAGCGGAAAAGCCGGATCTCGTAGGGTGCTCGCTTATTAATGATAAGTCACCAAACAAACTGGGCTGGAGGCTCGTCACCGAACTTTTCCAAATGATCACATTTAATAATCTGCGTAAGAAAAGAAGTAGTGTAGAAACAACTAACGAATCATGTTAAAAATCCCGGCTAAAATCTGCCAGGAAACCGCTTGAAGTGCTTGGAATGCTTAACAAAAAAGGTGTATATCTCGAATATCACACTCATTTACTAAGCTGCAAGGGCATATCTCCTCCAAATTGGTTATGACGAGAATTCCCATTAAAAAAATAGGCCGTAGTAAGTTGGAGAATGATTGGACCTACCGTATGATGTCCCGAAAATGGGGTAAAAGTATAATTAACTGGACGCGAATCTTAGAAAAAGAAAAGTGCTTGTACTGAAAATCTTGATTTTCGGAGATGCGCCCTTCTTGCTAAGGACGGCAGAGTAAGCCTCATGAGGCTGAAATTTATAGGGAGCCTGTATGAGTCTGCTGGGTACGAACGACAAATTGACTTCTTTCCTGTTCAAAAGGAAAAGCTAAATTCGCTCCTGGTGGTCACATGATGACACTCTGAATTCCCCCCTGATCAGCTGGGAGAGCTGTATTCTCTCATGCTGACATTTCACAGGGAACTCCTCCTTTTTCATTAAATTTTATCGAGTGGTCTAACAACATATCCATGGTTGATATGAGAAATGAACATTTTTCTTGATGATCGCCTTATGGTAGAAGGCGCCATCGTGCTGTGATCCACATTTTGGCCAGCTCCCACGTGGCTCACGCTTGCACCCTGGGAGTTGGAGTCCCAAGCAGCGCCATGCATTCCCCAACTTTTTCGTCTGTGCGCTCTAATTCAATTCAAAACATCTCAGCATGAGATGTGGAGTTTCACTTCAACCTAAGGGTTTCACTTCAAGTTCCCTTTGTGGAGCAAATTGCCTCAACACCTGAATCTAACTTGTGTGAAATATATGTCACAAAATACTCCTGAAGACCTTCTCACTTCCATAGTGCCTTGGGAGAGCTGTTGTAATTTAAAAACTTTTGAGTTTTAAAATTGTGATTACTACATTGAGGTAGGTTGTTGTGTTTCATACGCTTTTGTTCCTCAACCTTTGGTATCTCAGTGATACATGTCACGTCCGATTAGAATAACAAACCTGATAGGTAAATAGATCGGACGTGACATCTTCAATCGGGGATGAGGTGGGGTAGCTCGGAGAGGTCATGATGGTCTCACAGAGGTTATTTTCTTGTTTGTGTCGAATGAACCAACCTCTGTGAGATTCGCGATCTAATAAAAACGGAGTTGAGTAGAATGTTGTCTATTTCCACGAAAATAATGAGTTACAAGTTAAATCGATTTCGACGGTTAGGTCATCATCAGTAACAAACAATAACTGAGGGAACATCACAAAGAGCATAGCTTATTTAGGTACAAGTGAAAGGGAGCTTGAATCCCATTGGTCGAGAAAGTGAAAGTCATACCCAATCAGATAAGTGAAAGGAGAATCCTATAGGCTCAGAGAAGTGATGGGACCTGGGTGGATCATCAAATGCCAATCAAGGCAGACAAAGTGAAAGGGGGCTCAAACATTGGTGAGGGTTTTTACCGACTACCTCCAAAGGACTATTACTGCATTTTTCTCCTGTAGGACATCCCATCATTTTGGTGAGGTTTTTTCAATTTCACTCCTCAAGGAAAACACCTTTCCATCCCGAGTGATTTATCTTACAACGAGCTGTTTTTCTCATAGGTAGAAGAATCTACACCTACCTTTTCTACTCAAAAATAAAACAAAATTCAAAAATCACTGTGTGTATTTTGTTCAAACACCACAAGAGCGTGATATACAAAACGGGAAACGTTTGACTTTTCATCCTCCATTAACAATGGGGTATTTCAGTCAATTTTTTTATTTTTTATTTTTCAAAAGAGTATGGCTCAGGAATAACGGTAATCGGGTCTGTTTGTCGAGAAAATATTTTTAAAAAATCAGAGAAGCTAAGGAAAGTTGAAGACTTGAATGCTGTGATGTACTCGTAGCTAGCCAATCGTGACGTAGGTAACCAAAACTCTTTGAAAAAAGTATCCATGCACAGAGAAGAGATGAAACCCTTGGAGAATCTCTTGGATACTACAAAAATTTTGTAGTAGTATTTAATACTACTCACACACGCGCGCAGCGTAGTGTGTGAGCATTTATGGCGATCTGCCTTTTTTTCAAACGTGTGATCTCTTTAATTAATTTTTCTACCACATGTTATACGAGTATCATTGGGCTTAAAGTTGGAGTATATAGGTTTTCAAGGGTGCTGAATCCACATTTGAGTTCAAAAACCTGAATTTCCGACCCACTGAAATACCCCATTGGTGACCGCAACTTCTTACTTGGAAGTGGCAATAGAAACATTTCGATTCGAGTTTCTACATTCTTAAAAAAGGCAGTAGCTGCTCGATCTGAAATAAAACTTGAAATTTATGTTTCGTTATTTGGAGAACCAAATTGTAGCCTGATGCTGTACCAGAGATTGTTTTGGTGGCTATCAGCTTGGCAACTACGTATTTCAGTGTACTGCACTTATTCTTCTGCATCATGCACGTTCTTATTCTTCTTCCAGTGCTGGTTTTAAGCTAGAAAAAGCTGAAAGAGTGCTTCAATGAGAAAACTATGGCTTTCAGGGAGGAATAACCAGTTGTTTGGAGAACTAAAAGATGTTGCCTGATGCCTTAAGAAATTGTTTTAGTGGCTATCAGCTTGGCAACTACGTAGTTTGGTGTACTCCAATTATTCCTCTTCATCTTGCACGTTCTCATTCTTCTTCCAGTGCTGGTTTCAAGCCAGAAAAATCTGAAACATTTATGACTCAAGGAGGAATAACCAGTTTTTAGGAGAACCCAAAGGTACAACCTGAAGGAATAACCTGAAGGTTATTTTCATTGTTGAGTCATCAATAATTAACTTCCCTCGGCCGGGGATCGATTTCCTATCGCTCCAATTCTGAATCGGAGCTCCTACCACTGAGCTAAGGAAGCAAATGGACAGAAATGCGAAGGGGTAGCTGATCACAACACTACTAGCATGAAATCTACGTATTTCGGTGTGCAGAGTGGTTTTAAACCTGAAAAAGCCGAAAATGTGTTTCTATGAAACATTAATGGCTTTTGGAGAGGAATGAACAGCGTTACCAAGGATTGGAGATTGAAGCCACCTGAAATGTGGAATTATGTTAATGCTTATGGATGTTTAGCAGGGTCGCATGGATGCTGCGAAAGTATCCACCCTGTAAAGTCCTTTCACTCTTTAGCCGTGTTCAATACTAATTTGTATCATACGCATTTCAGCCGGCAGTTGCACCATCAACGTCTGCTGCTGTCGTTCCTGCTTCTCCAAAACTGACTCCTCAAGAGCGCCTTAAACGAAAAATGCAGGCTCTCATCAACAAGCAATGTAAGGATTCCCTGTTTTCACACTTTCATTATAATATAAAATTTCCTTTGTTAAACTAAAAAAGTAGCTATCGCTGTTCGAATTATTCTCTCCATAAATTCGAGACGATGTTTTATAGATAAAGCGGATAAAAGAGCTGAACGAGAAAAGAGGGAGAAAGTCGAGCAAGAGCGGATCGATCGTGAAGATGAAATGAGAGAAATTTCCATCAAACTTCGAAAAAGGTGTGTATTGTCATAACGTTCTTGATTTGTTGCATGCGCCATACAACACTATGTACATGTACACACAGATTGGTTACAAACAATAACCTGGGAGCATGTGAGGAACGTCACGCCTCTTACCCCTCCTATAGCTTCTGTAGACTCCACGTTTGCACCACAAATGGCAGGATATTTTAGGGTTATGACCAGACCGGTCAGAACCCTATTCTGACCGGGTTGTTGCCCGATGGAACGACAAAATGGTGTTATCTAAGAGGAAAGTTATCAAATAAAAACAAGGGAAACCTCATTTTCTCCATCTTGCTTTTTCTATTTTGTCTCTTCAGTTCTTCAATTTCAATCTTTACTGGTGAAATGTTGCCTCCGAGGACTATACAAAGTGAGATTTCACGATCTCAGCGCCTCAAGCGGCCGTACATGAACTATTGCTGGTTGACGTCATCCTCCCGGTCTTTTTAAACGTTTACATTTTGTACACTGTTTTCTTTTATTCGTAAATTAGGAAGTTCAGGCTGAAAGTTTGCCGTAGGTGGTTTTTCGAGATGCTTAATCCGATTTTGGGGTCAAAAATAGGAAAATTCCGACATGGTGAAATTCCTCATTGTAATAGCCCTGAAGATGAAATATATTTTTCGAAAATTCGGTGAAAGAGAAGAAGTTTCTATTGGTCCCTGATCTCAATAAAGTTGACAGTTTCGGGTCGATTTGAATAAACTGCTGTAATTGATTAGGTTCCACGCAACGGCTCTATTTCTATCAATTCCTGACTCAAGTTTATTGTCATTTCAGAGAGAGGATGAGACGGCACGAGTATCTGGCAGAATATGACAGGCGGCGATCCGACGCTTCTGACTCTTCCAATTCCAGATCTTCATCCAGAAGTCATTCGAGAAGTAAAAGCCATTCTCCTCGGAGGTGAGTCGAAATACTTGTTATAGTGTGGTTTTGGTGTAGCTATTAGTGTAGTCTAATAATAGAAAATGGTAGTATTTAAATTAAGAAATAATGTAGAAGCTACTCTGTTCAAAGTTCAAAGGAAACCTGAAATGCGGAAAACTCCCGGTTGTCCACTGTAACATAGTTAGATCAAAGTCTTAACATTTTTAACCAAAATGTTAAACAGAATTGAATCGCTTATTTCAGAAACCTCCTAAGTCCACTTTTGTGCATTTCGTTGAGAAAACCCTGGGGTAAGAGTTGGTTCATCTGAGAACACCGTTGAGATTCTTCTTTATGGTGACGATTTACTGATTTTGGCGAAGACCTTGAAGAACTGCAGAAAAACATGAATATTCTGGAAGCCTATTGAGACAGAGGGGAACTTTCACTTAACTGTGAACCTTCAAAAATCCAATATCCTCATATTTCAAAATGGTGGTGTAGTAGATGGGGGGCAACCAAAAAGTGGAAATATAGGGATGAGATTGTCGAAATTGTCTCAAAATAAACATATTTGGGCGTCCTACTACCACCTCGAGTCTCCTTTTCTAAGCACCTGAAGAATGAAACAAAAGTAGTTAAATTTGCCTTGAACTATATTTGGAATGATATGCTGGGTAACCCAAACATAAGTTGCTAGTTTTCAATGCGTTAGTGTGGGCTGTCTTGGTTATGGTGCACAGATTTGGTGGTACGTGGAGTACCAGTTTGTTGAAGCTGTGCAGCTGCTCTTCTTGAAAAAAAAACTTTGAAAATAACTTTTCACCTACTTATTCCCCCAATAGGGTGTGCGCATGGGTCGGAAAAACTGTTTATTGTTATTTTTAATCTGAACAAGTCCTCATTCTGAGAATTTTGACACCAACCCCGACCTTCTAGCGTAAGTAATTTTTTTTATATGATTTTTCAAAGTTTGGAATTCTTATGTCACCACAGTTGGCTGATGGGTCCCGCCCAGGCAAGAGGGGCTCGTGACGTCATAAGAATTCAAAAAATTTTTAAATCATAGAAAAAGATCTACTCATCTTTCTACTTTTGATTAAAAATCTAAAAAAAAATCAGGTGCACACCCCATTACTATTTCCCCTTGGGACTGAGCTGGACATACTCTCGACGCACCAGCTCTGCTTGCTCCCAACTAAATCAGTGAAGTTCCCAGGATGGCAGAGTCGCGGATGCCAAAAAAAAAAAAAAACGGGTCGACCTCAAAACTGTCTGAAAAAGGGATTAATAATAATCTCAGAATATTCAGATAGGCGGGTGGGTAAGTACGCATTGAAGATGCTGCTGTGCCCATCTGTAGACACAAACTACAAAGATACTTCTGTATCTTCTACTTACCTACGTTTTTTTTTTCCTTCTATATCGTGGATCAGCTATTCCAACAGTTCCGATCAGTTTCTCAACTATTGCAACAATTCCTACGAAGATTCACACTTACTATCACACTCCTATGTGTGGGGTGATGTAGTTTGAGAACACATAGTAACTCGAGAAATGGAAAACACGAGCTGTCAGGAATGGATTTAATAGAGCGAACCTATGACACGGACAAAATACTAAAAGGAACTGAAGTTGACTGAACAGGCAGGTAGAGGGGGAGCACGAAACTCTCTAAGAGCAACCAGCCGAAGCTAATAATATGAATTGCTAACGACAGTACTTACTCTTATAATACTAACCATATCATCGAGTATGGTAGGTGGTAAGTTTGTGTCTACAGATGGGCACGGCGGCGACTTCAATGCGTACCTACCTACCCTCCTTCCTATCTGAATACCCTGTGATTATTATTATTCCCTTTCTGGTGGTTTACTGACATCATTTTGTAGTAAGTCCCCTTTTTTGTAAAAAGGCTTCAGTTTTATTATTTTCATATTTTACAATATTTTTCATTTTTACTTTTTAATGGTTTTTAATTTAAATCTTTAATTAATTCCCCCGCAGTTTTTCGGTCAGTTTTTTTTATGTTGATCGGTTTGCATACTGTGGATCAGTTTCTGTAATCAGTTGTCATAATAATATATAGATGAGTTTTCACACTGTGGATCGGTTTACCTGAGGAATAAGGATCACTTTCCTACTTGGCAATCTACTCTCTCAAGGGGGTCTCAATCGGTCGCCTTTCGTTCCTCGTTCTGGGTCAGTATTTCACGAAATTGAAGGCGCAAACACTTTAAAAGTTGAACCTAACTTTGGAATTGTCGAGGCTTTTAGAAATGTATTAGTGCATGGCCTCAGGGAATTGAAAAACTGAAATATTGCCGCTGAAATCATCAAAATCGAACAATAATTGCCAGAGAAATATGGGGAAAACTTTGAAAAAACCATTTATTCAGTAGTTTTTTCCATTTTTCTCTGGCATATTGTGCGATTTTGATGATTCCAGCGGCAATATTTCAGTTTTTCAATCCGCTAGGGCCGCGCACTAATGAATTTCTAAAATCCTTTAAATTTGAAATTTTAGGTACAATTTTTCAAGTTTTTGCCCCTTCAATTTAAAGAAATACTTAAAGAGAGAGAGAGAGAGAATGATTTATTGATATAAAAGAACATAAAATATAAAATACATCAGGTACAATTAAATTTTGGTACAATTTTTCAAATGTTTGCCCCTTCAATTTCGCGAAATACTAAGAACGAACGGCGACCGACTTAGACCCCCTTAACAAATATAGCTAAATGAAATGTGAAAATAAAATACCTATAGCTAAAAATATGTAAATATAAAATAATATGTAAGTAGATATAAAGTATTAAACAAGTAAAAATAAAATACAGGGTGTCTCACTAGTGCCCCCCCCCCCCCCCACTTAAATCGTCCAGATATAGTATTTCGCGAAATTGAAGGGGCAAACACTTTAAAAGTTGTACCTAAATTTGAAATTTTAAAGGATTTTAGAAATTCATTAGTGCACGGCCCTAGGGAATTGAAAAACTGAAATATTGCCGCTGGAATCATCAAAATCGAACAATTATTGCCAGAGAAAAATGGGAAAAACTACTGAATAAACTGTTTTTCCCCATTTTCTCTGGCAATTATTGTTCGATTTTGATGATTCCAGCGGCAATCTTTCAGTTTTTCAATTCCGCGAGGCCCTGCACTAATACATTTCTAAAATCCTTGAAAGTTTCAAATTTAGCTACATTTATAAATGTTTTAACCCTGCAATTTAGGAAATACTAACCCGCAACGAGGAACGAACGGCGACCGACTGAGTTTGGCAGGCTGGCATGGGTCTGGCAGATGAGGAGTTTTTCTATAAATAATTTTTTCTCAATTTTATAACAGGCAGTGTAGTTATAGCGTTTAGTCAATAAATTGACGCAAGTTTTCATGATTTCAGAAGAGACAAAGATCGGGAGAGAAGAAGGAGAAGCAGAAGCCACTCGAGAACATCTGGTCACTCGAAGACGTCTGGTCATTCTCGTGATACTAAGAGCACTCGTGACAGAGATTATGATGTCAGAGATCGGGAGAAGGACTACGACATCCGAGATCGCGAGAGAGATTTCGACGTACGTGATCGCGAGAGGGAATACGACGGCAGGAACTTGCAGCGTGACTACGACCACAACACTCGAGAACGAGAGTACGAAGCTAGAGAGCGAGACTACGACCACAGGGACCGAGAGAGGGATTACGATCACAGAGATCGAGAGAGAAACTACGATCACCGAGAACGGGAATACGACCGGGATTTCGATGGTCGAGGACGCGAGAGGAACTACGAAATGCGGGAAAGAGACCGAGGCAACAACGACCGGGAGCATGAAAGAAACTACGACGAGCGCGATCGGGACAGAAACTACGACGGCAGAGACCGCGAAAGGAACTACGACAGCAGAGATCGTGACAGGAACTACGAAACCAGGGACCAGGACAGAGATCACGACGTCAGAGACCGACACAGAGAACGTGACCGAGATCGGGACAGAGATCGTTACCGTGACAGCCGACCCCACTTCCCAAGGTGAATATTCCCATGATTTGCTTTTCCAAAATAATAATTTTCATGTATAAGTAAATTAATAATATTTTCAAAATCAAGTTACTCCAAGTACTCCAAGCATCAATTTGACTTCAACAAACCAGCATTTTCAAGACTCCGTTATTTTGGAACTCGGATTTTGATAGTTAGTGAATTGATCAACAATTAGACGAGGAAAGTGAGAAAAAGTCCCTAATTATAATAATCTATATACATAAATCTATATACATAAAACGCCAACCGTACGTTCGTACGTATGCACGTCGCCAATCGCGAGGAGTTGGAGGGGTATTGGGAGTGGGTAGAGTCGGAGGCTGGTGGAGTTGGGAGCGGGAGGAGTCGGAGGAGGGAGGAGTCGGAGGCGGGAGGAGTCGGAGGGAGTGGGTGGCGGGGAGAGTCAGAGGAATCGTGTTTGCCTGCTTTTAGTAGGCTTTTCAGCTAGTATAATATAAACCCTTACTTTTCACCCCTTAGAAGTGACTGACATCAACTGTTATTTATCCCTAAAATTTTAGACCGATTCAACTTGTTTTCATCTTGTAACAAAAAAAAAAATACTATCCGAATTTGAATTGTATTTGAATTTGCCGCAAATATAGCTTTTTCAAGTCTTTTTGAGAATTTTCCAAACCAAATTGAGAACTTTCCAGACCAAGTTGAGGACTTTCCAAACCAAATTGAGAACTTTCCGGACCATATTGAAAACTTCCCAGATCAAATCGAGAACAATCCCATACCATAAAACCGTCAAACTTTACCCCACCAGGGGTAACTTTACCCCAAAAAGTGAGAATCTTCAATTGTCACATAAGCGTGGTAGAACTTAGATAAAAGTTAGCTACTGTGTTTTCATTATACTCCACATACCAGAGAATCGATGCGGCTTGCGATGTCGCCTTTATCCATGTCATCAGCTGTTATCAGTCATAGTTTAATGTTCAGCTGTTTTTGTCCTGTTTCTCGTGCTCCAAAATTTTTTCCATATCAGGTGTTTGGAGTGGATTTACCAGGCAAACCCTCATCTTATCACTTTCAATATCTTATTTTGAACAAAATACACTAATCAAATTCACAAAAAAAGTGTTTTCTTAGTTATGCCTTTGTTTACCAAAAATTTGATGGTAACTTTACTCCAAAAACCGGGTATCTTTACTCCACTATAAAGGTTGGGATAAAGGTGACCTCACTCATATTTTTCTTATTTAATCTCGAAAAACATTAAATGTTTTTCATAAAAACAATTCATAAACTCAAAGTTTGAGTTTTATAATTTTCGCAGTGTTGAATGTAAGGTTTCTAGTGTATCTCATGTCAGAAGTTAGAGATGGGGAGAAGAAATGAGAAAAGCTTGGTACGCGAGCCTACCGAAACTTTACAACTGAACAGCTGCATTATGATATGAACATAAACGTGCTTTGTACTCATAAGTTGTGATTTACAATATTATTTACTCGTGGGTTAACTTTGAAATTTACCATTGCAATTCATTTGAAAGTTATCGAATGCGAAACAGACTTTTTCTGTGATTTTGTTAAGTCTTTACTTGTGGAAAGTTTAGCTCGATTACCTACCTAAGTCTGTCTATACTGGAAGACTGAAATTGTGATCTCTTAACCAGAAACATTGCGAAAAATCAAGCAAATTCGTTGAAATAAATGATCATTGGAATTTATATTTTTCTTAGGTATATAACTTGTATTTTTCAAGCTAAAAAGTTCAATTTTTCAGAATATATTTTATAATAATATTATAATTACTTGATATTATCGAGTATTTCTGGGGTGATGAATTTAATCTCGACTAGTATCATCCCGTTTCTGTAGCAATAACTTGAGTTTTTCAGAGTGGAGTAAAGATAGACGCACCCGTAGGTAACTTTACTCCAACATTTAAACAATTAAATAGGGGGGTTACAATTATCTTATCAATGAGCTCGACCACTCAAAATGTTCAGGAAGCCCTGAAGATCAAGTCACTTATTAAAAAAATCAATTTAACCCATTTCGAGTGGGAGAAATTGTATTTGAAACTGTTTTGGAGTAAATATTGGGGTAAAGTTTGACGGTTTTACGGTACTCAAAATGGTCAAAAATTGAGATATGTACTACTCACAGGTGTTCTTGATGTTCAAATTACTTGAGATTAAGTATGTTTAATACTGATGGCCTTATAGATGGTACTTAGATCTTATTCTAGTACTTACATTGAGTTAGCGGCGAAAAACCCCAGATTTAGTTGATGAAGTTAGATACATACATAATTGTTTATCTGGCGCAATTTGAACATTTTTACAAGAAGAAACATATTGTTTAGTAATGCATGCATTCCAGGGGACGTCCCATTGGATAAGCATTAGATCAGTTTAACCAGTTGGTAAGTGATAAAACTGTTTCACTCGATGTAATTTATTTATTACTTTAGGCAAGAAATACTGACCCCCCCCCCCACCATTATCCACCTTAACATTTCTGGCGGCGTGGGAACCTCGAATCTGAAGAGCATTTTAAAATCCATGATCTACGATACCCAACATGCGAATTCGAGTTCACCCCCCCCCACACACCACCACCCAACGCCAACAATGGTGCCAGTCCGGCACCAAAGCGGAAATACGTCGTAACATTGAACTTTCATCTGTTAGTTTTGGTTTGCAGTCCGTCAAAGTTCTCATCCGTATTCAAGGTGAAACACAAAAAAAAAAAAAAAAAAAACACGAAATAAGCGGTTTATGGCATCATGGCACCATGTCCTGGCACCATGGTGGCACCACTATTAGTTCCATGGTGGTACAGAGAATAATTCATGAAAATCCGGAGGTATAATGAGAATGTTTCCTCAATTTCAAAGCTTGGGTACAATTATTAAGCAGTAAAGGAACCGAAATATTGAAAAATCGGATATTTTGTGAATATTATCCCCCCACTCGCCCCCTCCCCTTGCGAATTTTGGTACTCTGGTAAAATCATGTACAACTCGGAAGTTATTTGAGTCAAACAAAAAAAGAAACACGCAAATCGGTTGGAAATTGAGGCCTGGGCAGAGTTTACAAGATTACGCACGCAAACGCACGTTTTTTAAGCATTAACCCCCCCTTTCTCCCTCTTAAAAAGCAAAATCCAAAATTCCGGCGCCGTAGTGAACAACTAGATAGTTTTCCGCGTCAAACGAAAAAAGAACCACGAAAATCGTTTGAGAACTAAGGCCTGGGTAGAGTACACAAGATTATGCCCAAAAACGCACGTTTTTCGAGCATTAACCCCCCCTTTCCTCCCCTTAAAAGGCAAAATTCGAAATTCCGGCGACGTAGTGCACAACTAGATAGTTTTCCGCGACGAACAAAAAAAGAACCAGGAAAATCGGTTGAGAACTAAGGCCTGTGCAGAGTACACAAGATTTTGTTACACACACACACACATACACACACACACACACACAGACATACACCTATGGTTTTTTTCGCGGATTTGGATTCAGAATGGTCTAAAACGGATTACTGTGTGGTTATTTTTTTTTTCTGTTGAGTGTTGTCCAACTTCACCCCAGATCGATCGCATAAGGACGCCCAAGTCTTACTGTGGGACGTCCTAAAAATTCATGAGTGCAGTGCCCTTCGCTCAGATTTCCGTGATGATTGGCCGTGATGTTCCACTATCTAACTTTGTCAAAGCTTCCCGCTCAAGATGGGCTGGTCATGTGATAAGAATGGTTGAAGCTGGGATTCCGTACAAAATTCTTGTTGGGAATCCATGGGGACAACGGAAAAGAGGTCGACCACGAGCCAGGGACCAAGTGGAGAGCGACGCCAAAACCCTGGTCTGTATTAATTGGAAGTCCACAGCCTGGAATTGGGGCGAATGGCGAAAAGTTGTTGGAGCGGCCAAAATCCACATCAAATTATAGCGCCAAGCAATAAGTAGAAGAAGGCGCCATTTTGAACATTTTTACAAGAATACAAATTCATGAGTGGAATGCCCTTTGCTCAGATTTCCTACCCGACGTTTGAGTTGCCCGAAATCTGAGTAAACTTGGCGAGTCTGAGTACGAGAAGAAGTCCGAGTAAACTTGGCGTAAATCGAACTTAGGTTGAAGATTTGGTCCGGACCGTAATTTTATTATTTAAAAGTCCGTCAATTTAATCTCCGACCGGTCTCTGCCCAGATCAACTCCATTTCCGTGAAATTTATCTCTTATGAGGTATAAAAGTCACATTAAGTTGAATAAATTTGCATAATATTTATGAGAGGAAAGATAGGTATTAATTGGGTCCTAACTTGAAAACTCGACTCGAATGGGGGGGGGGGGGGGGGTTAAAACAGGTTGATTTGTGAGCGCTCCGAGTGATCGTCGTCCGAAATAAGGTCGTTGCGTAACTGTCCAATTAGAGGAAGCCAACGAGAGAAAAACGAAGAGCGAAGTTTTAAAGAGAGAGATGGTGTATCGTAAAAACCCCTTTCTCCGCATAACTCAATTTAATATACAGTATATATCAGTCAGTCTCTTATACATAATAATATTCAGTTACATGTGTACTTGCGGGTGTATCCAGACTCCTATCTATCCTACAAGGCCGCTTCAGGAATCTAACACTCGCCTTATCTGCAACAAAAAGTTCCTCTCAACCCTTTTTTTACCAACTTGTCTCGTCTTTTATTTATTTTATTTTTCAAATTAAATTGTTTTTTGACCTTGAGGTTGTGGAATGATCGCCTCTACATTATAAGCTGTAAAGTGAATAAGCACATCGTTGGAAGGAGCGTTAAACTCCTCATCAACTTTGTTATACATTTAATTTAACCATCAACACAGTTCGACGTTTTCAAAAATCTGATGAACCAGTTAGCAAACAGCAATACCTAATCCTTGGCTACAACTTCATCACATGATAGGGGAAAACCCCCAGTCGTTGGACACCTTCACTTCTCTCACGATTTTACTTACACGCTTTTAAGGGTACATAGAGATTTTTTCGAGTAAAAATTCGATTTTTTAAAAATAATTTTTTATTAATGTTTATATAATCACGGACCAATTTAAAAAAAAATCATGAAAAATTTTGAACGAGAAGTGGGTCAAATAAATACGCAAACCGACCTGTGTCAGGGTTTGCGCTAGTAGAGTCCGGCGCCATACGCTGGACCGTCCGCATTTTCAAGACGATTCAGCACAGCACAAAACGAACGGGTTTCACGGCACAAAACGAGACATAAACATAGAAAAAGGCGAGTGAAAAACGAAACAAGAGATTTAGCTTCTTCTTCTTCTTTGTTTTCATCAAAGCGAGTCACCTTGGAGCAAGTTGGAAGCGTTAGGAAACCGTATGATGACGTCATGAGATGAACATTGTTTAATTCCAGAAAATCGTGTTTCCTGAAAAATCACGTTTTCTAGCACTCGTGTTCCATTTTGTTGAGTTATACTGGACTTATCTCCTTGTTCTTTTTTAACATGTTTAATGTTTTAGGGCTGGGGGTCGTTCTGTGAATTCCGACACGCAAATCTGCAACGTTTTTTTTCTTAGTTACCACGGACCGATTTCTTAGTTACCACGTTATATCGGCTCCATTTGGGGTCTAGTTGTACCAAGATGGTCACTGATCAGCTGAGTGAGCTCCAAGGCCATTTTCTCTCCTGTTGAACGCAGGAAGCTGAAATTTGAAAAACAGGGTCAATGGAGAATGCTGAAGGCGCCTGAGTGGTCACTGATCAGCTGAGTGATCGGCAATCTAATTTCTCCCTTGCGAAGGGAAAAACATTAAACATGATTTAATGTTTTTCCCTCGCAAGGGAGAAATTGAACATTTTTTTTTTTTTCATTTTATTGTCCACTAATTCACATCAATTAATTTGCTCCTTTCGTTCAACTTCGTTCTTTTCACAATGACAGACAATTTTTTACTTGTACGTCAGTATCTTATACACCAACTGTGCATAGGGATTGGCGTATTTTTCCCGACAACAAGATAAAAATGTGGTCCGTTTTGGTGGGTTAGAGCCCTGATTTTGATGGTTTTTTCAAAAATCCGCCTTTCTCTCCTCAAGCGTTGTACGAAATTATCCTTTGCACCAGTTATGGAGCATAAGATGCTCGACAATATTTGAAAAAAAATCAAGGTGATCGGTTGATTACAACCCGAGAAAACGGTACATACGTTTTACGGGAAATTGTATTGTCGGGGAAAATTTCCTTGTACCGTTAATATCTGGATGGATTTCAAAGTTTTTTTTTTTTTTTTTTAGTTTTGTTTGGTATGAGTTAACGAAAACATCGCTTTTTTCAAAAATGCTGCAAATTATTACACAATGGTTTATTATTTTTAATTTTTCCATATTGATCACTCGTCTGCAAAGCCACCAACTATCCAACATGAAGAAAAACATCGATCGCATTTCGGTCAGCTATAATTTGAACGGAGATTAGGCCTCTTTTGCGATTCACACTCGTGTTTCTGATTTATCGTACGTTCAAACTTCAAAGCGAACGGTTTGTCCTACAGAGTTCCGGGTAGTCTCAAAAAATTCTAAAAATTCGATAGAATCTTAAATTGAAGGAAAAACAATACCTTTATATCAAAATTTTTTGAGTTAGGGCGTTTTCAAAATTTCAAAATTGATTTTGGAACCCTTAGAAGTGACCTACCTCAACCAAAATCTTCGGGGCACAACTAGACCCCAGTAGGAGCCCACATACCAAATTTCATCAAAATCGGTCAATGCTAAGTGGCAAAAGTGCCGCGTACGGCGGACGGACGGCCAATTTTTTATTCGATTTTTTAATTCTACGTACCTTGAAACGTAAACCATCAAATTTTGAGGGGGTGATAAAATTTGTTTTTTTCTTGGTCGATTCCAAAGGTTCATTATTGAAAATAATAAACCAAAATGGCCTACGTGCAATGATAATTCTGCAATCTTTGTCCAAAGTTGAGCTATCAATTTTTTTTTTTTTTTTTTTTTTTTTTCAAATTGCCAGTCGTTGGACAAGAAATCCTATCGTTGGACAGCGATGCGCCAGTCGGAAATCTGGAAACATTCGTCATACAATTTTTTCTCTCGTTTCTAGGTTCATATTTTGAGTATTTATTGGGGAATGTGAGACATTTTATTCATTATCAATAACATTGAAGGTCGGGACGTGAATAAAGGTTGGTAATATCAAATCGCTTTTGAACATTTTGAATGTTAGTATTTAAAAATATGTTGATGGAAAATTAAGTCTTTGTGAAAAACAGTCTTTATAAATTTAATAATAACAACATCAAAAGGAACATACAAGGTAACTCATCAGATAAATCAGGTACCTATCTGAACTTAATAATCTATTCGACTAGGCTGATGATGGTAGCCTGGTAACTTTTGCTTTTGCTTCTGAGTCTACCAAGGTAGCGGTAGCTTTGTATTCACTTTTCAAGGATTAAAAAAAAAAAATGTTCACCAAAATCAAAATTTCCACTCGCGTTTTACGCTTCAGATCTTTCTGAACAATTTTGGTTCCTTGTCTTTGTCAGTCATGAAATCCTTGCCACAGCCATAACTTCTAAAAAAAGAAATTCTCATCCGATTTCGATGACATTTTCAGGGATTGTGCGGGTTGGCGTGTAAATGGTTCCCTATGAAAATCATCACCCCCCGACTGATAGTGCCGCTGCGCATGCGCAAATGTGAAAATATTGCCACAGCCATAACTTCTACATTTCTTACCAGATTTCGATGAAATTTTCGGGGATTATGCGGGATGGTGTGTAAATGGTCCCCTACGAATATCATTTCCCCCAGACTGATAGTGCAGTTCCCTATGAGTATCATTTCCCCCACTCATGCGCAAACGTTTATTTCCTAATTACAGCTGTAGAGGATCGTGCTGGTGTAAAGCTCAGGGACAATGGACTGTATTAAAGAATTTAAATGATTAATATCAAGGCAAAAGGGTTGAGAGTTTATACTGCTTAAAAACGGAAATGAGAGTAGTACTCACAGGTGTTGGAGCGCTCCGAGACGACGCCGGCCGGCGGTGAAGACGATGAAATTCCAGGACGACGAAAAGAACTCGTTATAAGCAGTTTTGAGGGGTTTTATGAAGTTAAGAGGAAAATTAGACAGTCGAAAGAACTTATTTTAAACTATTAAGTACAAAACGTGATGGCACAAAAGAGAGAGGGATTCGATAGCGAACAAGCGTGATGGCGAACTGAAACTCTCTGGGAAGGGGAGAAGAATCAAAGGTTGTCACCTGAGCCTACAGGTGGCACCACCTTCCAGAGGTACCTATTTTTAAAGAGTAATAACAGAGTGAGAGGCCTTTACACCGCCCACCCAAAATTGTATATTTTGTGACCCACTTTCCCCCCATGACAGCTGCAGCATCAGTCAAGAGTCCGTTGGTGCAGGGAGTAACTTGGCAAGCTTTGCCACTGGCCGTAGGTAGGATCGAGTCGCCGTTCGCACACGAGCAGATCGCGAGATCCCATCTGCTCCAGGAAGAAGCTCCTCTACAAGAGCAACAGGCCATTCCAGGGGTGGAAGCTTCTGGTTAAGGATGACAACCACATCTCCAACGAGCAGAGGCTCACGATCCAGGGTCCACTTCTGTCGTCCAATGAGGGTTTGCAGGTATTCCCGCTTCCATTTTGTCCAAAATTCCTGGGAGGCACGTTGGACCAGCTGCCAACGGGAGAGATGAGACACGGGAACATCAAGAAGACAAGGTTGTGGAGTGCAGAGCAGTGGTTCTCCAATGAGGAAGTGACCTGGTGTCAGATAGGTCAAAGCTCCCTCTGGATCACTTGGTACAGAGCAAAGAGGGCGACTATTGAGGATAGCCTCAATATGAGCCAGGAGGGTGGACATCTCCTCAAAGGTCAATGAGCGGTGCGCAGTAACATGCTGGAGATGGCGCTTCGCAGACTTGATTGCGGCTTCCCACAGACCACCCATCCATGGTGCATCTGGTGGGTTGAAATGGTAGGATACATTTCGGGATGAAAGGGCGTCTTCCAGAGTGGATTCTGTCTCACGAAGGAATTGCCTGATCGTGCGTTGCTCCTCGGCTGCTCCAACAAAGTTGAGACCATTATCGCAATATATGTCAGTGCACAAGCCTCGTCTAGCCATCAATCGCTCCAGAGCACCTTGGTATGAGGCAGCGGACAAATCACCGACCAACTCAATGTGGCAGGCCTTCGTGGCCATGCACACAAACATGGCTATGTAGGCTTTGTGTGTACGGGCATTGCGGTGAGTGCTCATTTTCACCAAGAGTGGACCAGCCATGTCCACAGCAGTCTTGGAGAAGGGTCGGCAAGGAGTGGTGCGAACTTCAGGGAGGTCTCCCATACGGGGATGTGTCACTGTAAGACGAGCACGCTTGCAGGAAATACACTGGTGTATACAATGACGCAGGAGAGAACGAAGTCCAGGAATCCAATATGTTCTCTGAAGAGCTGCCTGCACGGCTTGAGGTCCACCATGAAACTGCCACTCGTGGTAGTGCCGACACAATAGTTTGGCGAGGGGAGCATCCTTGTGTAGCAACAGTGGGTGTTTGCTATGTGCAGGTAGAACAGATCTGCCAAGCCTGCCGCCCACCCTGAGAAGTCCATCCTCATCGATAAATGGAGTGAGAGCTTGCAATGCCTTGCCACAAGCACGACCCTTTGAGATAGCACGAAGTTCTGGGGCAAAGAAGTGAGTCTGTGTGAACCTCACACAGAGCTGCGAAGCACGTGATAGCTCACTGACTTTGAGAGCACCACGAATACGAGTAACTCCTCGTTGGACATTATGCCGAAAACGAAGAATCCAGGCCAGGACCCGACGGACTCTGGTGAATGAAGAGAAGCGGCTAATGAGGTCCAACACAACTTGTCCCTGTGGAGAAGAGGCCGTGATTAATGTAGTGACAGGCAATGACTTTGGCTTGAACTCGTCAAAGCCTGAGAGTGGTGGCAAGTACGTTCTAGCAGATGGCCATTCGATGTCTGCAGCATGCAAAAATGAGGGTCCCGACCACCAGAGAGAGAAATCCAGAAGAGACGATGGTTCCAGGCCACGAGATGCACAGTCAGCAGCATTGAGATAAGAGGGAACATGGTGCCATTGCGAGAGATGTGTATGGTTCAGTACTTCGACTACCCGGTTTGCCACAAATGTCTTGAGAAGATGTGGAGAGGTATGTAGCCAAGACAAAACAGTAGTAGCGTCGGTGCAAAGGTGGACTTCTTCTATACCTAAACGTTCACGAATCAGCTTCATTGAGGATAGAAGCTTGGCCAGCAACACAGCACCACACAACTCAAGGCGAGGGATAGTCTGGACTTGCAGCGGCGCAACCTTAGTTTTTGCCTTGAGCAACTGCACAGACACTTGACCATCATCAGAGACTGAACGCAGGTAGATGGCAGCTGCATAACCCAGGCTGGACGCATCAGAGAATCCAATGAGTTGGTGAGAAGTGGCATGTGGAAGCGAGCACAGTCGGGGCAATTTAATGTTAGAAAGCGACGAGAGTTGACCAGCGAAGGCCGCCCACCGTGAAGAAAACCGCTCAGGTAGAGGAACATCCCAGTCCAGCTTCTCACACCACAGCTCTCTGAGAAAGACTTTGGCCCAAAAAATGACGGGAGCCAACCAGCCTAGTGGGTCAAAGACCGAAGCAACCTGAGACAATATGGCACGCTTGGTCGAAGCTTCACAAGAAGGGGCGATGTTGTAAGAGAAAACATCCAACGTAGGATCCCAAAATACACCCAGGATATGAAGACAAGGCGCTCTGTCAGCCCGTATCTGCAAGGAGGAAGCTCTGTGTTCAACTGGAACATCAGCGAGCACTTCAATGTTGCTTGACGCCCACTTGCGTAATTCAAACCCTCCGCAATGAAGCAAATCAATCAGCTCCTGTTTGAGCTGATTAGCAGCTGCGACAGTCTCCACAGAAGCACAACAATCATCCATGTACGTTGAATCGCGCAGAACCTGAGAAGCTAAGGGGTAGTTGGCTCCATGATCCTCCACCAGTTGTAGCAAGATTCGCTGGGCAAGGAATGGAGCACAATTGGTGCCATACGTTACAGTCTGTAGCTGAAACTCCTGAACAGGTTGGTCCTCAGCGGGGCGCCAGAGTATGTGCTGGTAGAGACAGTCTTCCTCTGCAACTCGGATCTGCCGGTACATCATCCGAATATCCGTGGTCAATGCAACTGGTTGGAGACGAAAAAGGGTGAGTACATCAGAGATATCTTTCTGTAACGGTGGACCAGTGAGCAAACGATCATTTAGAGAATGTCCCGAGGTATCACGGCAAGAGGCGTCAAATACCACTCGAACTGGGCTGGTGGTAGAGTTGCGTTCAATAGCAAAATGCGGGATGAAACAGAGGCCTGGAGAAGGAGCTGGGCGCATATGTCCCAAAGACAGGTATTCTTGCAGGAACGAATGATAAGCGATGCGAAGTGGTTCATTCTTGCGAAGTTTGGCCTCAAGATTATACCACCGTTTGAGTGCGATGTCGCGTGATTCACCCAAAGGTGGAAGAGAAGATGGGTCTTTGAATGGCAACCCTACCGAGTAGGTCCCTGATGGCAGGCGAGAGAGATGAGTCCGAAAGTGACTTTCGGCTACTTGGTGGAGAGGATCTGATGGCACCTCCGAGGCAACCTCCTCCGCCTCCCAGAATCTCTGGACTGACTCGTTGAGAGACATGGCACTAGTCAACATGCACAAGCTGGCTGGTGTTTGGCTAGGCGCAGGAATTTTTCCAACTATGGCCCAACCAAAGATGGTACGAATAGCAGCGGGTCTTCCATGGATGACCTCACCACCTCCCCGCAACACTTCATCCATCAGCTCCGCTCCAATGAGGAAGTCAATCTTCCCTGGCTCATGAAAGGCTCGATCAGCAAGTTCTAAGTGTGCGAAACGCTCGTATACTTCCTTAGAAAGTGCTATCTTTGGCTGGTCGTGACATATGTGCGATACAACAGCTGCTTGTGTGGGTATGCGGGTAAGACGTGACAGGCGAGAGGACAGCATACAAGAAACAATACCAACTGAAGCACCTACTGGCTGCTGCATCGCACCACAAAGCTCCTGCCGGTATGGTGTCACTGCAAGACCAAGACGCTGGTTGCAGTCACCGGTGATCATATTGATCTCAGAGCCTGGATCCAGAATGCAACGAATTGGAACCCACTGGTTGAAGCGATTGAGAATGAGCGCCTGAATGGTGGCGAGGACTACTACTGGTTGCTCGACAGGAGGCTGATTTGCACCTGTTAGCAAGGAATGAATGGGAGATCTGGAGACTGAGACTGGAGGTGGAATACTGTTCGGAGTGGCTTGGGTGGCATTAGAAGTACCAGCTAGAGTGGAGTCCTTAGCAATGTGCAGAGAAGAATGATGTGAAGAACTTTTGCAAGTACCACAGCGACCACGAGACTTACACTGGGAAGAGGTATGAGTACCCAAGCACTTGAAGCACCGCTTCTTTGCCACTAACCAAGCGCGCTTATCAGCGTACGACGAGTTACAGTACACCGGACAGTCGTAAATCCTATGGGTGGTTTCTGCACAGCGAGGACATGTCGATGACGACTGAGAGCTAACACTAACAACTGGCTGCGAGGGGGAATCACTGGCCGAAGGTGAAACATGAAGGGCCTGAACCTCGGCAGAAGTGGAGAGAACTGATTTGCGCACGGCCGAAAATTTGGCGGGAGAAGCGGGTTTTACAGGTTTAGCTGAGGTTTGAGTCATGATTTCCTTGATGCGTACTTGTTCTCGAACGAATGAAAGCAGTTCCTCAAAGGTGGGCACATCACTATCACTATCACCCAACGAACGTTCAAAGAAACTGCGTATACTGGTAGGTAAACATCGAAACCCTAAACTAAACATTATGAAATCGTGCGCATCACCAATATTCAAATTGAGAAAGGCTTGCCAATTGGTGCCAAAAATATCCAAAAAGGATTGAAGATCCGAAATACCCTCACTAGAGAGGGGTGCAAAAGAAAACAATTTATTTAAATGATGGGTAGCGCGAATCCTGACATTATTATAATTATCGCAAATAGTTTTGTAAGCTATTTCATAATCTGCGTCCGTAATATTCAAATTTTCAATGAGCTTACGTGGAGTACCTGTGAGTAATGACCTCAAATATGTCAATTTTACGGCCCCTGGGTATGAACTAGAATGGATCGCAGCATTATAAAGTGCAAAGAAATTATTAAAGGTGTCAGGATCGCCATTCCAAACGGGAACCTCTAATTTAGGTAACCTAATCTGTGGTCTATTTTCCACAGTTGTAGAGGTTGAATTATTTAGAGAGTCAGTTACACGTTTTACTGAGTTTTCAATGGCGCGAATATGATACACCATTTCATTGAATGAGGAACATACAGAAGATACAGACAATTGATCTTCCCTACTGGCGTCTAAATTTAGTTCAATAATTTCGTTCTGAATACAATCAAACTGTTTCCTAATAGTGTCTATATCCGCACAGCTAGCCAAAAATATGTTGGTAACACCAGGTTTAACCGTTGTAGTATCGGTGAAACTCTTAATTTGCTGCAATTGAGCAAATACGCTCTCGCGTTTACGCTTGAGCAGGCGAAGTGAACGAAGGACGTCAGGAGACGTGGTGGGCCCAGCAGGTGTATCGCCCGTCATTCTAAAAGTAGGCAGGTAGATAATGCGAAGTCTCAAATGTAAACAAACGCTCGAACAAACTCGAAGCTTTGCGGAAGAGAACGGAACAAGAATTATCACAGTCAGGTAGGTTGAAGAAACGAGACGTGTGAAACGACCTTCTACCAAGGTCTCAATAACTGAATCAAGATCGTGCAATAAAGAATGGGAAAGGAAGGTACAAAGAAAGACTCCGAGCAATAAGTTAAGGCATAAAAATAAGAGTATTTTAACGCATAACAATACTTTATTAGAAGATATAGGAACCAACAACGTAAATAAAGCTATTAAATAATCAACAAAATTGCACAAGTTATTAAGAGAACAGCCAACAACTTATTACACGGATAACCTACCTACGAACTATTGCACGAGTTCCGTTTTATTCACTATAATTTATTAATAATATTGCCACCCTACCTAATTTTAACAAATTCAGTAAATTGCTGACTCTCACTAACAAATATATAGAAAAATGTTTCGACTGTCTAATCACAGAAAACGACTAAATTACGATCCGGTACGAAATCGGACCACTTGTAGAGGATCGTGCTGGTGTAAAGCTCAGGGACAATGGACTGTATTAAAGAATTTAAATGATTAATATCAAGGCAAAAGGGTTGAGAGTTTATACTGCTTAAAAACGGAAATGAGAGTAGTACTCACAGGTGTTGGAGCGCTCCGAGACGACGCCGGCCGGCGGTGAAGACGATGAAATTCCAGGACGACGAAAAGAACTCGTTATAAGCAGTTTTGAGGGGTTTTATGAAGTTAAGAGGAAAATTAGACAGTCGAAAGAACTTATTTTAAACTATTAAGTACAAAACGTGATGGCACAAAAGAGAGAGGGATTCGATAGCGAACAAGCGTGATGGCGAACTGAAACTCTCTGGGAAGGGGAGAAGAATCAAAGGTTGTCACCTGAGCCTACAGGTGGCACCACCTTCCAGAGGTACCTATTTTTAAAGAGTAATAACAGAGTGAGAGGCCTTTACAACAGCCATATCTTCTACATATCCCATGTGATCTTGCCACAGCAATAACTTCTACATTTCTTACCAGATTTCGATGAAATTTTCGGGGATTATGCGGGATGGTGTGTAGATGGTCCCCTACGAATATCATTTCCCCCAGACTGATAGTGCAGTTCCCTATGAGTATCATTTCCCCCACTCATGCGCAAACGTTTATTTCCTAATTACAGCCATATCTTCTACATATCCCATGTGATCTTGCCACAGCAATAACTTCTACATTTCTTACCAGATTTCGATGAAATTTTCGGGGATTATGCGGGATGGTGTGTAGATGGTCCCCTACGAATATCATTTCCCCCAGACTGATAGTGCAGTCCCCTATGAGTATCATTTCCCCCACTCATGCGCAAACGTTTATTTCCTAATTACATATCTTCTACATTTCCCATGTGATATCGATGAAATTTTCAGGTATAATGCGAGTTGGGGTGGACACGGTCCCTTATGAAAATCATGGCCTCTAAATTGTATTTTGTGCGCAAGAGCAAACTTAAAATCCTTGTAACTGCCATAACTTCTATATTTTCCTACAATATTCAGAGGTTGTTTATGTATACAATCGGGTTATAGATACGAGAAAGTTATGTGCCACACCCACTTGGCAGACGTTTTTTTGTTAAAAATTGTATCACATCATCATTAGGTAGCTTCACCAGTCTGATCATAATTTTTCTTGAGAAGGTAATTAAAATTTATAAGAGCTGAGAAAAAAATGTATTTTCAATAGCAATGATTTTTTTCTTTTTTTTAAATAATTAAAGAGCTGATTGGGACGTGTCCAAGCCACTTTTTCCAAGCCAGCTTTTCTTTCGGTTTGTCACTGAGGTAGGCACTTGTGACATCCATTTGGCGGGTCTTTCAATCATTGTTTACTGCCATTTTTAGAATTAGTCGAACAGGTAGACCCATATCCGGGCTGTATTATAAATGTCACCTCATAATCAACTTGTGCAACTTTCGTAAATCCTTGTCCCACTAACCTTGCTTCGTATCTTTCAATTGTATGTCTGCCGGCAACTTCACTGCATGATATTCATCATCATGTTGAGTGTATCAAACTTCAAGGCTCTATCTTACATTCAAGTGATGCATGTTGAATTTCCTTATTTTGTCCAAAGGTAGGTGAGGGCAAGTTCCCGCACGGGGAATGTTCCCGGAACTTCTGTGAAAAACGTAAACAAAAATACGTTTTAAAAAAATTGCAAAAATAAAAATAATACTTGTATGTATAGTACTTTCTCGGTAGTGGAGAGATTGTAGGTGGAAAAAAAACGAAATGTTCTAACAATTTATGATGTATCACTTATATCATGTATTTATGGCTTATCACTTTAAATGGAATAAATTTGAACGTGCGGGAACTTGCCCTCTCCTACCCCAGATATTGAATGTGCTCGTAAAATTATAAATTATTAAAAGTGTAAAGTCCGGTTTGAGTCTAAATGATGTACCTCAATATAATATATTGAGGGACTACATCATTATAATATATTATATTTCTCCACTAATGGGATCATTCCTGTTATAGATTGGTTTTATCCTCTTCACAATGTTTCCTCACCAATATTTCAGCCACTTTTAACGTTATTCCCTTTCACTTCTCATGGGTGATAGGACTTACATATCCTTTTCACTTAGTCTTCCTAGATGGACATTAGTTGGTCCTCTTAGTTCCTTTCACTACTCAGAGGTGATAGGATTTACATTCTCTTTTCACTTTGTCTTCCTAGATTGACATTAGTTGATCCTCCTAGTCCCTTTCACTACTCAGAGGTGATAGGTCTTACATATCCTTTTCACTTAGTCTTCCTAGATTGATATTAGTTGGTCCTCCTAGTTCCTTTCACTACTCAGAGGTGATAGGATTTACATTCTCTTTTCACTTAGTCTTCCTAGATGGACATTAGTTGATCCTCCTAGTCCCTTTCACTACTCAGAGGTGATAGGACTTACATATCCTTTTCACTTAGTCTTCCTAGATTGATATTAGTTGGTCCTCCTAGTTCCTTTCACTTCTCAGAGGTGATAGGATTTACATTCTCTTTTCACTTTGTCTTCTTAGACTGACATTACTTGATCCTCCAAGTCCCTTTCACTTCTCATGGGTGATAGGACTTACATATCCTTTTCACTTAGTCTTCCTAGATGGACATTAGTTGCTCCTCCTAGTCCCTTTCACTACTCTGAGGTGATAGGATTTACATTCCCTTTTCACGATCCTTACAGTCCCTTTTACTTCTCTGAGCTAATGGGATTTAAAGTGAACCTTTCACTGTTCCCTACAAACATCTGATTGGGTATGCTCTTCACTTTCTCGGCCAATAGGATTCGAGCTCCCTATTCACCATGCAACTATATGTATGTAGCTTATAAGCTGTTTTCTGTGATGTACCCCAGTTCTTGTTTGTTACTGATGATGGCCTAACCATCGTAATCGATTTAACACTGCAACTCATTTTTCGTGGAAATATGTCGCTAGTGATTTAGATATAGCATTTCCAAGCCAAATGAAACCTTTTCCAAGTCAAATGAAACCTTTTCCAAACCAAATGAAACCTTTTCCAAGTCAAATGAAACCTATTGAGAAAATGAGGTACCTAGATAGGTAGATACTCTGCATATTTCAGATCGATGCAATTGTACCTATCGCACAAAGAAGTTGCCCAAATTAAAATTCAATGAATTTTAGACATAGGATTATCGAAGTAGATTTCACCTTAGTAGAATAGGAAACAAGTAAGTTTGAGAAATTTCTGACTGTTGAATGTGAGTGGGTACCTACCTACTCGCCACGCCCACACGGAGAAACCGATAATTAAGGGGAGTCACCAATACTTACATTGACTGATTGAACCTCCAAGACTGAATTTCTGAAATTTTGTAATATATTATTCATCTACGATTGTTTGCTTTACAGAAATACACTATGTTTGGAAAAAGTTTCATTTGGTTTGGAAAAGGCTTCATTTGACTTGGAAAAGGTTTCATTTGACTTGGAAAAGGTTTCATTTGACTTGGAAAAAGTTTCATTTGACTTGGAAAAGGTTTCATTTGACTTGGAAAAAGTTTCATTTGACTTGGAAAAGGTTTCATTTGGTTTGGAAAAAGTTTCATTTGACTTGGAAAAGGTTTCATTTGACTTGGAAAAGGTTTCATTTGACTTGGAAAAGGTTTCATTTGACTTGGAAAAGGTTTCATTTGGTTTGGAAAAAGTTTCATTTGACTTGGAAAAGGTTTCAATTGACTTGGAAAAGGTTTCATTTGGTTTGGAAAAAGTTTCATTTGACTTGGAAAAGGTTTCATTTGACTTGGAAAAGGTTTCATTTGACTTGGAAAAGGTTTCATTTGACTTGGAAAAAGTTTCATTTGACTTGGAAAAGGTTTCATTTGACTTGGAAAAGGTTTCATTTGACTTGGAAAAGGTTTCATTTGACTTGGAAAAGGTTTCATTTGACTTGGAAAAGGTTTCATTTGACTTGGAAAAGGTTTCATTTGACTTGGAAAAAGTTTCATTTGACTTGGAAAAGGTTTCATTTGACTTGGAAAAGGTTTCATTTGACTTGGAAAAGGTTTCATTTGACTTGGAAAAGGTTTCACTTGACTTGGAAAAAGTTTCATTTGACTTGGAAAAGGTTTCATTTGACTTGGAAAAGGTTTCATTTGACTTGGAAAAAGTTTCATTTGACTTGGAAAAGGTTTCATTTGACTTGGAAAAGGTTTCATTTGGTTTGGAAATGCTATATATTTCAACTGATCTAAAATGTGTATTAGGTACTATAAAATGAAATTATTTTTTGTTCCAGATTGGTGGACTACTGATTCTCCTATATTCGCTCGGCCAATCTCAAATTCGTACCAAGACGCAACTGACGAATTGTTTGATTTAATTTTTTATTTTTCAAAAATTTTTGTCGTGATTAATTTGTATATCGAAGTTACTATTTATGTTTAACGATGATATTCCTAATAAATGTATAGACTGGCCGTTTGCTTCAGTTCTTACTTCCCTAGAAGAGAAGTTTTTTTCACGTTAAATCGAGTGACCACGATAGTTTTAGAGTTATTACGTAATTCTCAGCAAAAAATTGTGTCGAAAAATTACGTAAACTCTAGACGTGGGACCATTTGTTTTCAAGTTATGACCAATAAATAATCCTTGAAATCAGAACCATTTATTGTTTGTTGCCTGAAACCACTAATTGTGAAATTCATTAGAAAGATAAATCTATAAAGGTTGAATTCAAAATTTAGTTACCTACGCTTATTCCGAGGTGATAGCAAAATTAGAAAGAAAAGTTAAGCTATTGGATATTTTCAGTGGTTTTAAATCTGGTAATTTTAAATACATTTAAATGGAATTTTATTTTAGAGTAGGTACTTATCCCAAATTTTCATATTCATATAGATTTTCGTTGCCTATTATTATATTGGAGATTTTTGGTTATCTACCAATGCTAGAGTCCCCTATGATGGTACTGCAAGAAAAAACGCACTTAGAGATTGATGTTTTGAGATAAACTATTATGCATCGGATCATCGATACAATGGGTTGTTGATAAGAGGAAGCTATGTGCCACACCCACTTGGCAGACGTTTTCTTTCTGTAGGAACTCTCGTTGCCACAACCTCTTGTGTGCAACTTACCGACTAGACTTCATGAAATTCTCATCTAGCCATTCCGCTTTTTGATGGATAATCAAGTTGACGAAACTTCGTTCTGTCAGGTGAATTTATTGAGAAATGATATTAAAGTATGTAATGACCACGGCCTAGTTTTTCATATTTATTTTCGGTTTAAAGAACGAATTTCACCTCGACTTTCCTCATCTCCTCCCTGTGACGTCGATAGATTAATCACTATAATTAATCGGAGCTTAAATTGGTTGTTACGAGGCGCAGGTGCGAGTTCATTCCTTGCTGGTCGGAAGGAATAAAAACACCGTAAAAAACGGGTCGCTGAGGGTAAAACCGCCGTATCGAAATATACCCGCTGAACTCGTTCGCCGACTTCCAAGTCGGGAGTTTGGCGAAGAAATACGGAGAAACGGATTGACGTCAATCGTGTTTTCGTAGGCGTAAAAAATAAATTTAACATAAGCTCCTTCTAGAGGACGACCAAGCAGTCTAGTGTCCGGGGAAGGCCCTGTTCACCTTCGAGGTTTGTTTTGTTTACGACTTTTGTTGCGACTTTGAGTGTTTAGGAAGGACACACCTGACACTTCTGATAACGAACAAAACAGAAATTGTACAAAGAAAATAAAAATTTGCGTGGTTTAGCCACCAGGGTACTTTTCCGTTATACCCCCCCTATAGTTTGAGGGAGTAAAGAGACATCGGTGAATTCTTGGGAAAACAAGTGGGTAAAGTCATTGACCACGGGCGCTGCGCGCTTGCTTGGGTCCAATACCTTCCCTATGAATCGGTTGGCTTACAAACATCTCTTCACAAAGGACAAAGACAAAGAAAATGCCGAACAGCTAATGCATTACTCGATACCTATTTGTGCGAATTTATGTGGAGGCAATCAAACCACAACCACGTCAATTTGTTTCAACAAATCCTCAACGACATTGGCAACTTCTGAAGACTCGGTAATTTTTGTTTTCCTTCTTTTTTAAAATATTATAATTTCTTCCCACAGCTTGAGATTGTGACGAATTCGACGTAAATATGTATTGTAAGACGGAATGCCTAGAAACACCGGGCGGGCCTGTTGAAGACAGACTGTGGGGGGGGGGGATAACGGAAAAGTACCTACCGCCACCAGTGGCACCCCCAGATCCCCGAATCCTGAGTGAAATACGTAGTTGAGCTATACCTACTAATCCGATGTGGTGAAAGTAATGAAAGTAGTGAGTAATGTGGTGAACGACGGAAAACATTCTTTTCATTGACAGTCGAAATTGCAGAAGAAAACGTCTGCCAAGTGGGTGTGGCACATAGCTTCCTCGTATCCATAACCCGATTATATAGACGATCCGATGCATAGTAGTTAATCTCAAAACACCAATCTCTAAGTACCTTGCACTACCCTCATAGGGACCATCTACACGCTAATCTGGACAATCCTAGAAAATTTCATCAAATTCGGATGAAAAATGTAAATGTTATGGCTGTTAAAAGGATTTTACATTTGCGCATGTGCAGTGGCTACTATCAGTTCGAAGGTGGTGATTTTCATAGGGGACCATTTAAATACTGATCTGTAACATCCCTGAAAATTTCATCAAAATCGGATGGAAAATGTGGAAGTTATGCCTGTTACAAGGATTTTACGTTTGCGCATGCGCAGTGCTACTATCAGTCCGAAGGTGGTGATTTTCATACCGGACCATCTAAATACTGATCTGTAACATCCCTGAAAATTTCATCGAAATCGGGTAGAAAACGTGGAAGTTATGGCCGTTACAAGGAAATTCACGTTTGCGCATGCGCAGTGGCTACTATCAGTCCGGGGATGATGATTTTCATAGGGGACCGTCTACACACCAACCCGCACAATCCCTGAAAATTTCATAGAAAACGGACAGTGACTTCGTATAGTTATGCGCGTTACAAGGAATTCATGACAGACATGGAACCAAAATTGTTCAGAAAGGTCTAAAACGTAAAACGCGAGTGAAAATTTTGATTTTGGAGAATTTTTTTTTCATCCTTGAAAAGTGAAAACAAAGCTTCCGCTACCTTGGTAGACTCGGAAGCAATAAACAAACGATCCTATGTTAGGCCGGCCATCCACGTAACGATTTATCGTTCGATAAGCTCGTCGTACGATAAACCGTTGAGATTTGAACTGCACAGTTATTTCACATACACGTATCAATGAACTCATGCGATTTCCCACCTTCGATATCGTGAACGATTTAGCTTCTGTCCATTCTCCTTTCTTGAGTTTAGTTCCTCACCATCATCCTTCCGATAACTGAACTTCGTCGTAAACGATATCGAAGGTCGAAACCGGTGCCCGGCACATAGGTACGCTACGTTTCGTTGAACTGCACAGTCCGTCGGAATGGAATTTTCATTCGATTCCGATGACCTGCACAGTTCTGGAGATCGTACCTACGATTTGGTCCACATACACGCTTCGATTTGTCGTCAGGTCTGACCGTTTTTGCTTATCGTACGATGAATCGAACGATAAATCGTTACGTGGATGGCCGGCCTTACAATCGATATTCGGAAAAATCGGAGCAAGAAATCGATTTTAAAACACCAATAATCGATGGAAAAAATCGATTTTTTAGACCATCGACGGTCGATTTCTATCCCTAGACGCCAACTCCATGGAATAATCTAATAATTAATTATGAAATACTTTTTTCATAATTATGAAAAACATTTTCCATGCGTGTTGCCGAGGGCTCGGAGAGAGAGGTGACTGGACAAAGAGAAAGTGAAAGGCCGCCATTGCTCCTTCCTCAGTCTGGCACAGACCTCCGTCGAGTCGACACCACGGCTCCGATTTCACATATTATTTGCAAGATTAAAGCTAATTGTATGATTTATACACAATCCTACCATCAAAAGTCGCTTACCCTTGCGTGGTACATGACCGCAGATACTTATATACTACGAAAATGCCACATTGTTCAACAGGAGAGAACTTTTTTAACATTCCAAACCAACTGCCTGATCCTAACACTTAATCAGAAGGAAGAAATGAACAGGTAAAGGTTCTCAACTTTGGTACGAGGTTGATAATATCACATTCTATGATCTACTTTGATAGAGATATCTAAAACCCCTTTCGCAATTTTCGTCCATCTACTAATAGGCATTCTCGGACCAAAATTCGTCAAATCTGAACCATTTCTGTTAATGGAAATATAATACAAATATATCATTAGTTCTTGCAAGTGAATTGAGAGCCAGTCGTCATCTAAGGAGTCAATACTTTCGCAAATTTCAAAAGGGGCACCGTTTTGAAGTGCCAGAGATTAATTTTTCACTCACTTGTTTCCAACCTCATCTTCTTGTCTAGAGGAGAAACACAGAATAGATGAACCATGAAACCACCGAAATTCTAACCATTTCTGCTGATGGAGAAATAATTAATAAAATAATTTGTAGGTACTTGTAAGTGGATTGATAGCCAGCCATCAACTAAGTACCTAAGTCACAAATTCAGCCAATTTGACCAATTTCAAACGGTCACCATTTCTGAAAGATGAGATTTTAGGATGACAAAAACCATTAACAACTGTGGAGGACAAATGGTTACTGTTCCCTTCCTCAGCTACAAGTATAATGGGAGAGAAACACACAGAAGAGATACTAAAAAAATCGCCGAAATTCAACAAATTTGAACTTTTTTCCTATTGGAGATAAGATACTAATAAGTAATTAGTCCTTGCAAGTGAATTTATAACAAACCATCGACTAAATTAGTCAACATTTTTTTTAATTTCAAAATTTCATCGTCAAATTTCAAACTGCCATTTTCAAAAGTCCTACCTAGTACTCACTGTGAAGGACATTTGGTTGACCATTGGTTTGTAGCTGTTGCCAAAATATCTGTTTAAAACAGAGTCAGCACATAGGCCACATGGTCACTGGTCACTAGTCACTGGTCAGGAGAGAAACACGCAGAAGAAGAAGTAGCTACACAAAGAAGAGATGCGAAAGAACAGCATGGCGGTTGAACTTCTCAAATCGCGCGTTCCGCCCGCAACCCGCTCAATCGCCTTTCGTTTCCGGTGACGGTTTTCGGTTTCTCTGTGTTTTAATTTTCAGTTTTGTTCCAAAATTTCGGTTCATGTTGAAACTGAAGGTGGGGATAATTCGCGGGGAAACGAAAAGTGTACGAATTCGAGTGCTCGTCGAGATGAAGAAAGGACTGAGCTGAGGACTTCTTACGTGAAAGGTACGTACCTGACTTATTCAATATTCACTACATTGTACTAAATTTTATTACATCGTTGAACTCAATTTAGTTTATTTTGTTTAGAGCGTTCATGTACCTATATAGGAATCAGTTTTCTTTGCTTTGAAAGGCAACTCAAAAGGTTTTTCAAGTTCGTGTTTCCGACAGGGTCGATCGTTCGCAGGAAATACGAACGCAAAGTCATTCATTGGTGCGAATCTTTTCTCAAAGATTCTCTCTTTTCCTATAACAAGTCCGGATACCCAAGTACCTAACTTACTTCACTTACCAATAACGCACTAAGTTTGATTGAATTGATCGAAATTAGAGTTAATCGGAAGCACTCGTTGGGATTCCACCACACCGATTGTGGTTACTGGTAGATCTTAGATCATGATAACGTGTTTAAACGGTTTCAGTGAGCACACCTGAAGATAGGACGTAATGTGACGTCACTAGGCGCTGTTTTCCTACTTTCTTACCTTCCTTTTTGTTTCTAAATCAATCTCATTGTTGGTTTCCTACCTAAGTAGCCCGTAGTACTCGTCAAATTACTAAAATTCTCTACCTGAGAGTTCCAGATTTCGATCTGGGGTGAAGGAGGAAAATACTCAACAGAAAAAAAATAACGACACAGTAATCCGTTTTAGACCATTCTGAATCCAAATCCGCGAAAAAAACAATAGGTGAATGTCTGTGTGTGTATGTGTGTGACAAAATCTTGTGTCGTCTGCCCAGGCCTTAGTTCTCAACCGATTTTCCTGGTTCTTTTTTTGTTCGACGCGGAAAACTATCTAGTTGAGCACTACATCGCCGGAATTTCGAATTTTGCCTTTAAGGGGAGGAAAGGGGGGGTTAATGCTCAGAAAACGTGCGTTTGCGGGCATAATCTTGTAAAATCTGCCCAGGCCTCAATTTCCAACCGATTTGAGTGTTTCTTCTTTTGTTCGACTCAGAAATCTTCCAAATTGCACACTATTCCACCAGAGTATCAAAATTAGCAAGAGGAGGGGGCGAGCGGATGGGATAATATTGAGAAAATATCCGTATTGTTTTTCAATATTTCGGTTCCTTTATAGCTTACTAATTTTACCCAAGCTTTGAAACTCGAGTTTGCATGTTGGGTGTCGTAGATCATGGATTTCAAAATGCTCTTCAAATTCGAGGCTCCCATGCCGCTAGAAATGTTGTGGTGGATAAGGGTGGGGGTTGGGGGGGGGGGGGGTATTGTGGTGCCTAAAATAATTAATAAAAAATTACATCGAGTGAAAAAGTTTTTTCGCTCACCAACTGGTATTAATTTACCTGATGCTTATCCAATGGGACGGCCCTTGGAATGCATTCATTACTAAACAATATGTTTTGTCTTTGTGATATTTCTAAAATTCTCTGTGTGACTGAGACATACCTACTCTTCATTGCGACTGAAACAAGATTTTGACATTTCATTTAACTTCATTTGTTAGCATACTTATTCCAGTCACAGTATACGGTAAATTCTTCAGCAACAACTATCCCATGTTTTTCCATGAACAATTTCACTGGTTTTCATTGTTTGCACTAACACTAGTTACATAGTACCGTTAGATCCAGAGGTTTGTTTCGTTTGAGGCGTCGAAGTTGTCCTCCAGACAGCATTTCCAAATTCTCTTGTTTTTAGAGGCGAAGTTCCGTGTTTCTTTATATGACTATGGTCTCATTTAGTGATCCACTCGTAGATCTCGATGAATATCGTCTTTCCTCATATACTAAGGTGCTCCAACTGTACTTCGTAGTAATTTTTATTGAAAAGTCTGTATTCGTGTAGTTTGATTCCTTTGCTCAACCCTCAAGTCTAGATCGGGCCTTGTTTGTAGATGAGCAGTTCGTTGTGAAGAGAGAGATTGGAGGTCCTTCCCATCAACAGCCACTTCATTTTTAGGACGTCCCACAGTAAGACTTGGGCGTCCTTATGCGATCGATCTGGGGTGAAGTTGGACAACATTCAACAGAAAAAAAATAAACACACAGTAATCCGTTTTAGACCATTCTGAATCCAAATCCGCGAAAAAACACCGTAGGTGTATGTCTGTTCGTGCGTGTGTGTGTGACAAAATCTTTTGTCGTCTGCCCAGGCCTTAGTTCTCAACCAATTTTCGTGGATCTTTTTTTGTTCGACGCAGAAAACTGTCTAGTTGTGCATTATGTCGCCGGAATTTCGAATTTTGCCTTTTAAGGGAATGAAGGGGGGGGGGGAGGGTGATGCTCAAAAAACGTGCGTTTTCGGGCATAATCTTGTTTACTCTGTCCAGGCCTTAATTTCCAACCGATATTCATGGTTTTGATTCCGAGTCTACCAAGGTAGCGGAAGCTTTGTTTTCACTTTTCAAGGACGAAAAAAAAAGTTCTCCAAAATCAAAATTTTCACTTGCGTTTTGCGTTTTAGACCTTTCTGAACAATTTTGGTTCCGTGTCTGTGTGTCTGTTCGTCTGTCATGAATTCCTTGTAACGCGCATAACTATACTAAGTTATTGTCCGATTTCTATGAAATTTTCAGGGATTGTGCGGGTTGGTGAGTAGACGGTCCCTTATGAAAATCACCACCTTCGGACTGATAGTAGCCACTGCGCATGCGCAAACGTGAATTTCCTTGTAACGTCCATAACTTCTTCATTTTCCATCCGATTTCAATGAAATTTTCAAGGATGTTACAGATTAACTTGTTTTGATGTTTTGAGATTAACTACTATGTATCGGATCATCTATACAATCGGATTATGGATACGAGGAAGCTATGAGCCTCACCCACTTGGCAGACGTTTTTTTCATTCGACGCGGAAATCTATCTAGTTGTGCACTACGTCGCCGGAATTTCGAATTTTGCCTTTTAAGGGAAAGAAAGGGTGGGTTAATGATTTAAAAACGTGCGTTTGCGGGCATTGTCTTCTAAACTCTGCCCAGGCTGCAATTTCCTACCGATTTGCGTGTTTCTTTTTTTGTTCGACCCAAAAATCTCCCAAATTGCACACTATTTCACCAGAGTATCATAAATAGCAAGGGGAGGGGGCGAGTGGGGTAATATTCACAAAATATCCGATTTTAAAATGTTTCGGCTACTTTCTGCTTTCTAATTGTACCAAAGCTTTGAAATTGAGGAAAAATTTTCATTATACTTTCGGATTTTCATGAATTATTCTCTGTACCACCATGGAACTAATAGGGGTGCCACCATGGTGCCAGGACACCATAAACCGCATATTAACATTAACAACATTAACATTAAACATAAAAAAAACCAACTTTTCGTTGACGTCGAAAACGCAGCCAGCCCAAAATACTTTGAGACTACACAATCCAGAGTGCAAAGACTATGGTCAGTGTACACGGTGCAGAAAAATTGAAAAAGTGCAAAATGCGAAATATTTGGGAATTTTCATTGATGAAAAGTTAAAATGGGATCGGCAAATACAGGAAACAAATAATAAATTGAGAAAGTTAATATACGTCTTTGCCAAATTAAGAGTTATAGTTGACACGAACGGCCTACGGATGATTTATGATGCACTGGTCTCATCTATATTGCTCTATTGCCTTCCAACCTGGAGTAGTGGATATCCCACAGCTTACAGGACCATAAAATTTATACAATATACCATATTTATTTAATACAACACAAAAAACTATTATCCGTATAATGACTCATCCTGGATACCGAGCGCCTTCTCTGCCCCTCTTCAGAAAGATGAAAATATTGCAATTCTCTTTTATGATGGACGTTGGTTGCATATCGCAAATGCTGCAAGAAAATGCTTTAGCACCTCCTGATCATCAACTTTATACGAGATCAAAGGAGTCATGTGTAATAAATTTACCTCTCTACCGAACTACATTAGCACAACTGAATTATACAGGGTGTCTACACTTTCGATGGGCATAACTTCAGGGTTCGATTCTACAAGGTATTTCCAACAAAAAATGCCTCTTGGCAATTTTCTTTTAACCCACTCAAAATTCCTTTTTTTTCACTTTAAAGTTTTTCTTCGCGTTTTCGACCTTACGGCACTGATATGGTCATAACTCCCTTATTTCTCCTGAAAATTCAAATCTGACTACACCGTTAGAAAGAACGTTAAATTCCTAAGCTACCTAGTGCAAAATAAGAATATTTCAGCAATAAAATAGTTTCAAAAAATCAAGTCAAAAAGCCAACTCTAAAAAATTTTTGAAACTTGACTTTCTTCGACCAAAGTTTTCACTCTAAATCCCTGCCCATTTCGATGGGCGCTCTTCGGAGAAAACATGCTCAAATTATGAGCTTTTCAACGGTCTGTCAATTTTTCTTTTTAACATTCAAATTGGAAGAGTAAATTAAGTTTGAATGCCAGAAAACGTGTGTTTTACAAGCAAATCCAGTGTTTTAAGCGGTTTAAGGTCCCCCTCGACCTCAAGATGGCTTGACGATTTTGGTATCATTTCCTATGTAATTTTTTACGCTGAATCAAATGGTGATACTTCCGAATGGTTCCGACTACTAGAAAGTGGATTTTTTGAAGAAAACCTTCGTTTTTCGTACATAAAATACGCATTATTCGTAAATGTGGTAGTGAGCATGAAGTAACACCTTTGAAGTCAACAAAAACTTCAATCAGCTAGAAATTCGGTGTTTTTGTTGAGTTCAAAGGTGTTACTTCATGCTCACTATCACATTTACGAATAATGCGTATTTTATGTACGAAAAACGAAGGTTTTCTTCAAAAAATCCACTTTCTAGTAGTCGGAACCATTCGGAAGTATCACCATTTGATTCAGCGTAAAAAATTACATAGGAAATGATACCAAAATCGTCAAGCCATCTTGAGATCGACGGGGGCCATAAACGGCTTAAAACACTGGATTTGCTTGTAAAACACACGTTTTCTGGCATTCAAACTTGATTTACTCTTCCAATTTGAATGTTAAAAAGAAAAATTGATAGACCGTTGAAAAGCTGACAATTTGAGCATGTTTTCTCCGAAGAGCGCCCATCGAAATGGGCAGGGATTTAGAGTGAAAACTTTGGTCGAAGAAAGTCAAGTTTCGAAAAATTTTTAAAGTTGGCTTTTTGACTTGATTTTTTGAAACTATTTTATTGCTGAAATATTCTTATTTTGCACTAGGTAGCTTAGGAATTTAACGTTCTTTCTAACGGTTGTAGTCAAATTTGAATTTTCAGGAGAAATAAGGGAGTTATGACCATATCAGTGCCGTAAGGTCGAAAACGCGAAGAAAAACTTTAAAGTGAAAAAAAAAAAGGAATTTTGAGTGGGTTAAAAGAAAATTGCTAAGAGACATTTTTTGTTGGAAATACCTTGTAGAATCAAACCCTGAAGTTATGCCCATCGAAAGTGTAGACACCCTGTATAATATATCTATCTTATATAATATATCTTATATTTATCTGAATTATAAAAATATCTATCTTGATAAACTATAGAGAAGTGTATGTTATTTTACTTTCTATTATATAAATGGATTAGGACATAAAAAGTATTTACAGCAATAAGTGAATCAGGAGCTTACAGCAACTCATTTCCCAACACGAACTAAAACAGCTCATATGGGAATATTAACTTTTCCTATTTATGTTATGTACCTATTTAAAATGTTCTGTGCCCTAATAGAAATAAAGAAATTAAAAAAAAAAAAATATTTCGTGGGTTTCTAGGACGTCCGCGAAAAAAACCATAATTGAATGTCTTTGTGTGTGTTTGTGACAACATCTTGTCTCGTCTGCACAGCCTTACTTCTCAACCGATTTTCGTGGTTCTTTTTTTGTTCGACGTGGAAAACTATCTAGTTCTGCACTACGTCGCCGGAATTTTGAATTTTGCGTTTTAAGAGGGGGAAAGGGTGGGGGGGGGGGGGGTTAATGCTCTTCAAATTTGAGGCTTCCATGCCGTTAGAAATGTTATGGTTGATAAGGGTTATGGAAGGGGAGGGGGGATGGAGAGACTACTATTTCTTGCCTAAAATACTAAATAAATTACATCGAGTGAAACAGTTTTATCGCTTACCAACAGGTTTAAACTGATCTAATGCTCATCCAATGGGACGTCCCCTGGAATGCATGCATCGAAATACACCTTGCCTAATGCTCTCATTGATATGAAATGTCAATGGAAGAATATCTATAATGGCTTATAATCACATGTATCATGGCTTTCAGGATCTCTGACTTTGTGCCATACACATCAGCTCCCAAATTATTTTTCAAAGACAAAACTTGGGACAACAGTGTCGATTTGTCAATTTCCCTAAAATTGAAATACAAATCGCTTGGAACTGGAAAACTCAAGGAATTTTTAGACGATGGTGGAATAGAGTCAAATCAAGAGGAACTGAAATAGAATATCACTTATTGACATTTTCATGTCTTTGCTTTGGCTCATAAACCGAAAAGTCGTCACGAAAACTTGCTCACGCGACCAATAAATAAAATAGACTCACTGTGTTGCGTAGAGAACAATCAACTGTTTTGATGCTTGGGTACATGAACTAACAACCTTGTTGTGTAGTGGAAGAAAACACACATGAAAATGTCCCAATGTGTTGCAGACTCGTAAGCAAGTATTTTTCAAAAGTAATGAACTTTATGAATGAAAGGTAATGAACTTTCCAATTTGCTTGAAACTTCTTACTAAAGCTTCTTGGTGAAAATATTTGGAGATGGTTCTCCAAACCACTATTTGTATGTCAATAAGTGCAAAATTTCACATGAGGCCTCGTCATTTTTATGTTGCTTTCGGTTTACGTTTATCAATTTCCATAAGGCTCTCTGAGGGTTTGCGGAGTTTTCAATTTTAGTATCATTCGACTTCATTTTGACATCTTTGATTTCAAATCTGACGTCTTGCTTGTCTTAATCTAATCACTTTGGCCTCACAGTTTTCGTATATTTTACACGCTTAATTTTGAACATCAATAAGCAATTTTAGAACCCTTAACTCACGAGTATACCAAATGCCACCCTCTTCTATGTAATTATCCTATTTACACAAACTACCACACTCAAAACATTTATGAAAAAATACCAACCACTATTCATACTGGTGCTGTCACTACAATTTCTCACACGAAATACTAACTAAATTTCTTTGAGTGAAACAGTTTTTGCAGTAGGAAGCTAAATTCAAATTAATGTTTTATCGCTTATCAACTGGTTTAAATTGACCTTTCCAGTGGGACATCCCCTGGTTTCGATTCTGAAAACTATTCTGTGACATATACTGAGAATAATAGTCTATCGTCATTATTTGTAAGGATATGAGTGAAAACGTTACGTTTTGATGAACTGCTTCGATCTGTAAACTCATTGCTGTGCTGCGTCGGGTCGGCTTGCAACATATCCAGGCGGAGTAGCTTCTTCATGACGGTTCTTTGTCGATTATATTGAATGGAATGAAGATATTTCAGAATCTGAATAAGGCTATAATCGACGAAGAACGAACAATTAAAGAAATTGGTGAAAACTATGAGAGGAGGGCCGCAGTATCCGCTAACATAGCATACCTAGTGTTATAATGGGGATTTTCACCGAAATCTGTTTGCATTATTCCTGAATAGTTAATGGTGTGGTATAGAAGAAAATCGGGTTGATTTCGGCAAATAAGTCTCCTGTTATTTTTGGGAGACAATGAAAATTTATGATTTCAAAAAATAACCAGGAAAAAGGACCTCTTCAACGTGAAGCGGAAACGCTCGCTGACTGGCTGTTCCGATCGTCGTCTCCTCCCATTGTTGCCTGATGGTACAACGAAATCGTGTTATCTAAGAGGAAAGTTATCAAACAAAAACAGGGGAAACCTAATTGTTATATCTCTTCCATCAACCCAGAAATTGCAAAAAATCCTTCTCCTGAGCAATGAGAAATCTCCGGCAGAGATGTACCTTCAATGAGAGATACGCATCAAACTTGATGCTATGCGTCCATACCACGAATCCCCATCCACTCAGCGGCCTGAACGAAACACTCGAATTTTACAGGTGGGAGAGAGAGTCCGAACTAAATTCCATATCAACAACACGATGAATTGGAATTTTGGAACCATCATTAAGAAACTGGGACACATCCACTACATTGTAGAGTTGGATTAGGGTGTAGAGTTGGATAATTGTAGGGTGGTCAAGCGACACGTGAACCAACTACAGAGAATTTCCGTCTCTCCACAGTCAGTGATCACCACCCCTCTTCCAAATGACTTACCAGTACCACATCAGAATGAAGTTCTGTATGATCCTCTTCTCCATCGAGCAACAACGACAACTTCTACAAGGCCTCAATTCCAGCCCGATTCTCAGTCCGGAGGATCGCCTCGAGTGTCCCCTCAAATCCAACTTCATGCCTCTAGTCAACCGCTACAACCTGCAGATTCCATGTCTACTCCAAGGCGCTCAGCAAGGCCAAGGCGACCACCATCCTACTGTCGCGGAATCGCGTTTTTATTTCATTTTTTGTTAGTTGCTTACTCCAAAACCATTATTCATTTGGCAACAGGTGATAATTTCAAGACCTGTTGCGAACTTAAATAAATTCATTCTTCTTGCTAGAAACCTAAAAGTGCGTAATAATTTCTAATAGTTAGAAAAATATAGATTCATAAATAGTTTGTGGATAAAGTTTCCACAATTGGTAACAGAGCTTGGAACATTTCATAATGTTCAGTTCACGGGACTATTTCCGTCAACAAGTACGCGCACTGATAGGTACAGTAGATGACAGTATTAGTCGCGATTGCTTCACAGTCGCAGAAGCAAAACTGCTACTAGGGAAGATGGAAGCATCCATAGAATTCCTGAATCGATCGGTAGAATCTCCTCGCACATCGCGGAGTGGAAGGACACATCAGGCTGAACCTGATGATGGAGAAGCTGTTCAGGTACAGTACGAGGCGCAGATGAAAGTAGTGGAACTAAAATACTTCATAGACGAACATGCAGCCTCCACTGTTCATCAGCCTCAGGTAATAAAAACTAGATTGCCAAAATTAGAAGTACCGAAATTTGATGGAGACTTGTTGAAATTTAGTGAGTTTTGGCAAATGTTCGATTCAAATATTCATTCTAACAATTCTTTGATGCCAGTTGAAAAATTTCAATATTTATCTTCATATCTCATTGGAAAAGCAAAATTTAGCATAGCAGGACTAACACAATCTGCCGAAAACTATGAAACAGCTATAGAAATTCTTCAAGAACGTTTTGGCGATAAACAACTACTCATCACTAGACACTACAATGAACTTACACAAATTCGCAAAGCAGAAAAACATACATCAAGTTTGAGATCCACTTACGATAAAATTGAACAACACATAAGAAGTTTACATAATCTAGGAGAGAACACCGAACAGAATTTGTTTATCACGATCATCATGTCCAAATTCCCTCCTTACATAAATTTGGAAATTGAGAAACATCGTAACGAAGAATACTGGACTCCTAGCGCATTACTCAAAGCCCTAAAACGTTTGATTTCCGCACAGGAGCGAGTTTTCACACCGCTACGTTCAGATTATGCTCCAAACCAATCTAAATTAAAGCATTTCACAACAGAGACACTAGTTGGGGTGGAGAGCCCTAAAGTGAAATGTATTTTCTGTTCGGAGCTTCATTGGAGTGACGAGTGCACGGAATTTGAAACCGTAGAAAAGAGAAAAGCTAAAGCTAAGGATCGTTGTAAGCTTTGTATGAGCAAGAGTCATTTAACAGCAAATTGTTCTAGCAAGAAACCCTGCTTCCACTGCAAAAGAGTAAAAGCTCATCATAGGAGCCTATGTCCTAAGCTTTTCTCAACAAAAGAAGACGATAGAAAAAGGATGGAGCTTCCACGGTCAAGAGGACATCAACAGGCTGGCAAGTCAACAGGATATGAAGAACCTACAACCTCTAGAGAACATCCAGCACTCGAGACTGGACTATTGACCGCTGCAGAGTATGTCTCCCTCCAAACTGTTTCGGCCGAGCTTATCAACTCATCCACATCTGAATCAAGTAAAGTAAGAGGTATTCTAGATACAGGCAGCCATAGAACATACGTGACAGAGAGCATACGAAAAAAGTTGAACTTGAAATCTCTAGGTAAGCAAAATCTATCAGTCCTTGTATTTGGCAAATCGCGTCCTGTCAACATCACTACCTCATTAGTTGAGCTATGCATAAAACTTAGAAATGGTGATCTCATGAACATAGCAGCAAACGTCGTACCGGAGATAGTAGGCAAATTTGGCAATGAAAGAGTGGAGATAATACATTCAAACTTGAAGCGTTTATTAGGTCAAAGGACAAAACAACTCTCAGATCAGAATAGAGGTCATCCAATAGAGATCTTGATTGGAAATGATTATTATTATGACATAGTCTGCAGAGAACGAGAAGAAATTTGTCCAGGGCTACATTTAGTAGAAACAAAACTAGGATTAATTGTCAGTGGGCGATTTCGAGAGAAATCGAATTTGCAAGAGCATACTATCAGTTTCCTTACCTATGCGGTGGGGGATGCTTTCTACCCAGAAAGAAAAAAATTTGAGTGGAGTGAAAATTCGGAACTACCATATCGACCAGAAAAGACGTTTTCCAACGAAATCAAGAACCTTTGGGAACTAGACGTGATAGGGATCAGAGAAAGTCCTGAAGACACAGGAGATGACTTGGCTATGCAAAATTTCTACTTGAATATTCACATGGAAAACAATAGATACGTCGTAGCTTTACCTTGGAAAACCTACCCCCCAAATTTATCTACAAATTACGGATTAGCTTTAGGAAGATTGAGATCGCTTCTAAGTAGAATAAAGGATGCAGAAATTATGCAAAAATACGACAACATATTTCGAGAACAAATGGCATTAAACATCATAGAACCAGTTATAGATACCTCCCCTGAAGTTCCTGTTCATTATTTGCCACACCACGCCGTGATTACTCCTCAAAAGACTACTACCAAAGTTAGGATTGTTTTTGATGGTTCAGCAAAATCAAGAAAAGGAAATTTGAGCTTGAATGAGTGTCTACTGAGAGGCCGAGTCTTGTTGGAGGACCTCACTGGAATTTTGGTGAAATTCAGAACTTCGAAATATATACTAAGTGCAGACATAGAAAAAGCTTTCCTACAAATAGAAATCCGAATTCAAGATAGAGATGTTACTAGATTTTTATGGATTAAAGATATCACAAAACCTCCTAGGGACGATAACTTGCAAGTATTCAGGTTTACAAGAGTACCTTTTGGGTTGATATCAAGTCCATTCTTGATGCTAGCTGTCATAAAACATCACTTGAAAGTCATCAATACTCCTATCGCCAGAAGAATGGAGGAAAGTTTTTACATGGATAATTTAATTATAGGTTGTCAAACATCAAATGAAGCCTTAGCTATTTATAATGAAGCAATATCTATTATGAAAGGGGCCACCATGAACTTACGTGAATGGTGTACTAACGAACCAGACCTTCGAAAACAGATAGAAGCCCCAGATGATGAAATGATCAAAGTTCTAGGAATTAGGTGGCATGTGAAAGACGACAAAATAACAATAGGTATGAAGAAATTACAACAAATTGAAACAGAAAATTTGACAAAAAGGCAAGTGGTCAGTTTAGTGTCTTCTATATTTGACCCATTAGGATATGTATCGCCAGTAACCTTGAACGCTAAACTATTTTTACGAAAATTAACAGAAGCAAAATATACATGGGAGGATAAGTTGACGAAAGAACAGCAAATAGAATGGAATGGTGTTTATCGAAAACTTGAGATAATTCCGGAATTGGAGATCACACGCAGTGTTGGACGACCAGAAGTAAACGGAAAGCTGCATTGCTTCGTGGACGCATCAAAGGTAGCATTCTCATTTACTATTTATCTGCAATATCAGTCAGGAGAATACACCATTTCCAAATTGTTATTTGCTAAGTCGCGCTTAGCACCAACCATTCCAATAACTATACCCCGTTTGGAGCTACTAGCGATGCTCATCGGAATTAGAGCTTTGGAATTTCTCCAAGAACAGCTAGAATTTGAAATAGACGGAAGATACATTTGGACAGATTCGAAGTGTGTTCTGTATTGGCTACGATCCAACAAAATTCTTCCCTTATTTGTCCAACGAAGAATAGAAGAGATTAGGTCAAAATCAGCAGGAGTTTCGTTCAAATATGTTCCATCAAACCAAAATCCGGCGGATTGGGCCACTAGAGGAAAGGAAGTGTCAGAACTTTCCAAATTTTGGTGGGAGGGGCCAGACTGGCTATCTAAACCCCCAGAGTTTTGGCCGGAATCCGAATTCAATTCTGAAGACTTCCAATACTTCGACGAGAATACAGATTCACCAATAATTTTGACCAAGACATTACAATCATTTGAGGCAATAAACTCACCCTTTTCAATCAATCAAAATAAATACTCAAACCTTCAAAAACTTTTGAGAATAACTGCATACTGTTGGAGATTTACACAGAAAACTAGAAGACGATCTGATATAAAGGGAAAATTGACCACTCCTGGAGAAATAAAATATTCTAAATTATTATGGGAAAAACATATACAGAAAACATTTTTAAATCAAAGTGAGGGATCCATAGAGAAGTTAAAGAATCAACTAGGAATTGTGGAAGATACAGAAGGACTTCTACGTTGTAAGGGGAGAGTGATTAGCCCAGAAATGAGACATGATGAAAACTTCCCTATCCTTCTTCCAAATAATAATCACTATACTAACCTAATTATCAATGACTTCCACGAGCGCATGGGACATGCTGGAGTTTCTCATTCCCTTGCCGAAATACGAAGGTATTTTTGGATCGTAAAAGGTAGATCATCGGTTAGGAAAGTTTTACGACGATGTCCTCAATGTAGACGTTGGAGCGGAGGAGCATTCAAGTTACCTCGGATGCCACCTCTACCTGTAGCTAGAATAACAAGATCTACTGCATTTACCAATATAGGAGCTGACTATTTCGGACATTTATATGCAGTTAACCAAGGTTACCACATCAAAGTCTGGGTTTGTCTATTCACCTGTATGTCTACGAGAGCAGTGCATTTAGAGGTAATCACAAGTTTGACTGCAGGAGACTTTCTCATGGCTTTAAGACGATTTGTTGCAAGAAGAGGCAAACCAGATCATATTACTACTGATAATGCAAACCAATTCAAATTAGCTCAGAAAATCATTAGTAGGAAAATTGGAATGAACGAAAACTTCATTGAATGGCATTTCATCCCAGAATTGTCTCCATGGTTTGGAGGATTTTATGAGCGCATGGTCTCTATTGTCAAAAATTGTTTGAGAAAAACGGTTGGCAAATCGACGTTGACACTTTCACAATTAAATACGTTTATCATTGAAATAGAGGCTATAATAAATTCACGTCCGTTGGTATACGTTGGAGATGATATAGAATCCAATAATATTCTCACACCATCACATTTTCTCGCATTACGAGAAAGCACGCAGTACATCACCAAGATCTCGGAGGAACCATTTAAATCGTTAACCAAACGACAGTTGGTTGAGATTTGGCGAAAAGGGCAAAATTATTTAGAAGAGTTTTGGAAGATGTGGAGTACGGAATATGTTGCCAGTCTTCGAGAGCGTCCTGAGAAAGGAGTTCAGCTGAAACGAGGAGCAGCGAGAGTGGTACCTAGAGAAGGAATAGTTGTACACATCGGATCACATTTACCAAGAGGAACTTGGCGAATTGCATTGACCGAAAAATTGATTAGAGGTAAGGATGGGAAAATCCGGGTAGCACAGCTTCGACTTCCAAATGGGACTCACATTTCAAGATCGCTGGCACATTTGTATCCATTAGAAGTCCAAGAAGAACCCTGATGATGCTTGAGGCTCCCGCGGAGTGTCGCGGAATCGCGTTTTTATTTCATTTTGCTTCCGAGTCTACCAAGGTAGCGGAAGCTTTGTTTTCACTTTTCAAGGACGAAAAAAAAAAGTTCTCCAAAATCAAAATTTCCACTCTCGTTTTGCGTTTTAGACCTTTCTGAACAATTTTGGTTCCGTGTCTGTCTGTCTGTCTGTCTGTGTGTCTGTCTGTCTGTCTGTCTGTCTGTCTGTCTGTCTGTGTGTCTGTCATGATTTCCTTGTAACGCGCATAACTATACGAAGTTATTGTCCGATTTCGATGAAATTTTCAGGGATTGTGCGGGTTGGTGTGTAGACGGTCCCCTATGAAAATCATCACCTTCGGACTGATAGTAGCCACTGCGCATGCGCAAACGTGAATTCCTTGTAACGGCCATAACTTCCACATTTTCTACCTGATTTCGATGAAATTTTTCAGGGATTATGCGGATTAGGTTGTAGATGGTCCCCTATGAAAATCATCATCCCCGAACTGATAGTAGCCGCTGCGCATGCGCAAACGTGAATTTCCTTGTAACGGACATAACTTCCACATTTTCTACCCGATTTCAATGAAATTTTCAGAGATTATGCGGATTAGGTTGTAGATGGTCCCCTATGAGAATCATCACCTTCGGACTGATAGTAGCCTGCGCATGCGCAAACGTGAATTTCCTTGTAACGGCCATAACTTCTACATTTTCCATCCAATTTCAATGAAATTTTCAAGGATGTCACAGATAATCTTGTTTTGATGTTGTGATGTTTTGAGATTAACTACTATGCATCGGATCATCTATACAATCGGGTTATGGATACGAGGAAGCTATGTGCCACACCCACTTGGCAGACGTTTTTGTTAGTTGCTTACTCCAAAACCATTATTCATTTGGCAACAGGTGATAATTTCAAGACCTGTTGCGAACTTAAATAAATTCATTCTTCTTGCTAGAAACCTAAAAGTGCGTAATAATTTCTAATAGTTAGAAAAATATAGATTCATAAATAGTTTGTGGATAAAGTTTCCACACCTACCTTCAGGATTATGTTCTCGATTAGGAGGGGAAGAATTGTTATATCCCTTCCATAGTTCAACACCATGAATACCTTGACAATGTTCACGTTACCATATTGTAAAATACCTTTCTTCACTTTTCATGAATACATCATTGAAAATATTAGTATTCACTCATCTTCATTCGAATCAAGGATAAATCACTAATTTTCCCCATCTTGCTTTTTCTATTTTGCTTCCGAGTCTACCAAGGTAGCGGAAGCTTTGTTTTCACTTTTCAAGGACGAAAAAAAACAGTTCTCCAAAATCAAAATTTTCACTCGCGTTTTACGTTTTAGACCTTTCTGAACAATTTTTGTTCAGTGTCTGTGTGTCTGTCTGTCTGTCTGTCTGTCATGAATTCCTTGTAACGCGCATAACTATACGAAGTTATTGTCCGATTTCAATGAAATTTTCAGGGATTGTGCGTGTTGGCGTGTAGACGGTCCCCTATGAAAATCATCAATCTCGGACTGATAGAAGCGACTGCGCATGCGCAAACGTGAATTCCTTGTAACGGCCATAACTTCTACATTTTCCATCCGATTTCAATGAAATTTTCAGGAATGTTACAGATTAGTATTCAAATGGTCCCCTATGAAAATCATCACCTTCGAACTGTTAGTAGCCACTGCGCATGCGCAAAAGTGAATTTCCTTGTAACGGCCATAACTTCCACTTTTTCTACCCGATTTCGATGAAATTTTCAGGGATTATGCAGATTAGGTTGCAGATGGTCCCCAATGAAGATCATCACCTTCGGACTGATAGTAGTCACTGCGCATGCGCAAACGTGAATTTCCTGGTAACGTCCATAATTTCTACATTTTCTATCCGATTTCAATGAAATTTTCAGGGATGTTACAGATTAGTATTTAAATGGTCCCCTATGAAAATCATCTTCCTCGGACTGATAGAAGCGACTGCGCATGCGCAAACGTGAATTCCTTCTAACGGCCATAACTTCTACATTTTCTATCCGATTTCAATGAAATTTTCAGGGATGTTACAGATTAACTTGTTTTGGTGTTTTGAGATTAACTACTCTGCATCGGATCATCTATACAATCGGGTTATGGATACGAGGAAGCTATGTGCCACACCCACTTGGCAGACGTTTTTCTCTTCAGTTTTTCGATTTTGATCTTTACTGGTTTTGTGAAATGTTGCATCTGAGGACTATAGATTTCACGATCTCAGCGCTTCAAGCGGCCGTACATAAACTATTCCAGGTTCACGATTACTCCTGGTTTTTTTTTTAAACGTTCATATTTTCTAAACTGTTTTGTTTATTCGTAAATTAGGAAGTACGGGCTGAAAGTTTGCCGCAGGGGGTTTTTCTGATGGGAGGGGGGCATCTGTTCACTCCATCTTACGGTATAGGTACTTCTAAAAGCTAGGAAGCGAGGTGTTATGAATTTGGAGTTCCTGTCTGTCCCAACTGGAACACATGAAAACCTGGTGCCACTGGATTATTCACATTTTCTTATCCCTTCTGATTGTGATCTGGGAGACGCCTACTGATGATTTTGAATTATATTGTTGAAAACTCACTGAAATAGTCAGTAGTATCTTTTAAGCACACGGGCTGATAAAAGAAGTTCTAACCGTCGATTCAAAACTTTTATAATCCTGTTTTCTTCGATCGAATGTTACTGGCTCACTCATCATGAAAAAGAGTTGTTGGAGGGAATTCCGTGTGCTATAAATTACGAAGTTTCTCATATCGAGACGCTAATTTGACTGAACAACCGTCACTTCGACGTAAAAACCTCTTCGACGTTTCGAGGAAAAGATATTGTTTAGTGTTGCATGCATTACAGGAGACGTCGCCTAGGAGAGGCGCAAAAAACTTACTCACAACTAGCACTCAACGTTATCCGCCAAAAATACCATCGTAACACGGTTATCACTCACGAAAAATCTCAATCAAATAAATTATGTACTGATTGCTCCCTTGATGGAGAAAACATAGTTCATAGATACCTAGGTATTATTTTCTCCGATAAAGAGAGAAATTAGATGAAGGTTAATACTTGAAATGAATGAAGATGTAGGAAGATATCATTGACTGACGACTGTTTTGTATCCATGTTTTCACCTCTTCCGTGTTATGCTCCTGCTTAAGAACAGACCATCCAATATTCCACATTTTACCCTAATCTATAACTCCACCTCGATAATTGAACCATCATGGTAACTTCACTGACTCATTGCACAACATTAGCTCTTCGGTATTTCAAATTTTACTAAGACTGAGGACGTCTTCAAGAATTGTCGTCTTTAGGACGTCTTACAGTAAGACTTGGGCATCCCAACGCGATTAATCACTCGCCGGAGCTCTGTAGGACCAACCGTTCGCTCCCTATGAGAACTTAAGGGTTGGACTTCTGATAAATCAGAAACACGAGTGTGAATCGCAGAAGATTTTTTTTTTTTTAATTATTTAGGCGCGTGCAACCATCAAGTGGTCATGGACGCCAACGACATTTTACAATAATATTATTTACAGCTTATAGTACAAGGATAGAGCCTTCAGTTTTTCCAGAACATCATTCAAGTGAGAAGCGTCATTTCCAAGTAGTACTTCTAAGGATCTCGGTATTTCTGGCGGACGTACAATGAATGCGGGACACTCCACAAGCAGGTGGCGCACGGAGAGTTGGCATCCGCAGGTAACGCAAGTAGGTGGGGTAGTCGGTGCTGATTCCATGAGGTAGCCATGCGTCTGGTATGCCCACTACGCAGACGGGAGAGTATCACTTCCTCTCGGCGTCGATTCACCACGGTTCCATAAGATAGTCTCGTGGTTCGGCAAGAAGAGGAGAAACACTTTTCACGGAGAAACACTTTTCACGGAGAAACACTTTTCTTGACTTCCCACAACTTTTGATGCGTCATGCCTTGCCATTCTGTTTGCCAGCAATTACATATCTTCTTTTTCACTACGGATTGAAGTCTTGGCTTATATTAACGAATATGGATATTGGTTCTTCAGTAGCAGTTCTGGTATTCCGATCTGCCAATTGCCAAATGTTCCCGAATGTCCTGGAACCCAACAGAAGATGACAGAAGTTTCAAATTCCCTCAGCCTGTTCACATTCATCAGTATATCTTCGACTAATGGGTGGGAATCAACACCAGCCCTGATGGCTTGAAGGGCACTAAGGGAATCGGAGCATACCAGTGCTTTGTTGTCTTCTCCTGATACTAACGTCAGCGCCTTGGTGATTGCGAAGAGCTCTGCTGTGAAAATAGATTTATGTTCAGGGAGAGTGAATTTATAGACACCGCTGTCAACGAATACTGCACATCCCACTCCAGTGAATGTTTTAGAGCCATCGCAGTAGGCAATCGCACAAGGAGACAGACTGACGATAATTTCATAAAATTTAGAAGATAATTAATGTGGAAGGGTTGAAGATTTGTTAAATTTGGTCATCGAAAGGCAAAATTGGGGGGGCTGGAAGCGTCCATGGTGCGATGAGGCTCGTTCGTTCAGTGTAGAATACCGGGAATTCAAGGGAATTAGAAAAATGATCTGAGCAAATCACATCAATAGAAGATTGAATATGTCAAGGAAAGCCAAGAAGTAAAGGATTTGTGGTAATTATGAAGAGGATGTTCACTGTAAGCTTTGACCTTAATAGCGTATCTCAACGCCAGAATAGATCGCATAATAAAAAGGGGCAGCTCTCCAGCATCAACATAATATGTTGATGCGGTAGAGCTGCCCCTTTCTGGTCCTTTTCGATCAAGTCCTATATCGAGTTTATATTATAAACTCGATAGGACTTGATCGAAAAGGACCAGTTGAAATCCGCAAAGCTTGATTGTGCACTGGGTCAAGCATAGGGATGGCAACGATACATCGATATATGTAATATATCGATATTGTTGAGGTGCCTACGGTATCTTAATGGTTTCTAACCAGATGAAATATCTGTTTACATTTATGTTCAATAAAAAGTTCAGACCGTGTTTGTAATTCGACCAAGTTGGTTCTTATTTATAAATAATTATTTGTGATTGCGCTCCCACTATATTCACACAACACTGGTGGCAGCGGTGGTTCTCACTATGAACACACGTTTCACTGTTCGTGATGGGGGAGAAGTAGCTGATGAGACGTCGGATGATGAGACCCAGGACCAACCCAATGTCGAAGAAGAGAGAATTCAAGCTTCTCCTTTTGAACAATTTCTACAATATTGGGAGACTGAAAAGGCTAACCTAATGAATCAATTGCAAGCTGAATGGAGCACTTCCTTGGCAGAACTGCGTATCGCTATGCAGAATGACTGGACCCAGTTTCTGGTTGATTTTCGAAATGTTTTACCGCCAGTACCTCAACAGGGTCAAACATCGAGAGGAATAGGCTCAGCGCAGCCAGTCCCTAGTACCAGCCAGACGATGCAGTCAATGTTCAAGCCAAGACCCTATGATGGAAGCATAGAATGGGATGCTTACAAACTGCAGTTTGAAGATATAGCTAGTCGGAATGGATGGGACGATCAGACAAAAACTGTGGCTCTCGAGTCTGCATTGATCGGGTCAGCTCTTGAAGTACTTCCCCAAGTAGAGATAAGGACATACAACAACATTGTCAAGGCACTAGAAAATAGATTTGGGTGCGGTAATCAAGCTCAAAGATTCATGACAATGTTATTAACAAGGAAACAGGCTATGAAGGAAGATGTAACCACCTATCATCAGGCTATGTGTACACTTGCGCGTCGTGCTTGGCCGACAGGAGTGAAGGATAGTCCAGCGGAAGAAATGGTGGTTTATCATTTTGTGCAAGGGCTTCGTGATCAGAAGTTACGCGAGAAAGTTATGGGGATTTGGCCAAAGAAATTAGACGAGGCTTTGGACGTTGCGATACGATTTGAGACTGTAGCTCAGGCAATAACTGACACTCGCCCGGTTGCAATACGCTGTTTCTCAGAACAAGAAAAGGAGGATGAGACGGCACAACCACAACCAAACTCAGAAGAGGTTGCTGTAAGGATGACAAAAGCTACTTTGCAACACCAAATGACCAACCAGCAGCGTACTTATTTTCCTGTTCAACGCAGTCAAAGTCATTTAGGACAACAGCGATTTTCTCGACGACAGGTGATGTGCTGGAGATGTTCAACCCTAGGGCATGTGGCTCAGTTCTGCCCTTTTCCACCTGTACAGGCACTGATTCAACAGGGGATGGTACCAAACCAGTCATCTTCAGGGAATATGCCATATGCTCCAGAGTATCAATTTCCTGGCTATCAATCTCACAGGCAACTTGAAGCACTTCCCCCTCCTCAACCCCGAGAGTCGGGAAACGCCAAGCGGTCGGAGTGATGGGGCACAGGCCGATCAGAAATGAAGGGCCCCAAGAAGAATCTCTAACATACAGGATTTCAACTTGTTCATCTTTGGTTTTGGAGGGAAAGGTGAGTGGAAAAACATGTTTCATTGTTATTGACACTGGTGCAACAAAAACAATACTCAATGTGGACTTCATGCAGCATGTCAGAGGACCCATAAAATCAAAAGGTTTGCAAAACTTAAGGTCAATTTCTGGGGAACTTATACCGGTGCAAGGTGAGGTGATCGTAGAATTTCAGTTCAAGGGTGACATTAGGCGCAGTCATCCTGTGCTATTGGCCAAGATTCAAGAAGACTGCATTCTAGGACTCGACTTCTTGGTGAAAAATAAATGTTTAATAAATCCAGCTGGGCCTTTTATTATTCTTGATGGAAAATGTCTGGGAGCTGAGGCTGGATCGTTATATTCAACTGTAGTGGATGACATTGATGAAGATGGACTGCAAGAAATGAGTCCTTTTGATGAGCAAGGAGCAGTCCCACAGGATGGGGATGGGGGTCCTATACACATTCAAAATTTGGTTGAGGAGGCAACTGCAGACCTTACCAATCAACAGAAGGTCAAGGTCAGGGGCTTATTTCAAGAGTTTTCGGATATTTTTGCAAAAGGAGGGAAAGATTTAGGTACGATATCTGGATACACCCATTCTATTGATGTTGGAAATCACCCTCCAATCAGACAAGCACCTCGAAGAATTCCACCTCACCGACTACAAGAAGTTGATCAGCTGATACAAGACATGGAAGATACTGGAGTAATAGAACCTTCTTACAGTCCCTGGGCCAGTCCCATTGTTCTCGTACCAAAAAAGGATGGATCCACCAGGTTTTGTATTGATTTTCGTCGACTGAATGATATAACCAGGAAAGATTCTCATCCTTTACCAAAAATAGACGAGTTAACAGGGGCTCTGGCTGGAAGCCAGTGGTTTTCAACGCTTGATCTCCAGTCTGGGTATTGGCAGATACCCATGGCCAGTGCAGATAGAGAGAAAACTGCATTCTGCACTCCTAGAGGACTCTGGCACTTCAAAACTATGCCATTTGGTCTATGTAATGCACCAGCTACATTCCAGAGAGCAATGCACGGCATCTTGCGGGAGCAAATACGGTTAGGGAGGGTAAAAGTGTATTTAGACGATGTTTTGGTGGACAATTCAGAATTTGACGAACATGTGAGTTGGCTGAGGAAGGTTTTCAGTGTACTGCGGGAGAACGGAGTTAAGCTCAATCCAAAAAAATGTCATTTGTTCAAAAGGAAAGTGACTTATCTAGGTTTTGTTATATCAGGCAAGGGAATTGAGGCAGATCCGTTGAAAACTGTTAAAGTTAGGGAATGGCCATTGCCAACAAGCAGCAAGGATGTTAGGACATTTGTTGGTATGTGTTCTTACTACAGATGTTTTATAAAGGACTTTGCTGAGCGAATGGCCCCTTTATATGCCCTGCAGGATAAAACAGCAACATTCAATTGGACACCCGCCTGTGATGAAGCTTTCAGAAGCATCAAGGCAGCACTCACTGAACCTCCTATTTTGGCACATCCACTTCCAGGAGCTGAATTTATATTGGACACGGATGCGAGTGATCGTGCAGTTGGCGCTGTCTTATCCCAAAGACAGCAGGGAACAGAGCGGGTACTTTCCTACTTTAGCAAATGTCTTTCAAAGCCTGAACGTAACTACTGCGCTACGAGGAAAGAACTTCTCAGTGTAGTGAAAGCTTTGAAACATTTCCATTCTTTTGGGCTAGATTGTGAGAAAGCAGTCGTAATTAGGACTGATCATGCCGCACTTCAATGGCTTCGAAATTTTAAAGAACCTGATGGACAATTGGCCAGATGGATACAGCTCCTATCACCGTATAATTACAGAATTGTCCATAGGCCTGGTAAATACCATCAGAATGCGGATGCCATGTCTCGCCGACCTTGCTGGGATGTTGGTTGCCGCCACTGTCTAAACCAGGAACAAAAGTTGCAGACTGAAGGGCTGGCTGCTCGGGTTGAACTTTGTGCAGATATGGAGCAGTGGGTACTGGATCAAGAAGCTGATCCTGAATTGAAATGCGTTCGATCCTGGGTGGCATCCAGTCAACGTCCAGTATGGCAAGAGATTCAAGTCGCCAGCGTTTCACTGAAAGCATTGTGGTCTATGTTTCAAAGTCTCATATTGGTAGATGGTGTGCTCATGCGAATTTGGGAGAATGATAGTGGCACACGGAAATTAAATCAAATTGTGGTCCCTGCTTCAAGAAGAAAAGAAATTCTCGACACAGCTCATAATGTGGGACACTTTGGACGTAGGCGGACCTTGGGAGTCATTAGGACGAAGTACTATTGGCCTGGAATGAATGGGGACGTGAAGCTTCATGGTATGAGCTGTCAAGTTTGTGGTCAGAGAGGGGACAAACAGAGAACACGCAAGGCACCACTTCATAATTTGGTTTCAGGAGTGCCATTTGAGAGAGTGGCAGTTGACATCGTAGGCCCACTGCCAGTGACTGAGCGGGGTAATAAGTACATTATTGTAGTGATTGACCACTTTACTAAATGGCCTGAGGCTTTTCCAGTGCCTGATATTCGGGCAGAAACGGTTGCACAAGGACTGGTAGACACTGTTATCTCCAGATTTGGCATTCCCAGAGAAATACACTCTGATCAGGGCACCAGCTTCGAAGCGCAGGTGTTTCAAGAGGTAATGACCTTGCTACGAATAGAGAAGACCCGAACTAGTCCACTACGACCACAGAGTAATGGCCTCGTAGAACGGTTTAACCGCACTCTTTGGAACATGCTGGCAAAAGTGGTTAGCAAGAACCAAAGGGATTGGGATCGGTGGCTACCGTGTGTGCTTTTGGCTTACAGAGCTACAGAGCACACAGCTACTGGATTTACACCAGCTGAGTTGAACCTGGGACGCCTACTAACACTCCCGGTGCACATGCTCACTGGGTCAACAGTGCCAGGAAATGATTCCGTAACTTCGTATGCCAAAGAACTACAGGAGCAATTGTTATCTATCCATGAGCTGGCACGAAAGAAACTTCGAGCAGCAGCAGAGGACGCTAAGAGACGCTACGATGTTAAGGCGACAGCACCAAGATTTGCAGTTGGGGACCAAGTCTGGTATTTCTGGCCGCGACGTCAGTTGGGGAGATGTCCCAAATTACAGTCACCGTGGGTTGGGCCTTGTCAAGTTTTGAAGGCCATTTCAGATGTCGTGTTCCGAATCCGCATACCACGAGGCCGCATACGTGTGGTTCATGGGGACAAATTGGCACTTTATTGTGATGGAATACCGGAAGCCCAGAAGAAGAGGGAGGGGAATAGTGTTGAGGTGCCTACGGTATCTTAATGGTTTCTAACCAGATGAAATATCTGTTTACATTTATGTTCAATAAAAAGTTCAGACCGTGTTTGTAATTCGACCAAGTTGGTTCTTATTTATAAATAATTATTTGTGATTGCGCTCCCACTATATTCACACAACAATATATTGGGTTCGATATATCGAGGTATTTATATCGATATAGAGAACCGATATTATCGGTCAACATCGATATATTTACCGATATATCGCAACATGTTTTCAACAAGTAAAAATTAAATATTAAAATGGATACGGAGAGACGGGACGCCATTACCTGTAAAAACATCAAGTAATTTTATTCCAAATGTTATAGGTACCTTCGTGATGGGTTGATTTCAGATTCATTGATTTCAGATGACTTCAGCTCAAACATGATGGCTTTCACTGCAGTGGCACTCAAGTCTCAATTATTTGACTTGAGCCAAAAGTAATAGAGGCGTGTCCAGATTAAAACGACCTAATACTTATACGAGTTGAAGCAATTTATGCATTAATTAAACATTGCTATGGCGAGGGTAGGTATCTATGATTTTTTATAATATAAAAAATTATAATAACAACATATTATTATGTTGTTGGGACCCCTGAGAGTAGTTTATCCCCAAATTTGCAACCCCAAAAACCCTTTGCTACTGACTTAGTGCTCTGACAACCATGACATTTTCGTACTTTTACTACTACGTATGATAATTTCGATAATTCATACCAGTAACTATTTAAACCAGGTTAAATACTTACTTCAGCCGTTTTTCCTAGTAGATCTTCCGATATGTCGAGTATATCGATGTATTTCTTCCAAAATTAAATTAGTAACGTTTCAATTCACCTACCTACTTACTTCAATAGGATTTTCCAAGTAGATCCTCCGATATATTTCACTCGATTTGCCATCTCTACATACCTTGTAACGTAAAACCATGATACTTTTGAGAGGGTTGAATACTAACTTCAAAGAGTTTATCCATGTAAATCTTCCGATATGTCGAGTACATCGATGTATTTCTTCCAAAATGATGTTTGTATAGCTTAAAACGTTTTAACTCACTTATCTACTTCAACAAGATTTTCCAAATTAGATCTTCCGATATTTCGAAATATCGACGTATTTTATCCGATATATCGTAGGTATCGATATCTCATTGACGATTTATCGTTTGATCAGTATATCGATATATTTCATTCGATATGCCATCCCCAGTCAAGCATGGTTAGTATCATTTTCTTTTACTCAGATTTGCGTCCTTAGCAACCAGTAATCATTTGATTAATGAAGTTTTGGGTGACAACTCATTATTTCTTCAAATTAAACTTGATTGTGAAGCAAAAATATGGTTGTTAGTGGTAAGCAAATTAGGTAGTGGCAATGGCAAAGCTGGGTTCTTTGCAGGCGAGTGATCTATCCATAAAAATAATAAACAATTGTGTAATCATTTTCAGCGTTTCATTCAATTTTGATTTAACGTTTTGTCTAATATTGAGGTAAAAAAAAATTCTTGCTCAATTTCAAAGGTTCATAACTGAAAATAACAAACCAATGAAAACATTTAAAAACAATTCTCGAAAGGTTCAATTCAAAGTGCGAAAGGTACGTCGTGTGATCTGGTAAGGAATTTTGAATTTTGTAACAAAAACTGTGCTGTTTCATGTTGCGCCTTGACGGCGTTCTCTTCCGACCACCGTAAGTAAGGACGTCCGGTCTTGCATCTGAGGGACGTCCCGACGACAAAAGACGATACACGGTCAGCCCCTTGTACGGCGGGGAATTGAATTCACCTGTAGGCCGGTAGCGATATACGGCGTACTTTCCTGTTTAGCGACCTTCTTGAAGAGCTTGCATCTCATCAACGGAACCGGGATTCCCTGAGACACGCGGGCGAGGTCCAGAGATGTTTTCTACTTTGAAAATAAAGAAGGAGGAAAAAAAAGACGAAATCGCTCCTTTTTTAGGTGATTCAACTTCTCGAGTTTGTATATATAAAGTCGAGGTTTAGAAAGCCGGTTCAGTGGTCGAGTGGACGTTGAAGAGTTGATATCGACAAACGTGTAGACGACATGAAGGTGTTTTTGACGTTAGGAGTCGCTCTGGTGGCTCTCGTGGCGCTGACTCTCGGCGCTCCTGAGCCCTTGCCGCAGTACGGCGGCGGACACCACCACGGCGGCGGCGGGTTCCACGGAGGCGGCGGTCACGGAGGTGGCGGACACGGACACCACGGAGGCGGCGGATTCCACGGAGGCGGCGGACACGGACATCACGGAGGCGGCGGATTCAACGGAGGCGGTCACGGACACCACGGCGGCGGCGGATACGGCCACGGTCACCACCACGGCTGATCCACCAAAGTCCGCCCCCTTCGCTCTCCCACCTCAACTGATTCTCCAGTAAAACCACAAAGTTTGTAAATACCTGTGATACGCTTATTTTGAGGCTATTTTACCTTAAATAAAACTGTTTTATTTTATTTTTTGACCAAAAGTTGAGTTTATAATATTTATTTATCCCAAATCACCTGAGAACAAAAAAACATTGCAAATCATTGCTCAAAGGTTTATTATTTTCTGTATAGATCACCCTTCTGTATAGATCACTGGTTCTCCATCAATAGCACCTACCACCATCTGTATTCTCCCTTGACCTTCCCTCTTAAATTTCAGCTTCCTGCGTTCAATAGGAGCGTTACTTATTTATTTTTTATGTTATTGCATTTCGAGGGTTAAGTGGCAACATGACGCATTTTTCCTGAATTTTCAGGACACCAAAAATCGATTTCTGACGATGAATAGGAGGTGAATGAGGACTTTTCATTAGAAATAATGACCAATCTGTTGCTGGTTCTCGTTTACAGGGTGTCCACACTTAGGCTTATCTTTAGGGTTCAGTTCTACGAGGTGTTTCCAACAAAAAATGACTAGGAAATTTGTTTCAGCCCTTTGATTTCTCATGTTTTTCAGTTTGAAGATTTTATTTTCGACCTTACTTCATTAAAATTGTCAAAACTCCAGATATTTACAAAGTAAATTATAATTGGAGGATATCTTTGAAAAGAGGGTTGAATTTCCAAGATATCTATTGCAAAACCAAAATCATTTAGCATGAAACAGTTTGTTAAAATCAAGTCAAAAAGCAAACTTCAACATTTTTTTCGAAACTAGATTAAAAAAAAAAATCAGTTTCCACTCTGAATCTCTGCTTATATTGACAGGTACTTGGGAAAACATGCTCAAATTATCAGATTTTTAACGGACTTTCAATTTTTCATTTTTAAATTCAAATTTGAAGAGTAAATCAAGTTTGAATGCCAAAAAACGTGTGTTTTCAAAGAAAATCGATTGTTTTACGAGGTCACCCTCGATCTGAAGATGACTTGACGACTTGGGTATCATTTCCTAGTTATCCAATGGTGATACTTCCAAATAATTCCGAGTGCTAGAAAGTAGATTTTCCGAAGAAAACCTTAATTTTTTGTACATAAAATACAATTTATTCTTAAATATGGTAGTGAGCATAAAGTAACACCTTTCTACTCAATAGAAACATCATGTCATCGGTGTCATGTGAAATTCAATCTTATGAAACTCCAACAACATCAAGGTTCGGTCGACAAAACATTGCAGAGTTCATACCTTCAGTTCGGAGGTTCTTTTCATTGATCATATTCCATTATTTCTTCAAAAATTTCATTTTCTAGCAGTCAGAATTATATGGAGGTATAACCATTGAATTCAGCGCGAAAAACAGCTATGGAAATCATTGCCCAAAGGTTTATTATTTTTTGTGTGTTTTCTGTGTAAATTTCAACCCCAACCACCAACCAAATGGAAATGAAGGGTTGAAATATTCAATAATGCCCTAGTAGGTAGTAGGTACCTACGGTTGGTAGGGAGGGATGTACACAGAAGGGTGATCTATACAGAAAATAATAAACCTTTGGGCAATCATTTGCAGCGTTTTTTTAACCTACCAACGTCTGGTAGGTACCACTTACCATACCATACTGCCTTCATACCTTCACAATCATAAATAGGGATCTTCATATGGAAATTTGATTATCTTCATAATATGAAGATTATCATAATATATTCCATATTATGGAAATTTGATTACTGGTTGCTAAGGAAGCAAAACTGGATACAACTCGAAGAAACGAACAGCGATCGCGTTTTGGTTAGCTAAATATTCAATGGAGATTAGACCTCTTTTGTGATTCACACTCGTGTTTCTGTTTTATCGAAGGAAAACACTTAAGTACTCATAGGGAGCAAACGGTTTGTCCTGCAGAGCTCCGGGTGGTCTCAAAAATTGTAAAAAATTTAATACTTTTAAAATGGGTGAAAAAACGATACCTTTATTTCTAGAGTTTTCGAGCTAGGGCACTGTTGAAAATTTCAACCCTCAATTTTCACCCCTTAGAAGTGACTGACATCAACCAAAAGCTTCGCGGCACAACTAGACCCCAAATGGAGCCCATATACCAAATTTGAACCAAATCGATCGTTTTGCTAAGAAAATTGCCGCGGAGGGACGGAAATTCTTTTATTGGATTTTCGGATTCTACGTACCTTGAAACGTATAACGTCAAATTTTAAGGGGGGGGGGGGGAGGGGGGTTAATTTTTTTTTGTTGCTCGATTCCAAAGGCTTATTATTGAAAATGATAAACCAAAAACCATCAAAATTTGACGCATCTTAGACTCTTGGAACTCAGCTCAATGAAATCCATGAAACTCATTGATCTACAATCGATCAAGCTCATTGGGCTGTCTAGAATATTCCCTAAAAAGTTACAGTAAATTCGTTAGATTTTGTCCAAAAAGGTAGTTTCGTCTTGAACAGTCGGAAGAAAAAATAAATGTAATTGACAAGTAGAAATTAGGGTAGGCAAAACCCATGAGCTCAGTCCTACGGGGTGAGCGCGACAATATTTTTCCTAGCTGAGAAAAATTACTTTTTATTACAAAATAAGTCATAAGAGAAGCAAGAGACCACGCTGAACGCTTAGGATGAAATTCATGAGACCGGACTGACTTCGAGAATTTTATCTTTCTACTGTCACCGAAACCCAAGCTGTGCGCATTTTCCCACATTCTTGATAGCGCGCTCAAAACTGCAGGGCAAGTGCGTTATCGCAATAAAAAAACTTAATTTTGACTTTTCTTTCCCTACGAAGAACGAATTGAACGCAGAAACTATTGAAGAAACTGCTACAAACAAAAAAGTAGGGAATATGGTGGGAAAATAATCCATAAAAACAATTTTACGTGACCTTCTTTGAACTGTGAAATTGAGTTAGAAGATAGAGGTTTGGAAAATTATCCATAATTTCACTCACACAGCTCAAATTTGGACTACTTTTTTTGGACCAATTTGACTAGCTAATGAACTTAGCCTAGGGTTTAGGAAGAACAATTTTTGTACCAAATTTGGAAAAAAAATATGAAATAATGCGCGAGGTGAGATAAGAGAGTTAGCAGGAAGGCCGCTGGGAGTGCCTGTGTAGAGGACGAGCCGCTGGAGATCCAGACGCCTCTGGAATGAATCGCTAAAATTTTTCTTTGAGCAGCCTGGCTGGAGAAATAGGCGATGAACGCACTTGCCTGTTTGGCGCACTTGGCCTACAGGTTGCAAAATGACCCCCCTACATCATATCTCTGAAATAACTATGAATGTTTGGATGTAGGTATTACAGTGAGTTTTCCTCTGTACTTCGGACTCTTTGTAGGCAAACTTGGGCAGAAATTGCTTCGTTTCTCCTCTGGAAAATTCAATGCGGGAAGACGACCGGCGGGAAGACGAAAAAGTATTTCCCTCGACGCGGCCTCCTCGCTCAACACTAAATTACGCCGTCCTAAACGAATGTTTAATGTTTAGCGAACGCCTGAGGAAAAAAACATAGAACATGCCTATACGAGGTTCCCCCCCACTCCTCGGTCCTAGAGAATTCAGGAGGGAAGGCGATAAATTTTTGAAGAGCGGAGGGACGTCCTTGGCAGGAGGGGTGACTTGTGGGCAAGACAGCGTATGTTTGCATTTATAAACTAATGAATAGAGATGGGGTTGGCACCTGGGCTGTGCCTCACTCAACCTGTTTTTCTTACCCTCTTTTCCTAAGAATGTAATTTCCCGCAACGAGCCCTTTGGGACCCGCCTTCTCCTCCATGTTTTCCCCATCCTCTCCCACGTAAATGATGTCCCTTTTACCCCCGAGCTATCCCGGAGTCTTCGGACGTATTTTACCGGGAAGGGAAAAAAGATCACATTCCTGCTCCTGCACGAAAGTTTTGCAGTTGTGACTACAAATATTTCTTCCGTTTCGTGCAGTTATTTCCAATCGGAAACTGATCGAAGGCCCGAATTAGATTCAGCCACAAAAATTATTTGAGATAATATTTTATTCTGTACGGAATGAAATCAGTAACAATGAAGGGCTACTTCTCAAAGGCTCAAGAATCATAGTTCCGCCAGGAGTCCAAAATTTCATCCTGTCAAGAATTCATGAGGGGCATCTCGGAATAACCAAATGTCAACTAAGAGCTAGGAGAAATGTATGGTGGCCGGGAATGTACTTGGACATCGAACAGACCGTGAAGAACTGTCCACATTGCATCCAAAATTCTGACAACAAACATCAGCCCTTGATACCGAGTGACCTTCCTAAAAGGCCTTGGCAAAAAATTGGGATTGATTTGTTCAAAATTGATGGAGTTTGGTTCATCGTGGCTACAGACTACTACTCTCGATTTTTCGAACTAGCTCAGCTTAGCGGACTGAAATCTTTCGAGGTCATCGTTAAATTGAAAAGCTTCTTTGGACGACATGGGATTCCTGAAGAAGTTCGCTCAGATTCCAAACTGTCATCGGATCTGAATTCGAATCCTTTCGAGAATCATACGGCTTCATCCATAACACGAGCAGTCCTCACTTTGCTCAGAGCAATGGAGCTGCTGAAGCAGCTGTAGAGATCTCGAAAATGCTACTGAAGAAGAGCCCAGAAGACCCATATCTCGCCTTACTAACTTATCGAAACACTCCGCTTTCTAACGGGTTCACACCGAGTGAACTTCTGATGAATCGAAGGCTTCGTGACAGGCTTCCCACATCTCCAAAGCTCCTCGAGGGGAAGCTCAATTACGAAGGTCTACGAGAGAAAGAAGAGGACTATCGTCAGAAGTACAAGAGGAATTATGATGCAACACACAGGACTGGTTTCTTGAGTGATCTGAAAGTGGGAGATATGGTTTGGGTAACAGATTTGAAGAGGCATGGGAAAATAGTGAACATTTGCAAATAACCTCGCTCTTACCTCGTCGAAACCGAAAATCAAGTAGTGCGTAGGAATAGATACCATTTAAAGCCTGCACCGTACAGATCCACTTTAATTATCACGGACCCAGGAACATCCACTGGAAGTCAACCAGGAACATCCACTGGAAGTCAACCAGGACCATCCAGAAGGCTACCCTCAGGGAGGAAGATCACAAGACCTCTCCACTATTTACAGGAGAGGGAAGATGTTTAGTAGATTAGTATCACTATTCGGTAGTAGGTAGTCCGCCTCTACCTCCCTTGATTACACCACCCTAGTTTGTAATCAGTTGACCATGTTGATTAATAAATTCAGTTCCAATTCTACAATCTAGATGTTGTTCTCTCTCTGTTGTACTCTAACTATAATATTATTAATAAACCTCATAAAGGTAGAATAATACAAACCTCCACACCCTTTTCCCCAAAAAAATTTCCCAAATCAGTTCGTCAGAATTTGCCTGAAAACGCACGAACGATCTAAACTTGTGATTCGCTGGAGGACGAAAATACTAAAGATGGGCGAAACGGTTACATTTGCGTATTAGGTTCCACCGTTACCGCTCTGGGTGGGTAATAGGTTCTAATAACCTGTTATTTATTAATAGGTTAATAGGTTACAAGTAGCGCAAAAATCTTCCTTCCTTCTTCTTAAAGTATGCTGAGCTGCTTCAGTCTTATCTCACCAATCGCTACTTCAGAATAAAGCAAGAAGACGCCTACTCAGAGCCAAAGCTAATCAATGCAGGAGTCCCACAAGGGAGTGTTCTTGGACCGCTCTTGTATGTCCGTTATACCAGTGATCTCCCAGAAATTGGAATGAACACCACAGCCACCTTCGTAGAAGATACAGCGATTTTGGCAGTCGAAGAATGTAACACTGAATCCACCAACAAGTTAAATCAATCAATATCCAGCATACAAAAGTGGACAGCAAAATGGAGAATCAAAATAAATGGAACTAAGTCGGTGTCATATCGTCCCCTTCCAGCCAGAAGGGCGAATATAGCAAAAACGCACTTCTCGAGTTTTAGATATGGGTTTTTTCGTTTTTTTCTCCTCTATTCAAATTTGAAAAGCGCGCGAAGATCCAACCAATCAGGAAGAAGATATTTGAAGTCAAAGAGAAAACGTTTGGGGCGAATATGACAAGTTGACAGCCAGAAGGGCGAATATGACTGAAATCTAGGATAAAACCCTCAGAAGTAGCCTTAAAAACGTTGCTGTCCACTCTTATTTGTAGCCCAGACCACCGAAAAAGTGGTTCACATCCTGAACACTCTCGGAAAAGACCAGCGGAATAATGTGAGAAGGTTATAAACGCTGTCAGTGTTTTACCGGTAGTTGCCGTCACTTCTAGCAGCCAGTTGCCGAATGTAAAACTTTAATTTTTTCCGAATTTCGTGTTTTATTAATCTTTCTTTGCTTAAAATGGATGAAGAAGAAGCAGTTGAGGTCTACGATATTGTCGATGGGTGTCTTGTGCAGTGTTTTACAGAACAGCTTTTCTCTGCAGAACAGCTAGACCCTAATACTCAAGGTTTGTGACTAATTGTTTATTTGCTTCAATCTCAGATGTAGGTAGGGGGTTTTCAAGTCATAGTGCTCAATTGGGCAAGTGCAAATAATTTTAATCATGTGAGTTACCAGTGATTACTTCTTCTATTGTGATTACTTCTTAAAAAAATTAAAGAAAAGTTAAATTTTTGTTCTTAAACCTCCCTTTGGCTACATTTCAATCCTGTGTGGGCTGCATTTTTAACGAATGACACCAGGATGACTGTGTACCTATTGTATATATTTATGAAAGTACCTTTTTTCCAAAATGATCCATGCAGGTATTTTTAAGCCCTGCCTAGCTTTGAATTGCTGACTTACAGTTCGGTAGTAACATTTAAAATTTGAGGATGTCCATGATTGTGTTTACTTTCCTGCTTTGAGTAGGTAATGGAAATAAATGGGAACAGGGGACAGGGGAATAGGGGTTCAGAACAATAAATAACTTCACAGGCAGAAGGGCAAATACGACTATAAAATGGAGCGATGTTGCAGCGAAAGGGCGAATATGACTAGAGGTATTGAGCCAGTTTACAGCAAAAAGGCGAATATGGCATACAAATTTTGTTTTTGAGGCATAACTTATTTTGAATTGGTGTTAGAATAAATGCAAGCATATCAATAGAATCTGCTTAGAATACAGGTGTTATTCTTACCAAAAACATACTAGTTGGTTTAGAATTGAGAGTCGCTAGAGGAAATCGCGATTTCCCAAAAATTTGGGTTGTGCTGTATACGCCCTTCTGGCTGAACGGGGACGATATGAAACATGTCGATTTCACTAACAAGAGAATCGAGTATATTCCGGTACATTTCATGGGAAAAGTTATTCCGAATGCTAATGAAGCCAAATACCTAGGCATTACACTAGACGCCAAACTTAGGAGGAAAGCCCATGTCAAAACATATTGTTTAGTAATGCATGCATTCCAGGGGACGTCCCATTGGATAAGCATTAGATCAGTTAACCAGTTGGTAAGCGATAAAACTGTTTCACTGGATGTAATTTGGTTAATTAGTTTAGGCAAGAAATACTGACCCCCCCCCCTCACCATTATCTACCAAAACATTTCTAGCGGCATGGGAGCCTCGAATCTGAAGAGCATTTTAAAATACATGATCTACGATACCCAACATGCGATTTCGAGTTCACCCCCCCCCCTTCCCACACCAATGGTGCCAGTCTGGCACCAAAGCGGGAATACGTCGTAACATTGAACTTTCATCTATTAGTTTTAGTAGGCGGGCCGTCGAGGTTCACATCCGTATTCAAGGTGAAACACAAAAAAAAAAGAAAAAATCACTCAGCTGATCAGTGACCACTCAGGCGCCTTCAGCATTCTCCATTGACCCTGCTTCTCAAATTTCAGCTTCCTGCGTTCAACAGGAGAGAAAATGGCCTTGGAGCTCACTCAGCTGATCAGTGACCATCTTGGTACAACTAGACCCCAAATGGAGCCGATATAACGTGGTAACTAAGAAATCGGTCCGTGGTAACTAAGAAAAATAAGCGTTGCAGATTTGCGTGTCGGAATTCACAGAATGACCCCCAGCCCTAAAACATTAAACATGTTAAAAAAACACGAAATATGCGGTTTATGGTGTCCTGGCACCACGGTGGCACCACTATTAGTTCCATGGTGGTACAGAGAATAATTCATGAAAATACGGAGGTATAATGAGAATTTTTCCTCAATTTCAAAGGCTGTGTACAATTAGTAAGCAGTAAAGGAACCGAAATATTGAAAAAACGGATATTTTATGAATGTTATCCCCCACTTGCCCCCTTCCCTTGCGAATTTTGGTACTCTGGTGAAATTATGTACAACTCGGAAGTTATTTGAGTCAAACAAAAAAGAAACACACAAATCGGTTGGAAATTGAGGCCTGGGCAGAGTTTACAGGATTATGCCCGCAAACGCACGTTTTTTAAGCATTAACCCCCCCTTTCCCCCCCTTAAAAAGCAAAATTCAAAATTTCGGCGCCGTAGTGCACAACTAGATAGTTTTCCACGTCGAACAAAAAAAGAACCAGGAAAATCGGTTGAGTACTAAGGCCTGTGCAGACGACACAAGATTTTGTCACACACACACACACACACACACACACACACACACATACACACACACACACACAGACATACACCTATGGTTTTTTTCGCGGATTTGGATTCAGAATGGTCTAAAACGGATTACTGTGTGGTTATTTTTTTTCTGTTGAGTGTTGTCCAACTTCACCCCAGATCGATCGCATAAGGACGCCCAAGTCTTACTGTGGGACGTCCTAAAAAAAGAAGGAAGAACTCCTTCTATGTAAGTATATCTGTCTACAAAGCCTCAAAAAAAAGAAGGAAGAACTCCTTCTATGTATGTATATCTGTCTACAAAGCTATGTAAGTATATCTGTTTACAAAGCCAAATAAAAAATAAATAAAAAAAACTCCTTCTAAAATTCAGAAAAATGCATTGGCTAATGGGGAGACGGTCGAAGTTGTCACTCCATCCACATTGTATAACCAAGTCATTAAACCAGTCTGGACATATGAAGCTTAGCTTTGGGGCTGTACGGCTCAGTCAAATCGAGACATCATCCAAAGATTCCAGAACAATGTGCTAAGAACGGTGGTCAATGCACCATGGTACTTTCGAAACGAACGTCTCCATCATGAGCTTCGGATCTAAACAATAAACGATGCTATAAAGCGACAAGCTGTGAGACACCTACAGCGGCTAAGATGTCACATCAACGAGGAAGCTGTCCAACTCCTTGATACAAGTGATATCATCAGAAGATTGAAGCGAACCAAACCACTTGACCTAGCTTACTTGTGAAGCAGTGAAGTGAAACATCCACCATAATCAACAAAACTCAGTGATGTATCTTAGTTTTGAATATAAGTCCATATTTTCAAAATAATATTGTTAATAAGTAATACTTGGTGCAATAAAGAATATTGAAAAACAAATTAATAGGTTACTATCTCAGGGACCTTCTCACAAGCTCATTCCAACATACCATTCCAAGGTATCGTTTCTTTGATTTCTACCTGTACTTTTCGTTCCCGACCGTTCGTTTTTTTTTTTTCTTCTTCTTCTTCTTCTTCTTCTTCTTCTTCTTTATTGGCTTCTATTTAAATTACAGCCCTTCTGTACAATGTATCATTTTCCTTAGGGATTAGTTGGCAATTTACACTGATAGATACTGAGATACATTAGGTAATCACTTCATTAAATATATATTTCGATCTTAATTAGAAAGTTGAAAGTAGCTGTCTGGACTTGTGGAATGGTGTGTGGTGAAGAAGCGAGAGTGTCAACGTTGAATGAATGGGGGATATGAGCGCCAATTTCGTGGAATAGATGGATTCGTGCTGCTGAATAGCTAGGGCATTCCAAGAGGATGTGAGTTATTGTTTCCAAAGTTCCTGGCCAATGTGGGCAGTCCGGAGATTCAATCAAGCCTTTCAGGAACTTTGAGTGTCCTGTGTTGCTGTGTCCTGTCCGTAATCGCGTAATAGTGGTGAAGAAACTCTTTGGTTTCGGATCTGTCGATGGATCGAGTTTGTGGAACCATGGTTGGCGGTTTAGGTTAGGGAAGAGTGATTTGTACCTGTTTCCGCCGTTGTACGAGGCAAATTCTTCCTTCCATATTTTGCGAGCATTAATCGTGATTTTCCTCTTGAGGTCAGTAGCATGCGTTTGGGGTGGGTTCGGGTAGCTGTAACGCATTTTTTGCTTCGGTGTCAGCCCTCTCATTTCCTGGTATTCGGTTATGTCCTTTCAACCAGCAGAAAATCGCTCTTTTACCCTGGCTTGTCAGAAGCTGTGTAGTGTTGAGGATTTCGTATTCGAAAAATGTCAGGCGTTTGGTAAGGTTGAACTGACTTGATTTTTGGGTGATACTCTTGGAATCAGTCAGGATCACTACCTGCTGGTGGTCCGTGCAGTGCTCCATAAAGTGGTTTAGAGCTATCATGATCGCTTGAGCTTCTGAGGAATAGATTGAGCCATGATTCCAAGATCGACAATGACCAGTTGTGTCGGTAGTGGCATCATAGAAGGCGCTTGCTGATTTTCCATCCTGTAGGGATCCATCCGTATATATGACATGGCTGTTTGGCCATCTTTCTTCAATTTCTATTTCGTGAATTCTTTCTATTTCACGAGGTGGTGCGTTCATTCGTCTCAGGGCTGTAGTTGAAGGTGGGCGTAGGATCATTTGGTATGGTAGGATGAATTTTAGTGGTTGAGGAGATGTAGATATCCATCTTGTGTCTAGGAGTGGATCTCTGAAGCTTTTGGCTAGGAGAGGAGATGGTTTTTTTGACCAATAAGGTGAGATTAGGTCGCTTATGGCGAGTTCTCGGATTTTTGAGAAGCCAAGGGGGTTCGTGGTTGTAGGAATTCACTGTATATCGATCTGAAAGGACTTTTCTTCTCAGGTGTAATTCGTTTGTTCATCATGTTATATTGTTACTTCATTCCAAATTATCATTCCGTTGATCTTTAGTTTCCGTTTCCTACCTAAGTTGAGTTTCCTATCAAGTTATTCCCGACATATTTACGTGTCAGTGTATTTCCCCTCATTTTCGATTGAAAAACTCAAGCTATTGTTCTGACTCCACACATTTTGAAGCCTTCCCTGAAACGTTATTGAATAACAGGGTTATTTTGGTAATAGGTTCCAAGTGGAACCTATTAAGAAAACCCATCAAGAAAACCTATTAAGAAAACCCATTAAGAAAACCCAGTAACAGGTTATTTTTAACTGTTACGTTAAATACCGCCCATCTCTAGAAAATACCTACTTATCAGTGGCATTTTGTATTTGGGAGTGTTGGTAGTGGCGGAAATGCATTTTTCTGGTTTTGACATTTTATGTCTTTACTTTGGCATTATATTTATATGAATTTTGTCAAATTAATTTGAACTCAATTTAAACTTGAGGCAAATTAATTTAAAATGTCGCTAATCCCTTACATTTTGACAACTACTCGACTCCTTGTACGACTTTTTCACTTCTATAAAGTTTAATAAATGTTTTTTAAAAAGTGGATTTTTCAAGAAAACCTTAATTTTTTGCGCATAAAATATCCTTTTTTTTTTAGATATATGGTAGTAAGTTACACAGTAACACTTTTCTAGCAGTCACAATTATTCGCAAGTACCACCATTGGATTCAGCGTGAAAAATTACATAGGAAAAATGATACCAAACTCATTCATACTCAGTCATCTTGAGATCGAGGGTGACCAGGACCATACACTGCGTGAAACACTTGATTTTCTTGAAAAACACACGTTTTTGACAATAAAACTTGATTTACTCTTCCAATTTGAATTTTAAAAAGAAAAATTGATAGACCGTTGGAAAGCTGACAATTTGAGCATGTTCCAAAGCCCATTAAACATCAAAATGGGTAGTGATTCTGAGTGGAAACTTTGATCAAATAAGTCCAATTTCTACACATTTTAAAGTTTGATTTTTTACTTGGTTTGAAAAAAAAAATTAAAGGATTTTGGTTTTGCACTAGATAGCTTGGAAAATTATCGCTCTTTCCAACAATATCCTCAAATTTAGATTTACTCGGTATAAAACAGGAGTCATGACAGTTTTAATGATCAAGGTCAAACATACGAAAAAAAAATCTGGAGATTGAAAGAAACTTGAGAAAACATGGGGTTAAAACACAGTTACTAGGAGACATTTATTGTTGGAAATACCTCGTCGAATTAAACCCTGAAGTTATGCTCAACTTAAATGTAGACAACCTGTCTTCAAAAAAAAAAAAAAAAAAAACTTACCAAAATTAAGATATGATTGATTATCCATAACCCCGATTTTTGTTTATATATAGAATAAATCTTTTAATTCAACCACATTTTGACACAGTTATGAGTTTGTAATGAATATTGCATTTTGTTTGGTAACTTTAGAACCCGCCTGAGAAGTTTTATAATAAACTTGACGACGAATATGTCATTTTGAGTAGTAATTCACTTGATTGTTTGTCGATTTGGGGTAAAAAGACCTATACCTACTTACTAAATTTTCTGGAGCATGAAAATCCGAAAAAATGGTCACTTTTTGAACATATTGGTTAATTATTTTCAACTAGCTGAAAAGCCTACTAAAAGTAGGCAAAACGCTTCTTCCGACTCTCCCCGCATCCCACTCTCTCCGGCTCCTCCCGCCTCCGATTCCCCCCCTCCCGCCCCTCCGACTCGTCCCACCTCCCAAGACCCCTCCGTGCATACGTACGTACGTACGTACGGTTGGCGTTTTATTATATTAGATAATGACCCTTTGGAATCGTTCAAGAAAAATTATTTTTTTTTACCCCTCCCTCAAAATTTGTTGGTTTACGTTTCAAGGTACGTAGAATCCAAAAATCGAATAAAAAAATTTCCGTCCGTCCGCCGTACACGGCATTTTCCTTCCCATGGAAAGTTTAAAAAAAAAAAAAATGTTTGTGAAATCTTACTTTTATTCCCATGGACCGATTTTGATGCAATTTGGTATGTGGGCCCCATTAAAGGTCTAGTTTTGCCAGAAGCTTTTGTTTGATGTTAGTCACTTACTTCTAAGGATTGAAAAATCAGAATTGAAAATTTAAAAACGCCCTAGCTCAAAAAATGTTGATGTAAAGGTATTGTTTTTCCATCAGTTTAAGATAGTATTGAATGTTTGGAATCGAAAGAGACCACCCGGAGCTCTGGAGGACCAACTTTTCGCTCCCTATGAGAACTTGAGGGTTGGACTTACGATAAATCAGAAACACGAATGTGAATCGCAAAAAAGACCTAATCTCCGTTCAAATTTTAACTGAACAAAATGCGATCGCTGTTTGTTTCTTTGAGTTGTACTCAGTCCTGCGTCCTTAGCAACCAGTAATCAAATTTTCCAATAATTAGGGCAACCTCAACTCACTATTTCTTTGAACTGAGTGTGAAGTGTTCATTTCTTCCAAATGAACTCGATTGTGAAGTAGGTAGTACCTATGGTAGGTAGGTAGTATCTTTGTTTGGTAAACCCGTATTCTTTGCAGACGAGTGATCTATATAGAAAAATAATAAACCTTTGTGTCATAATTTTGCAGGGTTTTTGAAGACTGAAATCAATCTGAGAGGTGAGAAAATATTATCATGGGCTGTTTTCGTTTTGTGCCCTGTCATCCCTAGTTTTATCCGACTCTCCACATTGTTACCCACTTGAGGAAATTACACTTTGTAAACTACCCCGAAATCTCCCCTTCTTTCGCGTTTACAGTCTTCCTAAAAAAGGCCATCTCAAATTCTGCCTGGCCGCCATTACAGAGGGCAAGGGGGGACATTTTAAGGATTCGGACGCGTCACATATACGAAGAAAAATGTTTGCGGAGTGGATGTTTGCCTTCCTGGTAAATATAGATAAGGGTGGGTTTACTGGGGTATACAAGGGAAGGAGGGGGTTGAAAATAACCCCTGTTTTATATCGAAAGGCATCAAACATTTACGTTGGGCCTTTAGCGGCCAGACCCCCCACATACAGCTGGACCCCATTTTTCCCTTGTTCCCTCTTCTGTTATCTTTCAAATCCCCTTTTTCTCATATTTTCCATAATAATTTTCATGGCTACTGTGGTGAAATAATATTTGCTTCCGCAGTATTTTTCAAGAAGCGTTTAGTGGCGGTACTTTCAGGCACGTTATTGGTATGTAGTACGGCGGTACACTGCCATCAGTGGTAGACATCCTGTCTTCTTTCTCTTAAGATGTTCCTTGGAACGAGGTTGAAATATCGCTTCTCATGAAGAAAGCTGAGAAACCTGGGTGGAGTAGATGGAGATGCAGATGCAGATGGAGTCATCAATGAACAACTGGAGACCTCAGACTGGTTGAGGAATAGAAGACTTTATTGGCATTTGCAATAAGTTGACCTCAAAAATAGCGCCCAGTGTCTTCGGGCACCCCAAAACTCCCTCAATGCATGACTTTTGGTAGCAGACTCCACTGACAAACGACTCGAATACTTAAAATGGGGATGCAGAAATGCGTTTTCAAATCTTTCTGATGAAGTTTGGGTGTCCTAAGCTTAGAATATGAGTTTACACAGCCAAGAGCTCATCAAAAAACCATGGAAAAACAAATCGAGACGTTTTAAGCTGACAATGTCTGGTGAAATTTTCGATTTTGAGGCTTTGTTTCTGTTATGCTCTTCGTTTCTGTAATGTTCGATATACGACTTGAACTCTACAAAGTAAATCAAAATATATTTTCAAACTAATTACTCATTTTTAGCAGAAACTGAAAGAGATAAGTGTTCGGAGGAGCATTCTAGTGTTCAAGGTATTCAAACAATTTTTAAAAAATCATGGGCAAATGACATCTATTCCTCCTACTTCCAACGTCCTACACCTCGTAAACATACCAACTTCACTTTGTTATGAGAAATCTCTGTTGATAATTCAACATTGGAGCATCGTAGTGTCCTATAAAGACAACGGTAAATCCGTTGTCAGGTGGAAACTGGTTCAACAGGACCCCTCAGATCTGGTTGTCAGCCTGAGGACAAGAGGTGAACTACATCCGTGGACCCCTCTGAGGGGATCACAGGTCAAACCTCTGATCCCGAGGTGACAAGAAGGGTCAAGTAAACAGCTTCAGGCTCGATCCAGAGCGGTGGAAGCTGACTCTCGATCCTGCATCTCATTAGCCGGTCAATGGCTGCTTCACTTCTGGCGTGAAACCCTTCACGGACGAGTTTCAGGAGAAACTTGAACTGACTTGACGACTCGCCGATTGCGAACTTCATCGCGAATCTCATCAGTTCACAAGACTTTTCCATTAATCCATTTATTACTATTCGAGGCGAGGATGAGGCACAACATGCAAACGACATTAACCCTCTGTGAGCGCCGTAAGTTATTTTGATTGTATGGGAATTTCACAAATTTAGATTTTGATCGATCCGCTCATACCTTTATCTGACTAAATATACCTAGTGAGAAAGAGGACATTCAACAGGGATCAGATTGACCTTTTGTTCCCGGATGATGGCAAGAAGACGTCTTTTTTATACAGACCAACCTACTGACTTCAACTTTAGTGGATTCTTAGTTTCTATCTTAAATAAACAGGATAATTTATCTCATTCATTGGATGTAATCATAAAAAATATTCATCGAACATTTTTCAGCACTGATAATGGCGAGTAAGTTTGCCGAAATGTTGGTTATAGAACTTTGAATTTCTATTCATCATTTGCACAACCACAAAGATCTCCTACTTTTACTGCAAGTAAGGATGAACATTTTTGGTAAAAATGAAAAAGTCCGCTAAGTAGGTTGGTCAGTACAGCTTTCTCACGAAGAAAAATTGGTCACATGAAATATGGTAATAGAAAAATGATCGTAGTAATCAGCACTAACAAACTACCTCAGGTAAAACATGAACTTCATGATAAAAGAGGGCGGTATTTTGGAAAAATAGTTTTACCTTGGTCGAGAAACTGTTCAAACAGTTCTGGAACGCAAAGTGCGGGTGAAAATTTTGATTTCGATAAAACTAATTTTTTTTGCAACTTCGAAGATGAGGAAGCAAAAGACTTGCTTGGTTCCCAGCTAGAGCTAGATAGAAACCAATGAATTGTTTACAAATTGTCTGCTATCAGACCCCACTTTGGAAATCAATGAATTGAAGAAGATAGGCATCAACAAACATCTGCTACTTCTGCGTAATGGAAATGGACGATACCGAACATACAACGTGAGCTACTGTGGAGCACTGGGTCGAATCAGGTACTCAATCCTTGGAAGATATTTCCTATCTCCTGATATCATTTCTAAGATGACTCACACAGATGTTCTCTGCTTTGCTAGAAACTTAGGCTAATGCTGTCAGGAGGCATTGTCCAGTAAATACTTCTTGGTTGCAGTGGAAGGAGTCTCATTTCCAGGAGTCCTGATTTAAATTAAAAAGTCTGAAACACTATTGTAAAAATAAGACCAAAAAAGAAAGACTATTTTTGGTGAATTGAAAAAAATTCAACAACTTATCCCCTTCTTCATTTTCTTTTCGGCGCACGTTAGATAGGGTCAATCTGTTACCATGAAACTTTTTCTCCTTTCCTGTGAGTTTCACGTGAAACAAGACATCATCGTGGCTTTTGACGGCAACCATGGTTGAGTCCAGGTTGCAGTTTTGGGCAGAGCACTTCCGCTTGAGGTCAAACAAATGAGGTCAAATGAGGTCCAAATGAGGTCAAACACCCAAACCCAATCACCTTGCTTGAAGGGTTGAACCGGGGGCCTTGGAACAAACTTTCCTTCTGAGTTTGCATCTCAACCCGGCTTCCTCTTGTGCGAACTTCCTCATTTTTTCCACGTTAGCGTGCAGATCTGTGCTGGCACTCGGAATAGTCCTTGGAACTTTTGGATTTTTTTATATATATAAATGAAGTAGCACATTTAGATTTACCTAACTCGAAATTATATTTATTCGCTGATGACACAGCAGTACTCTGTGAAGGTGACACTTGGGAAAACGTTTTCAGCAACGCCAATCAGGTAATAAATCAAGTAGGGAAATGGTTTCACAAGAGTTATCTCACATTGAATGCTAACAAGACCAAACTGATAGTTTACGGAGGAAATAAGGCACAAATCGAGGAAAAACACTTGAAAATCATCCTGCACTCTTGTGTAGAAGATCAAATATGCTCATGTGATTCGATAGAAAGAGTTGCAAGGCATAAGTATCTGGGGCTAGTTCTGGATGAAGAGCTTAAGTGGAAGCCCCATATAGACTATATCCATGATAAGATTAGGATATATATATGTATTCTACAATGTTAGACACACGCTCCCGAAGCAAACAATAAAACTTATATAATATATAAGCTATACTGCAATACAGATTGCAACATGGTATAATATTATTATACCATGTTGCAATCTGTATTGCAGTATAGCATAATAGCATGTGGAGGAACGTATTCCACCCATATAAATAAGTTACATGTTCGGCAGAAAATTATCATAAAAATGATGTTGTCATTACCGCGTAGGACCCCTTCCGTAGATCTATTTGATATTGCTAAGGTATTTACTATCAGACAACTTTACCTGAAAAATCAACTATTGCAATTCTTTAGGACACCTAACATAATTGAAGTTTCTCGAAGGGATCCAAAATACGATACTAGATTAGCAGGGAATGTAATTGGCCCTAGACCTAGACTGACTCTGACAACGCACAGCCCGATCTTCATTCTACATTAAATGTAACAAATTTTGTTACACCGAGAAATTGTTTGTAGCATGAAAAGTCCCCAGAAGTTCACTAGACCAAAATACAAAAAGCAAGTGTTAAGTTGGCTAGTTACAGAAGGGGGCTTTAGATGCGAAAGGCTATTAAACAGCATATATGCATAGGAGACTATTTAAGTTAAGAGATTATTAAAGTTAGAGAATATTAAAGTAAGTTAGTATATGTTGGAGATTATCAAAATGCGTCCTTAATTCTTTCCAATCATGTATTGTTTATTAATTTACTTATTACTGTAATTGTATAGTAGACATCACTTTATTTACCGATATGGAGCGATTTTGCAAAGACACCCCCCCCTACAACACGGGCCGAGCCTAATGTCGGGTAGGAAATCTGAGCAAATTGCATCCCTTCATGCATTCATATTATTGTAAAAGTGTAAAAAATGGCGAAAATAAACATATCTATCTATCTATCTAACTCTCGTAACGAGCTCACCGTCTAATTGCGCTTGCGTCTGATGGGGCGTTTCTCTGTACTCGTCAGGAAAATGTTGATACTCCCGTTCCTCTGGAGGCTATTTGCGAACCAATAAGTGGAGCCGTCCTTATCAACCCGTCCTTATGTACCGTCAACAATTTCCCTTATTCCATTTTTCTTTAATAGGTGGACGAAAACTAAATTTTCCATTGTTGTACATAATCGAAAAGTATATGAGATTGCTGTGTGTTGGTACATTTTGTACCTAGAGAATTTAATAAATGTAGGTATTCAATATGACAATGAAATCTGAATTACCTAATCGAACTAGGATCACGTTGAACTCTCTGGAAAAGACTCCGGCTCTTCGAACTCAATTTCCCGTCCGCGAAAAGGAGGAGAAATGCCCTAGAAGAAGAAATACCCTAGGATAGAGGCACATAACGAAAGAGGTAATTCAGGCCAGAAAAAGTGGAGAAGGAAGAGAAGGGCTCGTGAGGTGTACAATTTATTAGGTGGAAGGGGCGAGGGTAAGGTGGGCTTAGATAAATCCCACGTGTGGAGGTGGGGTGATGGTAAGGTGGGATCTTCAGCCTCAAGACCAGGGGATCACGAGTCACATTAGGTACTGAGATCACCGCTCCTTATTTATGTGTCCTTTTGTCCTTTTACTATACTCACCTTCGCACCTCCTTATTCTTCTTCTCAGAGGCCATCTTCCCTGATAATCTTCTTCTTCTTTTTTCGCCCTCTCGTTCCCCTTTACAGAGGATCAGGCGGAAGGAAGATTTAAGACTCGAGGAAGACAGCGAGTTTCCTTTTGTGGGGTATTGCTTCCAAACATACTTTGTGGAGGATTCACTGGCCTAATTCTGTATATAGAATGTTCTAGGCTAAAGCCCTTTACTAGTAAAGGTAAATGATAAGACCTGGACACAAATCCTTCCCAATTGGATAGTTGGTGCATTAATCCTCCAGACAAAAAATTAACTACACGCATCTCAAGCGAAGTGGCACGTCTGATTCCTGGGCTCATTGAATCAGTTAGTGTAAAATGAGCATCCAATTTTTGGTAGGGACATACAATACTTACTATATGCAATATCTACCACATACAATTATTGGTACAATAATGCTTCCTACCTACAATTATTTGCACTAAAATACTTTCTATAAAGGTACAATACTTGAATACTACATACTATACTTACTAATTAATAACTACAATAATACTAATTACAAACAATACTTACGAAATACCATTATTGGTGCAAATTATACTAATTACAAAAAACACTTTCCAAATAAATACTGTATTATTGGAACACCAATAATATACATGAACGTTACAATTAAGTTGCTAGTTTTCCTATGTTCAGTAATAACATCACGATTGATGTCGATCGACTCAAATATTTTGATACTCTCTCAGAATTTCCGTTCTGATTGCTATAAAATTTATCAGCAAAATCTGATGCATACTTGGTGGGAAATAAAAATGTTCAAAGGAAATCAAGTTCGTTATGTTTGAGGGTGTTCAGATGGTACTTTTGGTTTATTCGCACAGTTTTGATGATGGCAAGGAGTTTTACGTTCTTTTTCTTTTTCCAACTGATTCAAATGCGATGGAATGCCTAAGAAATAGTTTTGGAGCCTAAATCAAACAACCATCCAAATCTGAATTGTCTTGAACTATTGTGAAATGAGATATTGTTCCTAGGTAGTTAAGAGGAATTCACTCTATCCGTTAGTCAATGAAACTCGTAGAGGACTGACTGAGGACTGACCCGCACAGATCCTGAAAATTCAATTTAAATTTTGAACAATTTTTTTTGGAATGTATGTAAAGTATTTAATGTACCATGGCTGAATTTTAATAAAAACTATAAATTATTTATGTAACAATGTAACATTTATTTAAAATGTATTATGGTTGAGTGTTAATAAAACTATGCAAAAAAACTATTTTTTGTTAATCATCAATCCTCGTTTAAGTTTAATACCCCTAAAAATGAGTTAAAATAAATCAGTAGGGCCTATTTCTTTAAGTCTATTTTTCTGTAGACACCTTTAACGAAAATGATCGAAAACATCTGAAGTAAGAGGTACAAACAATAACAACCTGGAACCTCTTTTGCACTTAACCAACATTGTTCGAAGGCCTTTTTCCTCATCGAACATTATTCATGAGTCGAAAATAAAAACAAGTAACTTTCATGCGTAACCATATTAGAAAACCGACATCATTGTCAAGCTTACCTAATCAAAGAGAACTTTCACCTGACAACTATGGGATTTTTGGGAAGTTTCTAGTTTAAAAGAATCCGTTTGTTACTCAGGGCATTAAAAAGTAGCCTAACGCGTTCTTTCGATCTCAGTATAACCAATTATATGATAATAGTTCTTATTCAGTTTTTTTCTCGAAATTTTTATGATAATCTTGTGAATTCTGGAAGCATCTCACCGTCCTGAAATGCGTGATACGTTGTTATATAAATCACATTTGATGTAAAAACAAATCGTCATATGCGAGTAGAATGCTGTATTTGTTGTATAGATAGGTAAGTCGATGGAGGGGGTGCAGGCAAAAGGTACTTATCTGACGGCATTGGAACAGGTCTTCCAGATCTCACTTCCATTCCTGCAATGTCGATTCCTTTCGGAAGGGAGGAGTAGATCGAACTCATCTCAATTTGAAACGGTCCTGATACTGAAAAGCTTCACAAAAAGAGGGAAAGCTCAAGAAAAGAGGAGGGAATGTTGATATACAAGGTCTACGTGCATTAGGGAACCATCCCGTGTAAATGTTTAAACAGTTCCTTCGGAAGGAAGAAAAAAGGGCGTATCACGTAACCCTAAGCCGGACAGGGGGCTTAAACCCGGCTATCAGAGATCGTAGGTTTGTATTCAAAGGGAGGTTCCCTCGTGCTCGGATGCCATACCCAGTATCCTGACGACAGGGGAAGCATGCCAAGTGGATGGTTCCTACACCGTTACCGATCAGAATCCCATACCCTTCACGGGAGGATGAACTTCCAGTCTTTTCGAAGCACCTCAGTCGGACTTGAAGTCGTATTTGCATCTCCAAGGCGACAATGTTCAGCTCTAAGCGATCTTTTGAAACCGAGTGGGGAGATTCGTATTCACGCTGAAGACATTTGGCGATCCCATAGCCGACTTGTAGGAATCAAAGGAATTCTTCTGGTTCACTCCGAAACTACCCACAACTTCTTACTATTGTCAGGAGTGTGAGTGCTTTCGTCAAACTGTCAGTTTCCGCCTTATTTTACAAAGTGTATTAAGACTCCCAATAAACTTAATTTTATACTACATCTTGGAGAATTTTATAAATCATCATGGGAATAATCGCTATGGAAATAGTACCTGTAACTATTTTAGCACCAATAGGGGTTTTTTTATGTAGAGATTTTCATCTTATAAGATATTCGTTGGATAGGCATGGTTTTGGGGAATTTCGCAAGTGAAGATTAGGGATGGGTATCGTTATAAAAGTATCGATATTTTGTATCGATACTGTATCGTATCCGAGTATCGATATCCCAAGTATCGTTAGGCATGAGTATCGATATTTTAAAATATCGAGTATCGATACTTTAGTGTCACAAACTATCAATGTCATCCAATTTTCTCAAGAAAAATAATTTTTTCAACAACTTTTATTCATTTTTCACTATTAAGAGTCCAAGCAGAGTGATTTTTTCCATGATATAAACATTATTTGTGCAACCAAAGAGTAATGACCCAAAAGCCTCTCTATCTTCTTTATTTTTTAGCCATTATGTTGAATTTTCCGGGGAACAGTATCGATATTCGATATTTAGAAATATCGGATCCAAAGTATCGATATCCAAAAATATCGGATAGTGCAGTACCGATACTAAAATATCGAGTATCGGTACAAAAGTATCGATATTTTGAAATATCGAGTATCGATACCCATCCCTAGTGCAGATAAGATCTCAAATAAACAATAATTATAGAATAATTATTAGAATAATTGTCTATGATTATTCATTATGAAAAAAAATTTTAGTCAAGGCAAATTCGACTATGCTGCCTAAAAAATATGCATATCCTGAAAATGGTTTCAACCAAAATAAGATATATTCTGAGTTGGCAACGGTTTCTGAGTTTGTTGTGCTTAACTTTTGAGAGCCAAATTAATACCAAATAATCATAACAGTCAATTAATCACGAAAATAATTTTAGCCAGAATTCACCACTCCGAATACTTTCGAGTTTTTATTTTTATCCCTGTGTAGGACTGAATTTGTAAAATTGAGATGAGATTTCAAGTGGATCAAAATAAGTGCTCGTAGGGGAAAGTTGTTGTAAATTAGTTGTAGAATCGATTCTTGATGTATTGCTGGTTGGTTTCCGAGGCTGTTTTACCCTCAAGCATGAGTATTTGTTGTGGTTCGAATATCGCATAGGAGAGGCGCCGTTTGGACGCCTTTGAGGGTTTGCCCGTTGAAATGGTTTCCCGATGTGGTGGTAGGACTGACCATTCGTTTTATTGTATAAATACAACCAACTGGTTTTAGTCGCAACACCTATATATCATGACTCCTTAGAAATGGCACAGTTTACATAAAAACCTCCGAAAATTGCGTTTTTGTTGCAGTTTAGATGAAATGCAAAGACTGAAACATGACCATACTATGTGCAATATCATAAGGTTTTAATGGTAACTGGAGCATTCAAACGAAGATCTTTCAAACTAATATAAGTACGAGTAAAACGTGTTTCAACACCGCTCACCGGTTAACCGTTCGAAACAGATTTTTTAAAAGCAAAAACTCGAAGATGAGAGTAGTTGATCATCCCCTTTGAAAAACGTATTTCTTACGTTTTCATCGGTTCTTGGAAACCTCTCGAGACTGAATATCGCCCTCTCCTTCTATATACACTTATATCCCTACATTCTGTCCCCTTCCCTGTATATACCCCTTCTATCTGTACCCTCTCTCCTTCTCCTCATCTTATATACAACTCCTTGTCTGGTCCGTATTAACTTGGCTTCATCCCTCCGTTCGCTACAAATTATTCGGCCGGTGAACTGTTTGATGGGGAACCAAGGCGGGTTTCCCTTCGGATGAATGAACTCCAATATCGAAGCATCGGATTTTTTTTCTTCCAGACTTCCCATCGATCCTCCAACTCCACGATTTTTCCTTCCTTCGCGCCACAGAGTTTTTCTGCACTCAAAAATTTCCATGCACGACTCAAAGGAGGCTTGGTATTCGTGGAGTGGCTCAAACCCATTCGGATGCACCACATTCGAATTTTAGAGCTTTGTGAACTACTTTGGTACAATATCAGTTTGTGTAAGGTGCACTCATTCACCAGGGCATATCTCAGTAGTGAAACAACTTCTACATCGTCTTGATGTTTGTAAATTTAGAAAAACAATGCCACGGACAGGAATTCTACTGCAGATGTTATTGTTGGCATCTGTCATAATTATGGTCATGGTAGGTATTGATCATGGTAGGTATCCTGTATAAGTCCTCGAAATAGTTTCTTATTTCTTTCATCCAGTGCCGTGATATTGTAAAAAGTTTTTTAGCAACTGATATAACAGTCTGGACTCCTGATAATGATTTGAACCTCCTCAACGGCGAATGTGCGTCTAGCGCCATTTCACATTTCAACCAAGTTCTTAAGATCCTTCATGTAATAACAAAGAGCAAAAAACTGAGATACTGTTTTCTTTCCTCTGTTTAAATCTGCGTAAACTGCGCACTTTATAAATTCTAGGCTACAAAACGCTACCTACCCTCAAAATTTGTTGATTTACGTTTCACATTAAATTTGGCCATTTGTCCGTCGTCCGCGGCACTTTCCTTATTTCCCATGGACCGATTTTGATGAAATTTTATATATAGGCTTCATTTGGGGTCTTGAAAAGCCCCAAAGCTTTTGGTTGATGTCAGTTACTTCTAAGGGTTGAAAAATAAGGGTTGAAATTTTGAAAACGCCCTAGATCAAAAAATTTTGATACAAAGGTATTGTGTTCCCATCAATTCAAGATAGTACAGAATTTGTAGGATTTTTGAGACCACGCGGAGCTCTGTAGGACAAACCGTTCGCTCCCTACGAGAACTTGAGGGTTGGACTTACGATCAATCAGAAACACGGGTGTGAATCGCAAAAAAGGCCTAATCTCCGTTCAAATTTTATCTGACCATAATGCGATCACTGTTACAGTACCTTCAGTAGGTACGTGGTAGGTAGGTAGTGACAATGGCTAAGCCGAGATCCTTGCAGACGAGTGATCTATATAGGAAAATAATATACCTTTGTGTAATAATTTGCAGCGTTTTTCGTCTGTGAGGGTACAGCTTTACCCTATATGGGGCAAGTGAGCTCCATAATATTTTTATACAACAAAAGTAAAACAGCGGACGGACGGAAAGTTTTTATTCGATTTTCTTTTTTTTCTTGGTCGATTCCAAAGTGGAGAAAGTTCGATAGTATCGTTTTTCAATTTTTATCTATTATTGAAGATTGGACCTCCTAGAACCCAAGTGCATAGACCTAAAGAGTGGAGGTTACAATCCATTTATATCAACGAGGTTTTTGTTTAATGATCCCTTTTGCTTGGTGATTTTGAGCGTCCTACCGTGAAGAAAGTTTAATGAGAGAGAATAACTCGTAACACGTAAAACTTACAATGTATGAACACGACAATTCTTAAAAAACGCCAAAATTTCAGGAGGTCCCTTTTCCCTTTCCGCATCACATTTAGATAGGTATTAAAATATTACAATTAATAAGGAATTAATATGATTTTATTTATTTTCATTACAATATTATTTATTTAAAATTTGATGAATAATACAATAATAATAATTGCTAACATAATATTTTACTTACTAGTACAAAGAATAATAATTCAAAATGAATTCCTTTCGACTGGAAAGTATGCCCATCTGCAAGACTGGTCGGTCGTGCGGGCTAGATAGGTCCGTTGCTCCTGGTCACTGGCCTCCCATCCTCGGAGAGTGACAAACTGTTGATAGATGAAAAACCAACAAAATTAGGTATGTTATTGAACGAAAAATGAAAATACTCCTGCGTATTGTCTCTGTTCTAGAGAACTAAAACTAGTCAATGAAGGAAATGAAAGGTTGTAAATATAAAATAATTCAAAAAATACAAATAAAAATAGGCTCACTAAGATTTGAAAAAGGATAAATTAGTGTATTTTTTTGAGAAAATTTTCCAGATTATTTAGGGAAATTATGAATTTTTGGTAAGTACGTTTGTACGTTTGTAGTATCTATGTTGTTAAAAATCTCATTCGATCCAAGGAAGAGTTTTTTTTTAGAACAATGGCTCAGGCACTTGAACTATATTAAATCTATATTTTCGTTTTTTTTTTTTGGAATGGTCTCTTTCTTCTGATAAGTCTCCTTCAAAAATGATAAAGGTCTGGGTTATAATAAATCAAGTCGTGAGGTATTTAAAATGAAGAGTGACGACAAAGTATTTATATAATGAATCTGTAGTTTTGTGGTAAATTTGGGAAGGTCTTGCTGCTCCCTTAAGAGTGATTTTAGAAAAGTCTTACACATTTAATCAAGTGTTAGATAGAGACACAGGGTACCAATTGATGAAAGGGAGACATAAAATCACAAGAGGCGTGTGAGAGAAGTTAAAATTTTCGACTCAAGCTCTGCTCGAATTTGGTCACAACACATGACTGCTGAGAAGAAAGGAAAGTCTTGTTCTCAATTTTCAACACTTGAACTGTCTTTAACTTGTTTTACACGATTAGGCTTCCGGATCTACCAAGTTAGCGGAAGTATTGTTTCAAAATTATTTAAAAAATTCAAAAAATGGTTCCCTATGGAAACCATCGCGATCAGTTCAATGGTTATTGAACTTATGGATATTGGGTAACTCTCATCCTCGACATTCCTACGGCGAGTGAAGGGTCTTCTGATCGATGCGGAAATTATTAGCATTAGGAATTATTTTGCTTTGTTTTAATGACTTGTTTTTTCTGTCACTGCTATTGATTGTTGTATCTGTGAATTGTTCTATGTTGCTAGATTAGTGTATATTTATTTTTGCCTTTTATATTTACCTATTCTCAGGTTCTTACAATAAAAACATTGATTGATTGACTGATTGATTGGTAGTCGCAGTGCATGCGCCACCCACCGTGGGGTCTTCAATAAGCTTAACTTTCACATGATCCCTAAAGATCTCATCATCATAGGATCATTTGTAGTCAAATTAATCGGGTAGTGGTTGGTATTTGGATATTGAAGTTTTGGGATTAACTACTATGCATCGGATCATCTACGAGCATCGTCTTATGGAAACGAGAAAGCTATCTACCTTACCCACCTGGCAGAATTTTTAAAAACTGTGACTAAAATATTGAACGAAAACGAATTCCACGGATTTATGACTTTTTTCGCAAATAAATGAGATATTTCTGGTCATAGACGAATCAGCAATTTATTTGTGTAGGCAAAAGCCGGTTATCATGAAAGTCAATTTATCATTGTCTATCAACGATCGCGGATATTTCTGAGGTATAGTAATAGACTTTTACTCTGGATATGAAGATTGTGAAATCTAGAGAGCATAGGAGTTTTCAGCTTGCTGTCGTAAAAAAATGAGGCCGCGTTTATCGGATTGTCTCCTTTCTAAATCATGCGAAACGACGTTGGTTGTAGTTTTGAATGGTATTTTACGAGTTGTAAAATGAAAAATAGTTAGTTGATTCGTTTAATTACACCGGCGGCACATGAATGGTTCATGAACTACTGTGGTTGCTATAACAACAGGCTAGCGCCTATTTATAGGTAGTCTCATTTACCTATAGTTGTTTAGCCAAGTCTGACTCGCCATCATGCATCTCTCTAATTTTCTTGTTTTGTTGGTGACCCTTTGCACGGTGACGTTACACTTCGGAGTGATGATTGAAGCTTGCCTGAGTCAAGGACAACCGGTACGAGTTGGAATTAATCATTAAATTTTGTTGGTTTAGTGAACGTTCGAAATCTGAGATCATATGTGTCCTTAACTATTGGAATGTTATTTGTTACTCTCTCATGTATCATATCACGAAGAAGCTATGTGCCACACTAACTTAGCAAACGTTTTTGCTTCCACCCTCACGAAAGTTAGATTCCAGATTTGCTCATCCATGATAAAACCCGGATGTGCCCACCTTAACTCTTCTCTGAACCTATTAGATGGCAATCCTCGTCGTAAAGGATGGCCATTATGACTTGAGCGGCACTTCAACCTAGAACATCGAGGTTATCGCCCGGATCTCTTGGTGGAAACACCAACATTATCGATGTCTCGATGGTCTCTGGCTCTGGACAAAGATTACTTTCAGACATCAGAAATATCACTTGCTGCCAAAATTTAGAAATATGACACACTATTAGGTACCTATAGGCTGCAGCTGCATTTGCCAAATGTGGGCTCCATTTGGGGTCTAGTTGTGTCACGAAGCTTTTGGTTGATGTCAGTCACATCGATTTTTTTTACCTACTTACCAACTTTTTTTTAACCTACCAACCATTGGTAGGTACTACTTATCACACCATACTGCCTTCACAATCAAGTTTATTAGAAAGAACTAAACGCTTCACATTCGAACGTCGTTATTTTTTTCTGTTGAGTGTTGTCCTCCTTCACCCCAGATCGATCGCATAAGGACGCCCAAGTCTTACTGTGGGACGTCCTAAAAATTGTTCGGTGTGTCGGGGAGAGCATGAATATGGACAACTGAATTTTTTAAATCACCCTGTGCCAACTCCATGTTAATATGATACACAGAAAGTAGAAAAGAAGAAATCGATTTACGTGTACCTACAGTGACGAGGAGAGATTTTTCGAGTTTTTATCAATTTTAACCAAGGGGTCGATTGTATAATTTCAACGATTTGTGCTATGTACCACGTCCACAAGGCTAACTACGTTCTCATATAACTAATATTTCGATTATCGTAACCATTGCTTCAAAGATTTCTTTGAAAACTCACTCATTAACTCAAGCAGGATGAATGGACTTATATTTTGAATGTTTATTTACGTAAATCTGAATATCAATATTCTTAATTTTAAATTGTTCAAGTATCAATGAATTGATCAATTCTTTTCAGTGTCTTACAAATGACCAATGCTGCTCCGGCATTTGCGGGTCGACTGGGTCATTCATTGGTCGTTGCATGATATACTGGTGAGGAATAAACCAGTGACCATTTTTCATCTACGTGAATCTACATGCATAAAAATGAAACCTAAACGATGAAAAATCAAAAATCTACATTAATAAAAATTAATGTTTGCCCGTAACTCTCTTATGTAACCTATGCCTTCCTTTGGCCTTCAACTTCAGTGGACATGATTGTCACGTGATGGGACAACATGTCTCCTTTAAACGTAAATGTTTTCCTATAAACGTAAGTAACTGTGGGAAACATCGATGTTTTTATTCTCTGTTTTAACATCCAATAGGACCCAGGTAGGTAGGAGTGTAGAGGTTGCGACCTCCTATAGCTGAGTACATTTCACAAAAAAATAAAAGAGGAACAAGCGAGCGAGGGTAGTAAAGGTACTATAAGTTACACTGCAAATCTTGGACTTGTCATTTCACAACCAACTAATCGTCTCGCTCAACTCTTCGTCTATGTTTGCATATCAACTCACCTCTACTTACCCCACCTTCCTAATATAGAATAACGGTCGGAAACTGTGCCGGTCTTCCTGATCCTCTCTCGTCTTCTCTTTTCCGCTTTTTCATTATCTAACAACCTTATCAAATAATTTCTTACCTTAATCAATTTCGTTCAACGGTCGGGATCTATGCCGGAATTGATTCCTCTCTATTCCTCCCTCTACATCTTTCAATACATCTTTCAACCTTCCACTTCGTTTGTTGCTAGGGCGGTTTCCGATTAAAAAAAAAAAAAAAACCCCCGAATATTTGGTCGCAGTATATTAGGTTTTATTCAGTTCTAACTCGCAAAGTTTAAGTCAAATCACAACATGTCTACTGTTGTCTACACATGTCTAATATATGTCACTTGTAGGGTGCTGCTGACACCAAGGGACACATGAGCTTTATAGAAAATCGTCAAGGGACGTAATTAAACATGGGAATAATTTAACATCGATTGAAACATTGGTAAGAAACATCGATGTTGAAAAAACATCGCCAACCAAACATCGATGTCGATGTCGCATCACTACCCTGAAGTCCAGGACGCACAATCCTACTTCTACCCTACCTCATGCCGATCCTTCTCCCCTCCCAACGCCTATCGGGAGAGTGTGATTCACAGAGGGCTTTTTCCGTAGCAGGGCTATTGTAAAGTACGCTAAGAAGTAAATTGCCTGTCCAACTTTGAGTGTTTTATGCTTCCTAAGAGCACATTTTCAAAGTACACAAAATAAATTTTTCCCTTCAGGAGAGAGTTTATTTTATAAATTGAGAGTTTATATTTTGTAGTTTATAGTTTATATTTTTATATTGTATATAAACAAATTTGTCGTTGTTTTTAATTTTTTTTAATTGAAAAAAAAACAAAAAAAAAAAAATAAATAACTCAAACCCGGGATTTAGAAAACCTTTTGGGATTGAAAACTTCAGTTGTGAGAAGGTTCCACAGGCCTCAATGGTAGAACATGGATTCTGTAGTTATGCAATAGTCAATCATGTAATAGTGTAAAGGGAGGAAAATGTTCTCGTAGTAAATGAGGTTCAAATACGGAAATACTAATCAAAACCGTCAAATTGAAAAAAAATATATAAATAAATTAAATAAAAATAATTTTGAGGTAGGTACTATCAAATTAATTAGTATTAATTACTATTAAATTAATTAGTAGGTATTACATTATTTTAGAATGGAAGGCTGCATATTTTAGTAGACCTCCATATTCTAATGGAAGTCTTTTCATCCAGATAAATGGAGAGTTCCATTTTTATGGTACTTAGTTCATTATCATACCTACTCAATTACCTACATTAATTATTACATGTGAGTTGGGGGCTACGTTGTGAGGAAAAAAATCGTTGGTCCTCCTCCCTCTGTATTAGAAATGGAGGTGGGGGCGAACTCTCGAGGGGGTGGGGGGACAGCGAATGGGCGATGTCCGCCATAGGACCACCCCCTTCGAGGACAATTATCCCGTGTAAGCCTCCTCCGCTTCTCTCCACGTGTGATTTCCCCCTCCATCCACGACGATCACATTCTTTCCTATCCACACGTGTGATCGCACACCCTCCTCCCCACGTGTGATCGGTTGAGGAGAAACGGCACCTGGGACCCTCGTGGTCGTGGGGCAACGTGACTCGAACGAGAGGGAAGGAATCGGAGTTACACAACAAGAAAAACGGACAAAATCTTCCACCATTTTCATCTGAGTAAAAAATAATTTGAAATTTTCAAAAGAAATCTGGTTCCATGGTTTGTGATTAAAGTTACCATATGGCCAATACAGTGCAAAAAGACTTAAGCCACACAAAAATGTAACAAAAAAAAGTCAAAATTCGCTAAAGCTAAAGTCAAAATAGGGTAGTAAATATTTGTTATTTCCGAACTTTAAAAATGTCTGAATCCGAAAATTCAGGTGAATATTCCTGTATCCCTAGATTCCTTCAAAAACGGTGTTACTTACATCAAAATCACCAAATTGAAACAAAAAACAAAAAAAATAATAATGTTAAAGAAAATCACGTTTGAGGGTGCTGCACACATTTACTGTTTCTCAGAAATTCATATGGAACCATCTCGAAGCTACTCCTCATCAAGCCTGAAAATCGCGTCATTCAAATAGAGCAACGACTTTTGAGTGGGTTGTTTTCCGGAACAAGGATGGACCACAGACAGGACACCAGAGTTGTTTTAAACGCTCTCAAAAGCGAAATTGGAGTGGAAATTTCAATTTTGTAAAACACTTTTTTACTTGCTCCACGAATACAAAGCTTCCTCATCTTACATTGTGATGAATCAAAAATTAGATTCATAAAAAAAGTAGCAAAGTCAAAATCCGGACTTCCTAATTAAAACCCCTAGTTGACGATATAAAAACGATTTAAAAAAATGGATTCCATTCTCCCTTATGAAGTCAAATTTCCAAAACTTTCCAAAGAATTCGGAAATTGAGATGAATAATTTCAATACACCTATATTCAAAGATTCCTAAGAAAATGGCATAACCTACATAAAATATCAAAAACTTAACTTTTTTCCGCTAGCGAGACCCTCACAATCAGAAAAATGACCTCCGAGAAATCCTTCATGACCCAGTCCCAAACTAACCTTCAAATTTGAACAAAATCGAACTCAGATCCAGGAAAATCCATGTTTAGTAATATCACAATTGAGGGTGCACACACGTTACTGTTTGCCCGAAGCTGATGAAAATCATATGGGACCGTCTCGATGTTACTTCAAATCAATTCTGAAAATCGTGACATTCAAATATAACGCCGATTTTGAGTAGTTTTTTCATGAATTAAATATGAGACCAATGTATCCGAAATGATCTAAAAAGCAAAATTCGAGTGGAAATTTCGATTTTGGAAAACAATTTTTTTTTGCCTGCTCCACGAATACAAAGCGTTCCTATCTTCGATTGTGGTGAATTAAGAATAAAAGTCTTGAAACATGAATTTTGATATTATTGAGTATTTGGAGTGTTAATCAAAGGATCTGCCTATAGTCAATCCAACTTTTTGTATCAGGTTATATCACGGTTTGAACGCGGTTTGATAGCTTATTTTGGCGGTATCTAGTTCAAAGACTGTTCGCCGTTTTGGTTATGACTTTATTCAGACTCTTTGTTACTTTGAATGAATGTAATAAAATTGGCAAAATTTAACTTTCAAATTACTCTTACGAAAAAGGAGTTGTATGAATAATGGTTTATCACCACATTACTAGGGATTTCGACCGGCCCAAAACCGTTAAATATACAATAATGTGGCTTTGGTTGTTAGGATGACATTTCTTGGTCTGAAACTAATAAATGGTCGTTTTGAAGGAGATAAATGAATAACGCAGAGTTTTAGAGTAGACTGTGTCGTGGTCCTACCTTGAGAGGGTAGGTATGTACTCCTGTGAGATTGGGCTAGACAAAATAGATATTGGCGAGACAAAGGAAGGTTGATGCCAACCGTCTCAACCTTTAGTCCAGGTCTTCACCTGTCTTCAAGTGTGATGAAGCAAAAACGAAAGTCTTAAATCATGAATTTTGATACTCTTGAGTATTTGAAGTTTTAAGTAGGTAACTACTCAATCGGACTTTTTCTATCAGGCCCTATCATAGAGGATGTGATTCAAACATGATCCAGCTTATTGGGTGGTTGTTTAGAGATGATCCAGCCGTATGGGCGTGGTTCAGCTGTTTGTACGCCCTCATCCTCTTATCTACAGAACAAATCATGATATTCGCGTCGAAATGTTGGCCCTCCAGCCGTAAAATATATCCAACCCATGTCAAAATTTCATCGGAGGAGAAATACTCGGACAACATGACCGCGTAATATCGGGACAGTAAACAACGTAACGACCTCTCGTGGTTCTACCCATAAATTCACCCCGTGAAAACACCCTTCGGAAAACCACCCGAAAAAGGTAGTTAGGGGGTCTCCACCCAATAACATTACCGCAAGACCCTCGGATCCCCTTTCTATCCGGGTACAGGAAATCAGCCTCATCAGAAAGGGGGTTTTTCACGGAAAACTAACGTCGTTTATCATGTTCTGACCATAAACATGGCACCATATGGCGGCTATGGGGTTCGGAAACCGTTGCCGAGGGGTCTGAGAGGGATCTCGCACGAGGGTGAAATTTACCAGGCGCCCAGACTCGTGTCCTCTTCCCATTTTCTTTTTTCGGATTTTTCCCTTTTTTCTACGTTACTCTTTTTGCATTCTTCGTTTTCCGTTCTCTCTTCGGTTCGTCTTATTTCTTACGATAACTGCCCTTAGACTGATACGAACACACTCACACGTACACGCGGAATAAAAGGAAAAATACGAAAGGGTCCCACCGAGTCTGATTGTGGGACATCCAATCTAACTCAGACATATAGCGAGTTCTGACAGGCATTTCTCCCTCCTTCTCTCCCCCGTCCTTCTGGCTCTTTCTTTCCTTACTTCCCACATACTTTCTCATTTTTTCCTCTCCCTCTCTCCCTCATCCTCGGTCGTATTTCCCTTACCTGCGTCACATATCAAAGAGGACCTTGGGAATTTCATGCATGGAAACCAACAGCCCCCTTTACCATTTTCAGTCTTATATGTTTCGCGTATAATATCAACATATATTTCTAATATTCGTTTCTAAAAACGGGTTTCCGCTTTCTGCCCTGAGTAGGAGGGGAACGTACATTTTCTCTTTCTCGAGCTAGTTTCCTACCAACCGATCTACCTACAGCGTTTTGATAACATGAAGTGATAACATTATTCGAAAATAATACCATAATACAGATACACTATTCAAAAAAATTCAAAAAAATGTAACCACTAATGGACTTTTTTATCAACCGATTAAAATGAGTGCCATTAATCTTTCTTCGAAGTAACTTTCCCCAAAAACCAAAAAGTAGCTTGTTCAAGAAAAGCTCTAAATTTGAACCTTCTGGAATGGTGAGCAGAGCTTGTTCCATCTTTTAATGATCACTCTGGAATAGTTAGGAGAGCAAGTCACATCTCCTTCTTGCTCACTCTTAGATGACCATGATGCAAAGCTAGTCCCATCTCTTTCGTGGTCAATCTGAAATGTTAGCAGAGCTAGTTCCATCTCCTTCATGGTCACTCTTAGCTGGTTAGCAGAGCTGGTCAACAAGCTCTGTCTCAATCAATGAGCAGAGCTTGTTCCATCTTTTAAAGATCACTCTGAAATACCTAGTTAGGAGAGCAAGTCACATCTCCTTCTTGCTCATTCTTAGATAACCATGAAGCAAAGCTAGTCCTATCTCTTTCGTGGTCAATCTGGAATGTTAGCAGAGCTACATTTTGTTTGATTGTAGTTCCATCTCCTTCATGGTCACTGGTCATGGTTTGCTGGTTAGCAGAGCTGCTCTCATCTCTTTCATGGTCATTCTGGAATGGTGAGCAGAGCTAGTTCCATCTCCTTCATGGTCACTCTTAGCTGGCAGAGCTGGTCTCATCTCTTTCATCGTCATTCTGGAATGTTAGCAGAGCTAGTTCCATCTCCTTCATGGTCACTCTTAGCTGGTTAGCAGAGCTGGTCTCATCTCTTTCATGCTCAATCTGGAATGGTTACCATAGCTAGTCTCATCTTTTTCAAGACCATTTTGGAATGATTAGCTCAGCTATTCCCATCTTCTTCAAGGCCACTCTGAAGTGAATCTTGGAAACTGAAGAAACGCTGAACTCTACGATGTGTAAAACTCATAATTTTGTTTGAGTAAAACCACGAATTTGACGAGAACATTTGTACTAAATATACATGCAGAAAAGATGTAAGATGAACTCTGATTCGCTGAGGATAAGAAAGGAGTACGGCATAGTACGGCGATACCTACCTGATTGTTGATGGGGAGGTTGTCGATCGAAATATTTATATTCACGTTGAGAAAACAAATGAATACAAAAACTCAGGAGTTCAGTCACGTTTTGGACCCTCACTGTGGCATAATCAAAACCTTGTCTTGTTTAAGCTGCACCCGATTTTTGACACCCGTGAACTATTCAAGTGGGTTCCCAAGTAGGTCTATTCACTGCTGAAAGCATTATCAGATGGACTCGAGTACGTCACTTTACATCCTCCTTGATTACTCGTGGACGACCGAATCAAGATGTCGAGGGGTAGATAAGCCCAGGGACGACAATGGTGGGCTGATGTACGAATGTAAAGCCGTCGTTGGAGCAGATAGCGCCTCAAGTGTTTTAGGTGGTACTGGAGGGGCGATAGTCCGTGAAAAAGGGTTGCGGCGAATTGGAGTCACACGAGATAAGAAATCGGGACGTTGAGTTTGGGCGTTTGAAAGATGAAAACATGATTCAAACATGAAGTTCAGCAATCGAGATGAGTAAAAGCCATATAGGGTGAGCTATATATACATACCTCTATTAGAAAGAATTGGTTTGTGCAAAATGATCAAATTAAGCGCACTTCTGAATTTCCTGATATGAAACATAAATATCACGATTAAGCACATGATCAATAAAATTGTAAAATCATCAATACATCATTAAAATTCTCTATTTAACGTTGATATTCCAAGATGTATGCCATGGTTCTTACTTATTGCAGTCAAATGGTTTCAATTAGTACTCTTACAATTCGACCAAAATCTCTTCATTGAGTACATCGTGTGTATCTCCGTTAGGGACATCAAGTTTTTCATATTTTAGTTCGGGAACGGCAATGCAAATTCATAAGGGACCATTATGGGTCTTATCCTAGTAATGCCTGAAAATCTCAACATTATTGGACCAGATTTTGGTGGTCAGTGGACACACCGTCTATCTAAAAGTATAAAATTTATACTTTTAATAAGATTAAGATTAAGTATAAGCTGAATTTCCAGGACGAATTAAGAGAGCTTGCAAGCAGGCCAAAAACAGTAAAGGCCCAATCAACATTTCCACCTGCTTACACAACAAGACCAAGCGTGCCAATGGATAAATACACCGATCTCCAGGCACTCAAGACCCTCTTGCCATCCGACACTCACGGGTAGTACGACTCCATTCCACATGAAGATGAAAGTAGAAGAAAATTTAAGAGAAAGCATGATGAGAGTAGATCAAAAGACTAAATTTTTAATGCCCCCTTTCAACGTTTTAAGAGCGTTAGTGAGTTTTATTATTTTTTTATAAAGTCGAAAATTAATTTCTTAATTTGTAAACTTTGAAAACTTAACATACAATGTAAAAGTATCTAAATAGTTAAAATTGTTACCAACCTACTTAATACTGAGTTCCTAGAGGAAAAGGCTGTCATAGTTTTACTTAAATTGGCTCTGTCTTCATTCCAAATGAAGATGGGAGTAGAAGAAAATTGAAGACAAAGAATGATGAGAGTACATCAAAAGACTGCATTTTTAATGCCTCCTTTTAACATTTTAGACCATTAGTGAGTTTTATTATTTTTTGACAAAGTAAAAAAAAGTATTTTGTAAAATTTGAAAACTTAACATACAATGTAAGAAGTAGGTATCTAAGTTCTGAAAATTGTTACCAACCTACTCAATATTGAGTTCCTAGAGGAAAAGTCTGTCATAGTTTGTAACCATGTTTGAAAAATAATAATACAGAATTTCACTGTTTCTTGTTCATATGATTTTATCTCGTTCATACATTCAACCTTCAGTCATTTTTTTCCTCTTCACAATCCATGGCTTCAACAGCAAGTTTTCTTTCATTATTTTTTCTTATCGAATTCAAGCAAAAGCCAAAGAGTTAAGCTCTTGAGTCATCAAAACTTACATGTTTTCGAAACTACGTTCAAATAAGCGCAAGGTACTGGTAGTACGAGTAGGTACAGCTATTACATAAACTAAATTAAGTACTTGGATGATCGACTAGGTATTATTCGCAAGTCAGAACGTAGTTAATGCAGATTCGTCCCTCTGCTGTGAACAGATTCACAGTCAAATAAGTAATAATAATAGTAATTTATTAGGCATATAATTTAATTTTAATGAAGTATTGCTTGATGCCACAAAACATGAGATACCTGGTGTTGTTTAATCGCAGACCTGAGATAGCTCGTGTTGCTCTTCAGGAAGCAACACCCGCTATCTCAGGTCTGCAACTGACAACACTGGCTATATCAAGCTATTTTCTTCAGTCTAGATTTCTGGGTCGATTTGAAGTTTCTACGCATCCGTGACATATGATTTAACGTAACAAAAGCCTAACATGGAATAAAGTATGCAAAGTGTGACCAAGGAAAGGTTTTCTAGCCCCCCTGAAAAGTGAGAAAAATTGAGATAGCAAGAGTTGCCGATTCAGCGACGAAATAAGATCCCTCCAAGTTTCGGCTTGTAACGATATCTAGACAGACCCAAGTCAATTAGCTTGTTTTTTATTATTTTATTTTATTCTATTTCTCAATCGTCATGGCTGTTACATGCGCAGATGAGAATCGATTGACACGCCTTATTCAAAACACGAACAATTTTACCTTGTATCATGGTATATGTGGTAAGAAAGGTTCACATTTTGGGGCGCTGTTTGCATGTACGAATTTTGTGTAAGTTGGAGCACCAATCAAGAACCAATGAAGTCGGAACTCTGGTATTTTGAAAGATAACTTGGTTTTAATAATTTTGTTGAGGCATTAAACAAGATGATAATTATTAAATGTCGTGCATCGTGTGCTCATGAGGATGCGGCAGCAATTATTGGAAGGTAAGGATACTGCATTACCTTCGTCTTTGATCCCCTCCACATCAAGCGCACCTCGTTAGCGCCTGGAAGCACTAGACCGAGGGAGGTCCTCTTCACTCGAGGAAGGGTGTAGGGAGGACGTTGTTTCATTAAAACCGTTTTCCCCGTTGATTTAACCTTGAGGCTTCCAAATGGGGTCTTATCCTGAGGCGAAAAGTGGAGGGAGGTCTAAAGCCTCGTAGTTTGTTTGAATAACCATAAAACGATGCCCGTAACAACAGTGAAGGGACTTTGCCGGTGTTGTGTTAGTCAACAGAGTGGTCAGGGAGGGACCGCCATGCTTCCTTCCCATTACTCCCTCGGGGGTCCACCCTACTTCCTTCCTTATCGATTTTTTTTCAGACTACAGCCTTAACTTGGGAACAAAATGTCCGACGAAACAATAACAGAAAGGCCCTGGATGAAATATTTCTTGGTATTAAGACCAATTTTGTAGGTGTACCTCTCCGATGATTGGACATAACTAATGCTAGTAGACCACATTCATATCATCGTTCGAAGGAAAACGTTTCATAGCCAAAGCCGAAACAAATTCACTCAACGTGTAATACATATCTGCTGATATGCTGCTGCTCTCCAAATTGATCAGCATATCAGGAATTATTGCACCATCTTCCTGCAGTACTCGTCATAATCAGCTTCATCAGCTAATACACGCAACATCTGTGTGGCACATAGCTTCCTCGTATCCATAACCCGATTGAATAAATGACAATAACTTCTCTTAGTTTTGCCCGTTACAAGGATTTCATGACAGACAGACACGAAACCAAAATTTCTCAGAAAGGTCTAAAACGTAGAACACTAGTGGAAATTGTGATTTTGGTACATTATTTTCAATAATGAATCTTTGGAATCGACCAAGAAAAAAAAAGTTTAACCCTCCCTCAAAATTTGTTGATTTACGTTTCAAGGTACCTACTTAGAATCCGAAAATCGAATAAAAAATGTCCGTTCGTCCACCGTACGCCGTACACCGCACTTTCCTTAGTTACCATGGACAAATTTTGACGAAATTTAGTATATGGGCTCCATTTGGGGTGTAGTTGTGCCCCGAAGCTTTTGGTTGATGTCAGTCACTTCTAAGAACTGAAAATTAAGGGTTGAAATTTTCGAAAACTCACGAAAAATCTTTAGGAAAAACCGTTTGCTCCCTACGAGAACTTGACGGTTGGACTTACGATATATCATAAACACGAGTGTGAATCGCAAAAGAGGCCTAATCTCCGTTCGAATTTTAGCTGACCGAAATGCAATCAATGTTTTTCTTCGGTAGGTAGTGACAATGGAAAAGCTGTGTTCTTTGCTGGCGATTGATCTGAACAGAAAAATAGTAAACCTTTTTGTAATAATTCGCAGCGTTTTTTAAAAATTTTTTCAACATTGAAAAATAAAAACAATTCTTCCGCTAGATGGTACAGTGCTCTTTTCAATTTTAAGGACGATTTAATAAAATCATCTTGACTATCTAGGGACCCAGAGTTAACTACTTAAGTACTCTTTGGAATATACCAAGCTTATGAATGAGATGACGAGGTACTTTTTAGTTGAACGGTCGTTGTGTAGTTCTAAATTCAAGTACCTACTCCCGCAATATGCGTAATTTATCGAATTCCAGAACAAGAAGAAAGTGTGACTACAAAAATCTCTATTGTTATTAATATTGTTTTTAACCTTTATTATGCACCCTCTCAATGCTCAATGTATGAGATGGAGGTTTCAATCTTGGGATTTGACAGACTTGAGAAGATTATTTACCTACCCTCCTATAAGCCCCTTCTAAGTAAATGCATTTCAAGTAGCTCATTAATCATTCAAGTACTTTCAAGTACCAACGTGATTTCGATAATCAAAACGAACGTCCTTCGTGTTGTAATGTTATACTCTCGTAGGCCTGTAAGGATTACATGACCACATAGGAAACAGTAGTAATAGAAATTGACCATTTAACATGAATGTTATGACGATCAATAATAGGAAGCAACAGAACAAACTGTTATTTTTTGATTCTGAGCCTCGAGGTTCTTTTCGAAAGGTGAGGAGTGTTGCCTGTTACTGTTGCGTTTTACTTTAGCGTGGTTATTGAACTAAATTTTCATTGTCTCCGGCAAATCACATAAAAATTTTTAGAGAAGAATAAAAATCAAATAATTTCACTTAACAGGTTTTAACTTTTGGTTTATTATTTTCAATAATCCTTTGGAATCGATCAAGAAAGAAAAGATTACCCAAAATAAGGGATGGGATTTTCAAATCACCCCAGCTCAAAAACTGTCGAGTATATACTCGAACCTTAAAGTATTGTTTCTTTCATAAATTTGAAATATTATTGAATTTTTAGAATAGAATGAAACCATCCTGCTGCTGGGTGGGGTTCTGTAGAACCAGCTATACGCTCCCACTGGGAACTTGAGAGTTCGACTGACGAAAAATCAGAAACACGACTGTGAATCGGAGAAGAGGCCTAATCTTTGTTAAAATTTTAGCTGACCAAAACGTTGTTCGTTTCTTCCTGTTGTACTCAGCTTTGGATTCTCAGTAACTAAATCAAATTTCCGAATGAATTTTTTATTTCTTCAAATTAAACTAGAGTCGGGCTCGAAAATATGGTTGTTAGGTTGTGTCAATGGCAAAGCTGTGTTCTTTGCAGGCGAGTGATCTATGCTGAAAAATAATAAAATTTTGTGTAATGATTAGCAACGTTTTCATTCTTCGATTATAGTTTTCACTCACTCAGTTGTACTTCTTTACGACGATGAGCCTAATTTCCATTTTGTTTTGAATATGAAGGCACCCACAACTTTCCGATAGCGATGTTTTGAAGTTGATAGTGAACTTTGCTTAGAATCTAGTAGGTACTGATAATGAAAAAGCCGTGTTCTTTGAAGGCGTGTGAAGCTAAATAAAAAATTAAACCATAGTGTAATCATTTGCAGAGTCTTAATTTTACTTCTACTGTTTTTCTGTCATTCGATGAGTACTATCCGTGGCTTTGGAAAAATAATGTACATTGCTGAATTATAAGAAGTCTATCATGTCGAATGGGCTGCTATGTCTTCCCAACTAGCGTAAGAAGGAAGTACCTATATCTCCAAAGACAGACGAATTGTTGTACCTATCAGAGATTGAATTAAATGATTGATTGAGAACGAGTGTAAGGCTTGATCATATGTGCTGTGTTAATCTACTCTTAAACAAACGTCTTACTGACCACCTAAATTCCCTCCAAGCGTTAGTAGATGCAAAACCATTAGATCGTGAGGGTGATCTGTGAAAGACGAAGTGTGACATGAACACTTTCAAGGATGGGGGAGCATTCCTAATCCATGGTAACTAAGGAAATTGCCGACGAACGAAAACATTTGTATTCGATTTCGGATTCTACGTACGTTGAGATGTGAACTATCAAATTTTGAAGGGATTAAGTTAAGTATTTTTGCTTAATCTATAATATCTAAAATGTTTTTGCCCAATCAACAAAATTCGACCATGGCGAAAATGTCACAATTATCTTCTAAATTTGTAACATAGAGTATAATACCATCGTACGTGAGAAAGCAAAATACGAGGGTTGTTCCAAAAGTAAGTTCCGACATGCTAGGAAAAATTGAAAGAAAAAGAAAAGTTACAAAAAATATATATTTGTATTCAGCAACATCTAAACTATTTTTCTACGTAATCGCCCATTTTTTTCAAGTATTTGCGATAACGGTATTCCAGTTTTTCAGTCTGATGGTGTACCAATTTTCGTCCAAATTGCGTAGCCAGCTGTGAACCGCATCCTTAACTTCTCCATCCGTTCGCAGTATTTTTTTGCTCAACACTCCTCGCCTCTTGTTTTTTATTGCCTTTCTCAATTCTGTGAGGTCACTCTGCATTTATTGTTGTGCGCCTGTCGAGGTAATCAACCAGCAGAACACCCTTAGTCTCTAAACACTGTAGCCGTCACCTTCCCAGCGGAATGCTCGACCTTGGCTTTCTTGTGAGCACTCAATAACTTTGATTGGGATGTTCTTCCCCACTCTCCCTATTTCCCAGACCTAGCACCAAGCGATTTCCACCTATTCTCGGCTCTCAAAATCCCATCTGGGAGGAATGCAATGCAGGACGGATGGAGAAGTTGTGGTTGCGGTTCACAGCTGGATACGCAATTTTGGTTGAAAATTGGTACACCATCGGACTGAAAAAAACTGGAATACTGTTATCGCAAATGCTTGGAAAAAATGGGCGATTATGTAGAAAAATAGTCTAGATGTTGCTGAATACAAATATATATTTTTTGTAACTTTTATTTTTTTCCAATTTTCCCTAGCATGTCGAAATTTACTTTTGGAACAACCCTCGTATTAGATAGGTACCTACGAATCTCCATTACTTCAATGATTTGAGATTGACTACTTCCACTCTTATTAGAGTGCCTTTTATTTTTATTTCAAAAACAAAAATTTTTTCTAGCTAATAGTTTAATTTTTGTAGAAAGGAGACGCATTTCTGACTTACCGTTGAGGAAGGAAGGGTGCGAGCGCAGTGGTACAAAACGGAAGACTGGCCGAGTGGGGCCAACTCTGAGCGAAAGGGTACCCGATCATCCCCTCTGTCTGTCTGTCCCTCCCCGTCCGGGATTAGGTTACCTCGTCGGTTAGACCTTTGTCTTATTGATACGCCCCTTTTTAACAACTTGACAGAACTTTTCACTGTAAAAAAAAGGGGGGAAGGGAAGACGATAACAAACATTTTTCGGCTCGTCCTTCGCCTTGAGTCGAGAAGGGGGTCCGACAACCCTTTGAGAGGCAGCTCGTTTCCCACAGAGAGAACTGGTTTGGAAGAAAGCAATTTCAGTTTTACCCACTTCCTCAACAACTGAAGAGATGGTGTTAACTGTGGAGCTCACGAAGGGGCAATCGAATAAAAAATAAAACAAAAGTACGACAATGAAAATGAATGAAAATGTTTAACTGATCAGAACAAAGAAAAATTACCTACTCCATCGCTTGGAAGCACTAATTAGAGATATAATAATGAAATAACCTAAAATTAAAAATGTCTTGAAATATGCACCAAATTGATGAAAAAAAGAAATTAAAAATGTTGGCGAATTTTAAAATAAAATGAAGCTTTTACAACGGACTCAAAATTTTTGTTTTCTTTTTTTTCCCACTTAAATCCGTTTTGGTTAAATTGTTCCAAAGAAAAGAATTCCTGAAGTTTTACCAAAAATTATATTGTATATGTATATAACTCCGGAAGATAACACTTGAGTAAAATGTTTTGCAAAAATTTAAAGTGTGTTGCTAGGTTCGTTTTAACTTGTTACATTTTTATTTAATTATAAGTGTTAAATTCATAGACAATTTCAAAAAAATTAGATCAAGCATGGGAAAAAAGTTGTTTAGAAAGCTCTGAAACGCAAAATGCGAGTGAAAATTTTGATTATGGGGGACCCAGATTTTCTTTATTAGTGAGAAGAAAAAAAAAGATAACATATCATTGATAAATTGATAATATTTGAGTGTTTTGAATAAAGAAAAAATGTCCTTCGAGGATGTGAAACGGGCGTCCATTATGTTAGGCTAACCCCCCTTTTTCCAACGAATTTTCCCAGAGGTTATAATGGTGGACTATGTCAGTCGGCTATTATAAAGAGGAGAAGCTTGCAAAACCGACCGTAGGGGGTTTCGCTGTCCTTCTCCCCCCTTCTTCAGTCTTGTAAACGGCTATCTAAACGGAAGAAAGTGTCCCCCGGCCACTCCCCCAAGATCAATGATAAAACTGATTTATTGCCGACAAATGCCCCCCCCCCCCCTCCCCCCTAACCGTCATCCTTCAACTACCCCCGCGTTTCGGATTTATCGCAGTGTCATCTTCCGGGCGGGGATTTGCGCTCTGTAATATCTTTTAAATTAGGGAACGCTGTATCAGAGCACTGGCGGAGGGTCGACGACTTTTCCCATTTGAAGAAAGTACAGAAGTTTGATAAGCAAAATAAACAAGGGAGACATTTGTTCCATTCCTCAACATCTGCCTATGTTTATGTCATTCTATAGATTCTCACTCATTTTGACCAGTTACATATCGAAGAAAGAGAAGCATTGAATTCGTACAAAAAGTATAAAAAACGCATTTCCAGAATCGAAATAGTTTCTTATCTGTTTTCTATCCGAAATCGCACGAGTGTTGATGAGTGTAGTACCTATCTTGTTTGAAGCCCTTCGTGCCGAACTGTATGAAATTTCTGAGAGAGCAACTAACAATAGATCAAGTACACCGAATCACCAGTGGGATGGAGAAATGTGTCGAAGAGAAGATAATTTTTTCAGCAATATTCTTGGACGTTTAGCGGAATATGACAGCTAAATTCAACTTCCGTTGAAAGGACACGACGTTGCTGACGCAGTTGCCACGTGCGGAGCAACTATGACCACAATAGACAGTGATACAGTGGTCCCCCTTCCAGAATCTGAAATCCAGATATCGTTCAGTTAACAAAAACGCTGCAAATTATTACACAATGGTTTATTATTTTTTATTTTTCTATATAGATCACTCGTCTGCAAAGCCACTAACCATCCAACATGAAGAAAAACATCGATCGCATTTCGGTCAGCTTTAATTTGAACGGAGAATAGGCCTATTTTGCGATTCACACTCGTGTTTCTGATTTATCGTACGTCCAAACTTTAAATTCTCGTAGTGAGCGAACGGTTTGTCCTACAGAGCTCCTGGTGGTCTCAAAAATCCCTGGAATGCTACCCCAGATTTTTAGACGAGCACCCATTCGTCGATGCAACGAACACCATTACTTTTCATGCGAAAAACAAAAATCAACAGCCACTCTTATAGGTCTGAGCTTATCACCTAGTTCAGGATGAATAAAACATCAAATTTCATGACTTAGATTCAAACTAGGACTAGTATGGAGAAATAAGAAACGAAAAAATGTTTTCCAAAATGAAAATTTCCACTAGCGTTTTTTTTCAGACTTTCCTGAACAATTTTGGTTCCGTGTCTTTCAGTCATAAAATCGTCGTAACGGGTGATACTTCACGAAGTTATTGTTCGATTTCGATGGAATTTTAAAGGATTGTGCGGGTTAGCATGTAGATTTTCCCTATGAGAATCATCACCCCCGGAACGAAAGTAGCCTGTGCCCAAGCGCAAACCATGTAACAATGTTATTTTACATGTCATGTAAAATCCATATAACATCCATAATTTCAACATTTTTCATCCAAATTCGATGAAATTTTTAGGAATTGTGCTGGACGACGTGTAGGTTGGCTTTCAGGAGGTTAGTGCAGGAATTGATGTTTTGAAATTATCCATAATTTATAGGATTGTTGATACGAGGAAGCTATGTGGCACACCCACTTGGCAGACGGTTTTATTCTGTGATGCTACTCATTAGTCAATCTGATGAAAACTTTCTTTGCTTACTACTCGTTCGTCTCGTCGACGAAGTGACTTTTAAACTAGTGAGAAAAAAATCACGAAAAGCTGCGAGTTACCGGCTGCTCCTTGTTTGTTATCTAGTCAACTAACTGGTAGAAGCAAACGACTCTACGCCGTAGTATTGTAGCTCTGTACAGAAAGCATTAAGTACTACATGCTCGTCGCTTGTAGGGTTGCATTCCATCGTTAAACATGATATCCGCTAAAGACACCAAATTGCGACCACTGCCCCAAAACCGAGGAGGAAGTGGAACTTCATCCGATTTGTTACGAATCGACAGTAACAATGTAAAACCGCGTTAGTTGAGAAAAAGAAATGTGTCAAGAGACGTAAAAACTTCTATTTTTAAGTCATTTAGAAGTTTTTACGTCTCCTGAAAAATTTTCTTTTTTTTCAACTCACGCGGTTTTACATTGTTATAACAATGTCGACAATTTAAAATTGCATCCCTTCCCCCTTCCTCATTTCGACAGTATACTGTCGAAATGAGGAAGGGGGAAGGGATGCAATTTTAAATTGTCGACAGAACAGTATGTCTGAAGTATATTGATGTATTAATAACTTAAATAGAATGATATTTATTTCATGAGTATTGTTTATGGCAATTTTCAATTTGGATGATAATTTTAGTTACTACCAATTTTCATAGAAAAATGTTGTTTTATGAGAAGTTTTTGATTGTGTTATACTTATGGGTTAAAGACAACCCACTGTCAAGAAAAAAAAAACTTAAATTTTTCTATAAAGGTTAACAAAAATGATTACAATGGAAGAATCCCAACACTGGAGCCCTTCGCAGGCGGCAATGACTGGGTAAGACCTCACAGGGCGACCCTAATGACTCAACGGGCTATTAATATTTTGTTCCACTAAATCAATTAGACGCCGACCTCACCGCCCATCGCGCTAATAATTTGACAGAACCAATAATCGATCGAATGGGGCTCCAGGTAAGGAAAGAAAAAAATGCGGCCTATTGTCGTGGAACAGCACAATGCAACACATAAATGCTTCCTGCGCCACATGCTAAAAACTTCCCCTTCGAAAAAATAAGGGTCACGGCTGATTTTTTTGAGCGCCGAAGAAGGGATATTCATTTTAATTTTTTCTATACCCTGTACAGTGTAGGGTCGTCTTCTACCCCCTAGGATTTTTTTTTCAGTAACCCTTTTTTGGAGGGATGCAAACAAGCTCGTGGGGTGCCCCAGCATTGTGCGGAGAAACCATTCAATTCCCGCCTCATCTCTCGCGGGAACGACAAAAAACCCTTTTTCTCCGAAACTGTTCTTTTATAACGAGTCACGTTCGGTAACATGTGAGGGCGGTTATTAAAAAGTACAACAGTTTCGAGCCGAACAAAACCTCTCTTTAAGACGCCCCGCGGAGTTATTTCCTTGGGTGACCCGGTTAAAGAGTTATAGGCATCGGAAACACGGGTTTTTTCGGGTAACCTTTTTCGCGGTTAAGTCCACACCAACTGGCCGGATCGGCAGTAAAATCAATATGGTGTTTTTTCCTATCTATATTTTTTTATGTTTCGATTCTGTCCCTCGAACCCTCGAAGGTTACTGCCCCCTAAAAAGTCACCTTCGGGGGGAGAAAAAGTTTTCCAATAATACGACCGGCCGTTCGAACACGAGTTTGAATGTGCGATGTGTGGTTCTGTCCCTTCGCAGAAACGAAGTATTCAGGATATTTTCCCCCAATAGGCGTAATATGAATAACTTTCTGTGCATTGCATGGTAATGGGTTGGGTGGACGTAAATCAAGAGTATTAAATTTACAGATGGACTAGCCCGAACGCATAGTTATGCAACCTAGTGCACATTTACTGCAACTATGAAATGCTTATAGCATAAAAATATAACATTCAGCGTCTCGTGTTTTCAGTTTAACGCTCCACGGGCGGATTACTTTTGCGTCACGCCACAAACTGATTGGCTTACTCCGAGGGCCTTCCTTTTTGGTTTATTATTTTCAATAATGAACCTTTGGAATCGACCAAGAAAAAAAAGTTTTAACACCTCAAAATTTGATGGTTTACGTTTCAAGGAACGTAGAATCCAAAAATCGAATAAAAATTTGGCCGTCCGTCCGCCGTACGCGGCACTTTTGCCACTTAGCATTGACCGATTTTGATGAAATTTGGTATGTATGCTCCATTTGGGGTCTAGTTGTGCCCCGAAGATTTTGGTTCATGTAGGTCAGTTCTAAGGGTTCCAAAATGAATTTTGAAATTTTGAAAACGCCCTAACTCAAAACATTTTGATTTAAAGGTATTGTTTTTACTTCAATTTAAGATTCTACAGAATTTTTAGAATTTTTTGAGACCACGCCAAGCTCTGCAGGACAAACCTTTCGCTCCCTACGAGAATTTAAAGGTTTTACGTACGATAAATCAGAAACACGAGTGTGAATCGCAAAAGAGGCCTAATCTCCGTTTAAATTTTAGCTGACCGAAATGCGATCGATGTTTTTCTTCATGTTGGATGGTTGGTGACTCTGCAGACGAGTGATCTGTATAAAAATAATAAACCGTTGTGTAATAATTTGCAGCGTTTTGTATTCCCTATAACCACTCTCTCTCGGTCCGAACCCCATTTCGGTTAGTCGAAACCTTCGGAATTGAGAAAAAAATTATTTTATCCCCCCTCAAAATTTTTTAGTTTACGTTTCAAGGTACGTACAATTCAAAAATCGTATACCAACTTTTCCGTCCGTCCCTTTTCTTAGTTACCATGGACCGATTTCGACGAAATTAGGTATATAGGCTTCATTTGGGGTCTAGTTTTGTCCCGAAGCTTTTGGTTAGTGTCAGTCACTTCTAAGGAGTGACTAATAAAGTTTTTAATTTTCAAAATGACTTGAGGGTTGGGCAATAAATCAGAATCATTGTTCTTCTGTTATGAGTAACACTTCCCTCTTACGTACTACATTCCTACATTACACAACCTCAACTTCTTGTTTAATTTCTTGATTCTTCTTCTGTTGCTTTTAAACCACCCTTCCGTGTTGGTTCCTCCCTTAGTTTCTAGCTCCTTGTTCACAATAATTTCTTCTCGATCCGACTGCTCTTTGGCTCTCCCAGTATTCTTTGTTTCAAATTCTTCTTCCTACACGAACTTTCTTTCTACTCTATTTGTCACTCTATTTGTCTGGACTGTAACTAGTTCATCTTTCGTAAGTTTCAATTGCTCATCACTTTTTATTCCCAACATCACTGACTCATTGCACAACATTAGCTCTCCATTTGCCTGCACTTCAAATTTTACATCGAGACTGAAAGCTTCTGCAAGAGTTGTCGTAAGCTAATTCGTTTTTAGAACGCCTTACTGTAAGACTTGGCCATCCTTACGCGATCAATCTTGAATGAAAGGAGACAAATCCGCAAAAAAAAACCATAGGTGTGTGTCAATGTGTGTGTAGTTACCTATGTATGTGTATGACAAATATTTTGTACTCAGCCTTAGTTTCCAATCGATTTGCGTGTTTTTTTCGAGGTTGAAATTTATCTAGCTGTGCATTACGTACTGCTGCGAAAAAGAGGAGGCCGAAGGTTGTGTAAGCGGTGGTTGCAACTCAGGCCAATCTTCGAATTCGTTTTGAATTACTGCTACGGGCAGTGGATTTTAGTTTCTGACGAGGAAAAATATACAACTTTTGCCAAACAGATGTTTTGGAGAGTTCCCAAATTTTAATTCCACAAAAACTCCACAAAAAAGGAGGTACTCGACCTTTCCTTACTTATAATTTTGTAACTTAATCATTGATTCTTCCACTCTTATATTGAGGAGTAAAGTGTAAAAATGCCAAACCTTTTAAATTGAAATGCCACTTGAAGTGGCATTTTGATATGAATAAAAATTAAAAAGCAAAGCTGTTTGACAAATGAAACTGAGAGACCTCCTACTTATTTTTGAGTCTTCTAAAGTCAATCAGGATGCAGGTAATAAGGTAGACAGTATTTAATAAGGTAGAAAGTATCTAATATTTTGTATTCAATCAATAATATTCACGATTGATCAATTCCTCTAAGCTCTTAAAAAGTATTCAGAGTTATTGGCAGAAGGGACAGAACAAATGCTTTATTTGGAACCTGTGCAAAATTTCCTATAATAGCCATGCACAACGTCGCAATGTCGAAATATAACTCCATTTTTTTTCTAAGAGTGCCCACGTGGATTATTATTGTTTTCCAATTTTGCAATTTCAAAATTGTATTATATTTGAATTATTGAGAACAAACTTATGGAAGTAAATTGCTTTCATTTACACTAATTTTGTTGATTACAAAACCTTGAAGAAGTGCAGTTCGACGTCTGACAGAGGGGAGAAAGTACTCGTGATTAAGGTACTTCTTTTACAATTTGTGTGTTGTTCTCTATTCCGTTGAAAAAAGAAATCCGTCTGGTTACTCCCATTGTTTGCCCGGGGAAACACGCGGTAGCTCAGTGTTAGTCGAAGGGACCAAGTCGAGGGCAAAGGATGGTTGACAAAGGATGTTTGGCCGGGACGGTCTGATGATACGCCTTTGGAAGGAAGAGAAGCCCCCGAATGATCAAGAAGTCTGTGTTGACAGTTGGTCGGCAAATAGGGAGTCCCCCGGACTTCTCCCCCCCACTCTTCCATCACCCCTACCCCACTATCTCTAACTCAATTACAAACCTGGGGCTTAGACAAATATTTAATTTAATCCCGGCAATCACCCTTCGAGCCTCGTCTGGGTGATCATCTTTTGGGCGGACTTTGCGAGGCCGCTCAGGTGTGAACAGCCCCTCGAGGTTGGAAACTTGTGCTTCGGAGAAATTTGGTTCAGAGCGAACTGGGAATAAGCAAATTAGGTGAGAATCAAAGGACCGCCGGATAGTCATTAACCAAATTCAATCTCTCCATGTCCTGACGTCTACGTCCAGATTTCAGCAAAATATCAAAACCTTTTACTTGCTCCAGAGAGCGCTAGACCCACTCATTGGCAGCTTTGGTTGATCACTGGTGAGCAGGGGATAAGGACCCGAAGAATCAACTGTCGATAAGTTTTTGGTGTTCTCTCGGAGACCGCTAAAATTTGGACAGCCAGGTTTGGAAGTCGAGCTTTGGTGGAATACATTTCCGGGTGTAAGCTAGGAAGATAAGAATCAAAGAACTATCAGATAGTTATTAACCAAATTCAATCTCTCCATCTCCTGACCACTGTGTCCAGATTTCATCAAAACTAAGCTCTCTTTACTCGCTCCATCAATAGCGATCCACAATTTGACAGCTTTGGTTGATAACTGGTGAGCAGGCAGCAACAACTGAAGAATCAACCGTCGGCAAGTTTTTAGTGCTCTCTCTGAGACCGCTTAAGTTTGGACAGCCAGATTCGAAGGTAAACTTGACAAATGTACATTCCTGTGGTCACCACAATGATGGATGCAATATTCAGAGTCAAACCAAATTAGTACAACTAATGAGGTCTTTTTTGCTTTCTGAACATTGAATTTTCAAAACAACCTTGGAAAAAGGAATATTAGGAAGCACTCGCCTCCAAAACGGCCTTCAAAAACGCTGAGTTTCTACTTGCGTAAATGAACCGACACTCAGCCGTTCAAATATAACGCTAAAAGTAATACAAGCAACGTCACAAAATAATTTCGAGGTGTCTGAAATACTTGTAAAATGCCGCACAACAGTAGCACCGGCCTTCGCCCTAAACATCAAAGAATGGGTTGAAAAAAATAATAAAAGGGAAGAAAAAAGTACAACCCACGTTTGAAGAGAGGGAGTCGGTTGGCCACTTTCATCCTGGGAGGCCATATTGGTTGTATAACGTCCGCACATCAAAAGCTCCTTCCGTAGGGCAAAACATTTTAATTTTACTCTACAGTCGGGATACCTTCCCTCGCTCACTTCTTCTCCTCTGTCGACTGTTTCAAAGTGACGTTTACGTTTCACTCTCAAAGAGAGAGAAAAAAATATAGGAAAAACTCGTTTCATTCTTTAGCATTTTCCATGCTAATTAGGCATTGTTGGAAACAACGTCTCGGTACATGAACACCTTCAATAGTTTTCTACGGAATAAATATACCTACCTACTAGCATCCATCAGCTCATATCAGTCAAAGTGACAAGCCAAATCTAGCTAACGTTTTCGGTTGATCGTCGGTTTCGGATTGAAGTCACACAAGTGGGCGTGATACGAAGCTTCCTCGTTTCCTAAACAGATAAGAAATGCACTTTCATAGTGTTTATATCAACTGTTGCGTTAGCAACCGCGTTATTCACAACAAGCATAAGGGTCATTCCACAAAACTAAATTTTGTAAGGCCACAACCACTATTATTCAAAATATACTTTTGTAATTTTTTTAAATTTCCGTTTTGGAGATTGTATAACAGCACCCGTTCCATTATTGCTTCATAAAATTGTGTATTTCAGTGAAAATTTGAAATTTTTTAAAATTGGAGATAGATGTCTAGAGAGGGGGATAGGAAATGCTGTTTGAGCCTTTTTAGGCTCATTGCCAAGTTCGCTATCGATCTAGAAACATGTTTCAATGTAGGACTTTTGGATGTAGATCATCAATGTCTTAAATATGTATCAATGATGTTAAATTATGAAAAAAAGGAATCTCGACGTTTTGATTCCAAATCTGCCAAGTCAGAAGCATTATTTTCACTTTACAAGGATTTACCAAAATGTCCTCCAAAATCAAAATTCCCTAGCGTTTTAGACCTTCTGGAACAGTTTTGGATCCGTATCTACCTGTCTGAGAGTCTATGTGTCGGGGTTGTGCGGGGTGGGGTGTGGATGGTCCCCTATGAAACTCATCTCCCCCGAATTGATGGTACCTACCCTCTGAGCACATTTTTCATCCAAGTTCAATGAAAATTTCAGGAATTGTTCAGGTTCGCGTGTAGATGGTCCCCTATGAAAATCATCAATCGGATTGATTTTAGTCGCTGCGCGTAAAATCCTGGGAACAACCATATCTTCTACACATTTTATCCGAATTGATTGAATTAATTGAATTGAATTAATGAATGAATTAATTATCGATAGAATCAACCCGCCTCCACACAACCTGACTCGGGGAAAAAGTTGAAGAAGCAATGTGGTGGGGGGGAAGATGTTGTTCGGCAAATATGCTGCTATTGAGGCCTTTGTGTGCAACTTCATCGAAAAACATGCCTCTTCTCTTTTTGAAGACTACATAAAAAAAAACTTCCGATTCGATGGGGATGATAAATACTGTTGGTCGATACAGTGCCGAGTTGCCCACAAACACGAAATTTCGTCAAGGTACTGACAGTAGCGTTTTTTCGAGCACGATAGTGATTTTCCTAAATCGTCCATTTCTCTAAATCTAACAGCCAAATTTAGCTTACATTTGGAGGTTAGTGAGGGCCTTGGGAGAAAAATCGCTCCTTATTGATTGGATTATACAAACCAACACAAAAAACCGTGTGAAAAAAAAAAACTAGAAAAACATGAACACAATAACGTTTTTATTGTGTCGGTTTATTAACAAAGTGAGAGACATACAAACTGACCGTGAAAATGAGGTACAGCTTTATGATACAAAAATATATGATGTACCTGTCCATTCTATTATGTAACTCTGTGAGGAAATTATTCTTTCCATCCTGTTTGGCCGATGTTTTTACTCCTCTTACTAGACCGAATGAGACAATGAAAATAGAGAAAATGTTGAATTGCTAAACAAGAACAAGATTGCTCAATTTGTTCTGGTGTGTTTTGGGAAATAGACCAGAAGGTCTATGGAAAATAATTATACCTTATTAGGTCCCTTCGATGTTTGTTTCGATAAATTTTTCTCAAATAAACATCTTTCAGAAGTAGGTATCGATCTGACAATCTGCCTCAAGTGTGTGGCGACGATTGCGAGTAAATTCGCTTTCTCTCTTCTCTCCCCCTTTTCCCGTTGAAAAGCGGCTGAGGACTATTTCCATTAGGAAACGGTAATACGCAGCAGGTGTATCGCACTCAGTTGGCCGGTAAATCAAGGGGGAAGGGGTTTGCCTTTGGTCTCCCTTCGCAATTATACATCTTCTCATTCCGCTAATGCTTCTCTCTCGGGCGGTCCCTTGATGATTCTCCAATGAGCCAATACTCTCTGACTGAGGTATTTGCGCTGTCCTCGGTCCTCAAGGAGCTCGCCGGGTCTCACTGGTCTTCCCTTTCCTTCGGTTGAAATTCAAATGAAGGAGCCTCCTGAGTGGGGGAGTCCTGGGCAAATTTGACCTGAGACGTCGGTTTGATAGAGCCATTGAAACTTCGAGTTTGCCCTGAGTAAATGAGATACCCGAAATCCAGTGATTCACATTAGTGAATTAGTTCCTACTCGTGGCCTAGAATTGAAACCAATTCACACACTAGCGTGTCCACTCGTTCTGCTCGCTCATTCAGGAGAAAAGGATGTACATATCGGTGGACTTGATCATTCAAGTAGTTTAGACATTGCAGTAAGTACAACATTGCAGTACATTGCAGTACGACATTTTTTTTTTTTTTTTTTTTTTTTAAATGGTTTATTTCTAACAGTTATTACAAAATACATCATGTGGTTAGTAACTTAGGAGGTGTTTTACACCTCTAACACCTTAGGTTTTATGATCACTATTACAAGTTAGGCTTTCAAAAGAAATTAATCTTCCATATGAGCAAGGTGCTCGTGGCGGAAGATGAGTTGAGATCGGCTGATAGAAGATATAAAATAAGAATTATGAATTAGATACATATGTTATGATAATTATAATTATGTTACAACAAGTATTAATGTAATTTTTTTTTTTTTAATAATCCTACTATTGTTATTTATTTATTTATTTTATTACGTGTGCAGTAAGCACTCTCTGAGCTGGTCTTTAACAACTCGGGTAAACTTATTGTACAATAGATTCTTTCTAAGTGATTTGGGCAAATTGTTGAACGCCAGAAGCCCGCTATACCTATAAGATTTTTGGGCAAAAGTTGTGCGGATGCATGGATACCCAATGTAATAATTATTACTAAACCTTGTGTTAGCTGTATGCGATGGAAGGTTGTAGTGCTTTGTTCTTATTATTTGCCTTATATTTTTCAGTGCAATCAGCTTATCGAATGGAAGGATCTGTAGATTTTGGAAGAGTTGTGCAGTATGTTCAAGTCTACTTTTCTTCAATATTTTCCTAATTATCGCTTTCTGCGTTTTTACTATTGGGTCCAAAACCGTTCCGTACGTACTACTCCAGACGGGGAGGCAGTAGGACATCACCGATTCCACCAGGGCAAAATAGACCTGTCTCAACATCTTTCGTTCCAGTATGGGCGTGAGCTTCGAAAAAACATATAATAATTTTCTAAGTTTCATGTTGGTGCTCAGTATTTGTTGCTGGAACTTCATATTGGAATCGTAAATTATGCCCAGATATTTAGCGGAGTTGCTGATAGTCACAGACTTACAGGCAGTACAGTTTCGAATATTGCACTCTGCATCGTGGATGGTGATGGGAGTCAACTGTGGGGGGTTACGATAGTCAAGGGTGAATGGGACAACTGTAGTTTTTTCTATATTCAACGTCAGCTTATTCCGTAGCATCCACTTATGCAAGATGTTCATCCCAAATTCAGCCAGCTTATGCGTAGATTTCCACGAGTCAGTGGAACAGTAAAAAACAGTGTCATCTGCAAAAAGGAGTACCTGACCAGGCAGCTTCAGTTCTGATATATCATTTACGTACATTATAAATGTGACAGGCCCGAGCACAGTACCTTGAGGAACAGAATAAGAATCGAGTTTGACTTCCTCACTTCTCGTTCCATTCAAGTTGACCATTTGTCTCCGGTCCTTCAGATAGCTTTTAAACCAATTTAGTACCTGGTCACCAATTCCATATTTCTCCATCTTCTTGAACAGTATCTCGTGAGAAATTGAATCAAAAGCCTTAGCCTGATCTAAAAATATGGCCATTGGTTTTTTTCCACAGTCCAGATCCCCTGAAATCAGGTCGTGCAGATAACAGGTAGCATCCTGGGTGCTGCGATTACTCCGAAAGCCAAACTGGACGTTTGTTAATATATGATTATCCTCTAGAAATTCAATCAGTTGCTCCTTAACAACTTTCTCTATAATTTTTGCTACACAAGACACCAGGCTTATGGGACGGTAGTTTTTGCACATGCTCCGATCACCCGATTTAAATACAGGTGTGACAATGGCCAGCTTGAATGTTTCCGGGAATTTTCCCTGTTCGAGACTCATACCAATTATTTTACACAGAGGTTTGCATAGTACGCTTTTGTTAGATTTTAGGATTTCAGCTCTGATTCCGTCGAAGCCGGGGCTGGAACCGCCTCTCAACGAAGCAATCAAGTCCCGCACTTTTTCCTCAGTTACAGTTTTGAAGCGGGAAAATTTATTTGTACAGCTGCCTTTCACCTCATCAGCTGGTATATTTTTTACATTGCGAATGTTGTTGGCAAGGTTTTTCCCGACAGACGAAAAGTATTGATTGAATGCATCAGCACAATCCTTCGGCCTCTTCACTCCATCAATCGTTCGGTCATCAATCATCAGTGTAGTTATTCTGGTTTCTTTACTTATTTTGTTATTTATAATTTCATTGATAACTCCCCATTCTTTCCTGCTATTGCCCTTTGATTCATCCAATTTTCTCCTGTAATACTTTTCCTTTTCTGTTCTTATGGTCTGTTTTAGTGTTTTTTGATATTTCTGAAAGTAGTTGCTTAGTCGCGGGTTGAAAGGCTGACGACAGTGAGCAGCATAGAGCTTTTCTTTTTTCCTAATAGAGGCAACCAACGATTCGGTAATCCAAGGTTTCAGAGGTACCAATTTATTAGGCACTTTAACAGTCGTCGTTGCATTTTCCATGTGCTTCGTAATCAGTTTTATAAATGTTTCAGCACTCCGATCAACATCATCCCCTTCCAGTACACCAGACCATGTTTCCTCCTCCAGGGCTCTGCTTAATTTCACGTGGTCAAGTTTCCTCTTTGAAATGGCTCCAACGGTTGTGCTTCTGTCTTCGTTACCTGGTTGTATCAAGGTCGCCAATACTGCTCTATGTTCACTTATTTGAGAGTGGACCACAGCGGTTCTTAGATCACCTGGTAAGTTCGAAAAAATGTGGTCCAAGCATGAACCATTCTCCAAAATGGGAACCGTTGGTCGGGTGATACTGTTTACACATGACAGGTAACCATTTATTGCCATCAAATTGAGGTACTGTTCAGTGTGGTTATCTGGGGAGGCATTGACGATGTCAAAATTCAAGTCACCTATTACAAGATTTGGACGCCTAGTGCCAAGCGTAGCCTCTAAGTCATTAAGGAACAGATCCAATTCCCGGGAATTCCTCAAGTGGGAGCGGTAAATCGACAAAACTGATATCTCAAGGTCACCAGTTTTAATTTTGAAGTGCAAGGAACTGGAGCCATAAATATGCCTTTCTTCTACTTCCAATACCATTATTTCCTTTTTTACAAAACACACTGTACCACTATTTTGGTTGAAATTAGATTTCGAACAATAATATGTATACCCCTCCATATAGAAACTAATATCACAGCTTTTGAGCCAACATTCGCTGAGAAATATCAAGTCAGGCTTCGTATTTAGTAATGCGATTTCTATAGCTAACTGGTCGAAATTTTGCTTAATACTACGGACGTTCTGGTGAAATATTAACAAGCCTTTATTTTGAATAAAGTTACCATTCAGTTCATCATAGTTTACATAGACAGGAGAATTTACTGCCAAGGATTCATCGATTGAGTTCAGTAACTCCATAATGTTTTAAAGTGTGTCCAGTTCTATATTCGGCAAATTTACATGAATGATTAAGAATTATATTTTTTCGATGTCCTCGAAGGACTTGATAGTCATTGCTCGCTCACCTTCTGATCTTCTTACGTGAACTACAAAGTTCTTCATCCAGACGTGTTGTATCCCTCTTTCTTTTGCCTTCAATTTGGTCCGACGAAACAAATCTGCACGGAAGTTAGTAAGGTTGTCGTTGACGTATATGCGATTCTTTGGCCAATCCTTGAACAGCTCGCTGGCGGTGAGTTGCCTATCGGCCTTTGCTGCCTGGACTAACTTTTCTCGGCCGTCGGGGGATGACAGGACAGCCAAAATTTTTCGAGGTCGATCTTTTCGCGGCGGGCCTACCCTGAAGGCTTTTCCAATTTTCCCGCATTCTACATTTAACTGCTTCACGACTTCTTCCACGATATCGACACAGGATTCGTTCGGGGACTCCGGAACACCGTGGACCTCAACGTTGGAATTTCTCGATTCCTGCTCCAGGAATTCCACTTTACGCTGGAGCTCCCCAACAGCACCCTTAAGCTCAGTATTGTCTTTGGTTAATGAGTCAACCGTCACCTTAAGTCCTGAAATCTCCTCCACGAACCTGTCGAATTGGGCACTCATAAAGCTTACCGTTTCTTTGAGATCCTTCACATCACCTGCAACAGCCAGCAGTATGGTCAATTTGCTATTGACTTCGTGAATCGCCCGTTCCGTCGTTCCCGTCTCTATACTATATGGAGATGTAGGAGACACCTCCTTCTCATTCTCCGCTCGCTCTTTGCCATCACTTGCACCACTTCCGTCAAGTGGGTCTCCTTTAATGCAACGGTCACAAAGCCACTTTTCCCTTACTTCCTTATTCATCTTTTTATAATTTTCAATGCTCTTGATTCGAGTGCAGGCAGGATGAAAGGATTTTCCACATTTTTTACACAATGTTGTCTTCCTAGGTGAGTGTAACTCGCGTTGACACGTCGCGCAGTCCATTTCGGAGTTTAACGAGGTCTAGCGGGCACCGATCGGGAGTTTATTATTGTCTTGCGATAAGAGAGACGAGAAAAACACTCCGATGTTCACTCAACGGCAGCCGCCGCTCAACTGTACCTAGTAGTACAGGAGTGGTAGGAATTTAACGGTTTTGCCGGACCAGCTATCTGTGGCTTATCATAGCGGCGAGTCTCCTAATTGTGTCATTATTTTTTGTCGAAAATAATATGAAGTTTGGGCCATGATGCGGTCTGCTTATCATTTCCCTTTGAATATACAGGTTCGACCGAAAGAAAAAAGCGTTAGTTTTGAACCACTTCAATTTATTCTCAAATTATTCATTTCATAAGTTAGACAGTTGCATTTGCGGTAATTATAAGATTTAAAAAGACAGAAAGCGACACCATCTATGTGGCTCTTAGTTGCGATAGAAAAATTCCAGGTCGTATACAAATCTGGGTTTACTTCGGGTCCGTTTCTCGTCTCACGTGAGGGCACGTAGGGAAGCCTCTCTCATGATCACCGATGGGTTTATCATCAACTGATCAGAGGCTGAGCTTCAGCGAACAAAACGGGCAGATAACGATGTTTTCCTTACGTGGCCAAATGAAACCGTCATTGGCCATCATCCGAAGAGGCGGAAGTGTATACATTTCCGACGAATTAATTAAAATGAACAGAGATTTATCTTGTCTGATCGATTATTTATTGAGCAGACAAGATAAATCTCTGTTCATTCAATTTCTCAATAAATAATCGATCTCGTACCTTGCCTTATTTTTCAGTGTAAACCACACCTCCTTCGATAATAACAACATAGTGCTCTTATCTCTAAACAAAATAACTGTCGGTAAAACGCTGATATTTTTATCATCGTGGTTGCTCCTTCCTCCTTTCTGAACTGATACTGACCTTATTAGTAAATAACGCGCGATAAAGTTGCGACCATCGCTAAGATATGCTCCTCCCCGGCCACTGCTAGGCTAGGCATAGGCCGGTCCGGCTGAACCGTTAAATTCTTACTACTTACTATTATCTACGTACCGTATTGGAGAATCCGTCGTAACCAGCAAGTCGAGTACAGGAGGCGAGCGCTTGCGGTGTAAGGACATCATCTTCAGGCCGTCGAGAGAGTACTAAAGTTTGTCAGTCCGTTGTACTATTTATATAGTCTAGGTGAAAGGGAGGTGAAAGGAAAAGCGGCCACGTGGTAAAAGGTTGTTTGTCTGTAATGTCAAGTGAAAGGGAGAGATAAACTAATCCTATTTAAATCCTATTAAACTATCCTAGCTAATTGTACATCCACCAAGTGGTTTTCTATTCTAAACTATGAATATATTATAAACTAACTTACATAACGAACTTATTGCTAAATTGTGGTTATTTTATTACTTATTATTTATAGTTGAGATCCTAGGTCGTTTGGCTGTCTGGAAGTTAGTTGAGTCATAAGAGTGCTGTTTACATTTGTAAGGAGTTACGTTAGTGTGTTCTGTTAGTTGTCTTTTGTTGTTAAGGTTGTCAGTAAATCCGTCTCTGGAGGTTTTTCGTTTTTGGATGAGTATGTTGAGTGGTTTGAATATTGTGTTTGAGGTAGTGTCAAGTAGGTTTTTATTTATGATGCGTCCGTCAAATTTTGTAGTTTGTATATTTCCATGTTTTCAAGTATGTTGACCACCCACAACAGAAAGGAAGACGACTCAACCTTTTACCACGTGGCCCCCTTTCCTTTCACATCCTTTCACCCAAACTATACAAGGTGTCTACACTTAGGATGGTCATAACTTCAGAGTTCGATTCTACAAGGTATTTCCAACAAAAAATGTCTCGTAGAAATTTTCTTTTAACCCACTCAAAATTCCATTTTTTTCACTTTAAAGTTTTTCTTCGCGTTTTCGACCTTACGGTACTGATATGGTCATAACTCCCTTATTTCTCCTGAAAATTCGATTCTGACTACACCGTTAAAAAGAACGATAAATTCCCAAGCTACCTAGTGCAAAATCAAAATCTTTCAGCAATAAAATAGTTTCAAAAAATCAAGTCAAAAAGCAAACTTTAAAAATTTTCGAAATTTGACTTTTTTCGACCGAAGTTTTCTCTCTAAATCCCTGCCCATTTCGATGGGCGCTCTTCGGAGAAAACATGCTCAAATTGTCAGCTTTTCAATGGTCTATCATTTTTCTTTTTGACATTCAAATTGGAAGAGTAAATGAAGTTTGAATGCCAAAAAACGTGTGTTTTACATGCAAATCCAGTGTTTAACCGGTTTATGGTCTCCCTCGATCTCAAGACGGCTTGGCGAGTTTGGTATCATTTTCTATGTAATTTTTTACGCTGAATCCAATAGTGATACTTCCGAATGATTCTGACGGCTAGAGAGTGGATTTTTCGAAGAAAACCTTCGTTTTTCGTACATAAAATACGCATTATTCGTAAATTTTACAGTCAGCATGAAGTAACACCTTTCTACTCAATAAAACAGAATTTCTAGCTGATTGAAGTTTTTGTTGAGTAGAAAGGTGTTACTTTATGCTCACTACCATATCTATGAATAATGCGTATTTTATGTACGAAAAACGAAGGTTTTCTTCGGAAAATCCACTTTCTAGCAGTCGGAATCATTCGGAAGTGTCACCATTGGATTCAGCGTAAAAAATTAAAAAGGAAATGATACCAAAATCGTCAAGCCATCTTGAGGTCAAGGGGGACCATAAACCGCTTAAAACACTGATTTGCTTGTAAAACACACGTTTTTTAACATTCAAACTTCATTTACTCTTCCAATTGTAATGTTAAAAAGAAAAATTGATATATCGTTGGAAAGCTGACTATTTGAGCATGTTTTCTCCGAAGAGCGCGCATCGAAATGGGCAGTGATTCAGAGTGAAAACTTTGGTCGAAAAAAGTCAAGTTTCGAAAAATTTTTAAAGTTGGTTTTTTCACTTGATTTTTTGACACTATTTTATTGCTGAAATATTTTGATTTTGCACTAGGTAGCTTAGAAATTTCACGTTATTTCTAACGGTGTAGTCAGAATCGAATTTTCAGGAGAAATAAGGGAGTTATGACCATATCAGTGCCGTAAGGTCGAAAACGCGAAAAAAAAACTTTAAAGTGAAAAAAAAAGGAATTTTGAGTGGGTTAAAAGAAAATTGCTATGAGACAATTTTTGTTGGAAATCCTTTGTAAAATCGAACCCTGAAGTTATGCCCATCTTAAGTGTAGACACCCTGTATAAATAGAACGAAGGACTGACAAACTTACTACTCTCTCGACGGCCTGAAGATGATGTCCTTACATCGAAAGCGCTCGCCTCCTGTACTCGACTTGCTGGTTACGACGGATTCTCCAATACGGCACGTAGATAATAATGATATTCTTATAACTAGGTGGGCGTCGGTGGTCTAGTGGACAGTGTACCGGACTGCGGTGATAGGATGAGAACCGTCTAGCGGGGACGCGCGTTCGAGTCTGGTCGTCGCAGAAAGTTATCTGTCTATTAGACGATCGGCAATCTCTCGTTCCAACCCAGGGCGGTGATGTTTGGGAAGCCATGAGCGAAATCATCAGAACAAATTCTGATCTCCCCTTAGGGAGACAGCTGATGACGTCCGCGACGCCAAGAATGGCAGTCGGACGAAAATTCAACCTGAAATGGTTGCTTACTTTACTTTACTTTACTTTTTCTTATAACTAGCGGAACTAACCCCATTCATTTAATACCTTTTACTTCCTGATAATCGACCATTTCAGGTATAGATGTATAGAAATTCGAAACTTTCTGAAATTCATAATATAATACCATAATCGTCGTCATATTTGGAAAGGCCACAAATTGCACAGTAATACTACCATATCGATACCTTAAAGCACAAAGGCTCTATGTCCAAAAACGGAGTTTTCTGAAAAACGCAAAAGAAGTTTTCACCAGTGCACAATTCCTGAAAAAATGTTTTACTGCACTGAACTCTTTAATTCTTCAACAAATTTTCAAGCTATAATCGTCAAAAAGGTCAATAATAGTTTTGTTGAATTTGAGTTTTTCTGAAATTAAAAAAAAACCATGGAACATGGATGGACATAGCGCCTTTGTGCTTTAAGGTATCAATACATTGGTATTACTAGCGTCACATGAAGAAGTTGTTTACTGCTGATGACATGAAGTGCGAACCCTAAATATGTCAGACCCCTCAGGAACTTATTACTGGAAAGCATAAGAACTTTGAGTGCAGTATCCGTTTTTGAAGTCGGAAGAAGCAAAATCCTTTCTCACGTCCATTCTTCGAAGAAAATTCTTCTCTTTGATTTAACCATAGCTCAGCAGCTCTAATATTCTATCGAAGGAACCACAGGGCTCAAGTTCCTCCAAGGATCCGCAAAATTTAATATTGCGCTCAGCCTTCTACAGCCAAAGGCATTTTCATTCTAACATCTTCGCTTTTGTAGCAATATTATTATTCGAGGAAACCGCTTGTTTCGTACCCTGGAAACCAGCTACGCAAAAAAGATGCAAAAGAGTGTGTAAGAGAGACCGCAGTTTTCTGGTTAGGGAGAGGAAAAGGGGTCTTTTAATATGGGCTACGCTATGAAGAACGTATAGATTACCAATAACCTGGGCAGAGCCCACAATATCCCACGAGTATAAGCTTCTTACTGATCCTTCGCGAAAGAGGGGAAAGCGTACTTCCATCTCCGTCTTTATATTCCCCAGTAATAGATTGCTTCGTGCTCATATTTTATCAATTTAATTTCCTTCCGAAGTCAAAGTTCCTTTGGTCTTTCTAGAGTGTAATCTAGGTATTTATTGGATGAGCACTGGTTGTATTCGCTACTCATTGTTACTGAATTCCTAAGTATACAACGGTGAGGGATATGAGGGGTAGTGAGGCATTCTCTATACTATGATTTCTCAAACGTTTTGTAAGTACGTCTTTTCGTAGGACAATTCGAGCAGTTTTAGTAAATGGGAAATATTTCAGGTGGCAACCGTAAACAATCCGAGAACTATAAGAAATTGTTAAATGGTAATATAGAGAAAACCTTCGGCTTCTTAAGGCTTTAATCTCCAAGAATTCGACAAGAAAAAATTAAATTATCTATAGCTAGGAAATGTATTTTAAAGTTTAAAAAAGAAAAACATAAAATTTGAACATTCATTTAGGTAATCACAATAAACCTTTTTTGGTTTTTTGAACTGACTGCCAGTAGTGACTCAAAATGTTTAAATTAACATAAATGAACTATTCATAGAATTAAAAAAAAATAAATCAGGAATTACATTCTTCCATCATCATTGACCTATAGCGTCACGCGTTTTTATAAATACTCACCACCAACTGTGATCAACCATCGCCATCCATCAGAGAAACTGCTTTATCCTCTAGAGAGTAGATGGGTGTCTGTTGAATCCTCTTCGCAGATTCTATCCAGAATACGACCTTTTCTGAGTCCGGTCACAAACTTGTGTTGTACAAACGAGTCAAGTTGTGCTCCAAATTCACATTCATTGAAAACTTTTTGATTCTAACGAACCAATCACTAACCTTCTCGCCCACGTCTTGTCGTAGGACATCGAACATGATCCTGTCCCGCCACACCGTAATCTTTGGTGAATACAGTTTTGCCAGTAACTCCGTCAATAACTTGTCAAAGTTTTTGGTTTTTGGTAGAACCAGTGGCATAATTCACGCAAAACCTCGTAGACTGCAGGCGTGATTGCGGTTAGAAGAAGGCAGACACGGCGAGCTCCTCGCACGAAATTTACCTTGAAACATTGCTCCAACCTTCCAATAAATGTTGACCATTTGTCGCCAACGTCTAATGTCGGTAGATCCCCGACGGCTGGTCCCCTGGCGAGGTGCCTGAGGAACTCTTGAGTAGGCAACTCACTGACTGTCGTAGTCGTACCTCCTGGTGCCTTCCGAAATGAAATAAATGAAAATAAAACTTTTTTCTTCGTTGCCAATTGAAATAAAATAAGGATCGAAACGATATTTATGGATAAGTAAGGGGTTCGAAACATATAGCAAGTCATTAATGCTACAGGGTGGGGCAACATAACCCCCCGATTTTGTAACGCAATAAATAAAAAAGTATTAGAGATATTTGTTTACTTTTTTAAATTATGTGTAGGAAATATCTTAAAGTTTTTTTTCACATAGTTTTGAAAATCATATCGGCCAAGTGACGCCCTCCATTATCGATGCACTGAACGAACCGATTTCGCGTGTTTCGCATCACCCTCTCCAACATGTCGACCGGTATGTTCGCCACTTCCTCGCGGATGTTGGTCTTAAGGTTATCAAGAGTCCGTGGACTGTTATTGAAGACCCGGGACTTGAGGTAACCCCACAAAAAGAAGTCGCACGGGGTTAAATCAGGCGATCGTGGTGGCCACTCTAAATCGCCTCTGAGAGAGATGAGGCGTCCAGGGAAGTGCTCCCTCAACAAAGCCATCGAACTCCTCGCCTGATTTAATCGCCTGATTTAACCCCGTGCGACTTCTTTTTGTGGGGTTACCTCAAGTCCCGGGTCTCCAATAACCGTCCACGGACTCTTGATGACCTTAAGACCAACATCCGCGAGGAAGTGGCGAACATACCGGTCGACATGTTGGAGAGGGTGATGCGAAACACGCGAAATCGGTTCGTTCAGTGCATCGATAATGGAGGGCGTCACTTGGCCGATATGATTTTCAAAACTATGTGAAAAAAAACTTTAAGATATTTCCTACACATAATTTAAAAAAGTAAACAAATATCTCTAATACTTTTTTATTTATTGCGTTACAAAATCGGGGGGTTATGTTGCCCCACCCTGTAGTAGCCATTAAAGATCGGAACTGGTTTTTATTTAAATAGAAGACAGTGTGCCAATGTAAGTAGATAATACCTAATATTATAATATTGAATAAATAAATAATAGATAACAGTATCCCGAAAGCAACCATCCTAAATTCAGACAGTACAGTGCAGACATCGGTTCACATCGGTCGGTGCTGTAATATGGCTTACCTTCAGATTGAGCAGCTAACCTCTAAGTTTGCAGAGCCATCTTATAGAAGAGAGATCCTTGACTCCACTGTTCGTTACTCCTTGACAAGACTTGCTGCATTGACCGATGAATGCAGAAGAATGCATGAAGAATGAAATGAATGGATGAAACCAAGAAGACGGTCCAGTTCCACCTACACTCTAACAACCTCAGTTCATTCCCTATTCATCCCTATTGTGTACCTCAACACCACTCCACATGGAGGTGTGTTTATCCATCACTGCAATTCAGCAAAAGGAAGCTTTCTACCTAGTTTCTCTTGATGTACGTCTGAGCAAGTATGAACCGAGTGCTGAGGAAATACACCTGATTGAAGCTAACCCAAATTATGCCTTCTTGCGCCTCCCTATTGGCTAAAAGACCAAAAACCAGACCAAGATGTCAAAAATCAAACGTTTGTCTCTTGAAGGAGCATCGCTATTTTTCATTGAAGATTGTGAAAAACTTAAATGTCATGAAGAGAATAATGGCACGTCATTCAAATCGTTGTGTGTGATTTACGTGCTGAAATTGGGTGAACCATGATTTGTACCGTGTAAAAAACCACAGATTTCTTGTATGTTGAGACAGCGAGACTTTGACCATAATACGGCGGTATTGGTGCCACAATTGAATTGTCCAGTGGTGAAGGGAACTAAGTGCAAAAATGCCACTTTTCAGGAGAAGCAAAAAACTGCTTAGTTTAACTAAAGCGCTCGATTTTGACCCAGTTTTTTTTTTTCTTTAGGAAGGCCAATAAAAGTGATGTTCAAGCAACATTGAACTGCCGCAAAATTTAGAGGGGGATAATAAAAAAAAAAATTTTAAATTTTGGGAACTTAGTGCCTTTCACCACTTGATTACCTGGGCATGAAGAAAATTAAGACCGAATATGACGAAATATCTTTATTTGAACGAATAAATTTGTAAACGTATTGAATATTATGTAGGTATATAGATTGTCATTTCGATTTTTTATATTTTTTTCTTCATTTTTCTCAATTTTTTTCTCACGTTTGTTCTACATCTTCTTGTTCCTGAGTTGGCCAAGCCAGTATTTTCTCATAAAATTTTTAAACGCTTCAGGGACATACTGTATTAGTTTGCCAACATTCTCCAACTTCTTGGCGCTAAATAAACGTGCATCTTTGTAAAAAGTTGGGTGACTAAGCTATGATGTTGTGGTAGGTGCTTACGAACATGGCACACTCTTTCCACTATAACTGGTGTACTGAAGGCCTTGCAGTCTTTTTTTCTTAATTACTTGACGTTTATGTCCAGCTTAATTTCTTATACGTTTGGGACCCATTTTTAAAAAAATGAATCGCTCGGTTGAGAAACCGCGAACAAAAACAATATTTAGAAGCACACACGAACAGTACCTCAACATAGGAGAAAGCAGACTGAGGTGAAAAAGTTCAAGAAACTGCTTAGTAAAATAAGTTTGTTGTTTATTGAAGAGAAACGATGTACTTTGATCAACGGACATGCCCGCGGAGACCCGTCATCAGGTGTTGAAGGGCACACTTAGTTCTTTTCTCCACGAAACGCTCGGTGGTGGAGACGAATATCTGACAATCTGAAGCGAGAACTTAGTTCTTCTCACCACCACATGATGTGTCTTGCCGAGGAGAACCCAAATCAACAATAAAAAAAATTTCGATATTTTGCACTTAGTTCCCTTCACCACTGGCCAATTCAATTATTTCTCATGGCCTCCTCAATTCCTGAGATTCTGGGCAAGCACACGTGCTTTACAAGGCACTACAGAACAACCTGTTTTCATTTCTTTTTTGTACGCCAGATAACATAAAAGATTTCGAACATCCTGGTTCTCGTTAGAAAACGGTATAGGAGAAGCAGCACCCCCGCTACGCAGGAACTACCCGTGAATGAGGTTGCTGGGTCGTGAACTTCTTCCCATGTTTGATCCTCTTTTATCCTCAGGTCCCGCCCAAGGGAAGGACAAAGGATTTGAGGAGACACTCTGTAAAGGACACCATTTCTCCATTATGCTCCACGACCGGCAGCTCCTTGATCAGGGCGAGTCTCGCGAATCTCATTAGGAGATCTCCCTCCTCTCGTCCTTTTCGTATCTTCCTTTTCAAAACACTCGCTCCCGCCTTTCCCCCGAAAGTACACTCCAATAAACAGTCTAGGATACCTGGCACAAAACCAGGCCTTTTGATCTTGGATCGAAAACATCCCTCACTCCCGGTGGTTTTGAAAACCCCTTTCGCCTCCCTGAAGGAGCAGCTCTGAATAACAAGACCGCTCAACACGGCTAATGACCAGATCTGTCAAAGCACAAATGAAATCAATGATCTTTTTTCTCTCTCGCAACACGATCCATTCATCCGTGATTCCAGCGATACCTGAAGCGCCTAACCACACCTTTGCAATTCCGCTTTGACAAATCCAATTTGTGTCTATACAAGGTGACACTTGTATTCGTTTCTCTCTCAAGTGGTTTCTTCGCCTTCGAAGCAAAAATTTGCCCCCCAGAAGGAGTCTATCGAGAAATCTCGTTACGGTTCGTTTGATTATTTTCACCTTTTTCATTGATCTCTTTATTCGCTTTAAATCTCAATTGTGTCACTCCACCTCTGTAAAACATTTGAGGAAATTCCAACAGTTTTCTCTTTTTTGTTATTATTTGCTTCTCCGCTTCTGGAAGCTTAGTATTCCTGTTGCTCCTCAAATGTAAGTGGGTTCTCCAAAATTGAAACTTTAATTTGCACAGTTAAATTTTGAGTTGCCCAGCTTACTGAGTAATTAAGGACTGAGGCAAAACCTTCTTATTCTTTCGGCGCTACAACCCAGTGTGAGTCTGGTCCTCTCGAACAATCTTCCTCCAACGTTCTCGATCCTCTGCATGCATCGATCAGCCTCTCGCCTGTCCATCGCAATCTTTGGGCTTCAACTAATCTCACAATATTTCCTCTATCTATCAGCTGGTCTAAAAAAGTGAAAGCAAAGTAAACAACCATTTCAGATTGGATTTTCGTCCGACTGCCATTCCTGGCGTCGCGGACGTCATCAGCTGTCTTCCTACGGGAAGATCGGAATTTAGCTGAGTTACTTGTATCAATTACTGAATTCATTTGCTTGGTCATTGCTGACTATCAGCTGGTCTAATTCTGCAGTAAGGCAAATCCGCAATGATTCCTTGTCACATTATGGCTCCGAAGATTCTCAGGACGTTATCGTCTTTAGCTGTTAGCGTACATGCTTCACAATATATTACGATTGGATCTTCAGGATCTCTCGGTTTTGAGCTGTAATTTGCATGTATTTGGTTGGTGCTACTGATGACCATACCAAGTCTCTTAGTTTTAGTTTTCAGCTGCAAAAGAAGATTTTCCAGGACGTTTGTGCTCCCTAAGCAAAACATGTTTTTTTTTTAACCTTAAAATTGTCATCGAATATTTTCTGGGAACGTGGAAACTGTTAGTCTCTATACAGCTTCTATAAAACATTTCTTGGTTTCTAATTGATCAAACCTTAGAGGCACGTGAATCAGGCACTAAATGGTCCCCTATAAATACCATCTCCATCGCAGCACACGCAAATATATAATCATCTTTAAGTTCCTGAAACATCGATTCCTCATGACATAACCGCCCGATTTCGCTTTAATTTGGAGGGTAGTTCGAGTTGGTCCCAGCATGATTATCCTTAAATTTATTGGTGATTGAATTGAGTTTACAATTCTATGAATCTTGAATAATTTTCAATCTTGTCAATGTTCCAAGGTTCATGATTCATATGAGAGCTTCTTTAGTGCTCTGACCAATTCAGTCGCTTTTACATCCAGCGATTATTGTATTTCCATGTCATTCTTTGTTGGGAAGTTATAGCACTATCCTCCGAATATGGCAGATTTTTGTTCTTCTAATTTCTTCACTTTTCATATTGTACTGTTTTATAAGACGTCCTTCAGTAATACGATACGTCCTTACACGTTTGATATGGATTTTCCAGTCTTATAATTTTATGATCCTTCAAATTTCTGTTGAGACAACAATGTTGGAGTTGATTACTGCATTACGTCTTTGAAAATCCGAAATTAGCATCTCGATAGTAGCAACAATTTGTCTTCTTGCAACTGAGTTTCATTCCACCAACACTTCGAATTATAACAATTAAAAATAATTAGTCTTTAATATATTCAGAGGCTTCGTGACGAACTCATAAACATAAAAACAAAGTTGGAAAAAAATGAAAAAATTGGCTGAACAAACGAATTTTTAAATATATATTCTTTATTAGCCCTACTCCTCATAATTGTGATTACAGAGTGCAGTCGTTTTATACATTCAATACTATAGAAGAAAAAATAATTAGGCGGACCGTCCTTAATTAAGACATCAAATAGAATTCATTTCAAAAAGATTCTCTGCTTTCTTCCGTCACATTGAAAAAAATAAAAATAAAAATACATCAAAAAATCTTTCTAGTTAGTGAGTTACTCTGTTTTCTTTCTTATGTTACTTCCTTAATGAGTAGACCTGGTAATTTTTTACTTGTTAGATTCTCTCATTCCATGCTTCTATAGTTTGACGAGGAAATTATTTTCTTTTCGCAAGAAATGAAAAATGTCTTATTCATTGTTGTAAGAAGACCAACAGAAACATAGTTAAGATAATAATTATAATGATAGAATTCGGATCACTGAAGGATTGTTAACGTGGGTAGCCTACTCTGAACCTTTTCATACTCTGTGATTGTGATGGTGCTAAACTCGGTTTGATGATCTAAATCAAGCTGTTCACCATTTTTCAGCAAGGACTGTCAAAAAGAAGTTGAGAGAGAAAACTGAAGTGGAATCATTCCACATGTTTTTCTCAGCAATATATTTTAGTCTCTAAAGTACTCAATACTATCAATTCACAAATATGACGTTGTTAAAAAAAATGTCACAGTCACAACTGTCCTGCTTACATATTCAGCAGTAATCTTTTTTTCAGCATTGTACCTACGGTTCGTTCCAACAGTATGTTTCATGTTACACCATAAACATTGTGAGCTGGATGTTATCCATATTAATATACGATTTTTACGGTTGAAACTAACCCATAATTTGTTGAATTTATAACCTAGAACTTGTATTTCGGGCATCCCCTAGATGAGGCCACCAGATGTTTATTAGTGATAAAATATATAATATATATATTATATCATATTATGAGAGTTGACATCATGGCAAACGGGAACTCACAAACCCAAACTCGAGAAAAAAACGCTGAAAACTATCACACAAAAAAACACAACGGTTTATTATTTTTTTATAGATCGCCAGTCTACGATATATCGCATTTGATTGATTTGCTAAACTCACGTGCACTACTGGATGTTCGTATGGGTATCACATCCGTGTTCCTGATTCATCATACCTAAGTCCAACCTGCGGAGCATCGGAGACGAGAACCTCCGTACAATGAGTCAAAGAGACTAGTTTAGGTAGGTTTGGCCTTTGGGCTAGCTAAAGGACACCACTAATACGTGGGTATGATAAATTTCACAATAGTTCCTCATTCAAAAATAATTGATCAGCCGAGTGATTTCATTAATTTTGTTATTTTTTTAAATTGAACAATAACTTAAATGTAAGAAAAAGGTCATGAAATATTAATTAATTATCATCATTTGGCGATGGGTTGGTCCCACAGAATCGAAAAATTCTTTAAAATGTCTGACATTTTAAATGAATGAAAAAACTTACCAGTATACCTCTAATGACAGTTTCCAATCTAGGGCTGTTTAAAAAGTTTTCCCCCACTTTTTACCACTTAAAAATGACTTAAAAAAAACAAAAATTTTCGAACTTTACTCCCCATAGAGCAGTATCTCAAATTTCATCAAAATTGGTCCATGGTAACCGAGCAAAGTGCCACGTATGGCGGACGGACAGAACAAATTTTATTCGATTTTTGGATTCTACGTAAACCATCAAGTTTGATGGAGGGGGGGGGGGTATTTTTTTCCACCCTTGATCCCAAAGGCACATTATTGAAAATAATAAACCAAAATTTGATGAAGAGATTGGAAATGTGGGATTTTTTTGATGAGTGTGCTGAACTGCTTTAGATCCATCTCTCAAAGCCTCAAGGTCTCTGGTTGCTTTTATTCTCAGAGTGGAAGAGTCGTTTGAAGAATGAAAGGAATTGCCGTTTGATGGGTGAGTGGAAGAGACGTTTGGTTGATGAGTGACTCATGTTGGTGATCACTAGTGCATTTTGTATCTACCCGTAAGCTCCACCATCAAACCAGCTTCTTGGGATTTCACCTTGCACGATAAACCGGAAGTTTGGGTTACTCGTGACACTCCTGAGTCTTTCCATCTCCATATTGGTTTTAGATAATTCAGTTCGGAGGTAGAGACCATTGGAAAAGATGGAGCCGACCCCGCTTGCTCACTATTTCATTACTGAAAATCGATGGCCGGGAAAAGGAGGACGGCGCTTGGAGAGGCTGGAAAGGTAAAGCTCGGTTTGATTGCGGTCGGTTATATTAAATTGACCGCGGTCCCGAGTCCGGGGGCGGTCTGAGGCTTATTAAGCCCCCGGGGGCGGCGGAGTATTAAAAGATGAGCCGACCAGAGAAGAGAGCCCTTTCCAGAGGAGGAAACCCAAAGGTGAAATTGCCCTCAGATCAATAGAGTTTCTCCCTCAGCCACTCCGGGTCCATCCTTTGCTACCAAGAGATGGCAGGAAGAGGGGAGGCAAATTGAATTTTCGGCCACAGGGTCCCTCGTCTTTCCCTTCTGCTACACATTGAACCTTGTTATGCCCCGAACCCCGCTATCAGCTCCCACTTTCCATGCCATAAACTCGAGCAGACCCTCATTTCCTGGCCACCTCAATTTTTTCCAGCCTTTCGCAAACTTCGGGTTGATAACAATAAAACAGATTTTCTCTCGATTATTTTACGAAGTAGTTGATTTCGAAATATTTCCTCGATGAATAAAATATATTTGAACTATTAAGTCTATACACCAGAGCCTCACTTTGAGAGGAAGAAGGAGGAGATTATTTTAATACCCTTCAGCATTGCAGTTTTTGCAACCCCTAGACACTTTATTCAGTAATAGGACTGTGCCAAAAAACCAAACATCAACGAAATCCAAACCTCCCAAAATGAGAAGTGTAGTGAGTGCACCTTGGTACAGGAGGAAAGGAATACAATTTATGTTTGTCTAAATAAAATGACCAGTTTGATTCTCGGTGGCAACGAGTGCAATTGTGTTTTACTTGAATCATTACATTGGTGGCAGCGTTGGATGCAGAGGAATTTTAGTGATTTTTGTAGCTTTGCTTCTTCAGAACAGAGAAGAAGAGGCCAGAAAACCAAAACTCAGCCAAGCTCGAGAAGACCGGCAATTTCCCCTCTTCCTGCCAGGTATTTCATGGTTGATGAAGAAGATGAGGAACATAATGTTCCGGGAGTGCAAAATTTTATATATTTCCATCTCTTATTTTGCCCGCTGAACTTTGAAGGGGCAAGGGAGTTAGCAGAGTACGCCCGAATTGAAGAAGAGGAGAGGATAATTAGTGAATTAGGAAATTTGTACTTGACAACCTATAAAGATCAGTGGTTACCTGGAAATACCAAGTTGCCAAGTTCCGCTGATGATGCTCCTATTTTGGTTCTGGTAACGAAAATAATTGTGTAGTGAGCAGTTGCGGAAGAAGTGATGAAAATGATAATTTGACTAAAACTACAGAGGTTGAATAGTGTCAGTTGCCTAAGATTCAAACCATAGAAGATGCACTAACTGTAGCAAGGTCCATGGTTGATAAAAAAAAGTGCCAAGTACGACGGACGGACGGAAATTTTATAATTCGATTTTCGGATTTTACATACTTTGAAACGTTAACCATAAAATTTTAAAGGGGGTTAAACATTTTTTCTTGCTCGATTCCAAAATATGTCAGGCGTTATAAATGAATTTAACGCACTTTCCAATGGTATCCCCAAATTAAGGAGTCAATGGCAGTTTTAGTGAGATATGGGTCGATAACACGATACAATCATTTCTAAGTGGAAAAGCGGAGTGAAAACAATTTATAGAGCAGTTTTGGTCAGAAGTTAGTTGTAGAACTGGTAGGAGTGGGATCGGCCCCCGCTCACCTTGTACTTGGACAACTTGTATCTCCCTCCTCATTCATTCTGAGAGCAGCAACTGGTCTACAGCATCATATCTGTAGTGATTTTAGAATAAAACACTAGTTTAGCAATTAGAAAAGTCCTTTTAATCATCAAGTTTACTAGCTGTTTTTATCTCGAATGAATCCTGCTCAGTCATCCGTCACTTCGCCCATATATGGCCTGGCTCGAGCGATGGTAGACACATGTCATATTACCACATCCCCCACCGTTAGTAAAAAATTCAACAAAAATGAATGACAATAGTAACAGTCAAAAAAGACTTAAAGATAAGTCCAATATAGAACAACACTAGCGCAACACTTGTTGATGAAAATATTTTTTAAGCACATGTAACATATCAGTCTAAGATAAGAGAGAAATACCAGAGAATCTAGGACGACACATAATCATCCAAATGGAGAGGACGGCGCACCTGCCGGGAGGGACGAGTCTCCTGTTGAACTGGGGTTAGGTTTCTTGAAATGTCGACATCCGGTATCTTGTGAAGGTCTCTTCGGTTTCTTTGAATGATGGAGCTTTTAGTTTGAAGCTTATAAGACCGAGGACGATCAAGCTGCTCTTGAACTGTAGCTGGCAGTAATTTTCGAGGAACTGCATGGTTCTCAACAAGCACTTTGTCTCCCGGTTGAAGCTCTGAGAGAGGGTTGTGCCTTGCATGCTTGTCGTACTCATGTTTCTGGCGTTTCTGCAATTTCAGGAATTCCTCCTCCATTGCATCAGCAGAGGGTAGATCTAGATGAGGAACTGTCGGCAGAATCCCCCTTATATTCCGCTTGAAGAGTAACTCGGCAGGTGAGGGAAGATTGTGTGCCAGCGGTGTATTCCTATACTCCAACAAAGCCAGATTTACGTCTCTTTCATCTTCCTGAACCTTGCGAAGCATTTTTTTTTATTGTTTGAATCGTCCTTTCCGCCAGAGCGTTTCCTTGAGGATAGTGAGGTGAGGAAGTTACGTGCTGGAACCCATACAAGTCTGCAAAATCCGAGAATTCAACTGATGAATATTGTGGGCCATTGTCACTCACCAATTCCAGAGGGACACCATGTCTACTAAAACAATCCTTCATATGGGAAACAACTGCCTGTGTGTCAAGGTTGCGTAGCCGAAAGATTTCAGGGTACTTGCTATACCAGTCCACGATAATCAGATAGTGAACTCCTTGTAAAGTGAATATGTCACTTGCCACTGTATGCCAAGGAGTTGAAGGAATGTCCCTCAGTACCATAGGCTCCTTGGGGTTTTTATTGGAGTACTTAGGACAGATGGGACAATTTTTTGAGACAGATTTGATGTCCGAAAGCATTGAAGGCCAATAAAGAGAACGTTTTGCTTTGAGAATCATTTTTGAAATACCACTGTGGTTATAGTGAAGTAGTTGAATCATATCATGCTGCAAGGTTTTGGGGACAATCATTCTGTTTCCCTTGAAGAGTAGCCCATTATGCTCATAAACTTCATCTTTGTAATTAACATAAGGCCGCAGGGCTTCAGAAAGTTTTTGGTACGGCGGCCAACCCTCACGACTGAACTTCAGTAGCATTTGTAAGTCACTGTCTGAAGCCGTTTCAGTGACAAAAAGAGAGTGCTTTCTCTTGGTGATACTCAAATCTTGATAAAGCAATGCAACCTGAGCTTCTATTTCTGCCGTCATTGTGGACGCACCATCATCATGAGGCAGTCGAGAGAGACAGTCTGGAACGTGATTTGCCTTCCCAGGTTTATAGACAACATTAAAGTTGAAGTTTTGTAGTCGCATGCGCATTCGTTGGAGACGTTGAGGACACTTATACATTGGTTTCTTGAAAATAGAAAATAGGGGCTTGTGGTCAGATTCTACAATAAAATGTTTTCCAAAAAGGTAATGGTAGAATCTTTCACACCCAAAAACGATTGCCAACATCTCTTTTTCTATGATGGCATAGTTTTGTTGAGTTTTGTCAAGTGTCTTGCTTGCATATGCAACAGGAGCACCATCTTGCATAATTACGGCTCCTAAACCATATTGAGAAGCATCAACTGATAGCGTTATTTCCTTATGGGGGTCATAATAAGGCAAAATAGGCTTTTCCAAGAGTACTGTTCGAATCTTTTCAAAAATATTTGAATGAGCTTCAGTCCAATTCCAGGTTTTGGCTTGTAGAAGTTGTCGAAGGGGGTATACCTCGTCTGCTAGGTTTGGCAAGAATTTGGCCATGTAGGAAATGTTTCCGCAAAACAGAGAGATAAGTATCAAAATTTTCGTCAGACTTCTGATTACGAGTAAAAAACAGGTAGCTTTCAACAGCCTCATTCTTCTTAGGCACACAGTGACTTTGAAAAGCCTTGAGAATATCATCTACACTAGGTTCATCTGTGTTGAAAGTGAAACCTTCATATAGATTATAAGTATCCTTACCCAAATTGTAGAGTAGTAAGGCAACCTGTTCATCACGAGGTAAGGTCTTGGCACCGCTAGCTGTAAAGTACAAACGAAATTTTCTCTCCCAGCGCGTGAAAGCTTCATCACAATTTGTTATTCCCTCCAGAGTAAATTCCTCAGGAGTCTTGATGTTTCTAAACACGATCTTAGAAGTAGATTCCGCGAGCTCGTCATCTGAGTCAAAACTTTGTTTTGATTTAGACGAACGCTTCTTGGGTCCCATTTTAATCACTCGCGAAAATTAAAACACTTAGGTACACTGACTTTAATTTACCGAATCTGCGCCATGTAGTGATTTTAGAATAAAACACTAGTTTAGCAATTAGAAAAGTCCTTTTAATCATCAAGTTTACTAGCTGTTTTTATCTCGAATGAATCCTGCTCAGTCATCCGTCACTTCGCCCATATATGGCCTGGCTCGAGCGATGGTAGACACATGTCATATTACCACAATATCCTAAACCTTTTCAGGATTTTGTTGACGAATTATTTTGAGTAGTTAATTTTTAGAGTGTTGGGTTTCTAAATGAACTTCTCACTCTGTTGTGTTGTAGGCTTATTGAGCTGTCGTGAGTTAATTCATTCGGAGTTGCACTTTCTCGCACTTAAGTCATTTACACTTGAATTCTTCCCTTCCATAAAGCCCTTGTGAAAAGATCTGTCCGATAGCCGCAGAGGGGACAGGTTCAGGCGAATGAGTCAAAAGCGCCCCGATTTTTCAACTGGAAGGCGCGAAAGAACAGTAAACGCCAATTACGCTGCGGCGAGGAATTGAGAAAGAAACCCCCAGGGGTGCATTATAATGTAGATCGGTATCAGAGAGCTGACTAGGTAGAGGGGCTGCACTTGACCGAGGGCTGCTCTACTTGGGTGCACTTCATCAAGTGCCATCTTGTTTTATCTGATCTTCTTGAGGTTCGAAAAGGAGTCGGAGATAGCCAGGATGTCAAGCGATAGCCATATCGCGCACTGGGAAAGAATAAGGGAAAATGTCAAGTGGAGGGAGGAGTAAGGAACTTGTAGGACCTAAATGCCCTCTGGCACTCCATAGTTTTTTCAACTTCCATTCGTTTTAATTGTATTAACGTACACCTTACTATTCTCCTATTAACTGTCTGCCATGTTTGACTGACAGTATAATATTCTCATAAACAATAATGTGGAATTTTTCGGTAGAAAAATACTTGAATTAGCTCACAATCAAATTGGTGGTTTACTAAATTTTGAAATTATGATGACACATTTTTTTTAACCTGCATTAATAATTATGTTTGAAAAAATATTTCACTGCTATTTCTCAGCTCCCTGTACAGCCGGAGTCTTGAATCTGGACCAGATAAATTTTCCTCTTCTCAGGACTCGGGAGGTCATCCACTATAGAATGAACAATGGATAGCCTGATCGTATCAGATCCTCGGCTGAACTGCCTTACCGTAATATGCCATGCCAGGTAATCGTTGTCCCAATCACCTTTATTCAACTTTGCTGTTCTATGGAAAGTGCTGATGCAGTCTCCAATAGTGTGTCAACTTCACAGTTTCTGAATTTTGACTACATTGATGAGTGTGAGTGATCTGTCCAAAGCCAGAGATTACCGAGACATCAATAATGAAATCTTGGTGTTACCACCAAGAGGTCAGGACGGTAACTTCGTTGTTCTAGGTTGAAGCGCCACTCAAACAATTCTGGCCATCCTTTACGACAAGTATAGCACAATATTATGGGAAGAGTTATGGCGGCCACACTTAGGCTTTACCATGGATGAGCAAATCTGGAGCTCATGTGTGGCGGTTTTGGGCATTGCTACACGAATACAGAGCTTCTCTACCTTTTGTCTTGAGGAATTATTACAGGATCTTGAAATTAGTTCCAACCGTACCAGCTATTATTTGTTGCACCATCAGAATTGAAGTTAGTTATGTACTCACTATCACTCGCCCCTTGATATAAGTTTCAAAATTGATCTGGTGGGCAAGAAGGTAGTTGTAGATTATGCATAGAGTTGGCTTCGGATACTGGTAAGACTGTATAATTAGCGGGGTAAAAGCTCCCGGGAAATCGCCGTCAAAGATGCCCTCTGGATGGTTTGTAGGTCATCGCTTTTGGATGTTGGATGTTGGATATTTGATGCTTGGAGTGGATGGGGAAGGAGGACTATTCGGGGATCGGCCATTATTATTCAGGTGGCCCCCACGGACCCTTATGCAATATTTAGTGAGCCACAACTTAGCGGGGAGAGGCGAAGCCTGTGAGAGGCACGCGATGAAATATATATGGCCCTAACCGAAAGCCTTTCGGAAAGGAGAGAGAATCACGGTTTTCCTGGAGCTGGGAAACGACCTTCCCCCAGTAAGGGTCTTACAGGGGTGAAAAGTGACGAGTAGGCATAAGTTCTGTGACGTCAGCAAGGTTCCAAATTCAAATCATGGGTCGACGTGGCTGCCAAATCGAGTCTCCATGATTTGGGGCGGTCCTATAAGAAGTAGTTCAACTCCATTAAAAGTCGAAAGTCCCGTTAATTCCGTTTCTTCGATCATTACATAATATGATATGATAATATGATAATATTAGGATATTATCCTAAGCTACATAAAACATCTGTTAATTTAGTCTTTTAGCTATTTTGTTTACTATACAAAACATTACGTAGTACAGAAATGCATGATGTGCAACATGGACTACAAATAATTGGGAAACGACAATACGATCAAAAATCTGATTTTAGTTAAATAATTATAAACTATAAAATGTTGATGTTTTGGTTTATTATTTTCAATAATGAACCATTGGAATCGAGCAAAAAAATAAACATTTTTAACCCCCCTTCAAAATTTTGATGGTTTACGTTTCAAAGTATGAAGAATCCGAAAATCGAATAAAAAAATAGAAACCTTTTTAACAAAAAAATGGACCGACCTCAAAAATGAGGTCCGTAAACACCAAAAAGGGAAAAATAATAATCTTAGGGAATTCAGTTGGGAAGGTGGGTAGGTAGGTACGGATTGAAGTCGCCGCTGTGCCCATCTGTAGACACAACCATAGGCAAGTAGATTCCAATTCCATCTGGTTAGTATTACGACATGCGTCGATAGTGCAATACAAAACAGGAACGAGAGTGGGTATCATTGAGGTAATAAATGTGTTCCAAAACTATTAGGTAGTAGGTCACTGCTGTCGTATGAAGGAGGATGAGAGAGTGACGGTGTGTGTGAATCCCCTTAAAAAATGTTTGGATTCCAACATAGGTACCATCTTTTGATTAGATGATATCTAATTATACCTAATATATTGATCTAATCTATCTTTGGTTAGATAATATCTATATAATCTAATATTGCAAGTATTGCATGATGCATGTAGAGACAATGTAGATGCATGTAGATGTCTAGATCATGATGAGGGGTTGAGATATGAGTGTGGGTACTTACTCAAATGACTGGTTAGTACTAAAACATGCATCGAAAGTTCAATACAAAACCGGAGTAAGGGTAGGTAAGTAACTAAGTTAACAACCTTCTCATGTTGAATCTTTAACCAACTGCCTTTCTTGGTGTTGTGGATGTCTTCAGCTGTTATCACAGGGAATATTCTTACTAAGATCCATTTACACTTATTGTCACACTCTCATCCTCCTTCATACGACAGCAGTGACCTACTACCTAATAGTTTTGGAACACATTTATTACCTCAATGATACCCACTCTCGTTCCTGTTTTGTATTGCACTATCGACGCATGTCGTAATACTAACCAGATGGAATTGGAATCTACTTGCCTATGGTTGTGTCTACAGATGGGCACAGCGGCGACTTCAATCCGTACCTACCTACCCACCTTCCCAACTGAATTCCCTAAGATTATTATTTTTCCCTTTTTGGTGTTTACGGACCTCATTTTTGAGGTCGGTCCATTTTTTTGTTAAAAAGGTTTCTATTTTATTTTTTTCATTTCATATTATTTTTTATTTTTCACTTTTTAGTGGTCCTCAATATAAATTTGAAATTAATTTACCCGCAGTTTTTCGATCAGTATTCGTAATGGAGATCTATTTCCATACTGTGAATCATTTCAGTAAGGTGAACTAGAAGCCGTAGGGTGGACCACATTCTGTTAGGGAGCTATGTGCTACACCCACTTGGTAGAATACCCCCACTCATGAGCTAGTAGTACTATATACCTCATATTTGGTATGGCACTATTCAGTTCCGACAATCTCCTATACCATAACCTACCCAACTATATTACGGAAGACGTGGAAGCTATGTGCTACACCCACTTGGTGAAATACCCCCACTCATGACCTAGTTGTACTATATATACCTCATATTAGGTAGGGCACAATGCAGTTCTGATTATCTCCTATACTATTACCTTCCCATTCATATTATTAGTAATGAGGGAGCTATGTGCTACACCCACTTGATAGAATACCAACACTCATGAGCTAGTTGTACTATGTACCTCATATTTGGTACGGCACTCTGCAGTTCTGACGATCTTCTATACCATTACCTACCTAACTAAATGATGGATGACGAGGAAGCTATGTGCTACACCCACATGGTGAAATACCCCCACTCATGACCTAGTTGTACTATATATACCTCATATTAGGTAGGGCACTATGCAGTTCTGATTATCTCCTATACTATTACCTTCCCATTCATATTATTAGTAATGAGGGAGCTATGTGCTACACCCACTTGGTAGAATACCAACACTCATGAGCTAGTTGTACTATGTACCTCATATTTGGTACGGCACTCTGCAGTTCTGACGATCTTCTATACCATTACCAACCCAACTATATTATGGATGACGAGGAAGCTATGTGCTACACCCACATGGTGAAATACCCCCACTCATGACCTAATTGTACTATATGTATATACTTCATATTAGGTAGGGCACTATGCAGTTCTGATTATCTCCTATACTATTACCTACCCAATCATGTCATTAGTGATGAGGGAACTATGTGCTACACCCACTTGGTAGAATACCTAAGTAACAGTACTATAATTATCCCTCATACGTGTATGATAGGAAAACTCACATATTCGAGCATTCATAAACACGTTTGATATGGCTCATGCAGGTTCTGAGCGAATAACCCACTATAATTTCCCCCTTTCTCATCCCCCGCAGCACCTTTTAGTTATCGGAACCCCCTCATATAGCATATCATTTTGAAGCTTACAATCAGACCTTCAATTTGACTATACACAAATAGTCCGTCATTGGCTTAGTCGGAAGTCACAGGGCAAGAAGAGTGAATGCGGACCAATATTCCCGAAAACGGGAACCACGTTTTTCAACTTCTTTCACAAATTTTCGATACTTCTAACAAAGCAAAATGAAATCTGTTTGAAATGGGACCACCACGGATACTGGTAGAACAAATTTCAAAAAGAACCAGACAGATTGGTACCAGAATAAAGAAATGCAAGGTGTTCAGACATACAAAAAAAAAAAAAAAAAAAAAAAAATCGTCGTCCCACGACACACCGAATTGAGTACCTCCTTTTTCGCGCGCCTTCGGCGCTTTGAAGTCGGTCAAAAATGTTCCGTCCGTCCGGAACCATGAACCGGTTTACTTGAAACTTAGTATAATTATGGGCTCCATTTGGGGTCAAGTTGTGTCAGTTACTTCTAAGGGGTGAAAATTAAGGGTTGAAAATGTCAAGAGTGCCCTAGCTCGAAAACTCTTGAAGAAAAGGTATTGTTTTTTCTTCAATTAAAATAGTATTGAATTTTTAAAAATTTTAGAGACCACCCGGAGCTCTGCAGGACAAACCGTTCACTCCGTACGAGTAGGTGTGAAGGAAAAGCTGTGAAGCGCTCTATACAGGAAAAAAATAAATCTTTATTAAATAATTTGCAGCGTTTTTATTGTGTAGCCTACGTTGCATACATACAAATCAGTTTTCTCAATAACCATCCCATTCCATCAATAAAATTTATTTAAAACATTTAATGTTTTACAGATTTTTTTCCTATAATTTTATTGGAGTATTTTATCGTTATAGACATTCATGAATATAATTGTGATAAGTGGGACAATGATCAATTCATTTATGAATTTCCAAATCTGGTGCATACTGAGGAAATAAATTTGGCACAGGTTTTTTTCAATAATTTTATTGGAGTATTTTATCGTTATAGACATTCATGAATATAATTTTGATAAGTGGGACAATGATCAATTCATTTATGAATCTCCAAATCTGGTGCAAATTGAGGAAATAAATTTGGCACATTGGTCATCAAGTCGACTACCAGTGTTTCATAACGATCAGTGCAAGTTTTCATCACCAGCCTTAGTGCAACATCGACTTCTTTGAGAGATGTAGTGATGTTGTTGGGTCGTCCTAGTATTTATGAGCCACTCTCTCCTCCACGATATCCTAACTCACGCACATGAAGGACAAGACAGTAGCAGGTAAAATGAGTATGAACTTTATGTGTATACGTAAAGGTCGGTGCTATTGTAGCTGAATGTGTCATTAAATGCTAAGGAAACGGTTTTTGGGGTAGTTGCCAGGGTACCCCTATGTTATGGCGCTCAGATTTGGGGTGTGGCACAGAGTAATGAGATGGAACAAGTACAACTATACTTCGCAAAAATGATATCAGGTTTGCAAAAAAAAAAAAAAAAATCCCAAATTACTTTACGTACTTTTAGACCGGAATGAAGCAGCTGTATGTATTTACATGTACGTTGTCCCTTCTTCGTGGCTACATTATCAATTTTCTGAAGTTGCCAGATCATCGATATTCGGGTAGTATTATGTGGAGGTATGCATCACTGCCGAGTGTCGTGGATGCTACCTATTAGGAAGACCGAAAAATACTGGCGTCTGGCGCCCCGAGTTAAAAGCAGTGTTTTTTATAGGTATCTAAGCTACTACTGAAGCTTGGTGGCCTCTTTGCTGTGCGATAGCTGTACCCTTATTTTTCAATTGATCCCCCGTATCAAAGTGGTAGCACTCGTGCGAGCACATAGCTGGTAGTGCTTAGGTCCTAGTGACCATACTAGTAGGCAAACAGGGGACCGTCTCCCACTATCAAGCTCTCGTAATGCTCGAGCTGGAATTATCTAGATGATAGTAAAGCGGTGGGATCAGGTACAAATTCTCTGATCCGAGCCTGTGACCAGTCATGGCATCTGGGGCTGAGACTGTGCCAGTTCACTGGCAGACAGTCTCATCTCAACACTGGTACCGCGGGAGGGGGGAGCCCCAGGCTACCGATACACTGACTTTGTCAAAGTATCACTTGCCTGCCCCCCAATTGAGGTAGGATTCGCGGGGGCCGTGGTTTATACTGCCCTGGGAGACGAAATTCATCTGTATCCCCGGGAAGGGATCCATGTGTCATGGCCAGCGAGGATGGCCCTGATACATGGAATCCGACATGTGAGTTTTGTGAATTACCAAAAACTCGGGCGCCGACCTGCATAGTCGGTAGTGCGTGCTAGACGTGCGCCTCAACCTGTAGGTTATCACAGGGACTTGCAAATATGCAAGGACATTGATTGTGTTAACAATCCCTCTCAGGAGGAGTTTTTCTCTTGCTGCTTGCAGCAAGGGGGGAGACTATAGAGTCGCAAGACCCCAGGAATCCCTAAATCGACCTTCACTCTGAAGGAAGAATAGTAGACATCCTTGTACCCTTATTTGGTTCTAAGATTGGTCAAGGAGTTGAGAGGCTCTCAGTTGACCCTTAACTTAGTCCTCAATGCTTGACAAGGGGATCCCTGAGGATGATGGCCACTTCCTCTCTGTGTTCCCGGTACTGTCAGAGTTCTGAGTCTACTACTTTTGGAGAAAACCCCTGAGTACTGGAAAAGTAGGGGACAGTAGAGGGCGTTGCGAGCTGCTACAGGCTTGAGCTCATCAGAGTTAAATTAGTAAGGTTTTGTTGTTGGATTACATCATCTCAGTTGGCCTTGTGGCTTCTCTGAACTAATCTTATTCAGTTAGTAGGTGCACCTCTAGACCAACCCCGACAGACGGGCACAATGTCCTTTGTTGTACTGGTACCTAATTATATTTGTTCTTAATCCTTTATAATAAATATGGTTTTCATTCAGTGCAAGTTCATACATTTTTCTGAATCATTCGTCCTCAAATCAGACACTCAGTAACAACGTTACCAAACTTTAACTCGTAGCTCTGAATTCAGTATTATGGGGGAAAATAATTTGGCTGCAGAATTTTTAAATACGTGAACTCATTTTCAAAGGATGCCTCCAAATTCACTCAACTTGTGAGTGTCCTGTGAAACAAGGGCCACATTCCTGTTTGAATCTCTAAACCTAATAATTCCTGTATAAACTCTTGGATGGTTATACAAAAGAAAGATAGGTATTTGGATTCGGGAATTGTTATCAACTTGTGAGGCGGCACCTGTAAGGTCGAGAGGTCGTGATCCACAGCCTGTGATTCGGTTAGTTCCAAATAAGATACACAGTTGCGGTAGCTGATGCCTCTCCCCGCATTTTCGTCTCGCCAGCGAATAGAAATGAATTGTTATTGAGCCGACGCAAGAGTTTGGAAGGGCCATTTCACCCAATTCCACCTCACGTCAGCAGCGCGGAGCGATAGCGGAAAATAAGACCTATGGAAGAGGAGGAATTTTATTAGAATCAATATCATTGATATGGAAAGGAGTCAAACAAGACAGATCCATCTGTGGGCATTCCCAGCGGATCGTCGGCGAGGACCCCCAGATTGGTATTAAATCTCTTCTCCAATATCGCTGAGATATTGCGTTCTTCAGGCCACGTGTCAGCATCGTCCAACATCACCCATGATTATCCTCCTCTCTCTCTCTCTCCATCTTTCTTCTCGTGTCTCCCCTCCGTGCTGCGTCCTTCACATCTATCTCGTTTAGAATTCAAGACTATCTCATCCGATAGTCAAATAGACGGAGAACTTTTTCAAACTTGAAAAACTTCTTGCAGTATTTTCCGTATCCTTCAGTATATAATGCGGATGCTGACGTGGTTTTATTTATGTTCCTAGGTACTGTTTGAAGTACCAGAGGCAAGAAATTTATATTAAATCAACCAAAATCATATTACCCCTAGAAAAAAGTGTTTATTTAGAAATTGGTTGAAAATGATCAAAAAATTGAAAAACACCTAATTATTCTTGCTAAAACAAAAAAAAAAAAAAAATCTCCGCGATGTACCAAACTGTAAGAAGCACTGCGTTGGGCGTCGTTCTTTACTGATGACTTCTGGGTGAGGATTTGAGACCAGGATTCAAATTTGAAAATGTGCTCCCACTCATGGATTGGTTCATCAACGCAGCTTTGTATTGCTGGATGTTGATACTTACTATCTCACGGCCAGTAATTCATTCTTCTGGATACTAGGTACGTTAGGATACTGTCGGCCCATGAGATGTGCTCAGCATTTAAGGACTCAGTAGAGGCACAACGATGAAGACGGACTGAGACCATGAGGTTTCGATTAGAGGGGAATTGTTGTTTTGGACCTTAGCTGCCGCGCAATGTTCATACTATCACCTAGAGTAAAAGAAAAATAGGTCCCTATTTGGTCTAGAACACTTACGGTGGTTTTGTTTGGATGTTCTCTGAGACTATGTTACTGTCCTGTTCTAGTCTTGAATTCGTGGTATTAAGCACTTCTTTCTGTAAAATTTCGGTTTTTGATTGAGTGTATTGATGGCAAATTGATAAAATGCTTCAAACCTAAGCTCTTTTGTGATGAATGAAATAGCTTTCGGTAGTTGGAATTTATAGTTGACGTTGGCAACTATAGAGGCTTGTCATTCATTAACAGCAACGCGAAGATCTTCTCTACACTCCTTCAGAGACTTGAACGCCATGTGGCTGAAAAAAATCTGCTAAACGTGTGTCAGGCGGGATTTCGCCGAGGCTATAGCACAGTTGACAGCATATTCACTCTTACTTGTGTGGTACGCCTGCGGCTCTCTTCCGGTCCCCGAAGAAACTTGTTTGCTTTCTTTGTGGATTCCAAGGGTGCATTTGATGGTTCGCCATGACTTGCTAAGCTTAATGATATGATGGTTTGCAAAAACTTTCTATAAATCCTGGTAAAGATGTATGGCAAAGGAAGGGCTACAGTTTGGAGTCCGGAGGGATTGTATGGATTTTTCAGCATAGAACGATGAGTCAAGCAGGGCTGTGTGTTGAGCCCCTTACTTCCCTTTTATCTCAACGATTTGACTGACATTCTCCCAAGTGGTGTGCCAGTGGGTGGCTCTGTGATGTATGCGGACGACATCGTATTGTTGGCTGAGTCTGTGGAGGAGCTCCAGGGAAACATAGACGCCTTGGGGGAGTACAGTCGACGTTGATGTTTGGAGGTAAATCTCACAAAGTCCAAGTACGATATCTCGGAGAACTCGAAGATTTGTTGCGTTTCGTTGGAGTCTGCCCGATCCTTCGAGAGTTCCGGGTCCTGTTCCTTGGACGAAGATCACTCGCAAGGGAGGAGACAGAGGAAATTTAGGACGACCAAAACAAATGGGTCTCTTTGGCAAAGAACTGCAGTTCTGCATGGAGGTTCAGATTTGACCTTGTGTTTGAATTCAATTGGTTGCAGTTTGTACTCAGCATTCACGTTACTATGCACCAAGTCTCTCAGAAGTATGATACCTACTAAATATTGTGTGCAATTTATTCAATTAACCCTAGTGCCGCTTGCGTGACTCTCCGACAGTCAGACAGATATGTCCGTCGTAATTTATGCTTTTTCAAGCACGTTAATAATTCAAACGTAATCGAGGTAGTTATTATTGATAAAATCAATTTATAAAACTGTTACCTATTAAAGATATAAATTTGTTTATTTGGCGCCATTTTGTACACTTTTACAAGAAGATAAATTCATGATGCGATGCGATTTGCTCAGATTCCCGAACCGACATTAGGCTTAGCCCGTGTTGTAGGGTAGGATTTTTGCGAAATCGCTCCATATCGGTAAACAACTTAATATCTACTATTACAGTAATAAGTAAATTACTAAACAATACATGAAGGACAGAAAAAAGGACGCATTTTGATAATCACAAACATATGCTAACTTACTTTAATATTCTCTAACTTTACTAATCTCTGAACTTTAATAGTCTCCTTTACATATATGCTGTTTAATATCCTCTCGCATCTAAAGCCCCCTTCTATAACTAGCCAACTTAACTTTTAACTGCTTTATTAAATAAAGCATGTTCTCTCTCTCTCTCACTCTCTCTCTAGCTGGAATTTATAGAATTTGGAATCCTTTTAAATAACTCTTTTTTCTACTTATTTACATACAAATTTATTGTAGAAGAGCAAAATCAGTGTGGAAGAAGGAAGAAATATCGGTAAATGGATCGTTCGGTGGGCGTCTGACGTCATTATGCAGATGGTCAAGGGGATTTATTTGAAGAGAGGGGCGCCCTTCAGGAAGTACGGGGAAATGAAGGGTGGCCTCGCAAGGGCGGTGTGACAGGAATGACTACATGAGGTGAGGGGTGGGGGTAAATAGGATGAGTGAGGGAGAGGGGGAGTCAATTAAATGACAGCCACTCTCCGACGTGGACGGCGAGAGGGGGCGAAGCTCGTTACTTTTTCATACCCTCGCCACGTCCGGCTCTCGAACGTTCTTTTTCCCTTCGTCGCAAAAGTCGCCATTTCTATATTGAATCGGAAAATGAATCTTATCGATCTCGAATCGACGAATCCTATGAGCAGAACTTCATCTACTTGGTGAGTGTCGAACCAAGTAACATCGTGATCGCACCCCACGTTATGACCTACGAAAATTCGTTCTAACTGAAGAGGAGAGCAATTGGAAGTCGACCGACTTGAGGGTGCGAAAGGTTTCTCCACATTAAGGATGTGGATACTTTTAAATATCGATACTTCTTGAAAAAAGTATCGATACATATCGATACTTTTTTTCCTGATATGTATCGTAGTATCGATACTTTTTTCCCAGTATCGGAGGCGATACTTTTTTATATCTCACATTTTATCTGTTTCAACACCTACGACATGAAGATACCTACTTGACAGTACCTCTATCTCTACGTAGATTGTTGGGAGACCAACAAACTTCAACAAATTAAACAAAGATGATGTACCACCACCTCCAGCTCTCTATGATAACCTGCTGACCTCCATAATCGAGGAAGGACCACCAAAATGTTAACCCAAACAAGTGCAATTCGAAAACAAGTGCCTAAACAAAAACAAGTTTTAAATAACAAAATGAGTGATTTATTGTTTTGTTCATTCTATATTAATTATTATTCTCGTGATGGAGAGATGTCAAACTGATGGAGAGAAACATAAACGACAATTTCACCCATTTTTGTGAAAGTATCGATACTTCAAAATATCGATACTTTCTGAAAGTATCGTATAGATACTTTTTGATACTTTCTAGATGTATTGATACGATATTATATTGATACTTTTGAAGTATCGGACATCCCTACTCCACATACGACAAAACGCTGCAAATTATTACACGAAGATTTATTATTTTCCTGTATAGATCACTCGTCTGCAAAGATCACAGCTTTGCATTGTCACAATTTATTTAGTCATTGTGTTTTACCTATCAACCAGAGATACCTACTATCTACCTACTAGGGCATTTTTGAAAATTTTAACCCTTCACTTTGGAATCCAAATGGTTAAAAATTAAGTAACAATTAATTGAGTGACAAATTAGGTAACAAATTGAAATTAATTACCAACTATAACTTCAACATTTTTAATCCGAATTTGATGAAATTTTTCGGGATAGTACGAATGGCATTTGCATGGTTCACAATGAACATCGTGGCCCCAAATTGACTGTAGCCACTGCGCTTGCGCAAACGTGAATTTCCTTGTAACAGCCATGATGTGGAATTCGCTTCAATTTTAGATTCTGGAATTTCTAGTCAAATCCTATAATAGGGCCTAGAATAACGTTTTACACCATGAGTACCGAAGGAAAAAAAAAAGCCTAACAAGCGAAGCCTCTCTCAAAACGCTGCAAATCATTGCCCTTCATATGGAAATTTGATAACTGGTTGCTAAGGAAGTCAAACTGAATACAACTAGAAGAAACGAACAGCGATCGCGTTTTGGTTAGCAAAAAATTGAACGAAGATTAGACCTCTTTGGTGATTCTTACTCGTGATTCTGTTTTATCGAAGGAAAACCCTTAAATACTCGTAGGGAGCGAAGGGATCGTCCTACAAAGCTTCGCGTGGTCTCTAAAATTTTTAAAAATTGAATTCTATCTTAAATTGGTGAAAAAGCGATACCTTTATTTCGAGAGTTTTCGAGCTACGGCACTTTTGAAAATTTAAAACCTTAATTTTCACCCCTTAGAAGTGACTGACATCAACCAAAAGCTTCGCGGCACAACTAGACCCCAAATGGAAGCCAAATGCCAAAATTGAACCAAATCGGTCCAGGGTTGCCAAGAAAAGTGCCGCGTACGGTGGACGGACGGAAAATTGTTTATTCGATTTTCGGATTCAGCGTTACTTGAAACGTAAATCAACAAATTTTGAGGGAGGGTTACTTTTTTTTTCTTGGTCGATTCCAAAGGATAATTATTGAAAATAATAAACTAAAAGGACGCTTATCCATAGAAAATAGATTTTAATATTTTGTCTGAACAAATTATATGTAATTTAAGATTTTTCTTCCTCTCAAAATGAGCCCAAGTTATTCGGACAGTAGCATTCCATGACCAGCCGCCTCGGAGGGAATGTAAATCACCCCATTCCTCTCTCGTTCCCTTTCAGGGTGGCCAAAGTGTATGTTCCACCTGTTGGATTTAAACGGAATTATATCTACTTAAAATGCTTGGTTGGAAAAACTTTTTCTTAATACATTCATTAAGAAAAAAATATAGTAATAAATATCATCAAATTGGCCACCTTTAGGAAAATCGCAATAAGGTGTATCAGCAAGTTGCCTTTCGATGTAAAACTTGATCACTGAATGGGGAATACAAGGAACGGCACCAAATTAATTTTCACCAAGGCGAGGGGGGCTCAGTTCGCAGTTACTCAGTGTAACCACTGCTAGCTCAAGCTTCATGAAACATTGAAGGGGCATATCAAGAAATCGCATTAACCATAACGATCTTTGTGTTCTTGTTTCATTCGTTAGAAGAGACTTCTTGAAACTTCCTTTGGAAGGATGATCTGGACAAACGAGCCCAGTCCATGATGACTCAATCCATCAAACGGATTTGTGGATGGTTGACGAAACTGAACCTTAAATGGATCTCAAATAGAAGGGTCGCCCTGAGAACCGAGATGGCTGGATATTATATGTGCAGGGTCGGAGGGAAAGGGCCGACCCCAATCACCGAAATGAACCTTCCTCTGATCCTCAAATCAGTTTACTACGAGGCTTCATGAATAAATCAGTGGTGTCGTCACACCTCTCTCGTCCGGGACCTCGCAGGGGTCCTTTTGCCCGCTAAGCCCAGCTTGAGAATTAGGCGTCTCCCGACCCTGTGCGCTAAGCCCCGTTGGCGCCTCAATTTCCGAGGAAACGCGATTTCAGTAATTCGACCCCCTTCCCCATCGTACCTACCACCTACCTCGTGTCCTTTAGTTCCTTTACATCATTTGCCCTTTGTTGTGAGAAGCCAAGGTTTGGTGGCGTTGCTTGTAGGATAATCGTCTTCGTGCTCGAATCATGAATCTGACATTGTGATTTGGATGGTTAAGAATCGGGTTGATAATACTAAAACTAGCATTATTGGCATGCTGTTCGACGTGTAGGAAAAGCTTACTAACAATTACAAGGGTCACACTCCCCCAAGATTGTAATCAACATTGACTGTATGTCACGAGTTTTTGGTGAGATTCCGAGATAACTGTTATCTCCGAACAAGATATTTGAATTCTGCATATGAATTATTTTTTAAGATTTGCACGATGTTCCTGAAAAATTGTTTTCATTTTGTGCAATTTCAACAAGTGGTCCCATAGCCAATAGCATTAGACTCCAAAGAAAACAAATCCATTTTTAAAAATCTTATTTCGTTCTCAAACGGAGAGTGAACGAAATTTGGTCTCTCAGGTACTGCCATCTGTTACAGATGGCACTGGTACTGGGATGGCAGTACCTAAGAGACCAAATTTCGTTCACTCCCCATTTGAAAACGAAATAAGATATTTTTTAATGGATTTGTTTTCTTTGGAGTCTAATGTAGTTGGCTATGGGACCACTTGTCATCAACAGTATTGCAGACGTAAAAGTACAATTCTTCGACTTGAAGAGAAAATCTCCTTTGGGTTTCGTCTGCTCGGTCTTCCCTCATAGCTTTTTCTGTGCCTTCAGTCAATGGGAAGCGGCAGTGGAGCCCCATCTTCCAGCCCCAAGTCCGCTCCACGATCGACTTCTCTCTCCAGGCGCGAAATTCCTCTCAAAGGTCGTGATGAATGCCATCTGTATCTGGCCCATCCAGCCACTACAGAACGGGGTTTACCTCATTTGTCAGAGAGGGTGTCCACCAAATTTTTTTCAAACATTGAAAATTTGCGGTGGAGAACGCCTTCGCATGTGGTGATGAGAGGTGTGAAGGATCCTCGTAGGTCCTCAGCTGCTCCATCATACTTATGGTATTTGGCTCGCGCTGCTTCATTTGCAATGGTTGGCCAGTCGCGGGTGGAATAGGAAGGGGCGTCGGCGTTGATTACGCGGTTATCAAAGAAAGCCGCCCTCTCCCTATCCCACACACCGTGAACTTTCATGTCGGCAATAAGGCCTGGAGTCCCATCGCCTCTCTCGAGCATGATAGGCTCCACCATCACTCCTCTCCATGCCAGCTTTGCCAGTTCTGCCACCTCATCTCGTACCTGATCATGACCTGTCTTCACGAGGCCTCCCTTTTTGCAGTTGAGAGCGTGGTTGAGCGTCATGACTGCTTCACATCCGTCACATTTTGTTGGAAGGTTCGGTGGTTGCCTTCCATATCGCATGGAGATGGCATCTCGAAACTGGGTCGCGGACAAATCCAGGTTTTCCACAGCGAGAGGTATGACTGACAGCCACTGTGAGGCGTTTCCTTCCACAATGCGCTTTATGGCCCTTTTTGCTTGTAGCGGGAGGGCTTCAATTGCTGATACGCTTCTCTCCTGATCTCTTTGCGTCTTAGCAGGCTTTTCTATCCGTTCAAAATGAGAACAATTTTTCGGGAACATCGTGCAAATCTTGAAAAATAATTCATTTGCAGAATTGAAATATCTTGCTCTGTTCTCGAATAAGAACTAAACGAGTTAAAAAAAAAAATTATGATGTCTGACGCCAACGTGGGTTCCGAGGCTGACACCAGGGGATTACAGATAGGTGCAGAATATAGATAAGTGCAGATAGATTCTAGTCGAGCAAATCATTGGTGTTGCATTTAAGGTACATACTTTTGACATTTTATGTCTTTACTATGGCACATAAATGAAAAATCGTCACGCGGGGATCGTTACGCGGGGAGCGTTATGAGGGGAGCGTTACGCGGAAATTTCTGATGATTTTCACGTACAACCAATCGTTCCTAGGGAAAACTAACTTCCTCATTTTCCACCCCACAAAAATCGTTCACCACTCATTGGAAAGCTCTCTACTTATTAAACATAAGACATAAAATGTCTCTCGTGGTTGCGTACTTGTACGAAAGCTGTATCCACCGTTTGTGTTTTCAACTCGCTTTTTGTAGATTGTAAAAGGGTGGTCAACAACACGATGCCAATATTTTACCATCAGCTCAGCTACATATGGCTGCTTGCAGCTGAAATCAAGCAGTGCTGCTCCTGAGTTAATTGTATTGACCATCAGAGGTCTTGCTAAATGACACCAATAAGGTTCTTGTCGAAAAAGTTGATTTTGATATGATTCAGCCTCAAAAATACAACTTCCGAATATTTTTAGTTCATTTCATTGCTGATAGAGAACAAAAAAGAAGACCAACTCGTTCCTCTACCTTATCTATTACATCAGCAATCGATATATAGAAAGCAATCGAGCTGTAAGTCCAAATCTATTTCGATATTAGTGTATCTTGTCCAGCAACAGCAAATACTTATTAGGGATATGAAACCCGCAAATTCCTCGGTGATGACATTATCAGCTTCATAGTCAGGATTCAGTCGAGGAAGTAAGAATCAAGTCGCATTTCCTTCATTACGCTTAAGGTCTCAAATAAATCAAATAGATACTTTCATGTTTCTGGTCTGAATTACCTAAGGGGTCTCAACTAAAGTTCTGCAAAAGTAAACATAACGAGGTCCGAATATGTATTTTTGGATCTAATAACTGATCTGGATATGTCAACCAGTCCGTAAGGATCTGTTTGAGATTTGATTTTGATGGGACGACTGTAAAGAATATCGGGTTGGATAGCTGAGCCCAAAAAACCTCCTACGATTCCCCACCGATTTTAATGGCCATCCCTGAAATTTCATACCTATTGCATCACCGATCATATGCGTGTCCTCCTTGGTAGTTACGTCGATTATAGTTCCTTCTTTGTCAATTAGTGTGATTTTCTTGGAAATAAACCTGAAAGATACCTACTATGGATAGCCCGATGTTCGACTCGGATACCAGCATCCGAGATATTCGTTCAGGCTGGAAGACAGGAATTTTGGATCCAGATATCATCCTTAAACTCAAGCGCTATTTAAACACTCAGCCTGGTGCTTTTGATATCAATCAATCACAGCTCATCAATAGATTGGTGCTTTCGTTAGCAACCGCGAGCAAAGGGATCTTCCACACTCAATCATCTCTCAACATAGCAGAATAATCTCATTACGTCCGACAACGATGTTTCTGCAGCCATTGTACAGCGAATAACCCCTTTCTCTCAGGATCAGCCACAATAGTTTTTCTCCGAATATTTACGGGCTCTTCCGACGGCAATATCGATAAAGGCAGAAAACGGGACGTTCCGTTTCGGATGGCCCGAGGGAGGGTGGCGGTACAAACAGCAGAAAGCGTTCTATTGTGGACCGTTCCACCCTACACCGTATAAGCTTCGTTGTTTGCCCGTTTTTTCCCCGTTCCCCCAATATTTTACTGGAAATACAAGGAAATATAATATAGTCGGTGAGGTCTTCTTCGGGAATATCGATGACCTTCTCCCACTGTTTACACGGTATAACGTTGTCAAAACATGATTCTTCCCCTTACATCTTTGGCGCAATTTCAACTAACGATCCGACACCGGTTGAAAATATTGTTTGCTACGGTCCTTGTGGGGTATACTTCTTAACCTTGATAGAATGTTGTTCCAATGGAATTCCACAACGGTATATTGTACACTCGCATTTTTAGAGGGTTCAATAACTTATAGATGACTATGATAAGGACACTATTCCGAAAAACGTCTGCCAAGTCTGCATAGTAGCTAATTCCAAACATCAACATCAGAGTACCTTGAACTACAGTTAGGAGACCATGTTCACACCAATCCCCATAATCCCTGGAAATTTAATCGAAATCGGACGAGAAATGTAGAAATTATGCGGCTGATTCAAGGAATTAACGTTTGCGCATGCGTAGTGGCTGCTATCAGTCAGGGGCCGATGATTTTCATGGAGGACCATCAGCATAAACCCTGATGATTTCATCGCCATTGGACAATAACTTCATACCTACAGTTTTGCCCGTTACTAGGATTTCATGACACACGAATACACAGACAGACTTACAGAAACGGAATCAAAATTGTTCTGGAAGGACTAACACGCAAGACGCTAGTGGAAATTTTGATATTAGAGAACATTTCTTCTAACCTTGTAAAGTGAAAAAAAAAACATTGATTTTAGATTTGTAGCAGTTCGGCGAACTGCTCCGCGGACTAGGCCTGTGGAGGCGTCGCTACCCTCCTAGACTGGGAACGAGCTTGGCATTCAGTCACTTTCCTGCCTTGCTTGAGATCGTAAGTGATCTCATCACACATTTCAATATTTTGGGGTTTCCCTTGATATCCAAATTCCATTCTCATTTCTTTTCGGACCTATATACGATTAAAGAGTCAATCGATATAAACCACACTCCGTTTTGTTATTGAACCATACCCAATTCATATCTATATTATGATTATTTAATTAATAAAATTAATTGATATTTTTTGAATCATTGGGTATAAATACGAGCTGGTTATTCCATCAGAATTTTTCCAACTCAGTTTCAGATTCTATCTTGGTAGAATCAGAAGGAAAATAGCGCATTTAGCTAGGTAGGTTATTTTGGTACTTTCGAATTTTTTCCAAAATTGTGTCGAAGTCCAAAATTCTGGTTAATTTCGTGACCAAAATTGACTCTGATTGTTCTTCTGAGTTAGGTCCCCTTAACATGTTTACATCATTGGCGTCGATGCGTTGAGTTACGAAAACCTGAACGATGTTATAGGGTTTAAAACCGGCTTGAGTTGGGTAAATAGAACCTGCGTTGCATGTTTGATACGAACAGGTCACGAGTGAGTGATCTCAATTCACACGAGAATGAAAAATTCAAGGGGGTAACTGGAGCAAGGAAGCTGCATCTCATTATACGGCAGGGGCCAAAACACGAGGGTAATCTGGTGGCCCGCACAATATTTTGACGCTGTTGCCCGTGTTAGGGGTCACGGTTGGGGAGATCTGGGAGGCTGACCAAGGGGTAAACTGGAGCAGGGAGGCTGCATCTCATTAGTTGTGCTGAAAACACGAGGCCACCTGTGAACCTGTGGTCCGACATTGTTGCTCTGTCAGAGGTCACAGTTGGGGAGATCTTACTGGCTGTCCAAGGGGGAAACTGGAGCAGGGAGGCTGCATTTGTTCCAGTTGTTAGGTGTTTTGATGCATTTGACCGAGACACCTGACAAATCGTGGTGGTCAAACGAGGTCAAGCGTCTAGGGAGAAAAACTGGACCACTGGTTATAAACCAGTGCATGTAGTAGCTCCCACCTTTATTTATTTTTGTTTAGTTTTATTTATTTGTTTATCATTACTTCTATTTATGATTTCTTGTTACTTATTTTTTATTGTTTTTAGTTCTTGATTGGTTTTCTATCGTATTATTGTTTCTAAATCTTGTGTTTTCAGTTCTAATAAAGCTGAACTCAGGCCCGATCTATCTTCTAGGTCCAGGCAGTGGAGGTACGCTCTAGCGCTCACAGGCAAAGACTGCAGCTGCCGAATACATACGGCTGTCATGAGGTGCCTCTCACCGTTTCCAGAGTCCATTTTTGGGTCAGCTGTAGTCTCTCCAGTATCCCCTGTCCTCCATTACTCAATTCCAAGTGGTCTCTCTTTTCTTGTAGGCCTTGAGGCACTGCTCTAAGATTTTTCTTGTACCTCAGTCCATTACCTGTTGAAATGGATGCCAATAATTCTTGTGCTGTTCGTTCATAAGTGAGCGTATGGTCGTAAATGCCTAAGCCTCTGAGTCCTGTCATGCCCCACTATTCCTGGTGTCAAGTGTCGACGAATTACCTCTTACGAACAAACGTATTTCCCTGAAGCTCACTCAGGAACTATACAACTACCAGTTCATTGTTGTTCAGTTGTAGTTCATCATAATCATAAAATATTCTTGAAATCCATCCTCGAGTGGTCTCTTCAAAAAACTATTTCTCATATAGATGACGCCACTGCCTGCAATGGTAGGCTCATGGCACTTACCAAACCATATTTCGGCTTCAACTCATCCTACCTACCCAAAAACGCTGCATTATTACACAATGGTTTATTATTTTTCTATATAGATCACTCGTCTACAAAATCACCAACCATCCAATATGAAGAGAAGAAAAAAAAATCAAAATCACCAACCATCGATCGCATTTCGGTCAGCTCTAATTTGAACGGAGATTCACACTAATTCACACTAATTTGAATCGCCTCTATTGCGATTCACACTCGTGTTTTGATTTATATATATATATTTCTATATAAACCCTTAAATTTTCGTAGGCAGCGAACGGTTAGTCCTACAGAGCTCCGCGTGGTCTCAAAAAATTCTAAAAATTCTATAGAATCTTAAATTGAAGGAAAAATAATACCTTTATATAGAAATTTTTTGAGTTAGTGCGTTTTCAAAATTGATTTTGGAACCGTTAGAAGTGACCTACATCAACCAAAAGCTTCGGGGCACAACTAGACCCCAAATGGAGCCTACATACCAAATTTCATCAAAATCGGTCAATGCTAAGTGGCAAAAATGCCGTACGGCGGACGGCGGACGGACGGCCAAATTTTTATTCGATTTTTGGATTCTACGTACCTTGAAACGTAAACCATCAAATTTTGAGGGGGTGTTAAAATCTTTTTTTCTTGGTCGATTCCAAAAGTTCATTATTGAAAATAATAAACCAAAATTAAACCCCCTTTCGAGGAGTCTTACATTACTTTGCTTACCTGTTCAAAAATGGGTTTCATTTGTCGTAATATTATTTTGATTCGTTACTACAAAAGGCTGAAAAAGCATTGTACAAGTTCAGCAAGTAAAAAACGTCTTTCATTAACTAAAATCCTAAAAATTCTCGAAATATTCATAGGAATGGGCTCTCCAAAAGAATCTTTTCTGAAAAATTAACATAATTGTCACGATTATCATCAAAGCCCTAATAAGCACAAATTTGATGTTATTTAATGGTAGACAGAAGTCAAAATTGATGTTATAGAGGTTCTCCAATTTCACCATCAATCTATGCATTTGGGGGTGTCAAAGTATACTCGTACATTTTTTCAATAAACGTGTTGGACTAAGAAACTTATCAATCATTGAATGACTGATTCCGGACATCCATTTTGAGTATGAAATCATTCGACTTGACATAACGACCGACACATAATTTCAAGTTGTTATATTTACGTGCAAGTAAATAATAAATAATGTTTCTTAGAAGTTGCGTCGTCAACTCCATATTTCCAGAACCATCCCACGCTCCCCATCCACCTCAGAAAACGTCTTTTGAAAACGCCCGACTGCTCAGAGCTTCAAGGAGCGTTATCCGCAGTGACACGGAAATATTGGTTACTGCCGTAAAATCGGATGGTTGCTTCGCCCCTCCAGCGTATACCTACTCAGTGTATAACGTATACCTACCCCGTGTATAACTACCCCGTGTATTCCTTCTCGACGTAACCTTTTCCCATAACCTAGCACATGTGAAAGCAAGAGGGCCGTCGTTAGGGAATAATTACTGAAGCGGAACTCTGATCTTTCGTTATTTATTATTACGTGAGACTTCTTCGTTTATTTCAAAAGACGGAAAAAAGTTTTTTTTAACTCAAAAAAGGGGAAGAAATACGTCTTTTACACTTGCAATTTTTTTCAAAGTTGCCCCTGTTTGATGTCATTAAAGGCAAAGATTTTTTAATGTTCTTTTTGTATAACAGCTAACAGAATTTCTACCCTTGCCCTTTCGACCTGACCCGTCGTTTCACGATTCCTTTATATCGCAGAGAAAAGGGGAGAAAAAATTACACGGGTTAGAAAAACATTGTCAATCCGTTACAATAACACCTGTTAGACCCCCAAAAAACGGCTCATTATTCGGTAATCTCCCTCCTTTTGGGGGAAAAATTGGATATTTCACCCTAAAAACACTCGAAACCCTACAACACACGTTACCCCCCTGATCAAGTGTTTACGCCTATTGGGGCCTTTATGCCTGCAGGGAGTCGCTTTTTTTGGGGTGAATGGTCGGGTATTTTAGGTTTCGTGTAGTCAACAAAAAATGAAAACGACACTCTAGAAGGTTATTGGCGTGAAATGCGAGGGTGGCGTTGTGATAATTGCGTTACATTTTGCCATTCGATTCCCGGGAGCCACTTGACTTTTGTCAGAGTCTATTAGGGTTTTGACTGCATGAGGGTCTTCTCCCTTCTTTTTAATTCCGATCCCGGAAATTACGGTAATAAATAGGATGGAGTTGTTAAGGAGGAATTTAGCAATTACGAGGGCTTACTAATTCAATAATTCAATTGAAATTACGAATGATTTACTTCATTACTACTTATTTTATTATGCTGAAATCTCGGAAACACTTTCTAAAACAATTTATTGATAACAATAAGGAATTGTTTCATGATGTTCATCGAAAGAAATGACGGCTAATGAAAATTTTGTTGTAGACATCGGTGTGGATTTCACACGGTAGTTCCATCCTTGAGCCCTGATGAAGGTGATATATTTACCGAAATTTCGACAAATAAAGAGTGAGTCTATCTGGATTTTGTCCAATCTTTGCAGTTTCCATTCCATTCCTGGCTACACTTGAGTTAATCAAAACTTGAGGATTCGATTCTATATGATATTTTCAACAACAAAATTTTCGAGCCCTCAAAATTTTTGACAAAATTTTTAATCCCTCGTTTTTTGAGTATATTTCAAATTTTGAAATTTTGTCGAGTTTTCGACATTTCACCAACACAGCCTTAACTCCCATTGTTATGACGGCGTGTCGGCGTGTGAAGGCTATCGGCTTCACGTCGGCTTGTCAGTATAATTGGTCCCTACTCAACGAAGACAAGGACGGGACAGCACTTGATGCCCGGCGCGTTTTACCGCCGACCGTGTGCAAGAGTGCTTAAGGACTTCAGCTCGGCTGAAGGGAGGTAGCACAGGCTGAAGGGAGGTAGCACATTTACCTAGGCCTAGTTGGGGCAGACAACTCTAGGTGAAATGGAAGCAGAAGCTGGCGCAATGAGCTTTATCGCATACGGAGACCTCTGAGGAACTGTGGGCGAGGTAGAGCGAGAAATAATCAAGTCGAATTTTAGAAGACGAATGCGTGAAGGGGAAGCCCTGAGACCTCCTTTTATATTGGTTAAACAAGGTAAGGGGAGAGTGGAGGAAGGTGACGTCAAGTGACGTGTTTGTCCCCCTTACCTCACCTTACCTACCTGGCATGATGAGTCACTCAGGGTTTCCCTTGTCCTTTATTGGAGAACTAACATAGTTAAGAGTATGAGTCATTACACCCATTATTTACCAAGTAAATTCAAATTTATATATTTTGGATATTTTTGGAAATAGCGTTACATTTCCAATCTACCAAGAGAAAAATGGAAACGTTAGAAATAAAACATTTTAAACAAATCAAGTAAAAAATCAAAGTTTTTGAAATTTGACCTTTTTTTGATCGAAGTTTTTACTCTGAATCTTTGCCCATTCCGATATCGAGAGAAACTCGGCCTAATTGTCAGCTTTCCAACGGTTGATTTTATTTATTTAATTTTTTTTGGTGAAATTTGAGGACGGAAATAATGATTTTTGAAGTGAAAAAAATTTCATTTTAAGCGGGATAAGAAAAAAATACTAGGAGAGAAAAATTGTAAATTAGTTGTTGATTGAAATATTTATTGTAGTACTGCTAATTATTGATATCGGGACACCCTGAATAGCAGTTCGCCAATAACCACTAAAATGTGGAAAATAACCTCGATTTTCTCTGAAAAAAATCGTTTTTATTGGATTTGAACACCATTTTTATCCTTAAATTTCGTATTAAACCTAAACAAAAAACAAAAAAAAAAAAAACGCTGCAAATTATATTACACAATGGTTTATTATTTTTCTATATTGATCACTCGTCTGCAAAGCCAACAACCATCCAACATGAAGAAAAACATCGATCGCATTTCGGTCAACTAAAATTTGGACGGAGATTAGGCCTCTTTTGCGATTCACACTCGTGTTTCTGATTTATCGTACGCAAAACCCTTAAATTCTCGTAGGGAGCGAACGGTTTGTCCTACAGGGCTCCGCGTGGTCTCAAAAAATTCTATAGAATGCTAAATTGAAGGAAAAACAATACCTTTATATCAAAATTTTTTGAGTTAAGGCGTTTTCAAAATTTTAACATTTATTTTTGAACCCTTAGAAGTGTCCTACATCAACCAAAATCTTCGGGGCACAACTAGACCCCAAATGAAGCCTACGTACCAAATTTCATCAAAATCGGTCAATGCTAAGTGGGGAAAGTGCCGCGTACGGCGGATGGACGCCCAAATTTTTATTCGATTTTTGGATTCTACGTACCTTGAAACGAAAACCGACAAAATTTGAGGGGGTGTTAAAATATTTTTTTCTTGGTCGTTTCCAAAGGTTCATTATTGAAAATAATAAACCAAAACAAACCGTTGGAAAATTGACAATTTGGGTACGAATTTTCCGAAGAGCCCTCGTTGAAAGGGAGAAAGATTCAGAGTGAAAACTTCGAGCAGTCATAAAGACTCAGATGAGATGAATTTGAATTAGTTGAAATGAATTAGCCAAAATATGTTGGAACTACCACCACTTCTTCGCCAAAAATAGTTTTGACTGCTTGATGCAGCTGCGGAACTTGCAATATCGCATTGAGACTCAGGAGAGGACATCTCAGACCCCCGCCAGAAATGCGGGTCCCTCCGGAAGATGAGAGGGGTAAAGTGCCGCCTGGAAATATGCAAGTGCACGGTTGAGGATTATGAAAGGAGGGAGAAGGGGAAAAAAGGGCCGAAGGGGCGCCCCGTTTGATACCAGGTGGCGGCCCCGCGGCACGAGCAGATGATAGTCTAATCAGGTCTATAGAATGCAGATGGCACGAGAGCATATTCAAACTAACTCGTACCCCGTCCCAGGTAGGAAAGGTCCCCCCAGAGCAACAAAGCCGCCCGTAACCCTTGACACTGGTGTACAATTCCAACAGTCAAACAGCTGAACCGGCTTTTGGCTGTTAATTTTTTGGGGGACACAACTCTCAGTTGAAACTCCAACAACTAGAGGATACCGCGATGAAGCACCTCGCGAACGACGCATGGAACAAAAACGCTGCTAATTATTACACAATGGTTTATTATTTTTCTATATAGATCACTCGTCTGCAAAGCCACCAACCATCCAACATGAAGAAAAACATCGATCGCATTTCGGTCAGCTAAAATTTGAACGGAGATTAGGCCTCTTTTGCGATTCACAATCGTGTTTCTGATTTATCGTACGTCCAACACTTAAATTTTCGTAGGGAGCGAACGGTCTGTCCTACAGAGCTCCGCGTGGTCTCTAAAAATTCTATAAAATCTTAAAATGAAGGAAAAACAATACTTTTATATCGAAATTTTTTGAGTTAGGGCGTTTTCCTAATTTCAAAATTCATTTTTGAACCTTAGAAGTGACCTACATCAACCAAAATCTTCGGAGCACAACTAGACCCCAAACGGAGCCCACATACCAAATTTCATCAAAATCGGTCAACGCTGTGGGGAAAGTGCCGCGTACGGCGTACCAAATTTTTATTCGATTTTTGGATTCTACGTACCTTGAAACGTAAATCATCAAATTTTGAGGGGTTGTTAAAAACTTTTTTTTTTGGTCGATTCCAAAGGTTCATTATTGAAAATAATAAACCAAAATGCTGTAAATTATTACACGAAGGTTTATAATTTTTCTGTACAGATCACTCGCCAGCAAAGAACACAGCTTTGCCATTGTCACTACCTACCAACTAAGTTTTCGCTTCATAATCGACTTTATTTACAGATTATCAGAGTTTATTTATTTAGAGTTTATTAGAGATTTGAGAATTCTGACTCTACCAAGCCTTTATGCATATGTGTGTCCTGGTGCTTGTGCATAAGCGAAAAGCATCTTTGCCGACTGGAGCTCACTTACATAGGTATCCCACTCGTACTAGAGGAGATCTGGTCACATCATACGTCCGACCTACAGCTTCGATGGCTTCGAATCCTCTTCAGGATGGAGTTCGACAATGAGGAATTTCACCATGTCGGAATTTCCTATTTTTGACCCCAAAATCGGATTCAGCACCTCGAAAAACCTCCTAAGGCAAACTTTCAGCTCGTAATTCCTAATTTACGAATAAAAAAAAACAGTTTACAAAATACGAATGTTTAAAAAACGCGGGAAAATGACGTCATCCTGGAATAGTTCATTTATGGCCGCTTGAAGCGCTGAGATCGAGAAATCTATAGTCCCCAGATGCAAAATTTCACGAAACAGTAAAGTTCGAAATCGAAAAACTGAAGAAAAAAATAGAAAAAGCAAGATGGGGAAAATTAGGTTTCCCCTGTTTTTGTTTGATAACTTTTCTCTTAGAAAACACGATTTCGTCGTCCCAATGGGCAACACTGGGAGGAGACGGCGATCCGAACAGCCAAATCAGCGAGCATTCCCGCTTCACGTCCATTTTCCCGGTTAGTTTTGAAATCAAAAATTTTGATTGTCTCCCAAAAATAACAGGAGACTTATTTTCCGAAATCAGCCCGATTTTCATCTATCCCACACCATTAACTATTCAGGAAAAATACAAACAGAATTCGGTGAAATTCCTCATTCAACTTTCTTCCTCTTGACATCCGAATCCTACCGACTACCTCATTCAAGAGAACCATAAAAAGAATGTTGTTGGATGCCAAACTGTGTTCATTGGATGAATTTGGCCAGACTAATAACTAGGTAGGGTAAATGCTCCTGTTTCCGACAGTGAACCAGTATTCGACAGTCACGAACTTAATTTGGAAAAATAAGCGTTTGGTGCTATTTACCCATTTGAACTTGGCGTCTTCAACAGCTTTGAACATTTCTAAGCCGAATCCTACCAATTCGAAGGAGTTACTTGGGAGGTTCACTGTGCGAAAACGTGTTAAAGTTAGTGTGTTCCAGACTTCCACCTGTGCTATTGTTTCTCGTAAGGAGGTGTGTGAACATTTTGCTGTCTCTCTCCTGTATTCTTGAAAATATCATTGTTTTCTAATTATATTCTAGTTAGTTGTACTTGAAGGAATGTGTTCCTTTCTTTGCATGCTTTAAAATGGGTTTTATAGAGCGAAATATGGGGTGTCGGAAACTGGGTACTCGAAAATCGTTGTTTACCAGTTATCGACGCAAGTGTCGAATACTGGGGTTCAGAGTAATTTTTAGTTTTGATTGCAGCGTGAACCGTTGATGAACGGTGATTCCAATGGTGTTTGAGATTATACTTTATAATAACTGGATCCAGTGTTCGACAGGGGGTGTCGGAAACTGGTTTATCTGATGTCGAAAACTGAGAAATGAATTATCCAGTAATCGACACCTTGATGATCCAGTGACCGACAGGCTTCATGAATTTACTTTAGAATGACACTTTTGTTTGTTCCTGTGATCTTATTAAGAATGGCAGTCAAGCGAAGGAGCGAGGTTTTAGGAAACTGCAAGGCGAAAAAGAAGAAACCCACGGAAATTTTCATATTATGGAAATCTTAAGATTTCTGACAAAATTGGCAAAATGTTATCATCTAGAGGTTTCAAAGTAGGGTTTAAAAATAAAAATAATCTTAAAGCTTCGTTGGGTTCTATTAAAGATAAAATTAGCGTTCAAGATAAAAGTGGGGTTTATAAGCTGAAATGTTCTTGTGGGCTTCAGCATTGTGGTCAAACTGGTGGGAAATTTAGGGAAAGAATAAAAGAGCATGAAAAGGATTTCAGAGATGACAAAGGTGATTTTGCTTTTGCGAATCACCTAAGAGAATCCAATCATAACTTTAGTTTTGATCTAACAAACGGACAGTACATAGAATTTCCTCATTTTTGCCCGAAGGGAAATGTGTTGGATGTGCTTGAAATGTTCGAGATTCTTAAGAGTGATAGGTCTGGTAAATGTCTGAATGAGGTGGTCCCTCAACATGTTTCACCGTTGATGGGTTCCTTCCTACAATAGCTTGGTCTGCCCTTCACAATGTTACCCTCACCAATGTTTGAGCTCCCTTTCACTTTGTCTGCCTTGATTGGCATTTGATTATCCTCCCCGGTCCCTTCACTTCTCTGAGCCAATAGGATTCTCCTTTCACTTATCTGATTGGGTATGACTTTCACTTTCTCGACCAATGGCACTTGTAACTGTGTAGTCACAAGTGCCATTGGTCGAGAAAGTGAAAGTCATACCCAATCAGATAAGTGAAAGGAGAATCCTATTGGCTCAGAGAAGTGAAGGGACCTGGGAGCTATGCTCTCTGTGATGTATCTTCAGTTATTGTTTGTTACTGATGATGACCTAACCGTTGAAATCGATTTAACTTGTAACACATTATTTTGTGGAAATAGACAACGTTCTACTCAACTCCGTTTTGATTAAAATGGTTTTCCACAATCTCATCGCGAGTGATTTTATTCACACAAATTTCTAGTCTGATTCTAAGACTAATGCGTAATACTTGAAAGACTGTTAGCTGATATATTATGTATGGGTTTTTAAAAAAATGTATGAAAATGAGGCTGTCTTTTTATGTGAGTAGTTTTAAGTTCAATATTTCCATTCTGAAAAATGATCTCTAATAGTGTAATTTCAATTTTTATAACAGTTGAGTTTCTTAAATTATTAAAAATGTTTTCAAAGTTGTTGTCTTGGACTATTATTTGTATGTACCTGATAGGTACTACCTATTTGCATGTACCTGATAGGTACTACCTCATAAACCATGGAAAAATGGTGGGTGTCGAATACAGGGTCTAACCCCTGTCGGAAACTGGGCATCGCATGTCGACAACTGGTACAAAAAACCACATTCAGTTTCGAAGGTTTTAAAGCTTAAATTCATGTTTATTAATGAAAATTAAATTGGTTTCCGATTCCTGGGATGTTGGCCCATTAGAAAAGTGGTGAAATCATAAAATTGGTTGGATACTAAAGGTGCTGTGATTAAAAAGCTAGGAAAAAATCGTTAAGACGTCGAACACTGGTGCACTTACCCTAGTTGTACTAATATAATTTAAATTATTTTATTTGTAATAAAGTCCATCTGACGAAATGATAATTTTGGTTTATTATTTTCAATAATAAGCCTTTGGAATCGAGCAAGAAAAAAAAATTAATAAATTTTTTTAAAAATTTTAACCGCCCCCTCAAAATTTGATGTTTTACGTTTCAAGGTACGTAGAATCCGAAAATCGAATAAAAAATTTTCCGTCCGTCCGCCGTACGCCGTATGCGTCACTTTTCTTAGCAACACTGGACCGATTTGGTTCAAATTTGGTATCTTTGGTAAATTGTGACTCCATTTGGGGTCTTGTTGTGCCGCAAAGCTTTTGGTTGATGACGGTCACTTCTAAGGGGTATAATAAGTGAAATAATAGTGTATATATACCTTATCAAGTGTATAATAAGGTTTGAAATTTTCAAGAGTGCCCTGGCTCGAAAACTCTTAAAATAAAGGTATCGTTTTTTCACCAATTTTAAATAGTATTGAATTTAAAATTTTTTTTGAGACCACCCGGAGCTCTGCAGGGCGAACCGTTCGCTCCCTACGAGTACTTAAGGGTTTTCCTTCAATAAAACAGAATCACGAGTGTGAATCACGAAAGAGGTATAACTCCGTTGAATTTTTAGCTGATCAAAACTCTATCGCTGTTCGTTTCTTCGAGTTGTATTCAGTTTCGCTTCCTTAGCAACCAGTAATCAAATTTCCATATGTAGCTCCTTATTCTTCGAATCGAGTGAGAAGCGTTTAGTTCTTTCTGATAAACTTGATTGCGAAGGTGTGAAGGCAGTATGGTATGGTAGGTAGTACCTACCATTGGTTGGTAGGTAAAAAAAAAACGCTGCAAATCATTGCCCAAAGGTTTATTATTTTCAGTATAGATCACCCTTCTGTATAGATTCCTACCTACCAGCCAATTGGTGGTTGGGGTTGAAATTTTCAAAAATGCCCTAATTGGTAGTAGGTACCTATGGTTGGCAGGGAGGAATCTATACAGATGGGTGATCTATACTGAAAATGATAAACCTTTGGGCAATGATTTGCAGCGTTTTTGAAATTGCATGAAGATCTGGTGGAGAAGTTATGCGTCCAGCAATTATTCTTGGACACCCCATACGCACTGGCGAACATACAACAAAAATTGTTCAAAAGTTCTAAATTGTGAAAAGCGAACATGCATGTTTTGGAGACAAAGATTCCTCCACTTGAGGTAGAATTGTGAGCAAAACGTCAGTTCGTCAAAATCACACAATAGGGTGTGCGCCTTGGTAGGAAAAACTGTTTATTGTTATTTTTAATCAAAGGTAGACCTCATTCTGAGAATTTTGGTACCAACCGCGACCTTCTAGCGTGTGTAAATCTTTTTCTATGAATTTTCAAAGTTTCGACCGTTTATGACGTCACAGTGGGCTGGGGGGTCCCGCCCAGGCGAGAGGGGCGCGTGACGTCATAAACGGTCGAAACTTTGAAAAATCATAGAAACAGATCTATTCACGCTAGAAGGTCGCGGTTGGTGCCTAAATTCTCAGAATGTTGTCTACTTTCGATTAAAAATCTAAAAAAAATCAAGGCGCACACCCCATTGCAACGAACGTTCGGTGAAGAATCACATTCCGAGATAGCTGTCGGAGGAGGGCAAAAGCGTCATACAGGGGAAAATATCATTAAAAAGAATTGTGAGAACGAAAAAGGGGAGAGAGAGGATGAGGTGAGTATAAATAAAATGATTCGCCGGTGGCCTGCTACCCTGAGATATGCTCGGTTTAACGCCCTTTATTTATGGGACGTGTCCCGCAAGGAGGGAACTTACCAGAGACCAATTTTTCGGTCAACTTATTTTTCACATTTTCCCTCCCTATTTTTGCGCTTTTTTCCCTTCCACCGTCCTAACCGAGAAACGCATGAGTGGATAGATATGAAAAGGCCCCGGGCCCCCTTTTCTTATATACAGAGAGAAAATATCAAGTTTTTGATCCGGGGCAAATTGGATGGTGGAAAACCTCTCGTCTCGGCCAGGGAGAGCCCCCGTGATATTGCTGAGTCCGTTCTCTAGATGGGGGAGGGTCGGACCAATCGCTAACTAGGGACTTTGCTGACGTCACTGGTAGTCCTGAGCTTATGCCTACTCGTCACTTTTCACCCCCTTCAAACCCCTTCCCGGTGGTCTTTACGGGGGGAAGGACGTCTTTTCCTCTCTTCACGAATACACTGATTCTCCTGTTCCAAAATGATTTGGTTGCAGTTTGCATGTAGAGGCTTATGTAATAATAATTAGTATTACTCAAGTGCATACCATCGATTTGTCAGGTTAAAAAAAAAAATCAATGTTCTTCCGTTCGTTCATGTGTACCCTATTGTCATCCAAATTTTGAACCGTTTTGGTTTATTATTTTCAATAATAAACCTTTGGAATCGACCAAGAGGAAAAAAGTTTTCAACACCCCCACAAAATTTGTTGGTTTACGTCTCAAGGTACTTAGAATCACAAAATCGAATAAAAATTTGGCCGTCCGTCAGCCGTGCGCCGTTTGCGGCACTTTCCCCACAGCATTGACCGATTTTGATGAAATTTGGTATGTAGGCTCCATTTGGGGTCTAGTTGTGCCCCGAAGATTTTGGTTGATGTAGGTCACTTCTAAGGGTCGAAAAATTAATTTTCAAATTTTTAAAACGCCCTAACTCAAAAAATTTTGACATAAAGGTATTGTTTTTCCATCAATTTGAGATGGTATAGAATTTTTAGAATTTTTTGTGACCACGCGGAGCTCTGTAGGACAAACCGTTCGCTCCCTACAAGAATTTAAGTGTTGGACGTACGATAAATCAGAAACACGATTGTGAATCGCAAAAGAGGCCTAATCTCCGTTCAAATTTTAGCTGACCGAAATGCGATCGATGTTTTTCTTCATGTTGGATGGTTGGTGGCTTTGCAGACGAGTGATCTATATAGAAAAATAATAAACCATTGTGTAATAATTTGCAGCGTTTTTTGCTCTATTAGGTTAAGAGGATGGATTCTGTCAATATTTAATTTTAGCACTCGTTTTCTTGAGGCTAATTGTCCTGATATTTAGCGACACATTTTTTTGGTTTATTATTTTCGATAATGAACTATTGGAATGGACGAAGAAAAAATTGTTCTTTTAAATCACAGGTAGGTATATCTCAGCTTCGTCCATATTTAAAGCAGTTTTGGCATTTATAATTAATTTACGCATAAATTTATGGCTTTTCAACGAGTAGCGAACGATTTTCGTTGGATGAAAACTAACGGCGACACATCTCCCTAGAAACGGGTCGGTTTGAGTGAAAATCATTACAAAATCCCGCGCTACTTTTGTTCCACGGTTTCGTCACGGTTTTGCCCAGTTAGGTGATGACTAAAGTGTGTTCCATACTAAAATTTTAACCCCCCTCCCGCCACCAAAATTAGTTGGTTTACGTTCCTACGTAGAATCCAAAAATCGAATAAAAATTTGGCTTTCCACCGTATGCGGCACTTTCTTCAGTTCGCATTGACCGATTTTGATGAAATTTGGTATGTGAGCTCCATATGTGGTCTAGTTGTGCCCCGAAGCTTTTAGTTCAAGTAGGTTACTTCCAAGGGTTCAAATTTTGAAAACGCCCTAACTCATAACATTTTGATATAAAGGTATTGTTTTTCCATCAATTTAAGATAAGTTAAAGTAAGGAAAATGTCGAAGTTATGGCCGTTACAAGGAATTCACGTTTGCGCATGCGCAGTCGCTTCTATCTGTCCGGGGCTGATGATTTTCATAGGGGACTGTCCACACGCCAACCCGCACAATCCCTGGAAATTTCATAAAAATCGGACAATAACTTCGTATAGTTATGCGCGTTACAAGGAATTCATGACCGACACACAGACAGACAGACAGACAGACACACAGACAGACAGACACGGAACCAAAATTGTTCAGAAAGGTCTAAAACGCAAAACGCGAGTGAAAATTTTGATTTTGGAGAACTTTTTTTTTCATCCTTGAAAAGTGAAAACAAAGCTTCCGCTACCTTGGTAGACTCGGAAGCAATAAAAAGCTCAATATACACGTCATTACATTAATTCATTGGTAATAAATAAAATAAATATGTAGGTATATAACATAAACAATTTAATCTGTATAAACAAGTAAATGATGATCAGAATTTGATGCCGAAGTAGTCGCGTGGATCATACAACTCCTCATCGATCAGAAGGAGTTTCAGACGTGTGGATAGTTGCTCTTTCGGAAGACTTTGCCACATTCCAGGTAAAGAGTTATAAAAGCGTACGCCATTATGGATCGGGTTCGTCTTCTGACTTGTAGTCAAACGGACTGATGGGGGGCGCAGCTCGTGACGATGCCTTGTTTGGTAGCCATGAACATCCGACCCACAATGAATGTCACTTAAGTTTTCACGTACATACATTAAACATCTATGAACATACAGACCCGGAACCGTCAGGCAATGCAACTTCCTGAAATATAGTATAGTATTGAATTTAAGAATTTTTAGAGACCAAGCGGAGCTCTGTAGGTCAAATCGTTCGCTTCCTACGAGAACTTGGTGGTTGACGTATGAGATATCAGAAACACGAGTGCGAATCGCTAGAGAGGCCTAATCTCCGTTCAAATTTTAGCTGACCAAAATGCGATCGCCGTAGGTACGTGGTAGGTAGGCAGTATCTATGGTTGGTAGGTGGTGACCATGGCAAAGCCGAGTTCTTCGCAGACGAGTGATCTATAGAGAAAAATAATAAGCCTTAGTGTAATAATCTGCAGCGTTTTTCTCGCTAATTGGTGCAAGGCACGGTATCTAAACGTGCGAAAGTTTCCCTTAATTTCGAAAGAAAGTCAGTAGACAGCAGGAAGGAGATTGGATTTTCAGATCAGCCGCGTGAAAAGTGATCGGGAAGAACCCATAGGAGAATGAGAGAGAATAGTCAGATCAGCTGTGACAGAGGATTGTAATAATATGGCGTTCTCGGCCCACTCTGAGGAGGGAGAGATGGCATTGATATCGCGGGTAAAAATTTGTACACTTACTGTTGCAAAAGCTAAATTTATTCACCCCGCGAAATTATTAGAATCCTCTCCACAGCTGATCTGACTATCATCGTTTTTATGGACTCCTCCCGATCATTTTCCACACAAATGATCTGATTATCCTCTTCCATTCCACCATCTCTTGGGACATTTGACCCTTGGAAAAGGTTAGAGGAAACTTACCTTCAACCCTGGTTAGTTCAAATTTTATTATATTTTTTCTGCCCTGGTTAATCCTTATTTCGTCTACTACAAATTGCCAAGATCTTTCTTTCATAGTAAAGTTACCTACGTTAAATTGCGAAGCCTGTAGAGTTTCTTCAAATTATAACAACAAATGGACAAAATGTAGGTACTTGGTAGGTCCAGGGAAATAAATGCGAGAATACTATCGATAATGAGAGTAAAGTGTTTCTGAATGTTAGAAAAATGGAGTTTAAAACTTCACTTCACTCCGATCAACTCCTGAAATCAATAAAAACATTACCTAACCAATCGAATGAATTAACATTAAGAGAGGAAACCTCTCTAGACCAGATAAACTGATGAATTGAAAAAAAAAAGAATAATGAGGCATCTCGGAAATGGAAGCTGAAAGACCTTGAGATCATTCAGACAAAGTTACTTATTGAGTGAGTTGCTAAGTTTTTCTCGATAATGAAGCAGAAGTTAAAGCGGATCTTCTCATCGTCGCTGGAGGTGGGTTTCTCGCTGGATCTCGGCTCAACGTCAGTTCCTCCTTTTATCGAACTAAGTTTATCTTTGCCTCTAATATTCAATGTCACGATGAAGGTGCGGTATTTTCACTTGAAATTCCATTCGGTTTTTCATAACGTTATCAATACGTCTGATGTTCTCATAAATGGTTATTTCATGATTAGAACGCTTACACTATCATTGCCAATTGTGTGGGGCATTATTTTTAAATTCTTTATTATTAGAGACATACTTTCGTTCATGTGGAGAGACATACTTGCGGCATCATTTTCATTTTTTTTACCGTGAGAAAAAACACTTTATTGAATATTGTAGAAGGAAAGAAGGTGGACAAGGACTCAAGTAGTTTCATTGTTTACAGACCGAAAAATACTCATTTGATGACAGGTAACAATAGTAGAAAATTAAAAATTTCGCACATATCGACTAAATCAGAAGAGAAGCATTGTATATCACTGTATAAATCTCATAATAAAATGTGATCTTCTGAGGATTGTTAAATATACCTCTCGTAAGATGAACATCCAAATTAATTGTCTTGGACAAAGCAATCAACCTGCGGGCGGTTCTCCATGCCGCCGTGTTTTGAGGCCATATAAAATAAACTACGCTATTCATCATTAAAAAATCTATGAAATTATAACTTTTGCTCAATTTTTTTTTCTCTATATTAGTTCAGCACAAATATCACAAAACAAAAACTGATTTCATGTAACTTGAATTTTCGATGTGATTGATTCTTGTGGTTCTCAAAGCATAGGTTATTAAGAACTCTGAAATAAAATACTGAAAAATGCTTCTGTTCTTTTCTGATGAAAATATCAAGGATATGAAAGAGAAATTTTTGAATGATAGGAAGGTACATTTTATCTATAACATCTCAATGAAACTTAAATAAAATAACTCTTTTGATATTAACGAATCGTGGGTCGTAAAAGCTTGAAATTAGTAAAAATGAGTAGATTTTTAGAAATTAAAATTTCAAATAACTATGCGGTACCTAATGAAAAAAATATCATGGATAGTATCTTTGAGATTCTTCGAAAAAGGTATGAGCAAAAACCTTCAAAGTCTGTAACAAAGACTGTTTTAATGTAAACTGAAATGAATAAAATCACTCGCATAAGCTTCACTCATTATTGACTTAGTGACGGTCACACACAATAAGGAACCTATTGGCTGCTAGGTGACCTATTCACTTCTTCTTCTTCTTCTTCTTGTAGTGCCATCTCCATTACTGAAGGTTGGCGATCATCTCCGCATATCTCTCACGGTCCTGCGCCAGGTGAAACAGGTCCGCGGCTCGGTCAATTCCTGTCCAGCTACGGATATTTGATAACCACGAGGCCCGCTTCCTTCCAACTCCTCTACGTCCGCTGATTTTCCCCATCATAATGGTTTCCAAAAACCCATATTTGGGCCCACGCATTACATGCCCCAAGTAGGAAACCTTGCGCCTTTTTATTGTTATCAGCAGTTCGCGCATTAGAGAGTTTTGCTTAAGGATGTACTCATTGCGGAGTCGGGCGGTCCAGGGGATCCTCAGCATACGCCGGATCAGCCACATTTCAAAAGCCTCCAGCCGGTTAATGTCCTTCACTTTTAGAGTCCAAGTCTCCACTCCATACAGGAGAACAGACCATATGTAGCACTTCACTACACGCCAACGCAACGCGAAACTCAAATCCCGGCGACACAATATACTCCGCATGGTATTGAAGGTACCCCGAGCTATCTCAATCCGACCACGCAGCTCCCCCTCAAGTGACCACGTCTCCGACACCCACTGGCCTAAGTACTTGAACCGAGCAACCTGCTCGATAAGTTGTCCGTCGACTGACAGTCGAGTACCACCATTCACTACCTTGGATATAACCATCGACTTCGTTTTTGCTACGTTAATAGCCAGGCCATATTTACTGCAGGCAACAGCCACCCTGTCTAATAAAGCCTGAAGCTCAACCTCAGAGTGTGCCAGCAGCACAGTGTCAGCATATCGCCAATTGGAGACAGGCAATCCATTTATAGGGATACCGACATCACAATCATTCAGAGCCTCCTTGAACACCTGCTCGGAATAAATGTTAAAAAGCCATGTCGTAAATGGGGTTGAAGAGCCTTGTAAGCTTGGCAATACTTACATCATTCATCAATCTGAACATTTCCATGCTAACCTCATCTGGAACTACAGCCTTGCCGACCTTGGCAGTGCTAATTGCTCTACTAACCTCGTCCACAAGGATATGTGGCCCTTCTATTCACTTCACGTCACAGAAAACAACTGATAAGAGTGAAAGAAAAATCGGCGCGTTCGGGTATGGGAGGTCAAGTAGCTGATGGAAAGATACCTAGGGCCAATCTACCGGGAACAATGTGTTTTTGTGAATTACTGAAATTTTCAGAGAGTAGCGGCATGGAGTGCCCGAGGGTTAAACTTGATTATTAACTTTGCTTGATAGTATGGCCGAGACGAGTGATCCATACTGATAATACTTGATAATAAAACGTTGTTTAATAGGTTGCAGCGTTTTTAACAACATAAATGCAGACATCCCAGTGACGTCAGCATCAATGCAACCCCAACTTTGCCGCATTTTTTTTTTTTTTTTTTACAAAAAAAAAAAAATGTTGGCTAAAAGGCGCATAATGCGGGTGAAAAAGGCCCTTGGAAGTGTGAGATAAAAGTAAAGGGAGAGTCCGCGTTTCGGGACACTTTATTTTGATAGAGAAATGAAAGGCTTTTAGAGGCCAGGCTGGTTGGGTAAACATGAGACGGCATCAAATGTCCAGACACGTCCTTTTTTCCTCGTGTCCCTTTCTTTCCTTATGTCAGGGGAGTCCCCAAGGTTGGGATATCAGGAAGGGGGGGGGGATCTCCTTTAAATTTATTGCTTGGGGTCCCATGACGCGTTATTGGATATAACTCGAGGGGGCAGAAGCCACCGACTGGATCCCGTGACATTGCATTTCCAGCCGTATGAAGAAATATTCGAGGGAGAGGATGACCCCTGAAAAGAAGGGAGGAATGTCAAAACAACAATTCAACTATGATAGTGACTTTCTGTGGAGAATTGATGAGAACGATGACATTTGAGACAAAACTGAAAACTCTGTGGAATAGGTACTGAACAGGAAGCAAAGCAGTGTATAGCGTAGCACTTGCCCCATGTTGTGGGACAACAAAAGCTCAGTTTTCTATGAACCACAGTTAAAGTTATTGAAATGTTTCAAAACGCTATTTAGACCCTTCTATAAAACCTGAATCCTTTCTTAATTTTGCAATTAGTAGAGAAATTAAGCCGCTTTCGACTCTTCAGTTGTTTCAATTTTCATTCCTTCAAAAATGACTCAATAAATCAATTTTTATGTCAATAACACGTTTTTTTTTAATGCAATTAAACACCATTTTCGTCCTCAAATTTCATATCATTCCTAAAAAATGATAAGCCGTTGGAAAGCTGGCAATTCGGCCATGTTTTTCCGAGGAGTGGTCAACGAAATAGGTAAGGATTCAGAGCAAGGTCTTTAACAAGAAAAGTAAAATTTCAAAAAACTGTAACTTTGTTTTTGACTTCATTGTATGAAAAAAAAAAGTTGAATTTTTAAAAGATCTTAGTTTTGCAGATGCAAAACGTTAGTAGTTTTTCCAGGAAATTTACCTAACGCTCTTTCCAACGATTTCTTTAACATTTAATTTACTAGGTGAATAGTAAAAGTTCACAAAGTTTTAATGACATAAGGTGAAAACACGAAAAAACGACTGCCAAGTGGGTGTGGCACATAGCTTCCTCGTGTCCATCATCCAATTGTATAGATGATCCGATGTATAGTAGTTAATCTCAAAACATCAATTTCTAAGTACCTTCCACTACCCTCATAGCGGACCATCTACAACCTAATTCGCATAATCCCTGAGAATTTCATCGAAATCGGATAAGATATGTAGAAGTTATGGGTGTGGCAAGGATTTCATGTTTGCGCATGCGCAGCGGCTACTATCAGTCCGGGGGTGATGATTTTCATAGGGGACCATCTACACGCCAGCCCGCGCAATCCCTTGAAGTTTCTACGAAATCGGATGGAAAATGTGGAAGTTATGGCTGTTACAAGGATTTCACGTTTGCGCATGCGCAGCGGCTATTATCCGTCCGGGGGTCATGATTTTCATAGGGAACCATCTACACGCCAACCCTCGCAATCCATGACAAATTTCATCGAAATCGGGTTAGGAATGTAGAACTTATGGCTGTGGCAAGGATTTCATGACAGACAGACACACGGACACGGTACCAAAATTGTTCAAGAAAGTCTAAAACGAAAAACTCGAGGGAAAATTTTGATTTTGGAGCATTTTTTTTTCAACCTTGAAAAGTGAAAACAAAGCTCCCGCTACCTTGGAAGACTCAGAAGCAAAATCTTGAAATTAAAAAAACTTGGAAAAACAAGAGGTTGAAACAAAATTTCTAAGAGATATTTTTTGTTGAAAAACCTTGAGAATCGATCCTTGATGTTTGGTTCACCTCAACTATAGGCACCCTGTTTATGAGGAACATAAAACTCCTGTAGGATCTAGCTTGTTTTGACAACGAGTACCTAACTCCAAAATATTGTTATCCCTTCGTTACGAAATTCTGTTTTTGGATGTTGTGAAAAAACGACTGAGCTTCGAAACATCTTGTTGGTAGAAAGAAAAAAAGATCGTATTTTTGGTCCAGTTTGGGACTTTGGCAGGTCAAGGCGGTAATACGGTCACCAAAGTGGGATCTTTGGACGGTTAGACGGGGGAAGGTTGAGGGAGGTTTGTAGGCAGCCACTTGTAATCCCGATTAATTTCACGCACGGTTCGTAGTTAAGAGCAGATTGTCTCATTAGTTTCCAAAACTTGAGCACCATCCTAAATTGACGATAAAAAGTCTGTTCTTATTTACCAATCAAATTATTATTTTTAATTAATAGTTTTGGAAATCCCCCCCCCCACCCTAACGTGGGTAATGAAAATCTATCCTTGGTAACTGAGGGAAGTGCCATGTACGGCGGACGGATGGAACATTTTTTATTCGATTCCATGAGCTGGATTCCAATGGTTTATTATTGGGAAAAAAATCTTAAGAGTGATGAAAGGGGTTTAATACAGAAGGGGAAAATTGGGGTTCACAGCCATCAATTCTACGTTGTGAGAAATATTGAAAGAGCTTCCTAGACAAGACAATCCTGACAGGTGGGCCTACATGTAACATGAAATAGAGATTCCTCTGAGAGTTAGGTAGCTACATGGTTCAGCGACTAGTGGTAGTATGCTCGGAGTAGGAATCGGTATCAGATCCTATACACCCCTATCGGTCTAGTATTCCTATACACCCACTATAACAGCATAAGCCAAGGCAAACAATCGAGTAGCTGTTTCGTGACCTTGAAAGTAGAGCTGAGCCATGGGTACTAAGCTATGGGTTACGCTTTTTTAGCAACCAGTAATCAAGTTTCTTACGAAGGAATTCTTTATTTCTTCGAATGGTGTGTGAAGCGTTTATTTCATCTGAATAAACTCGATTATGGAGCAAAAGCTTGGTAGTAGTAAAAGTAAAGTAAAGTAAACAACCATTTCAGGTTGGTTTTTCGTCCGACTGCCATTCCTGGCGAATTCAATTCAAAAAGTCTCCAAGTTGGGACAGCAGTACACTCTCCATGAAGAGTTTGAATTGTAGTTGAATCCAAGATAGTTACCACGTCTACTAATGTTCATTATGTTATAATAACATTATACCAAGAAGGTGATGATCGGTTGCGTAACAGAACGGTCTGCCCCACATGTCGTGCCATGTGGCTCACCAATATTAATCACTCGGTGGGACAAAAGATGCGCCGGAACGGGTTAATCCGAGCAGCTAGTGGTGAGAAACACCCTCTGTCTGGTTTATAAGTCCTCAACTCACCGTTCTCGTCAAAAAATCGGTGAACCGAATTTAATAGTTGTGAAGACGGACAACGCTATTATTATACGAGTACCTATAAACATCAATAAATTATCTCACTGAAAAGACATCAAGATACAAGACGGGTTATCATTCTCCACGTAGATTTTGACTTGGCATTCATCAGATGTCACACATATTTCTAAACCTTGCCTTTCGAAAGATGTGTACGAAAACGGATTTGGCGAGCTCAATCTCCAGAACTGCTTATCTGTAACCTAAATTTTTAATCAGAAGATCTCCGACTTAGAAAGCAAATTTTAGAAGAAAATGACGTAGGTTTCATCCATTATTTTGATTTGTAAGCTCAACTTAACTGATTTCAGGATTCCCATCTCACCTCAGCTGATCAGGGAGTTGAGTAGTAGGTTTTCATCAGCCGAATGCCAATTTCCATGTTGTATGTTGGGTTTGTAGAATTTTTCCTGCAGTTTCTTCAGACAAAATTCATTCAAAAATCACACTGTTATAGTAACTTGGTACCTAACTGTGAAGTTTGGAAACTACAAGTCATGTTGTCCTAAAACGACTGAGTGATGTTGTCATGGGACGACTGTTTTGATTGTTCTTAGGACTATCATGGACTGTTTTGTGTGTCATGAGACGACTTGTTTCTACATTTTTCATTCTCCGTACCACGCGAAAACAGGAAGGATGAGGCTTCTCTGTTTCGAGGGTCATGGGACGACTTTTTTCTGCCTATTTCTTAGAAAACAAGAAGGAAGAGCTCTCCAAACATATATGTCATAGGACTAATTTTTCAAATTCTTCCAAATAATTATAGGTTTATCGGATCAACGAGACAAAAGTTGAACTGACTAATCTGGTACTGTATTTGTTTAGGGGACGGTGATCTACCCAAAAGAGATGAATAACCCTGAATCAATCCTCAATCCTCAATCCTCAATGTTTTCAAGTAAGTTTCAAACCAAAATACATAATCTGATTTGAAGTTGCGTTGTAAAGTGGCCCAGGTACTTTTTGTGATCTACTTGGAAGTGTCGCTCTCTGTTTTCAAAATAATTATAATGTCAACCTTTTGATGTAACGTGTGTTCTTCGAATGAGGGAATTTTCAGGAGCCATATTGATCATTATCGCCCTATATGCTCACTTTCGACCGTACCAAAGCTCTTTGAGAAGTTAGTGGTTGAACAGCTCACACTCTCCTTCTCAACGTTCATTGCACCTGAGCAACATGGATTCCTTCGAGGTCGATCAACTGTAACTAACATGCTGCTGTTTCAGGACTTTGTCATGGACGGCTTTGCAGAGGGTCTCCAGACCGACATGATATCGACTGACTTCGCCAAGGCCTTCGACAAATTGTCCCACGCCCACCTTTTGTCGCTGCTGTGCTCCTTGGGTGTCCACGGGCCCCTTCTGCGGTGGATGGAGAGCTACCTATACGATCGCCGGCTTGTTGTGCGTGCAAGAGGAACCCTGTCGCCACCTATCTCAGCAACATCGGGCATACCGCAAGGCAGCCATCTTGGACCTCTTTGTTTTCTTCTGTTGAGGTCACAGAGGTCACAGAGGTGTTCAGTCCCATGGTTGGGTGTCTGCTGTTCGCGGACGACCTCAAGTTATTCTGCCATGTCAGGACTCAGTCTGACTGTGCGGCTCTGCAAATGGCGATTGGTAGGCTGGAGGACTGGTGTGTCGCCAATCACTTGTACCTGAATCCTGTCACATGCACAGTGGTGACCTTCCATCGGCTGACTGGGCCCACAATCTTCCCGTACATTCTCTGCGGCTCCCCTCTTCAGCGTTCCACCCAGATCAAAGACCTTGGTACTTGGTGTGATGAGTAGCTCGGCTTCATAGAGCACGTTGATGTGGTTGCGGGTAGAGCTATGCGCACGTTGGGTTTCCTGAAGCGGAACACAAGGGAATTTACTAGTATTCCAGCCATCGTTTCCCTGTACAAAGCGCTCATTCTCCCAATTATGGAGTATGCATCTATTGTCTGGTCGCCCCATTATGCCGTGCACAGAAGTCGTTTGGAGAGGGTCCAGCATAAGTTCCTCCGCTACGTTGCCTTCAAATTGGGTATCCAATCTGCGGAGGTCGACTATATTTCCCTGCTGGAGCAGTGTAAGCTGAGTACTCTTGAGGCCCGTCGTACATCCGCTGATCTCGCCATGCTGTACAGGGTCATAAATGGAACGATAAACCGCCCTTCATTGCTCTCAAGGATTTACTTCCATGTTCCACGCGAAGTTGCCCGCTCATCTCCTCTCTTCTATGTTCCGTTTTCCCCCTACAATTACCAGCGAAATCTCCCTCTCTACCGTCTACCACGCAGTGCTAATCTTTTTTGGTCCCTTCACCCAAATTTTGACTTTTTTAACTCCGCCCTCGCAGTATTAAAGTCACTAGTATTAACTCAGTATTAAGTCTCTCGCAGTATTAAAGTCACCTCTCATGTCACATCTCATGTCTTATTTCTTATAATTAACGTTCAACATTTTGTATAATATTGTATTGAATTGGGCTTGCCCGTACATGATTAAATAAATAAATAAGTAAATAAATTTTGTAAAAAAAGGCCTTATGGGAAATCTCGAGGATCTCCAGCAACAAGTGAACAGGAGCATCTAGGGAAAGAAAGTGGTGTAACGGCCTGAGCGCTATCTAGCGACTATTAGATGAACCTTCTCTTCTTTTTTGGCAAGATGGATGCACCTCCGTTATTGAGTGGTGGTACCTAATGTCTGTAGATCACTGCCTAATCTGTAGGAAACCGGAAATTTGCCATCAATGAAAAAGGCAATCAAATCTGTAGAGGAGGCAATCAAAAATTAGAAAGACCACACACGATACCTACATCACATCAGCCAACTGATAAGAGAGATAACCTATGTATTTGAGCTCCGGAAGGTTCATCTTATGTTCGCTAGGAAGCCCTCACGCCGTTCCACTACTTTCTTCCCCTAGATGCTCCTCAAGTGAACAAGTAACGAGTTAACAATTTAAATGAATTATCAACTCGTGCAATTTGACGCCACAAGAAGCTGTCTCGTTGATACGTGCCAGGTAGTAGAAGGAATTGAGAAGAGAGGACTCTTGCAGCAGGGCAGCTTTCGGACTCGATCATATGTAAATACGGTAGGAGGGGCCTCCAGTGCGAGGAGGAAGCCGTGATCGATGACCCGAGCTTCCCAGCCATAAATCATAAATTAGGGAATTTATGGAGCAAATCGCTCGGTAAAAAGGTTGGTGGCGGAAGAAAAGGGCATCGCCCAGAAAACCGGAGCCAATACGGAAGAGGAGTAGAAAAAAGTTGTTCCTTTCAAGAAGGGGGGTTGAAAGAAAGGGCTGAGGTGGCTATTTTTGCGGCTGATAAAATACCACGAAACAATACGTGGTATGCTGGAAGTAACGACTTAATGACAACAACGATAGCATCTATACTACAACATAACGGTACAAGTAAAGTGATCTGATTTACTGCCACAGCAATGAACATTTTGCAACGCTCGCTCTCGTACTTTCAAGAGTCGACTCTCCCCTGTTAGACTGATGTATTCAAGAGACACCAAAATAGTATCCTGGCGTACCACGCCAAACCACATAGATATACTACAGAATTTACAGATTTAATTCAACCTTTTACAAATCCATTTAAATCTTTTACAAATTCAATTAAACCTTTTACAAATTCAATTCAACCTTTTACAAATTCGATTCAACCATTTACAAATGCTATTAAATTTTTACAAATTATATTCAACTCTCCACCAGAGGGGATGGATATGGAAAGTAGTCGATTGATTAGGATTGTAAGTAGCAGGCTACACGTAGGTGGGTAAGTAGGTAAGAAAATATGATAAAGATGATTCACCCCAAGCAGTGTCAGAGCTAAAAGGAGTGGAACAACATCAGTGTCATGGCTGCAACTTTATCATGGCGCGGAGTGTGGTGCGGGAAAAGTTCCACGGAGTTGCGCGAGCTGGGCATCTCAGTAGGTGTACTCCGTGGTGTCACCATACGCGTAGGTACCTACTGCTCGGCTCATATTTGAACTGGTGGTCTTTTTATAGAGGCGCTTCCCTTCATCCCTCTCTTCCACCCCCACCTTCCTCGTCATCCATCATCCCTAGGGCCGGTGTACGTTTAGCTTAATCCAGTGGAACACGCATTCACCAAGATTAAGTCGAGAGCAAGAGAAATACTTAGTAGCTACGAGGATCATGACTTATCTGACGTTATACGAGAAAGTGTGGCTTTATTAACTGCACATTATTGCGCTAATTACGTGATGGACATGTTTTTCATTTTACCTCTCACAGCTAAGCTAAAAGTGTTGCTTTCTTTTCCCATGAGATCAGTTGAAGGGTTGGGACGAGTTAAATTGGTGGAGAGTTGAATTGAATTTGTAAAAAGTTTAATTGAATATGTAAAAGGTTGAATATAATTTGTAAAAGGTTGAAATAAATCTGTAAATGCTATATATCAGTAGGGGTCCGAAGTGGCCGTAGGAGCTGCATTCACAGGCGTGCATTCTTTGGTGGTGGGATTCGGACCGACTTCTGCGGGTTTGTGGATTCGAGTCTCGCTGACGGGTTCGTGCATTCGTGCGTTCGAGGCTCATACCCCCCTCGTCCGAACCCTGGGCGTTGAGGCCAACGGGGAGCCATGAGCGAAGTCATCTGACAAATATTCTGATCTCCCCCTTTTTTTTGGCAGGCAGGTGAGAAAATCTTTAAGATCCATAGGTGGAGTTGGATCTCGTAAGGTAGCTGGAAGGGTTCGCGTCTTCCGGCTATGTGGGATTAAAACCCACTAAAAAAACCTCCTTTTCTCCCACGTTGGAACTCAGCCCGGAACCGTTTAACACATTACTTCGCGCTGAGTCCTGGGGCGTTTAATCAGTTCTGGGTGAGGGGGCGGACCAGATGCTCCCTCCTCTCTCTTTCTCGTTCTAATAGTATCTTCCTTGTCAGGATGCTTTCTGAGTACTCTGCCACATCAGTCCAGCTCGTTTCACCTTCCAGCATCCTGTTGACAACAGCCTCTGGTGTTGAACTCTGGGAGCTAACACCATGTCTGCCATCAGCTGGTTTCTTTCAGGCGCCCATTTGGTGCATTTTAAGAAGGTGTGGAGCACATCATCGCCATCTTTGTTCTGGTAGTGTAGACATTTTGGGGCAGATACCTTCCCAATTTTATGTAAATTACTATGAATTAGTTCCTGGTAATGACGATTCTCAGCTGAGCTACAAACCGTCCAGGGAATGACTTTTCTCACCCCCTCAAATGAATGTTCCAGCTCACCGGCTTGAGCCCAACGTGTGTAGGCTGCAGTAACTTCAAGATGCACATTATATTTCATTCTTCCCGTTTGTCCTGTTGCCTCCTCCACTTCCCGGGTATTGCTTTTTTCCTGCTGTATGGTGCATGCAGGGGTCCGATTTTGTTTAAATCTAATTTGTTAAGGGTGAAACATAGTAAAGAAACCCAAAAAATCCTTTCAAAACACCTGCAAGAGAGTTTTAGACTGGAAGGCGAATAACTAAACTTGTCTTGAAGGGACCTGAGAGGAAGTGGGCGCCTTCGCCTTCAAAGTAAATCAGTTTGTGCGGAGATCGATGGTCAGGTCGACCTCTAATAGACCCGCCTCCGCTCCCCAAGACCGGACTCGCCCTCCACAGTTCGGTTCAACGCCTTCGAACAAACTACCGCCCCCCAGTATCCATCCATCGCCCCCTTCTTCTGCGGCATTAAGGAGACCTTCTTTGTCAAAGCCTTCCAGGGGGCTGGTATCTTGGGATTCCAGGAACCACGTAATTCCAAACTGTTTCAACGGACTCGAAGGAGAATAGGGCGAGACGAATTTGCTTGGCGATGGAAGTTGCACCCTCCTTTCATTTCCACCTGCCTACTTCATCAGAAGATTCCTATTTTACCAAATAAAACCTTCAATCACCTTCCATTACACTAGAAAATGAGTGATCGTCGTGGTATCCTTCCGCCTTTATGGTGCCAATCTTAATGTCGACCCGGAATAGGAGCTAAGGTCTTGCGTGATTATTGTTCTATTAGGCTGTGTGCGAATAAGACGTCCCCTGAAGTGCATGCATTAACCCTCTTCCTGGCAAGGTGCACCTCAGTACACGACTGTTCTACTGTTACAACCTCTATGAATGGGAAAAGATATCCGGTAGGTAGAAGATGGAGTGGGGGCGAAAAATAATTATTGAAATAATTTGGAGCGTTTTTCGTTTCAGAGCAGCTAATAAGGTTCACCAGGAAAATAAATGCTGCATCCAAATCGCCTTTCATCGAGCTTTTTCAATGAATATAGATTTCTTTGTATTTGCATTTATTTGACTACTCTTGCCCAATTCCTAAAATTGGTTAGAATTGATTTCTTTCCCCGCAAAGCAAGGGAAATTGTGATTTGAAATGGCACTGCAACATTTAGAAAGTTATTGCTAAAGATACAAATTTAAAAGGCTGGGGAACTAGTTTAAATACATTAATTTCAAGTTCATAACATTATTTTGAGTTTATCAAGTAATAAAGTTCAGATTTTAAAGGTTTTAAGAGTTATTTTTACTTATTTAGCAATCAGACAATCGTTACAGTAACCTGGCAAAGTGTACCTCAGTCACCCTACTGGCAACTCATGAACCTGGCATGGGTGACTGAACTACACCAGATTTTTCTTGAACCATAGAAACCATACAAATGGTTGGATGTCCAATTCCAGTGTCATTTCAATATCAGTTAAGGCTAGAAATTGAATCCTGGAAAAATATTGAAAAAATGCATTATTTCTACTTTTTCCAGGAAAAGGGTTAAGTACTAAACAATATTTTTCAATAGGTGAATAAAATATGAATCTGACTTTGTCTCGAACATAAATGATACTATTTCGAAACTATTTACAATAGTTTCTACCATTCAAACCGTATGAATTCCTATCATCTTGGCTTTTTATCCTTGAGTTCTCCTATTCATGCGCTATGTGATCAATATGTATTCCAATAAAATTATTCGTTAGCGATTTAGAATATTTTATAAAATTTTCAGCTCAGTCTTGTTTGGGAAATAGGTTATGTAAGAATGAAGACAAAATAAAACACTCATGAACTGTAAAATATGATGCTTATCTTCGGATGAACAGTCAGATAGGACGCTTTACGTTTGGATAAACAGATAGGACGTTTTGCCATTGGATGAAAAGGCACGATGTTTAACCTCAGGAAGAACTGTCAGATACGAGTATGACGATTTACCTTCGGGTGAACAGTCAGAAAGGACACTTTACCTTAGGACGAGTAGACAGGACTTTTTTCTTAGTACCCCTTGACTCATGTAGTGGAATAAGGTTTGTGAAATGAGTTTAACCTTGTGGATTGATTCAAATTTGAATCCAGAATGTATATGTATTGAGGGATAACATAAGTTGCCAATCATACAACATTGAACGCGTAGTTAATCGATATTTTCCCATTACCAAAATTTAAATTTTACGTTATGAAGTTTTCAGATTAAAAAAAGATCGTCAGTGAGGTAGGAGGCCTATGTCGGCGAAGGGCGATATATCGGATCAAGCCAACAAAACACCCAGAGCAACAGCGAAGCGTAAACTGAATAGTCCAGAAGAAATAAAGGAACCAAAGAAGAGTTTTTTCGGAACCATGTCAGGCCAGGACCGATCAGTGGCCTCGTTGACTTGCGGGGAGTTGATGAATATGATTGAGCGGACCATGGAGAAAAAGTTGGATGAAAGGATGGGCGCTCTGGCAACAAAAGAGGATGTCGAGGTCATCAAAGCGTCAATTGGCCTCAATACGGAAATGAACGATAGGCTGAAGAAAGAATTGGAGGAAGTAAAGGACGACTTTCAAAAGCTGAAGACAAGTTACCACGAACTGAAGGCGGGCATGGACTACACACAGAATTAATTGAAGAAAAATAGCTTAGTTACCCGCGGGGTAGTGGTACCGGAGGGATATTCCCCTATGGAGGCGATCCACGATTTATGTTCGAGAACGTTGGGCATAAAAAACGTTCAAATAGTACGGTGTTTCACGCTTGGAAAGGGTACAACCGAGCGGAAAGCGCCGATACTTGCAGAATTCGATCACAAAACAATTAGTGAAATTTTCAGCAACATAAAGAAGCTTAAAGGAACCAGCGTTGGTGTTCATCGAGATGTCACCCCAGCCACTAGAAAAGCCATACTGTTAAACCTTCGGAAAAATTGCATTGAACTGAAGCCAAATTCCAAAATCGTGGTAAAGGGGTACCAGATGGATGTAGTGGTATAAAGTTCATAATATGAACCATATTATGGTGTACAGCGCGCGGTCTAATGCATGGGGAAGAGAATGGCACTGTAGTCCTAAGCACCATGATTGAACAAGACATGGAGGAGATAATCAAGAAAGCAGGAGAATTTACCAGCGGAAAGACGGTCCATCCGCCAAGGAACTCTAGCGGCCCCATATGACTAAGCAAAGCCAACGTAATTGAAAGAAACGAGGATAGCGCCGAACTTAGTATATTAGCGTTACAACGTTAATGGAATAAATAAAAACATAGAAAGCAATAATTTTTTTCGGATTTTTGAGAAGGTTTGACATCCTGTCACAATTTTGTTGGCTGACCCATGTGGAAGTTGTGGTCTCTTTTATATTTTGTCATTAATGTTATGTTATGTCCTCTATCTTGTTCTGGTTTCTATTGATTGTTAAAATTTAAAAATTTAAAATTTAACATAACATAACAGTAACGACAGAACATTATTTAATAATGTTCTGTCGTTACTGTTATGTTATGTCCTCTAGCTTGTTTTGGTTTCTATTGGTTGTTAAGAATAAGTGAAATAATAAAGTAGCAAAATAATTATTAAGTAAATAAAATAAAATAAATAATAGAATGAATAGGTAAGTGGGAAATGATTTAAAAATATTGCAGCAAAATAAAAATAGAATAATAATGATTAATAAAATTAAATTGTTACCTAAATAGTTATAATTAATAAGGAGTTTTGTTATAATGATCGAGATGATTGTGTACGACGTTTTTGGTTTTAAGGGTGTTGAACTCTCCGGGCAGATGACCTGTGGTCCGTGCCCTAAATGTTTTCTGCAATACAAATTATTATGGAATATTCTATGCCAAATAAACAAATTTTCTATCTATCTATCTATCTAGTGGAATAAGGTTTTTGAAAATAGTTTAACCTTGTGGATTGATTCAAATTTGAATCCAGAATGTATTTGTATTGAGGGATTACATGAGTTGCCAATCATACAACATTGAACGCGTAGTTAATCGATATTTTCCCATTACCAAAATTTAAATTTTACGTTATGAATTTTTCAGATAAAAAAAAGTAGTCTACAAGATATCATATGCAAATTGATATAAGGTTCAACTTAGGTATTTGAACTTTTTTCTTTCGTTCACATAAATTACATTTTAAGAAGTTGGGTAGTGTGAGTTGGAATGCACGAAAATGTAACTAACAGAAAATAAGCAACCCCATGCGGCCTTTGGCGAGACGATAGATATCTAGAAACACCGTCTTATCTTGCGGAGTATCCAAGAAAAGGAGTCCTAACTGCTAGTTTGCTGTACACTTAGTATGATTGATGATTGATTGAAGGTTTAGGTAGGAGTATTCTGTTGGTACACCACAAAAACTGTAAATAAGACACATCTTTCGTGAGCTCTCGAGAGCCGAGTTATTATCGTAGGAGTATTTATCGTTTATAGGTCGTTAAAATAAATAATACAACCCACGCGGAATCAACCTGACAAAAAAAGAGAAGAAAAATCTACTTTCAGTTGGTTGGGACTTAGGACGGCTGCACTCACAACACCTCGCTTCACCCGTCAGTTCATCCCATCTCAATGTAATTTGCTTCACGTTCGATAATTAAATGATTGATTTGATTTCTATGCGTTTATAATTATAATAATATTTCTATTTTCGAATCCTTGGAGCCACCAGTATGTAAGCTTTGTACTCACGGTATCACACCAAAACACTTACTCTGTATGAATATTTCAAGAAAAATCACCGTGGAGGCCTCAATATTTCGCAAGATATTCCACGTTTGAGCTTCTCCTCTCGCGTAATTCCGGTTTTAGTAGCTTTAATTGAGTCGGGGGTACCTCAGGAGCACAAAGACTCAACCAGATTGCCGGGTTCTTCCTCGTTTGAATGATTCCACCTCCCTTCGTTTCACGTAGTACCAAAGTCCTCAAACCTCAGATAATGAATGGAGGGAAGAGGGAACCCCCTTTGCAAGGCGCTTTGATGTTGCCAAAGGGCAACAAGAAAAGGGACTTCCCTCCCCTTTCCCGGAGACTCCCCAGAAAATCCCTTTTGTGCGAAAAGCATCATAATTGAGACCGATGCCAAAACCCTCCTTCTCCCCGCTTTCCCTCCTTCGACGTATATTGTACCTCCTATACAAGCTTGAAAAGCGAAGGTCACGTTATCATAGCAGAAAGGTTCAGAGTGGGATCCTCGTTCGAAGTGCCCCTACAAGAATCTTTTAATGCGAAAAGCGCTTTTGCCAGGAAGTTCTACATCCTTCTAACTATTTGTTTTATAATGAATCCTCGGTTCCCTCAACCGTCCTTCATTCACTACCTAATACCCTCTCCACCCCCATCATAATTCCCGTAACGTCGAGAGCCGCTTCTCTCTCGGCATTAATTTTCGAGAGGTGGAAACATCTGAAAGCCCTGCCGCAAGGAGCACACACACAGACACATACAAGGGCCTACCGGTAGACTTCAAGGAGTCATTTATTTTAATTAATATTTTATCATTTTGCGCAACTTTGGATCCGGTCTCTTGGACTCGTCTTAATTAATTCCTGTCCCCTCATTACAGGACGATTTAATCAGTAGGAGGAGGTCTTTGAGAAAAAAAGCACTTACCTAGGGTATCAACTTTCTCCTTGTGCAAAAGTTTCTCTCTTTGAGAAGAGACATTGAGAAAACACTCGAAATTATAAATCAAATTTGTTATTTTCTCATTTTGATAATCAAAATTACAGATCTGCCTTTTGCATAAAAAATGTACCAATTGATTTTATATTAGCATAGTTTTGAAATGACCCATAAGTACACTGTAAAAGAGACGACAAAATACACCGATTCGAGATAAAATAAAGTACTCACATTTTTAGGATACCAGACAAGTAGGTATCTCAAAATAATTTAACCATATTTTTAATGCTTCTTTCGATTTTTTTGGACCCAACAGTAGGAGTCGACGTAGGTTTAAAGGAAAACTATATACATTTTTTTTCTTGATGGGAAAAACAATAGATCATGGATACTTGAAGTCGAACTGGTGGAAAACATCCTAGCACCCCCCCCCCCCCCTCACCACTTAAATTAGCTCCAAAGTTTAACCAAACAAAAAAAAAATAAATAAACTAATTAATGAATAAATAAAAATATAGCAAACGTTTGACCGATTTCTTGGAGTCTGAAGCGTTCATTATGTTCCTTCAGATTAAGGCTTTAATTTTGATTTATTTTTTTTCAATAATGAACCGTTGGAATCGAGCAAGAAAAGACATCTTTTAACCCCCCCCCCCCCTTCAAAATGTGTTGGTTTCACGTTTCAAGGTACGTAGAATCCAAAAATCCAAAAATCGAATAAAAATTTGGCCGTACGCCGTACGCGGCACTTTCCTCAGCATTGACCGATTTTGATGAAATTTGCTATGTAGGCTCCATTTGGGTTCAAGTTGTGCCCCGAAGCTTTTGGTTGATGTCAGTCGCTTCTAAGGGTTGACAAATAAGGATTAAAATTTTGAAAACGCCCTAACACGAAAATTGTTGATATGAAGGTATTGTTTTCCATCAATTTAAGATAGTATTGAATTTTTAGAATTTGTTGAGACCACGCGGAGCCCTGTTGGACAAACCGTTCGCTCCCTACGAGAATTAAAGGGTTGGATTTACGATAAATCAGAAACACGAGTGTGAATCGCAAAAAAGGCCTAATCTCCGTTCAAATTTTAACTGACCGAAATGCGATCGATGTTTTTCTTCATGTTTGTTGGTGGTAACAATGGCAAAACCGTGTTCTTTGCAGACGAGTGATCTATATAGAAAAATTATAAACCTGTGTGTAATAATTTGCAGTGTTTTTGATAAGCAGTTCAAATTTGAATTTGTAAAAAAAATTGAGAAAGTGGGGCAAAGTTATTTTGTTTTACGGTACCTGTCTAAAAATCCTCATTTGTGTAAATTCAAGGTTAAAATTCAACTATTAAAATGGATTGGATAAAATTATCAGGTCATCAATATTATTCAAAACTGGTGGAAGTGATTTTATTTCACTGTAAAAGGGTCCTTTTTTGCGGAGCTTATTCGCAGCTGTGACTACCTGAGCCAGCCAATAGGGGTCGGCTTATCATTCATATTCTAATCACATCAGTTACATTGAATACTTAATGGCAGTCCGGACCCCCTTTTTCGGCAGGGGTGCGCCTCGTCAGACACAAAAGAGCCGCTTCCTCTTCCTGGGTCAAAGGGGTTAACGGTAGAGGGGGTAAGATCCCTCGCAGGTAGAAAGAGAGGGTATGAAGGGTTGAAAGACGAGTGCGACGGAGAGCGAAGGTGTGGCACGTCAGGTAGAAGGGGTAAACTCTTCCGGGGTTCGAAATGAGCAGTAAAAAACTGTTTTATGTTATAAAACAGCGATGAGTCGTCGCTTGCCGTGCAGCGCGAGTTGTCGTGGAAGTCGGTTGTGTAGCGCTTTCCGCTAGTGCCCTGAACAGGATTACAGTGGTTTCAAGACATCAATCGAACAATTTCAGGACCTGACTGTGACAATCATATCTCACAAGGTAATACAAGTTCACATTCATATCCATCACAATACTCAACGAATTCATTTGGCTGTGAGTAGAGATCAGAGAGGAGGTAGAGTCTATGAAGACTACCCTTCATAGTGGGAGAGAGGAAAGACATCTACTGGAGTACCTACATTTGATCCCCTGAAGTTTTTTCAAAAATCATATGTATATATATAGGAGTCACTTCGGATGGTAACTTGAGTAATTCTTTCGCAAATATCTTCAAGTTTTTAGCAAAATGTTTATAATTACAAACAAAAAGACGAGAGAATTACAAAGCCAAAAGAACGGGGGTTTTCCCAAGTTTTTGTGGTTATTACCTTCACAATCGTAGTAAAGTATGGTATATTCGGATCAGCACAAAATTTCTGATACTGATATACTTTCAAAAAATGAAAATTGTCCAAAAGTTCCAAATTTAAAAAAAGTCTACCACGAGGGTGTGGCACATAGCTTCCTCGGTTTCCATAACCCAAATGTACAGAGCAAAGTAGGTAATCTCAAAACATCAATCTCTACCTTGCACTACCCTCCTGCACAATCTCTGAGTATTTAATCAAATTCGGATGAAAATTGTAGGTTTTATGGCTGTTACAAGGAAATTCACGTTTGCGCATGCGCAGTGGCTACTACACTTTCGAAAACTACTTTCAGCCATTTTGATTTATCATTGTCAATAATAAACCATTGGAATTGACCAAGAAAAAAAATGCAATCCCCTCACAATATGGTGTGCAAAAACTGTTTATTGTTATTTTTAATCTAAGGTAGACCTCATTCTGAGAATTTTGTTACCAACCGAGAGCTTCTACCGTTCATGACGTCACAGTTGGCTGGGGGGTCCCGCCCAGGCGAGAGGGGCGCATGACGTCATAAACGGTCGACATTTTGAAAAATCATAGATACAGATCTACCCACGCTTGAAGGTCGCGGTTGGTGCCAAAATTCTCAGGATGTAGTCCACTTTCGAATAAAAAGTCTAAAAAAAAGGCGCCCCATTCATTGGTTTACGTTTCAAGGTAGGTACGTAGAATCCATGAACCAAAAAAAGTTGGCACTTTCTTCAGTGGGAACTATGGGAAATTTGGTATAGATATATGTTTTTTTGGCGCCATTTTGTACACTTTTACAATAATATAAATGCATGAAGGCATGCGATTTGCACGAATTTCCTACCCGACGTTAGGCTTGGCCCGTGTTTTAGGGTAGGATCTTGGCGAAATCGCTCCATATCGGTAAATAAATTGATATCTACTAAGTATACAGTACAGTAATAAGAAAATTACTAAACAATGCATGATTGGAAAGAAAAAAGGACGCATTTTGATATATACCTACCCACCATTTTATACCAACCAACCATTGGTAGGCTACCTACCTCATCATACTGCCTTCACACCTTCACAATCAAGTTTATTAGGAAGAACTAAACGCTTCACACTCGATTCGATAAATAGAAAGCTTCATATGGAAATTTTATTACTGGTTGCTCAGAAAGCAAAACTGAATACAAATCGAAGAAATGAACAGCGATCGCATTTTAGTTAGATAAAATTTGAACGGAGATCAGACCTCTTTTGTTATTCACTTAATAAAGAAAAAAAAAAGTTATTCACACTCATGATTCTGTTTTATCAAAGGAAAACCCTTAAGTACTTGTAGGGAGCGAACGGTTTGTCCTACAGAGCTCCGGGTGGTCTCCAACATTTTTAAAAATTCAATACTATTTAAATTCGGTAAAAAAAGAACGTTTATTTGGAGAGTTTTCGAGCTAGGGCACTCGTGAAAATTGAGGGTTGAAATTTTCAACCCTCAATTTTCACCCCTTAGAAGTGACTGACATCAACCAAAAGCTTCGCGGCGCAACTAAACCCCAAAAGGAGCCTATATATAGCATTGGCACTTTGAATTAAACCTTTCGCGAATTGAATTAGACTTTCCGCAAAATGAATTAAACTTTCCGCAAATTGAATTAGACTTAGATACCCGAAAAGTACCTAACCACCACGGTCCCGATTGATAGTCCAAACTCTGCCGACCCAGAGCCTGATACCTTCCTGTTGATTGGTCGACAATCCTTATCGTTATGGTTCAGCATTCCTTCTCTATGTTGTTTTTCCCGGACCTAATTGGACCGGTAAGAACGGAGGAAAACGTATTCCTTCTCTCATGCCTAGTTCATTATCTCAGTGCCTCCGTCTCCGTTGTTGGTAGTGTCCGATTTTTGTGCTTACAACTATTTTTGTGCTTACAACTTACAACTTGTGCTCACAATTATACATTTTGTTGAAGTTGAAATTTTTTTTTACGACAGATTTGGCTAAGGTCGAATTCTTTTTGCGAAAAGTCTAACTCATTTTGCGAAAAGTTTAATTCATTTTACGAAAAGTTTAATTCATTTTGCGAAAAGTCTAATTCAATTCGCGAAAGGTTTAACTCAAAGTGCGAATGCTATACCAAAATTGAACCAAATCGGCCCAGGGTTGCTAAGAAAAGTGCCGCGTACCGCGGACGGGCGGAAAATGTTTTATTGGATTTTCGGATTCTTCGTACCTTGAAACGTAAAACATCAAAATTTGAGGGAAGATTACAATTTTTTTTCCTTGCTCGATTCCAAAGGCATATTATTGAAAATAATAAACCAAAAATATTTTCTTGCTCGATACCAAGGGTTTTTTTTTTATTCCTTCTTGAATTAAAATTTTTAATTTTTATTAATTTTTTATTTTTTTTTGAATTTTGAATTGAATTTTATTTCAAAAAATAGTTTTTTTCCGGAATGACGTCAAATCTCTGTTGTGATGATGGCGTAAAACAGCGGAGTCATTGTGCTCTCGAGAAAAGTTGTTTATAATCGTTCTCCCAAACTATAGGAGCGATTGTTGTTCCTCGAAGTGACACTTTTGAGCACTCAGGAATCAGACTGACGTTTTCAACGGGGGTTGAGAATGATTGATGGGGAAAGCGGTCCATTTTCGACTCCCCTTGTCCACCTTCCAGGACGAAGGAAACAACGGAACCCCTAATAAATGGTCGCCCGAGGTGACGTACCCCTGGAAACAAGAAACGCCCCAGACTCATTAATCGGACGGGAAATACAAGCGGTGGAGCACCTAAAAGGGCTTTTCTGCTAACCGTCTAGCCTTTAGGCCGTTTGTCACCGTTTTCTCCCTCAAAAGCGGACGGCCAGACGCAGCTTCGTTCGCCGCGTTTAGAAGACCTCCCAGACGCCATTCAAGGCGAGTCTAGCCGCGATTCGTCCGTTCTAAACCTGTTCAAATAGCGACCTCCCTCGGGAAACCTTCGTATCGGGTCAATATTTGCCCGTTCAAGGCTGTTGGAGCCACTGAGCACGAAATAACGAGGGCTTTTCCTTCACACCGTCTGACCCTTAAAAGGTTCAGGTTCTCTCGAGCGGAAGTCTCTTAGGTGCTGCTTAGAAAAGGCTAACTGCTCAACACTCAATTCACCACATTACCACTGAAGAACTCAACGTTGCATAGTCGAGCGTGTGAGTTCAATATTCCCGCAATCCTGCTCTCAAAAATGGTCTTTTTGGAACCAAATGTCCGAAATTTCTCCCTTAGAGGGGAAAAACAATAGAATCTATTGTTTTTCCCCTCTAAGGGAGAAATTTCGGACATTTGGTTCCAAAAAGACCATTTTTGAGATCTGATGATCTGATCATGGTTAATTGTAGGGTCACTACAGTATCACCTGAACGATATTACCTAGTTTGTGTTGATGCGATACTATTGCAACGGTTTGCATTGACTACGTGTCACGTTAATTAGGTCATTCAATAAATGAATCTCATGAGAGTTTGAGTTTGGCTTCCGAGCAGTGGCGCCTCCTCCAAGCAAAATGAATAAATTAATTTTTGTTGAGATTCTCCTATATTCCCATTTTTTGCAAGTAATATAATAGCCAATTTTGGACAATTTTAATATAATTTAGGTACTTTTTCATTATTACCAAGTAAATTATATGAAATAGGAGGATGGAATAAGAAAGTACGCGTTTTGCCTAGGATACTAGCCCGCAACACACCAGAGACTTGGAGAGGTCGGTAATGTAGATGATTGCAGATGATAAGCGAACTAGCGCGGGGCAAAGCGAATCGCTTTAAGCGATGCAAGGCAAGCAGTTCAAAAAAATGAATTTTTCGGGACTGTTTAGAGTGAGAGGCGACGATCGGCGGGGGGTCATCGCGGTGTCATGTATTACCATACCCCCACTACCACGCTATCAGCTGTTGCAAACAATCGGAGAACTGTTTCGTGACCTTGAAAGCAGAGAAGATGAGCCATGGATACTAATTAACCCATGCATGGCAAGACATAACATATCCATCCAACCACATTATCTCAAGGAAGGAAAACTTGGTTTTTTCGCCACTGCAAATAGCGGCTGCCTGGCGCTGACTGGTGTCCCGTTCCCGATTTTACTGTACCTAATCGTTTTTCTTGTTGATAGGTACCTACATGGAAATAATTGCATAATATTGAACCCCCCGATGGTTTACGTTTGAGGTAGGTAGCTACTACGTATATTTTGAAACTCGAATATAAAAAAATCGCGGAACTTTCCTTAATTATCATGGACCGATTTTGATGAAATTTGGTATAAGAGCTCCATTTGGGGTCTACTTGTGCCCCGAAGGTTTTGTCAGTCACTTCTGAGCGGTGAAACATTAGGGCTGTAACTTCTTAAGGCCCCCTCTCTCGAAAACTCTCGTTATGAAGGTATTGTTTTTTCACCAATTTGAGTAGTTACCATTGAATTTTTAGAATTGAATGAACCCACCCAGAGGATAAACTATTAGCTCTCCATGAGAACTTGAAGGTTGAACTTACGATAAATGAGAAACACGAATGTCAATCGCAAAAGAGGCCTTATCACCTTAAAAATTTTAGCTGACACAAAATGCGATCGATGTTCGTTTCTTCGGGTTGTACATGTTTTGCTTCCTTAATCAACCTGTAATCAAATTTCTAAACCAAGGAATTCTTTATTTCTTCAAATGGAGTGTGAAGGGTTTATTTCATCTAAATAAAGAACATTTTGAAGCGAAAAGATGATTGGTAGGTAGTGACGAGAGTAAAGCTGGCGCTTGATCTTCAGAAAAATAATAAACCTTTGTGCAATAATTTGCAGCGTTTTTCATTATTGTTTATTCCTCTGTGACTGGCCAAGATGTTTGCCTCACGAATATTCTCACCAGACGCCCAAGGTAGCGGAAGCTTGGTTTTCACTTTTCAAGGATGAAAATAAAAAGTTCTCCAAAATCAAAATGTTGACTCGCGTTTTGCTTTTTAGACTTTTCTGAACAATTTTGGTTCCGTGTTTGTCTGTCTGTGTGTCTGTCTGTCATGAAATCATAGCATCACATAACTATACAAAGTTATTGTCCGATTTCTATGAAATTTTCAGGGATTGTGCGGGTTGGTGTGTAGACGGTCCCCTATGAAAATCATCATCTCCTGGTGTTAAACGTTATTCTAGGGCCCTATCATAGAATTTGACTTGAAATTCCCGAATCTAAAATTGAGGCAAATTCCCCATTGGAATGTTAGAGAGAGAAGATTCAGCCTTGTGGGTGTGGCAGCTCGAAAAAATCGCTCACCCCTCGCTCTGATATCAATCTGAGATTACAAGGTTGGAATGTGTTACCTGTGATGTGGGAGGGGGAGGCAGGAATGAGGAATGGCCGCCTGACGAGGGGGCGACAGCGTGAGGGAGGGTTTTCCCCCCGAAAGGAGGGAGCGAGAAATCGAAATGCGGAAGGGGGTGGACATCAATTAGCTGGGCGCCCTCCTCCCTCGAAACCCCCGATGTCCGACCCTACTCACTCCAACGCCCGCAAGTCCGACAGCTCCCCCTCCCGGAGCGCTGGACCAGTTGTGGATATTGTTCGATAAAAACACCTCCCTCCTCCCGCCGACTGCGAGGAGGCCCCGCCATATTTAGGAGGTTGAGGGTCGTAGGTGGCAGTCGCCCATTCATACACAAACCACCTACAGGGCTTCCACACACGATCATGCAAAATCCCATTCGTGCAGCATGAGTGAATGAGCGAATTTTCGATGGAAATTTTTTTTTTCTGCACAAAATTTTTTCACGTATCGGAGCATTTCATTTTTTAATAACTTGCCAAAAGAAACGAGGATAACACTTCTACAAATTTTGGAAAAATCACCAAACAGAATAAAAATTGAAATTGGAAAATATTTTATGAATACTTTTTTGACCAGTGGGCATGCAGACAGCAAGCCAAAATAAAGAAACATAACAAATAAAGTTTACTTAAAGAAAAGTAAAGAAATAAAGTAAAAACCTATACTCATTCTCCGCCACGGGCTGATGCCCATATGGATAATTAATTTTAATTACTTAATTTTAATTAATTTCCATAATTTTAGGTGATGTAATATATATGCTAAGTCAGAAGCCAAATGTTGTTTTATGTTTAGTAATTATAGTATATACCTATATATCATTATAAGTTGTATTATTATGTATTAGAAGATTTATACATTATGTTATTCATTTGTATCTTTTTCTGTGATTTTGGATGGAAATAAATAAATAAATAATAATAATAATAATATTCAGAGCTATTTTCAGTCATTTTTTATTTTCTCTGCTGACTCTCACGTTTTGCTTCCGATTCTTCGAGGTTAAAAAAATTCTCCAACGTAAACCCCTAGTGTGGCACGTGAAATGTCATTGTTTTTCAACGCTGATTCACGTGGTGCTATTCATTTAAGTAGGTTTTTTTTTGCATCTTCATATCCCTCTCATGTACATGGAGCGGGCTGCATTATGAAGGTAACGGAAAGCACACGAGTTCCTCATTTTAAAAATACCTACTATTATATTTTAATTACCTATGTATTATACTTCTATTTAATTAATTTATATTTTAATTGACGCATTCATGTCCTTGTAGACAAAGAATAAAGATCTATCTATCTATCTATCTACCAACCAACTTGAAGAAAAACATCGATCGTATTTTGGTCAGCGGAAATTTGAACGGAGATTAGGCCTCTTTTGCGATTCACATTCGTGCGTCATTCTGATCGTACGTCCAACCCTTAAATTCTCGTAGGGAACAAACGGTTTGTCCAACAGGGCTCCGCGTGGTCTCAAAAAATTGTAAAAATTCAATACTATCTTCAATTGATGGAAAAACAATAACTTTATATCACAATTTTTTGAGTTAGGGTGTTTTCAAAATTTCAAACCTTATTTTTCACCCCTTAGAAGTGACTGACATCAACCAAAAGCTTCGCGGCACAACTAGACCCCAAATGGAGCCCATATCGACAGCCACTGCAAAACCCTGTATCGTCGCTTAAGGGTAATCATGACCTATCTCAATTTTTGACGGTTATGAGTTATTGACCATTCTAGATTCAAATTTTCGCGCCAGAAACGATGGAGATGTTAGTTTTAAGGTAAAGTGAATGGGAGCGCTGGAATCGGCGCTTTTGTTATCTTATCCTATCATGAATTGTAATCGATCTTATCGTATCTAGCCACTTTAGCATTGTGTTGTGACCATCTGCGCGTGGGCCTCATCTTCAACAGTAAGTACAGACATTAAACTTCGTTTAATTTCTCAAAAACTCTCTTTACCACCTTCACCAATAGTCTCTTGATCGTCGTTGATTATAAAATTATTGCAAATGAAATGACGTATTATAGAAAATAGCCTAGCAATAACAGGAGTTGAGATAAGATAAAATCGCATTTCAAGGATCTTTTGATACGATATAATGCCCAATACCAATGCATTGATACGATAAAATTCCAGATTATTTATCATTAGATAAGATAAGATTCCTCTTGTATTTTTTTCTCTGTTTTTGAGTAGAAATTCAAGTAAATAAATAAATCAAATAAATTTTTAGGTACTTAATTGTAGAAATTTAGTGCAATTATTCAACATCAATTTTGGGTGTCTTGTTCCAGTACAAATGGAGTTGGTAAATGAGAGTAGTGAAGAAGATCTTGATCGGTTTATAGTAGATGAAGAAGATATCGTGGTTGCAGCTAGAGAATTTCTTGTCGAGAAGGTAGACCCAGGAAAACAGAAGGTAAGCGTTTCATGCAATGATACTTTGGAGCCTTCAAGAATCATAAATACGTCTACGGAGGAACTACTGGAGTACAGCAATTGTTGCACCCTTTACACTGACATTGTCAACGACATAATGGATACATTGGATGAGCCAAACATCTCAGTCAATTCACCATGTCGTTCTATCATGTCGGAATTGGATGTACCTCCCGATGTTGTCCCAACTTTAGAGGAAAATGAACATCATGCTGAAGAGCCCCTTAATGACGACTCCCCAAGCGTCCATCAAGACCAGTTCTCTTTTCCAGAAAATAACAACTTTGGGTATGCAGAAGGGGCTGGTCGTCACGATGCCGAAGACTTGAATAGCGGCCAACGAGATCCTGACTTCGATCCAAATACTGACTGTAACTCCGACTCCAGTGGCCTCATTGCAGTTCCAGAAAAAAATTCCGTCGAAGGTCATGTAATTGAAGTCCGAATGAGGAAAAGTAAAGGGCAAGGGGTAAAAATGAAAAGAGAGGAAGCCAAAACTCATCGAGAAAAAGGGGGAGCGTACCTCGGGTATCATAGGAAAAGAAGTACAGGAAACGGATTTGTACACCGTATGATCCAAGATAATCCAAAAAACCCGAAAGTAATGGGACCTCCCAGTGACTCGGTGAAATGTAAAAAGTGGGCCACTAGATCGTGCGAGACAGTTTCTGAAACTGACAGACATGCTCTTCACCAGTTTTTGGAAAGATATGTCTTGGGACTCAAAGAAAATGTTCATCTGCAGTCTTGCTGACATCAAACAAACAAACATTTCGACCGTCAAAGAGCGAGTGGGAGAAGCCACGACTTCCCGAAGACATTCTACCTTGGCATACTATTTAAAAATAGGAAATCGAAAAGTTCAGGTGTGTAAAAAGATGTTCCTTCAGACATCTGGTCTTGGTGAAATGTCAGTGAGGCACTGGTTGAAAAACTATCGCGAATATAACGAAATCGCGAAAATATGTTTGTTGTATTATGTTCATCTGAAACAGGGTTCCTACCTATATTTTAAGATAATAATGAAAGCAATTTAAACTGTGATTACGAATTTACCTTAATAATTTACCTGTGATTGCGAATTACTCTGTAATTAATGTTTTATTGTTACCTATATAAAAGATAAAGAAGTTACAGATCGAAACTGGATTGTTTTTCTATTTACATTTTAACTGTGTTTATTGTAAAACATATTAAGAAACAAGCAGTACTTCTTCTCGCAATTTTATGTTTTATATATTGCATTAAAAAAATAAAGCACCTATTGAATTTTGCAAGTTTTATTTTCTCGCGATTATAACCTATCAATATTGCACACAAGGATATCATATCGTATCATGCTAGGAATTTTTCGAATCATATCCTATCAAAATGGGAAATTACATCATCATGACCTATCAAATGAATGTTTTAAGGTAGGCATTTAATAACTCGCGAATCTATGGTATAAGTCTGATAATTGATTAATTCACCCACAGAAAAGATTTTTTGTAGAATTCTGCCAGTGGAATGCTTATTAAACAAATTTGTGTGTCTCTTGTAAAGTAGCAAAATGTGAGATAGGTCATGATTACCCTTAAGCGGCGGTATGTTCAATACCAAAAAGTTTCCAGGAGTCGAAAAAAAGGTGACATTTTTAACATATGAACCTGGCTTACAGGTTTTTGTATTTCACCACAAAAAAGAAATGAGAAGCCATAGCCCGATTTTGGCGACACTATAATGTGCGCAAGAGCACAATCTATCAGAAAGGCTCAAATTCCTATTTTTGGAAAAATTGGAACTTACAGGGTTTTGCAGTCGATATACCAAATTTGAAGCAAATCGATCCAGGGTTGCGGCGGACGGACGGAAAATTTTTGATTCGATTTTAGGATTCTACGTACCATGAAACGTAAAACATCAAATTATTTTAAATAATGAACAAAAACTGGGTGAACTGTTTTGTTTTGAGGTAGGAATGGAAAATTTCCTCGCCATGCAAACTTTTCTATATTCACTAGCTAGAAAACACGAATTTAGGATTCACGGTACAATAACACAGCGCGGGTAATAAAGAGGTTTATCAAGATTAGCTTGTTTTATTGTCCATTCAATTCGGATATTTCTGTTACATCGCTTTGGGTCTTTCCGAAAGTGTTTCCGATGCTATTCCACCTGAAAAGGTTTGTCCCCCAGTCGTTTCCCCTTCAGTAGGGTCAGAAGATTTTATGGGGCCAACCAGGGACCGAATGGGTGCTGGCGGCGGGTCGGGGGCGGGGGGACGTATTTAAGGGTTGTATTAAAAACGAGATACTGCCTTGTTTTTTCGTCCGGCTCCGAGCAGTAAAAACCGCACGTGACGTGACCCATATAGAATAAGGGCTGTATAGAGGAGGGGACCGTATAGAAGGTCCGTATAGTCCTTTTATACGGCAGTAGTTTCTCTCGGAGGGGTCAGCCTTCTTCGTTTTTCCTTCAAAACTCTTCCTTCTATGGAGTTTTGTTCTGCATTTTCGTCTTGCGGTCGACTTTTTTCACAGCGAGGGTTCTATCAACGGATTCTGCATGTCAAAAGATCTGGTCGTGAATTTGCCACATTCAGACCTGGAAAACACGAGTTGAACTAACACCAGATACCTTCGAGGTTCGGAAAAAGAAATAATTATAAATTAAGTGTTTGATAAGGATAATAATAGTTTTCTAGAAGCCTCCCACACAGAAAGCGGTTGAGTCCGCGGAGGTTGTCACTACGAACACTCGCGCTTCTTATTTTATGACTATTGTAAGGGCACCAGTCATTGGCCACTTAACAACGTTTACCTTCATCCCCGCCTCAATTTTGAAGGTATTTGTTTCATTCCTGGCGTTTTAGGAAGCTAAACATCTAAATATTGTGATACAATAAAAATTTCAAACAAATAAAATATCTAGCAAGTATTTTTTTCAATTAGTTTCGACAAATCTGTTTTCCCCCAGTCATTGGTCGGGAGTTCCTAACATTGGCCACCTTGTCCCCAGTCATTGGCCACCCTACATTCACCGTTTTCTGCTCCACTGTGTCGGAAGAGTTTTCAATTTTTTACCGTCAGGCATGTAAGAAAGCCATAAAGATCCACAGTTGGATCTCGTAAAATAGGTACCTTGAAGGGTCTGCGTTTTCAAGGTTATGTGGGATCCCCCACTAAAAATCACCCCCTTTTCCCCTATGTTGAAAGCTCAGCCTAGAACCGTTTAACTCATTACTTCAGGCTGTGTTCTGGACCGCTTCATCAGTTCCGGATGGTAGAAATTAACTAATAATTTACTAGTGATCATGCAAACACAAGAAAAACTACATCAAATTTGGAATTAACCACATGAAACCCTTCAGAATGAGTAGAGGTACGCTTATTTTTTCATAAGAAACAGGTGTGATGATCAAAATTCTTGGACCCTCACCAACTGAAATGCGTTTGAAAGGTTTACATAAAGCTTCACTGTAACCTCCAAGATCCCATTGCGTTCTAGAATACACACTTAAAATGAGGAAAACATTCAAAATATTCCAAAAGAGACCTGTGTGGTGAAAAAACTAACTAGAAAAACTCTCCTACTTCAGAGAGTCCATCAATATCTGTGATAAATTCTCTGTTACATCGTGATATTATTTATAACTTTGTTGTCTCTATCTTACTTGTAGTATGTTGCTTTTTATTCTATTGAAATTAATTTATTGTGCGTGTGGATGCTGTGGTTACGTGTGTGGAGGCCGAGGTTGTGCTTTTCCCGCCCGGGGGTGGCCTTCCCGGTAGGTTTTTCCGCGTGTCCTCGCTGGTTTTGAACGATGATGACGACCCCCGTAATAAAAATTTGGAAGGAAATCCTCAGAGGGGTCGTACATTTGATTTGAGCCTACCTTGGAAGACGAAGCGCTACACTGACGAATTTTCGAGGAAAATGAACCCATCGCAGTGAACCTCAATTTGTTTGCATGAAAAATTCCGGTCACAAACCGTGTTTGAAGGTTTTTTTTGTGTATAGATAGATACATAGATATAGTGTATATTTAAGGAGTTTTCTCTCAAAAGGGCTTATATTCATTTCAAATGTTTTGTGAGAAATTGAGAAAAACTAATTTCATGGCGAAGGAAGCTGTCTATGGTTCCCTAATTTTCCAAATAGCATGTTCATGAAACTTTTGATTGTGAGACCAAATTTCGAAATTTTGGCATGCTTTGTGAGGTAGACACCAATTTGATGAAAAACGAAAAATTTGAAGAAAAAAAACGAGTTTTTGGTTGTGCGACGAAAAGCCTCATTTTCATTTTCTTCTATTTGTTTATCCATTATTTTCAATAATGAACCTTCGGAATCAAGCAAGAAAAATATTTTAACCCCCCTCAACATTTGATAGTTTATGTTTCAAAATAATTATAAAAAATCCGAAAACCGAATTTAAAAAAAATTAGAAAAAATGTCTATTGAAAACAACGGGATGAATATAAGCCGTTTTGTCGGAAAACTCTATATTTAGCAAGCTTTTAAAGCGGTATACAAACCGTTTCAGAAGGAATTCAACTCGTGAGGCCTTATCCCAAAAATTCAGAATCCGCAAAAAAAAAAAAAAAATTAAAAAATGGATCAAAGCCCATTTGGAAGAAAACTTTTTAATTGTACTACCGTATTAGGGGACCGCCTACAAGTCAACCTGGGCCATGTATGAACATTTTGCTTCCGAGTCTACTGAGGTAGCGGAAGCTTTGTTTTCACTTTTCATGATTGAAAAAAAAAGTTCTCCAAAATCAAAATTATCACTCGCGTTTTACGCGTCAGACCTTTCTGAACAACTTTGGTTTCGTGTCTGTCTGTCTGTCATGAAATCCTTGCCACAGCCATAACTTCTACATCTTCCATCAATATTCCGAGATTGTGCCAGTTGATGTGCAGATGGTGCATAGGGTCCCCTGATACGGTAGTACAATTAAATAGTTTTCTTCCAAATGGGCTTTGATCCATTTTTTAATTTTTTTTTTTTCACGGATTCTGAATTTTTGGGATAAGGCCTCACGAGTTGAATTCCTTCCGAAACGGTTTGTATACCGCTTTAAAAGCTTGCTAAATATAGAGTTTTCCGACAACACGGCTTGAATTCATCCCGTTGTTTTCAATAGACACTTTTTTTCTATTTTTTTTTTAAATTCGGTTTTCGGATTTTTTATAATTATTTTGAAACATAAACTATCAAATTTTGAGGGGGGTTAGAATATTTTTCTTGCTTGATTCCGAAGGTTCATTATTGAAAATACCTAATGGATAAACGAATAGAAGAAAATGAAAATGAGGCTTTTCGTCGCACAACCAAAAACTCGTTTTTTTTCTTCAAATTTTTCGTTTTTCATCAAATTGGTGTCTACCTCAAAAAGCATGCCAAAATTTCGAAATTTGGTCTCACAATCAAAAGTTTCATGAATATGCTATTTGGAAAATTAGGGAACCATAGACAGCTTCCTTTGCCATGAAATTAGTTTTTCTCAATTTCTCACAAAATATTTGAAATGAATATAAGCCCTTTTGAGAGAAAACTCCTTAAATATACACTATAATATAGTATAGATATGGATATAGTATAGATATAGTATAGATATTATCTATGTATCTATCTATCCACAAAAAACCCTTCAAACACGGTTTGTGACCGGAATTTTTCATGCAAACAAGTTGAGGTTCACTGCGATGGGTTCATTTTCCTCGAAAATTCGTGAGAGTAGCGCTTCTACTTCCAAGGTAGGCTCAAATCAAATGTACGACCCCTCTGAGGATTTCCTTCCAAATTTTTATTAATGACGGGGATCGTCATCATCGTTCAACAGATGGAAACACGAAGCAACCTGTGACTGAAGAGGCTGCACCCCTGAGGCGGAAACTCGAACGATTGATTGAGGCTCCCACTGGACAACATTAGTCAAGCAACCTTGACAACCCCCTGCAATCCTATCAAGTCTATCAACTCTATCATCTCCATCAGCCTCCGCTCTCGGGATCTCTATCAATATTAATTAATGGAGGTTTATAAGTTTCCTCTCTCGATTTTTAATCGACTCGTCGGCCGATTAGGTCATAATCTACCTCGTAATTCCTCTCAAAAAGCTCGGTTGAGTTCTTTTCCTCGCCGAACCATCAACATAATCAGTTCTTTGTCTTTTCCAAAGGTTTCGAGGTGGTTTTTCCAGCGGGCGAAAGTTTTCCAATCTATTTTGCTGAGACACTAATTGCCTTCGAAGAATCGCTTTAAGTTGCTCTTGGCCAGTTGAATCTCGCGTATTGAAACTGAAGATAGAGATGTGTAACTGAGCACCAAAGTTCGCTACTCTTCATCTCACAAATAATTATGTAACTTCGTTGGAGTCATTCGTTGCTGTGTGAGTTGCTTATTTACTAACCCCTAAGAACCTACGACTTTTTTATTGATGGTTTATCATTCCAATATGAACCTTTGGAATTGAAGAAGAAAAAACTTTTTACACCTCTCGAAATTTGATTGTTCCAAAGTATTTACGTAAAATCCAAAAACCGTATAAAAAATGCTGCAAATTATTACACAATGGTTCATAATTTTATTGGTCACATCACTCTTCCTGGTAGGACGCTGCTTTTACGAAGGGGAGTCAGCCCGAAAAACCGCGTTTTTTCCAAACTCCTGTGTTGCTTAAATCTTTAGAAAATTGATAATGGTCAATAAGTAGACAGTTTAGATCTTGATGAACGAAATTATATTTTAAAAAATCATTTAGGTACTTCGATGTAACTAAAGTTGGTCATTTCCACCTGTTTTCGTGCACTTTTCTCGGTAAGTACTCGTCCGAATTCAATTGCGTTTTATTTTCAATAGTTTTCTCTTTTTTCTCGAAAAATAATAACCGGGTTTTCGGTAAGTAAAATTTTTTTTAAACCACAAACTCTCCAAATCAACATTATCCAAAAACCCCCTCGTCTATCGACGTATGAGCATCGTACAAACAACACGAAAAAACATAATCAAAATCGGTTTAATGGGTCCCCACCGCAGAAAGTGCACGTAAGCATCAGAAAATGTTGTTTCGGGAAAAACGCGTTTTAGTTTATTATTTCAATAATAAACCTTTGCAGTCGACAAAGATAAAAAAATTTAACCCCCCCTTAAAATTTGTTGGTTTACGTTTCAAGGTACGTAGAATTTTCCCACCTAGCATTGGCCGATTTTGATGAAATTTGGTATGTATACATACCAAATTTCATCAAGCCTATAGGCTCCATTTGGGGTCTAGTTGTGCCCCAAAGATTTTGGTTGATGTAGGTCACTTCTAAAGGTTCAAAAATGAATTTTGAAATTTTGAAAACGCCCTAACTCGAAAAATTTTGATATAAAGGTATTGTTTTTTCTTTGATTTAAGATTCTATAGCATTTTTAGAATTTTTTGAGACCACACGGAGTTCTGTAGGCCAAACCGTTCGCTCCCTACGATAATTTAAGGGTTGGACGTACGATAAATCAGAAACACGAGTGTGAATCGCCAAAGAGGCCTAATCTTCGTTCAAATTTTAGCTGACGGAAATGCGATCGATGTTTTCTTCAAGTTGGTTGGTGTAACAATGGCAAAGCCGTGTTCTTTTCGTGTCACTTCAATGTGACGCAGGTTTCAGATGAAGTACAATGTGTGTGTCTGCCATGAAATCCTTTGTAACCGGCATAACTACACGAAGTTATTGTCCCATTTCGATGAAATTTTCAGGGATTGTGCGGGTTGGCGTGTAGACGGTCCCCTTTGAAATATCATCACCCCTGGACTGATCGTAGCCGCTGCGCATGCGCAAACGTGAAATCCTTGTAACAGCCATAGTAACTTCTACATTTTCCATCCGATTTCGACGAAATTTCTCAGAATTATTCAGATTAGCGTGTAGTTGGTCCCCTATGAAGGTAGTGGAAGGTACTTAGAAATTAATGTTTTGAGATACACTACTATGCATCGGATCATCTCTACAATTGGGTTATGGATACGAGGAAGCTATGTGCCACACCCACTTGGTAGACTTTTTTATGCAATTGAGTTTTTTAGTTGAAATTAATATAACTCAATTAAGTTATTAATAACTCAATAAATGTTGGTAGTTATATGATACAAAAGCATGCGGCGTATAATTCATTGTTAAAATTGACCCAGTGTGACTCTGCTTCTCCAGAGGACGAGTGTGCCATATAAGGCACACCCAGGGATGGCATATCGATGTACTGATCAAATGACACATCTTAAATGAGATATTGATACCTTCGATATATTGGAGAAAATGTATCGATAAATCGGAAGATCTATTTGGAAAAACGTGTTGAAGTAGGTAGGTGAAATGAAACGTTACTAACATCACTTTGGAAGAAATATATCGATATATTAACGCTACCAAAAATATCGTTACTAGAAATATATCGATATACTAACGACATATAAAATATCGTAGATACCAATGTTAAATTTATAAATTGACAAGAGTGTACTGTTACAGTAGGCCTACAGTAGGCATGGTCCTCCAAATTTGAAAATAATAGTTGTGAATTGTAGTTTTAATCTAGACGTGACTCCATTATTTTTGACCATCCATGAACACATGTTTCAGCTGAAGTCAACAGTCCGGAATCAAGCCATCACGTAGATACTTACAAAATTTGTAGTAAAAATGAAATTTCTTGATGTTTTACCCAGATATTTTCTTCCCTCCTCACCCATTCATTTTAATATTAATTTTTATTAGTTGAAAACAAGTAGCGATATTATCAGTAAATTCATCTGTTATGGTGGGTTCCTCCTCCCGAAGCTGACCTTCCTCATCGTCGGAAGACATGGTATTTGCAAAGGAACAACACTTCCGAATTGTAAACTGATTTTATTACCTAAACAAACGGTATTATTTCAGAAACGGAACTCGAGTTAGCGATACTCCCCCTCGGACAGCATTCACTAAAAATTTGATATCAAAATGATCACATGACACCTCGAAGGTTCACAATCAAGCGAGCTACAATAACTGTTCGAACAGAACTACAGGAGGGCTTAACAGGTGCCCCCTCTCTTCTCTCAATAGTTTCAAAACCTGTCACGAGGGGATTTTTGAGCAGCTAGTGACGACACTACAGTGTTTCTCGAGTTTAAAACAATAACGATTGTTTAAAATAACTAATAATGTCAGTAAATCTGATGATAATGCAAGTAAAATGGTAAACGTTCAATCCGGGTTTGAGTCTTCGTTTTCATCAATTCATCACACATCGATATTCGAGGGCACAGCCCCCCCCCCCCTACTCATCACTGAATCGTCAGAGATTTTTAAAATTATTTTTCTGAGCTTAAACTAAAGCTAAAGAATCGAGAATTTAAAGGAAAAACATTTTTTCAGAGGTAAATAGTTCTCTTCTTGGTGGGTCAAAGTAAATATTACTTTAATAAATAAACATCCTCACTATTTAATTTGAGTTCTGCCAAATCATTCAAATATTGTCGATTAAACGATGGGGACAATTTTGGAGTATTCAATGCTAATTAAACTGGGGGTGTAGGATGAGGGGTCCATTGGAGAAGAGCTGAATGAACTCTGCGAGGTAGTTGTGTGGTGGATTTATAGTCTGCTGAAAACTGTAGTAGTCAGGGCGGGTGGGGGTGGAGGTGGAGGAAGAAGAGGTGGGGTTCAGGAAAGCGGCGGAGAGCAACATTAATCAGATCGGGGGTGGAGGCTCCGGCATCTGTGTCCAACATGCGCAAGGACCAACCGCTGGCCACAACCCCCCTCCGCCTCCTCCCGCCCGTAACCATTATTTCCCTTCAGTAAGCCCTCACAGTTTCAACCCCCTCTATCGTCCCCTCTTTGTCTTCTCTTCCAAGATCAATAACTACCTTCCTACCCGGCAAAACTTGGCCTTCTTCTCTCTTTCTCCCACCTCCGCCGTCATCCCTTGTCCATTGTGGCTACCTGGGAAAGCGGAGGGAGGAGGTGAAAGCAGCCAGGCAACCTTCCCGAGGGGAGCTCTGAATTAAGAGGGGATCTCCCCCTGGAACCCTCCTCCACTCCCCCCCTGAATCCCCCCTTTTTCCACCCCCAGGAATCTTATACCTCACTCTTTGAAAACGTAACTCCATCCCCAGGCAATGTTTACCCTGCAGAGCACAACAGTATCAAAACAACCTCCCTTATTATTACGATTCTCTTTCATCATCATTATATTTTTCCCCGTATTAGCAGAAAGTTTCCTTTCACCTTGAAAAAAAAGAAAACCAAAAAAAAAAAAAAAAGCCTTTCAAACCTCCCTTAATTAAATATGAAGTTACAATGAATGACAATTTCTCACATAATTCTGTACATCATTTATGTATGTCATTTTTATTACAGCGAATTTTTAAAAAATCAAGCTATTGCGATGGACTCAATTTTTTTTTGCATGGACTTTTATGATTTTTTAACATGGAGCATGTTATTGCCATAGGGCAGTAATGGGCAAACTTTTTAAAAGGAGGGCCAGATGAAATTTAAAAATTTACAGGCGGGCCAAAAAAATACAAGTTATAGGCCTAAACCTTTTTATTGTTTAATTTTACATCATACACAACTTATATACTAAAATGGTAAAAACTCAAACAAGTCACAAAAAATGATTAATCTTTAGAAGAGCATGAAGGCGTATGAGACAGATTAAACTGTGACTGAGATTCTAAAAGTTGATCATAATCTGGTAGAAACTGAGATGAGCTGATTCGCAGTAGTGAAGCTAAATTATGGTCAGTCTATCGGTTTCTAACACTGTTTTTGCGAAGCTTCATAGTAGAAAACACCTGTTCACAGATGTAAGAAGAGGAATACATCGAAATTATCTTCTGAGCGTGAGATTTCAGGTTTGGAAAAGTTGTTTTTGACAGGGCCTTGTAGAACTCAATCTTCGAAACATTGAGAAATAGTTGTTTCAATTCAGTGTTACATTGCAACTCAATTAGTTCGAGCTGCAGTTCTGGTTTAACTGATTCACAATCCAAATTAAATGGCATGCTAAAAATCTCCAGGTCCTGTTCGATAACTTTGAAGTCTTGGAATCTTCGTTCATATTCTTCATGAAGGCATTTTACGTTTTTCTCATAGCTCTTAACTTTGTCTTCTGTTACTGCAATGGATTTTAACCTTGGAAAATGAGTGAAGTCTTTCTTGAGTAGTTGTTTGGAAAATAGATTTAACTGCAGTTTGAAACCCCTGATATGACCCCAAGTATCATGAATCAATTGATTTCTTCCCTGGAGTTTAAGGTTCAATTTATTGATGTGGCTAAAAATATCTGTAAAAAATGCAAAGTCTGAAAGCCATAACATATCTTTCAAATGATCACACTCGTCCATTCCTTTTTCTTCCATAAAAGAGATAATTTCGTCTTTTTGATCCCAAACTCGTTCAAAAACCCGCCCTGCACTGAGCCACCTTACTTTGGTGTAGTAAAGTACGTCAGAATATTCTGACTGCAATGAGTAAAGAAACTCTTGAAATTGCCTATGGTTGAGTGCTCGCGAACGAATGCTATTAACAATTTTAATTACAACATCAAGCACATGTTTCATTTCTAGAGCAGATTTACACAGTTTCTTGATGGATGATACAATGAAGAAACACCACTTCGTTCCCAGGAAATGATTCATTAAATTTGCCTACAAAACCAGATTAGGCCACACGCATCGCACTAAATCGCCATACTACCGATATGCATACATTTTCTGCGGAAAGAAAACACGCGATACAAACTCAGTGTTAGAGTTAGATGCGATAATACCATACCTAAGGCTCCCGTTAACTATTATAGCTGCACAAAAAAATTATCACTTCCTATGTGCAATTATGAGGGTGGATCAAATATAAACGGGACTCTGTCCTCTGAGCGCCGACGGTTGACAGAAGCGAGATTGTCACTTCGAGATTGTTTGAACAGGTTCATTAGAAGGTGGATGAGGGGGGCGTCTCCCCCTTTACAACCTTTCATGAGTAGTTATCGCGATGTCTGAACAAAAGGTGCCCGTTTCCATTGAGCAACGAATTATCATAAAATTTCTTACCCGTGAAAGAGTCAAACCTTCGGAAATTTTTCAAAGGTTGACTGCCCAGTTCGGGGACCAAACCCTCTCTAGGACCCGTGTGTTTGCCTGGCACAAAGAGTTTCAGGAGGGAAGAGAATGAGTAGAGAATGAGGAACACGATCGTCGTCCCCGGAGCAGCATTACGGATGAGAACATTCAAGCGGTTCGTGACATTCTTGAAGATGATCGACGTGTGACTGTCTCCGAAATCGCTGAGCAGGTAGGGGTAAGTTATGGGAGCTGCCAAACGATCATTACAGAGCACCTAGGATTCCGTAAAGTGTGTGCCAGACGGGTCCCGCGCCTTTTGACTGCAGATCAGAAGTTGAGACGTTTGGAGGTCTGTCAGAGGCTTTTTGCAAGGTTTGAGGAAGAAGGGGAAGCATTTTTGGCTAGCATCGTCACCTGCGACGAAACATGGGTCCATCATTACACACCCGAATCGAAGCAAGCCAGTATGGAGTGGCGGAGGAAGGGGGAGACAGCCCCAGTGAAAGCAAAAACTCGACTGTCTGCTGGCAAGGTCCTTGCAACTGTTTTTTTCGACTATCGAGGCGTTTTGCTCATTGATTTTTTGCATGAGCGAAGAACAATCAATGCTGCCTACTATTGTGAGCTGCTGACTCAGGTGAGGGCTGCATATCGCAGCAAAAGACGGAATCAACCAATTCGTGACGTCATCCTCCTCCACGACAATGCAAGGCCCCATACTGCAGCTCTAACTGTTCAAAAATTGGAAGAAATGCATTGGACTCCACTTGATCATCCTCCCTACAGCCCTGACCTATCGCCCTGTGATTTTCACTTGTTTGGGCCACTTAGAGAAGCCCTAGGTGGACAGCGATTCGAGGATGATGAGGGGGTCGAGGGGTTCGTGCGCAATTGGCTTCAGACGCAACCTTCATCGTTTTTTGATGCTGGGATTAAAAAACTTCCTATTCGCTGAGAAAAATGTGTCACAAAAGCAGGAGACTATGTAGAAAAGTGACATATACCCGCTTTTGGTTTATTATTTTCAATAGGGTAAGTGCACCAGTGTTCGACGTCTTAACGAATTTTTCCTAGCTTTTTAATCACAGCACCCTTAGTATTCAACCAATTTGATGATTTTACTACTTTTCTAATGGGCCAACATCTCAGGAATCGGAATCCAATTCAATTTTCATTAATAAACAAGAATTTAAGCTATAAAACCTTCAAAACTGAATGTGGTTTTTTGTACCAGTTGTCGACATGCGATGCCCAGTTTCCGACAGGGGTTAGATCCTGTATTCGACACCCACCATTTTTCCATGGTTTATGAGGTAGTACCTACCAGGTACATGCAAATAGTTAGTACCTATCAGGTACATGCAAATAATAGTCCAAGACAACAACTTTAAAAACATTTTTAATCATTTAAGAAACTCAAAAGTTATAAAAATTGAAATGACACTATTAGAGATCATTTTTATGAATGGAAATATTGAACTTAAAACTATTCACATAAAAAGACAGCCTCATTTTCATACATTTTTTAAAAACACATACATAATATATCAGCTAACAGTCTTTTAAGTATTACGCATAAGTCTTATAATCAGACTAGAAATTTGTGCGAATAAAATCACTCGCGATGAGATTGTGGAAAACCATTTTAATCAAAACAGAGTTGAGTAGAACGTTGTCTATTTCAACGAAAATAATGAGTTAAATCGATTTCAAGGGTTAGGTTATCATCAGTAACAAACAACAACTGAAGGTATATCACAGAGAGCATAGCTTATACAGGGTGTCTACACTTAAGATGGACATAACATCAGGGTTCGATTCTACAAGATATTTCCAACAAAAAATGTCTCATAGCGTGAAAAATTACATGGGAAATGATACCAAAATCGTCAAGCCATCTTGAGATCGAGGGGAACCAGAAACCGCTTAAAACACTGGATTTTCCAGTAAAACACACATTTTTTGGCAGTCAAACTTCATTTACTCTTCCAATTTGAATGTTAAGAAGAAAAATTGATAGACCGTTGGAAAGCTAACTATTTGAGCATGTTTTCTCCGAAGAGCGCCCATCGAAATGGGCAGGGATTTAGAGTAAAAACTTTGTTCAAAGAAAGTCAAGTTTCGAAAAAATTTTAAGTTTGCTTTTTGACTTGATTTTCTGAAACTATTTTATTGCTGAAAGATTTTGATTTTGCACTAGGTAGCTTAGGAATTTAACGCTCTTTCTAACGGTGTAGTCAGATTTGATTTTTCAGGAGAAATTAGGGAGTTATGACCTTACCAGTCCCTTAAGGTCGAAAACGCGAAAAAACTGCAAAGTGAAAAAAAAAGGAATTTTGAGTGGGTTAAAATAAAATTGCTAGGAGACATTTTTTGTTGGAAAAATATTGTAACATCGAACCCTGAAGTTATGCCCATCTTAAGTGTAGACACCCTGTATAGTCACAAGTGAAAGGGAGCTTGAATCCCATTGGTCGAGAAAGTGAAAGTCATACCCAATCAGATAAGTGAAAGGAGAATCCTATTGGCTCAGAGAAGTGAAGGGACCTGGGAGGATCATCAAATGCCAATCAAGGCAGACAAAGTGAAAGGGAGGTCGAACATTGGTGATGGTAACATTGTGAAGGGGAGACCAAGCTATTGTAGAAAGGAACCCATCAACGGTGAAACATGTTGAGGGACCACCTCATTCAGACATTTACCAGAACCATCACTCTTAAGAATCTCGAACTCTCGAGAGATTCTCGAGTAATTTCGTCTTCCATCTTTTGTGTGGGGTTTCTTCTTTTTCGCCTTGCTGTTTCCTGAAACCTTGCTCCTTAGCTTGACTGCCATTTTTAATAAGATCACTGTAACAAACAAAACTGTCATTCTAAAGTAAATTCATGAAGCCTGTCGGTCACTGGATCATCAAGGTGTCGACTACTGGGTAATTCATTTCTCAGTTTTCGACATCAGTTAAACCAGTTTCCGACACCCCCTGTCGAACACTGGATCCAGTTATTATAAAGTATAATCTCAAACACCATTGGAATCACCGTTCATCAACGGTTCACGTTACAATCAGAACTAAAAATTACTCTGAATCCCAGTATTCGACACTTGCGTCGATAACTGGTAAACAATGATTTTCGAGTACCCAGCTTCCGACACCCCATATTTCCCTCTATAAAACCCATTTAAAAGCATGCAAAGAAAGGAACACATTCCTTCAAGTATAACTAACTAGAATAACATTAGAAAACAATGATATTTTCAAGAATACAGGAGAGAGACAGCAAAATGTTCACTTACCTCCTTACGAGAAACATTAGCACAGGTGGAAGTCTGGAACACACTAACTTTAACACGTTTTCGCACTGTTAACCTCCCAAGTAACTCCTTCAAATTGGTGGGATTCGGGATTAGAATTGTTCACAGCAGTTGAAGACGCCAAGTTTAAATGAGTAAATAGCACCAAACGCTTATTTTTCCAAATTAAGTTCGTGACTGTCGAATACTGGTTCACTGTCGGAAACAGGAGCATTTACCCTAATGAACCTTTGGAATCGACCAAGAAAAAAAAATTTTTAACACCCCCTCAAAATTTGATGGTTTACGTTTCAAGGTACGTAGAATCCAAAAATCGAATAAAAATTTGGCCGTCCGTCCGCCGTACGCCGTCCGCCGTACGCCGTCCGCCGTCCGCCGTACGCCGTCCGCCGTACGCGGCACTTTTGCCACTTAGCATTGACCGATTTTGATGAAATTTGGTATGTAGGCTCCATTTGGGGTCTAGTTGTGCCCCGAAGATTTTGGTTGATGTAGGTCACTTCTAAGGGTTACAAAATCAATTTTGAAATTTTCAAAACGCCCTAACTCAAAAAATTTTGATATAAAGGTATTGTTTTTCCTTCAATTTAAGATTCTATAGAATTTTTAGAATTTTTTGAGACCACGCGGAGCTCTGTAGGACAAACCGTTCGCTCACTACGAGAATTTAAAGTTTGGACATACGATATATCAGAAACACGAGCGTGAATCGCAAAAGAAGCCTAATCTCCGTTCAAATTAAAGCTGACCGAAATGCGATCGATATTTTTCTTCATGTTGGATGGTTGGTGGCTTTGCAGACGAGTGATCTATATAGAAAAATAAAAAATAATAAACCATTGTGTAATAATTTGCAGCGTTTTATTTTCTAACAAATAAATTTAAAAAAAAAAATAAAGTCCCGTTTATATTTGATCCACCCTCGTAATTTTAGGGGTTAATCAAAATCGTGTCGCGAGCCGGATCAGACTAGCCCGAGGGCCGCACTTTGCCCATGACTGCCGTAGGGTAACTCCTCCTCCATATGAGGAAAAGATCCTGAAAAACCTTCGAACTTTGATAGCCAACGGGAATAAGGTACCTATTACTCTGTTGGGTAAAAGGACATAGTGGAGTAAGAGGAAATGAAATGGTCGACTGCATGGCAAAACAAGCAACCACTCGCTCTCCTCCTCAAATTGCTGCTGAATACCCTCCAACAGAATTGAAGAAGAAAATCTCCCAAAAACTTCATATTCGATTCGAAAGTAGTCTTTTGAAGAAACTCAATTTTAAATGCTTGCATACGAGTCTGCAACACATTAGGGACTTTTTCATGTCAACCACTACACAACAAGGTAGTGAAGTAAGGTTGTTAGTTGATGTACCCAAGCATCAAAATAAGAAAACAGTTGATTGTTCTCTACGCAACACAGTGGGTTCGTTCGTAGTGCAGTTTTAGAACTTGTCCAGAACTGGAGGAGTTCTGAAAAATGGCCGCCCAGAATTTCGAACTGTGTTCTCGGATTTTCTACACTGCGAACGCTTCCATGATTCGGAACTGCTGTACCTAATCTGTTATCGCCTAACCTTCTCCTTCATTGTGATAAAACGCTGCAAATTATTACACAGTAGTTTATTTTTTTTCTATAATAGATCACTCGCTTGCAACGAAGACAGCTGACATGAATCTCATTTCGAAGAAATAAACATTCTGATTTATTTAAAGTTCAACCTTCCTCATATGGACCAAACTGTTGATCCCACAAAACTATGGGTGGTCTCATTCCATTCTAAAAATTCAATTTTATTTAATATAAAGTATAAAATATTACATATAACATATTAAATAGGTAGGTACTTAATAGATATACAATATTAAATATAAAAAACAATTTTGTGGAAGAACAATTATTAAGTATTACTTAAATTTAACTCTATTTTATATTAAATAGGTACTAAATAAAATAAAATTTTGTGGAAAAACAATACCTTTACATCGGCAGTTTTCAAACAAGAAGGACAAATGGTACCTACCTAAGGACACGGAAAAATTTATTTTTATTTATTTACTGTACGTACTTTGAAACCTAAACCATCAAATTTTGAAGGAGGGGTGTAATTTTTTTCTTGTTCTATTCTAAAGGTTATTTTTAAAATAATAAACCAAAATCAATTCGGAGTTATTTGCTATGAATGAATCTGAAAAAAACTGGCTTTTTACCAAAATTAAAATAAGAAAGGTAGTACCTACTACTTTTTTGGTTTTAATTCATTTTTGAGAAATGGAATAAATTATTTATTTTGAATTGTTGTATCTCCGTTATTTATTCTAACTTATGTGAAACAGTAGCAAATTTAATCTACATCAAAAAAATTAAAATAAGAAAGGTAGTTACTACTTTTTTGGTTTTAATTCATTTTTGAGAAATGGAATAAATTGTTTATTTTGAATTGTTGTATCTCCGATATTTATTCTAATTTATTTCAAACAGTAGCAAATTTAATCTACATCAAAAAGTTACTTGGCATAAATTATTGAAATCATAATAAAAACAAATAATATAATAGTTTCAAGAAACCGACAAAAGTGGAACAATTTAATGGTTTTCAGCGCACTTCGTCAGTAACAGAGGGTTTTAACGTTGCAAATACGTACTATAAAAATTCAAAAAATGCCTGATGAGCCACGTACCCGCCTTTTGTTAAAGTTCCTTGAAACCCTCACCAGAGAGCTCCTTTGTAGGTGTCCGGAGTTCTGATAACGAGTTCGAGAAAAAATCCGGAACGCCAGAACCGAGTTCCGAACTAGTCCGGAACTGTGTCCGAAAGTCACTGCGAACAGCGAACTCAGTTCCAGAACTCGGAATTCGTGCACTGCGACCGCGTAAAGCCCTACTGCGCATGCCCGGACTGTTCTAGAACTGTCCCGGACTGCACTACGAACGAAGCTAGTGAGTCTATTTCATTTATTGGTCGCGTGAGCAAGACTTCGTTTCGATCTTTCGGATCTCTTCAGCTAAGCGTGCGCAAACTAGCCTTCTCAGGCTGAGTGCTAGCTTAGGACAAAGTTGAGTTTCAAGTCTTTTGACAAAGTCGGACCGCTGGACAAAATCTCGAATTTTGAGATCGTCTTAAGCAAAGTCTTTGACCGTCTTTTGACAAATGTTTAAACTCTTCGGAAATGGCTTCTTAGCCAAACTGACAAAATATCAGGACAAAGTCTTTTGACAAAGTCTTTTGATAAATGTCGAATAAGGCAATTTCGCTTTAAATCCAAATCGTTCCAACGCTTCTTCGCGTTGCTGATGACGAGATATGACGAAAACGGTTTACCAAAATCCCATCATCACTGAAACAAATGTTTGACTGTCCCTTCTGCATCAAGATGCTTTTGGGTTGAGTCGCAAAGTTTCAAATTTCCCATTTTCAATGGATAGTTATATTTGGTACTTCGTTTCGATCTTTCGGATCTCTTCAGCTAAGCGTGCGCAAACTAGCCTTTTCAGGCTGAGTGCTAGCATAGGACAAAGTTGAGTTTCAAGTCCGCTGGAAAAAATCTCGAATTTTGAGTTCGTCTTTAGCAAAGTCTTTGACCGTCTTTTGACAAAGACTTGCTTAGTTTTCGTGACGATTGTTCAGTTTATGTGCCAAAACAAAGACATGAAATAGGTACCTGCGTCGTTTGCTGCATGTTTAAATTTGCTTCGTGAAACAATGGAAAAATTAATTTGATTTACCAATTTCAAAATTTTTTAAGTGATTATTTTTGTCATCATTCAAGTAGAAAGGGCTCAAAGAAGACTCGATTAGGACGAGTGTGGAGCAGCCGTGATTTTTCATTCGAGCCGAAAAGAACGATATGGAAGTCGACAAACGTCCGCCATTCGCTGACCTTCCCCTTTTCGAAGCGCCCAATGGCTCGGAAATACAATCAACTGAATTATACAGGAGCTCCCCTCAGAGTGTCCTTGACAATTTCATTCATCTAATAGCAGTCGCTGCAGTGACTCAGAAAGTGATTCGATTCTTTGAGCCCTTTAAATCACCAGTCTTACGTAGGTACGTGTATACGAGTATGTAACGTTTCGCTCTTTGATCAAAGGGTATAAGAAACGCCACCCTCCACGATGGAGCTGGCAGTGACGATCTGAGGAAGTCGGAAGTCGACCGGATGGGGACCGTAACTGCATAGAAGTAGTCGAAAGATGAACTAGGAGTGGAGAGAATATTAGGAATTGATTAGATTTAGAGTATGAGTCGCTGCAATTCTCGGAGCACGATTGCAGATCCGCAGTTTATTATACAACGGATATTGATGTATAACGTTTGATCTTCGGAAAGTTGATGAGAAGAAAGGGGGCTCACTGATTGAGTGATCGTTATTAAATCGCATGTTCCTACATTGCAGAATGATTGAAAAATTTTGTATGAGGGGAAGTCCGTGTATCAGATTTGACGAGGGATCTACAACGAGCACTTGTACCTCTTGTTAGCGAATCACCAAGAAAAATGAAGCTAATTCAATAAACTAAAAAGTTTTAGTACCATTTTTGATTTTTTAGGATTAACATGCGTTAGGCAGGACCTAACTGCCGAAAAACGTTAGGTATATGAGATTGGAACGAAAGTAGCGCGATGCCGATAAACATCCATTGCTAGGGAGTGATTATTGTCGTTCTTTTTTATTGATTCAAAATTTGTTCCAGAACAGTATTTGCATTACCTGTCTGTCTGTAGCATAAATTTTGAACGCCTGCGCCGATTTCCGCTTTTCTTAAAAATTCTGTTCAGTAATGTGTAGCACGTACGCTAAATGTAGCAATAAAAACGGAGTTGAGTAGAACGTTGTCTATTTCCACGAAAATAATGAGTTACAAGTTAAATTGATTTCGACGGTCCGGTCATCATCAGTAACAAACTCGGTGCTTCGGGCCTTGAAAACCGGACTGTTGGAAAAGGTGCGTGACGTTTTTCGGGGAGTTTTTTTTATTTGCTTCGGTAGCACTTTTCAGCCGTTACAAATTTCTTTACAAAAAATTAATACTTCAAGTTTACATACGTAAATTGTTCAAATTGCATAGATAAATAATAAAAAGTATAAAACATCAGAGTGAACGTTCAATTCTGTCCAGGAAATCATTAATGCACTCATATCCTTCCAACTTCTCTGTTGCGATGAGTGTATCCAAATTGAAGGGACTTGTTGCATCTCTTGGAATGGACGATAGATCATTTCTGCCCGCCTCGTACTGAGGGCACTCCAGGATGATGTGTGCCATGGTTTCTGCATCCTCTGGGCAATGGAGGCAATCAGGCAGTGTCATTGGGTCGAATAAATGAATTCGAGAGTTGGTTCTGCCATGTCCTGTTCTTAAGCGAGTGATATTGCGGTAGAAACTTTTAGGTTTGGCGTCTCTTACTTCGTAAAACCAGGGGTTTCTACTAAGAACCGGAAATAGTGTGTCTGTTTCCTGGTATAGACGCATATTGGGCAGCCCATTCCAACTGCATTTTTGACATTTGCTTAAACGAAGCAAATTTAAACATGGGTACCTGTTGTTTCTCTTCAGTGTACCTTCAGCTACATGTTAATTGAGGAAACTACTCGTCTTCAATCATGATATTCAGTGACGCTGAGTTATTGCTTGCTCGAATTTTACGTCCATATACTTGGTAAAGCTGTTCTCGCGTAGTGTAGTTGTTACCAGTGCTACCTAGTGACACATGTTCCTACATCTTAGGGAATTCCCCCTCGGGGGTTGGCAATAGGTCTCTTTGAGATTTGCACATAATTTTCGTTTATTATTTTCAATAATAAGCCTTAGGAATCTTTTAAGTAGTAGTATGAATGAAAAATTAGTAGTAACTTAAAGCCAGTAAGGCTTTGAAAAATAAATTATAATCTAGTTCGTTCATGAACAAAAAGTCATATAACAGTATCTATATTTAAAATATTCTTTAAAAAATCATTAAAATGGGAGGGGCTGAGGTTTAGTTAAAGTTATCGTACAACAACAATATTTAGTTATCAGCAACAATATGTCACCCAAAATTAAATCTTTGAGAGAGTATGCAAAACCCGCACGACCCGCACGTTTTGAAGGAGGGGTAGCCGTCTTGCGCCGTGTGGGCCTATCGGTGTTCCGAGAACCGAATTGAAATTGATGGAACTGGAATTCCATCGCCTACTCAAATCATTGGAGCAATTCACTCGACTCAATCTCAGGATAGGTTGTAAAATGGAGAAAACCCTCGCTCTAGTAAGAAATTTATGTGGTTCACAAAACGATCATTTTCGTCTGAGAGCTCGCAAATTACCAGCATTGTTTTTGTTGATTCTCGACGTCGACCTCAGAGGTAGTAAACAGAGGTAAATTATTGAAATCCGCTAATCGATCCCGATTCAAGGTGGAGCCAAGTCTTCCCCCACGAAGAAGCTCCATAATTCATGCAGAAGGTTATTAGCTTCGAAAGGTTCCAGACCTGTTCCACCCTGAATGCCTCCTCGGAGGCCTGTGGGCAACTGACAAGCTAGCTCCTCGCCCAGGGACCTTCATAATTCCACATCGTGGCTAATCCACCCCCAGGGACGGGCAACTATGCAGGGATAATGGGGTTTTCTCTCGCTAAAGGGATTTTTAAGGGTAGAAACGTTCTTAGAGGGGTCCGTAGTAAAAATCTCTATAATTCTTCATCAGGGACGATGCAGTTACCAGGAATAACCGGCCGTAAAGTTGAAGACTTTAAGTCCTCATACTGAAGACCATTTTACAGTATCAAAATCATAAATTTACTGAATACATTTACAAGTAAAAATGTGGAATATGGAGAAATTTCGTATCAACACCATTTTCCTGGACTCAAAATAGATGAAGTTCAAACAGCTTTAGTTTGGGACTACAATTAAGGTTAACGTGCTTTATTGGAAGATCCACGATTACATCGTAGTCTGATGACGATGTTTTTACCTACATCGAAAGCGCTCGCCTCGTGAGCTCAACTTCTCGGATAAGTTACTTGGCTTAAATAATTGATAAATCACACACAATTTCGCTTATTCACATTCTTCAGAGTAAACATAATCAGCTGACCACCAAATTGCACCTCTACAATCAATAAAAACTAAAGATAGGTACAAGGGTTATTTCGTATCTAGTTACAGCTTCCTCAGAAATGTTGAATTACAATCAATCGAGTGCTTTCTCATATACAGGATTACAATAAATACGAGTGTTGTAGAATCTAACGTCAATTTGTGTACTATAGGTCTACCACAGGAACTTTGCATCCGTGTGACGCCTCCTAGGTGGCGGATCCGCGAACTACAACGATCGAGTCAACCTTCCGTGGTGAAACCTTGACACGGAAATTGGAGCCGTGAGAGATTTGATGTTCGTGTAATGCCACGAAATTTCAATTTTGGAAATGCACGAATTTCATGCTGCAGTAGGGGGGAAATCAAGTCCCTTTTTAGGGGAGAAATTCCCGAAATATTATCGTAGGCGCGGGAATCTGCTTGATGATAAGAGATAATTAGTTTTATGTTCTCCAGAAGAATGCGCCAATGGGATGCAAAGTTTCTGTGGCAGACCTAAGTATTTTTGAAGGGTGTTGAGTCGGATGATATAGTCTTGTTGGTGGTCGAAACGACTCTGGGTCCTCTTTGTGAATGAAAAAGGGAAACGTTGATTTTCTGATGTTTAATTCTCTTTCTAGCAACAGTTTCGCTGGGGCAACTTGCCAGCATCTTCAGGCTAAAACATATTCGAGAACAGCAGATCTCTTAATTAGTCATCTAATACTATGGTCACTTTACGCTAGACATAATACGTATATTATACATTGTATTTCCCTATACTTGTTATTGATGTACAATAGTCGCGCATTTTACCTTATCAGTCTTATGTTGAATATACTTCTAGTCCTTTATTCATTCCAATGTTTCTTAGTTCTTTCAACTTCCACAGATTTTATAGATCCAGACTTATCAGTCTTATGTGGAGTATGTACTTCTAGTCCATCACTTCTTCCAATATTTCTTAGATCTTACGAAATCAACTGATTTAATAGTTCCAAACTGGAAAAACAAACGTACAGAATTAAACATCAGAAAATCAAGGTTACCTTTTTTATTAACAAAGAGGACCCAGTAGTTTCGACCACCAACAAGACCTACTTATGTATAGCAATGTTGATGCACTAGACACGGAGGTTGGATACAACTGTAGCCAGCGCTCGAGAGAGATGGTGGACGCGAGGGTAACTACAAGAGAGCTCGTCAGCCCGCAAGTCAGTGATTCTCACTTCTTTCAGCCAATAGAATTCAAATGTCTCCTTTCGCTGTTATCAGCACCCATTTGATTGGGTGTGCCCTTGATTTCCTGGACCAATAAGATTCGAGTTCTCTTTCATCTGTGACTGCATAACTTGGTGGTAAGCTAAATTTAAAAAAAAACTGATTGAATTGAAAGAAATTGAGTTTTGTATATTCATTGATTTCAACAAAGCCAGTACCTGCCTATATGAATTCTGCAAGCAAGAAAACACAAATTGTAACCTCCCCTCAAAATTGGATGTTTCAGGTAACAAGGTAGTGGGTACGTAGAATCCGAAAATAGAATAAAAAACGCTGCAAATTATTTCGAGACAAAAGTTTATTATTTTCCTGTACACATAGATCACACTTCTGCAAAAGGCTACAAATTATTACACAATGTTTTTTTTTTTCTATACATATCACTCGTCTGCAAAGAACACGGCTGTGCCATTGTTGCCACGAACCGAATTGAAGAAAAACATCGATCGCATTTCGGACAGCTAAAATTTGAACGGAGATTAGGCCTCTTTTGCGATCGTTAGTCCGACCCTTAAATTCTCGTAGGGAGCGAACGGTTTGTCCTACAGGGCTCCGCGTGGTCTCTGACAATTCTAAACATATTGTTTAGTAATGCATGCATTCCAGGGGACGTCCCATTGGATAAGCATTAGATCAGTTTAACCAGTTGTTAAGCAATAAGACTGTTTCTCTCGATGTAATTTATCTATTACTTTAGGGAAGAAATAGTGACACCCCCCCCCCCCCCCCACCTCACCCTTATCCACCATAACATTTCTATCGGCGTGGGAGCCTCGAATCTGAAGAGCATTTTAAAATCCATGATCTACGACACCCAACATGCGAATTCGAGTTCACCCCCCCTCCCCTCCAACACCAATGGTGCCAGTCTGGCACCAAAGCGGAAATACGTCGTAACATTGAACTTTCATCTATTAGGTTTAGTAAGCAGTCCGTCGAATGTCACATCTGTATTCAAGGTGAAACACCAAAAAACCCAAGAAATATGAGGTTTATGGTGCCCTGGCACCATGGTGGCACCACTTTTATTTCCATGGTGGTACAGAAAGTAATTCATGCAAATCCTAAGGTATAATGAGAATTTTTCCTCAAATACAACGCTTGGATACAATTAGTAAGCAGTAAAGGAACCGAAATATTGAAAAATTGGATATTTTGTGAATATTATCCCCCCACCCATCCCCTCCTCTTGCAAATTTTGGTACTCTGGTGAAATCATGTACAACTCGGAAGTTATTTTAGTCAAACAAAAAAAGAAACACACAAATCGGTTGGAAATTGAGGCCTGGGCAGAGTTTATAAGCGTATGCCCGCAAACGTACGTTTTTTGAGCATTAACCCCCCCTTTCCCCTCCTTAAAAGGCAAAATTCGAAATTCCGGCGACGTAGTGCACAACTAGATAGTTTTCCGCGTCGAACAAAAAAACAACCAGGAAAATCGGTTGAGAACTAAGGCCTGGGCAGAGTACACAAGATTTTGTTACACACACACACACACACACACACACACACAGACATACACCTATGGTTTTTTTCGCGGATTTGGATTCAGAATGGTCTAGAACGGATTACTGTGTGGTTATTTTTTTTTCTGTTGAGTGTTGTCCTCCTTCACCCCAGATCGATCGCATAAGGACGCCCAAGTCTTACTGTGGGACGTCCTAAAAATTCAATACTATCTTAAATTGATGGAGAAACAATACATTTATATGAAAATAATAATTATTAATTAAAGTTTTTAATAATTAATTAATAGTAAATAAATAATAATTATTCATTGAATTTTTTAATAACTTATTAAATTAATTTATTTTTGTTGTTTGAACATAGTCCAAATTTGAAGTAATTTGTTTTCCCTCATTTTGAATCACCTATTTCTGTGTCCGAAGGTATCTATTTATTTCATTCGAGTTGAATATTCATAACGCTATCCACGTTTCTAATACAGGGTTATACATTTGCTTGACAAAAAACTAGTCTTAACTAACCTAATAAAGTAAATTTATACCTACTGTCCTTAAAATATGTGGTTCATTCAGGAATGATGGCTTTCCAGGGCACAAATAGGCAAATGTCCCCAAAGTTGTAGTGCAAAGGGTTAGGTAGGCACCTTCGCTTTTGATGTAAGCGTCATCATCTGAGTACGAGAATATGATGTCACCTCTTCAGCCTGATGATGATGTCAGGACATCTAAAGCAGTCTCGTCTCGTATTCCATTATCTAATAGTCTCGTAAAATAATGGAGAGTTTGCACGGTTTTTTGTTATATTTCTGCTAGCCTCGCATGTAGGGTGTCGATCATTGTGAGTCTTCGGTCTTTGAGGTTGTAACTCCTCGCTCGAATTCTGTGAGGTGTGACGGACCCTCAGGCAAGAAAACGAGATAGTCTCTCCTCTACCTCCACCTCCACCTCCGCCTCCACCTACACAAGTAAGGATCCGCCGATTGTATCCCGTAGGAACGGCGGAGGGTAACAAATGAAGTGGCGGGTGACGATAAATCAGGAGCTGAAGAAGGTGGTGGGGGTGCGGGATTGATAGCGGCCCCCAGGAAATTGATGGTCCGGCGAGGTCCATTGGCACAGGGGCTACGAATCCACCCTCCCGTCGCCACCGCCTCCTCCACTTCCTCCTCGTATCTCCACCTCCCTCCTCCTCGCCAAGTTTCTATCTCTTCGTCCATTTCTTCTTCCTCGCAGAAAGTTTTTCCCCTTTTCTTTCTTCCTTTCTTATTTCTTCACCTACGCGATCTCCCTTGGAAACGACGACCTCACCCTGACTTTCAATACTCACTTCGGATTCGGTGGATTTCGACACCAGTCTAAACAGGTCTAATCTACATAATTTCATCAGTCTTTCCAGTCACCAGTCCAGTCTACACCAGTTCAATCTGCAACATTCATGTGTACGCTAGCTAAATCTACATCAGTTCACCAGTCTTTCCAGTCACCAGTCCAGTCTACACCAGTTTACCAGTCTTTCTAGACACCAGTTAAATCTACATCAGTCATGTCTACACCACTTCGGTCTACGTCAGTCTTCTGGACACCAGTCCACTCTACACCAGTCCAGTCAACAGTTCAGTCTACAGTTCAATCCACACCAGTCTTTCCTGACACCAGTCTAGTTTACCAGTTTAGTCAACACAGGTGTAGTCCACACATTAGTCAGTCTACATCAGTTTAGTCTACAGTTCAATCCACACCAGTCTTCCCTGACAACAGTTCAGTTTACCAGTTTAGTCATAACAGGTGTAGTCTACACCTCATTAGTCTGGACACGTCTAATGTACACGATTTCAGTCTACATCAGTCTTTCCAGACATTGGTCTACAATACAGTACTCCAGAATTCATTCTAGTCTTCACAGGAATACTCTACACCAGTCCAGTCCACTGCAGTCTATTCTGAAACCAATCTATTCTGATACCAGTCTATTCTGACAGCAATCCAGTCAACACCAGTCCAGTCCAGTCAACACCAGTCTTGTCTATACCAGTACATCCTGAACAATTCCATTTCGACACCACTGTTGTCTCTATCTGTCTATTGTGACACCAGTCAAGTCTACAACAGCCCTTTCCGACACCACTTTTGTCTATACCCGTTCAGTCTACTCCAGTTTATTCCACTCTTGTATATACCAGTCTACTCTGACCCAAGTCCATTCCGACACCACTGTTGTCTCTATCTGTCTATTCTGACGCCAGCCAAGTCAACAACAGTCTATTACAACTTCACTTTAGTCTACACCAGTCCATCCCGACACCAATCTTGTCTATACTGGGTACACCTGTCTATTCTGACACCAGTCCACTCGTTGTTTACATTACACTAATATCGAGTGGTTGAAACCTACACTATTTTTTATTTTCTTAATTAATTTTAATTACGTTTCCTACTTTGTTTGAATTCCATCAGAACTGTAATCATTTTACAATAAGTTTATGCTATAAAAATAAAACAGTAGTTATGTTGGTGAGAATTTTCTACTGAGTGAGAATGAGAAACCTCTGAAGTGGACTGGAAGCTTGAATTGATGGCGTCTCTGTTGCAGTTGTGGAGGGAGTATCCACATCCGTTTCGTACAGTTTTTGAATCTAGACAGAGAAGGGTTCCGAATTCCGGTTACCTTCCAAAGGTCGAGGTGATCCGCGCCCCAGTTCCTGTTCCACAACGTCCTAGTTCCGTATTTACCCTTCGGAACATCCTGACCGTGGAACCCTCCTTGAAAGGTTAATGTATACGAGACCACTCTAAACATCTAGAAGGAAGGCACCTATCAGGACGTTATTATACCCCCTCAGTTCCATCCCCCATTAAGAGAGGATCGTGTTTCCTGGGTAAGGACCCCTACAGTCTGCCAAGGCCCCTTAAAATTCCACCCGATAACCGAGCTAGCTAAAGACTGGTCAAATGACCTGTTAACAGCCTGTTAACAGTAATACTAGCTTTATCCAAGGTAAATTTGCCGCTCTGCCTAATTAGGTACCTGCATTAAGTGAATTCAACAACTCGTTATTTTGCGATGAAAAAACAAAATTCAAGAAAACATACGACTATGCTGAACTAAACAATAAGAGGACGTGGATGTACCTTTTGAAGATAAACACAAGCAATCTTTGTCTGGTTTTCGCCATTAAAACGCTTAGCCCCTTTTGTTATTCTACAGTAAAGACCGTTTAGGTAGCTTCTGGCAAACTGGAAATAAATAAATTCTGACATGACAGGACTCCGTTCTTGGTGAACGAGTAGAAAGTAAATAAAACAACCATCTCAGGTTGAATTCATCAGTCTTCCAAAATCAGCTGTCTTCCAAAGGGACGATCAGAATTGGTTCTGATGATTCCGATCATGCTACTGTCTCCCTGCTTAAAGAGGTCTCAGTCAATGAATAAACGGGGTTTTCCTCTTTATCTCTGGCAATTATTTTCGATTTTGATGATTAAAGCGGCAATCTTTTAGTTTTTCAATTCCTTAGGTAGGTATATGCACTAATTAATTTCGAAAATCCTTTAAAATTTCAAATGTAAGTACAACTTTTTACTCATTTTTATATTTTTTGAATTAAACAAGTGCATGGGTGTAGAGATTATTAAAATAAGAAGAATGCCACAAGACACAAAAAAATTGTATGGTTATTTTCTGAGAAAACTGGGAAAAATTGTTGATGAAAACTGACCAGCTAAGAGAATGGTGTGGGATGTGGCAGGCACTGGGGGTGGTGGGCGGCAATGTTGCTATTTCGGATGGTGGGGTTGGAAAGGGCAACCGAGCGCCGGTTCGTAAGAGATTAGACTGATCCGGAACGAGAAAAGAACAACAACCAACTGAGACCGCCTACGAAGTCAGAATTTCTGCTCGTCGCCTGCCCGGAATTGACCACACAGAGCCGTCATTTGATTGGTACTAGCTATTGTAGGTACTCAGGAATTTTTGCCAAATGACACCGTTTGCTTGGAAGGTCTGTCTCATGAGACAAACTCTACCAACATGTGTACTAACAGCAAATTTTGGTGTTCCACTCTACAAACTCCAAGTTGAGCGAACCGTGTACATATATTTAGCAGGCCAAGGCCATATCACATTCTATAATATGGCGGTTCTGGCTAGTTCTTTTTGAAATTACAGCAAATTTCGCTGATCACACGCACGCCGGACCCTCAAGTTCTGTAATTAATAGTTTGTCAATACTCCGACGGACACCTCTGAACCCCTACGAGCAACTCAAAAAATATGATCTCACAACATCGAACGAGTAACTGGAAGAATGAAAGGGTGAACGGAAGGGGAGTGATTCGGCACTTATCAACCGAACCGGTGCATTATAGTTGCATTACCCAAACGCCTTTGACGGGCCCAGAAAAAATTGACTATAACGAACTAACAATAAACCATTCTGTCAGGTTCAAGGACTTTCGTGAGTTGGCTAAAAAATATAATACAAAATCGGGAATATAAGTTGTTGTGACTCCGAGAACGGCTTGTGATGACGAGGCAATTTATACCAGAAGGGTCTACCTAGGGGATGCAATACACGTCGTCAATCGAAGAAACATACATGGAAAAAATTCGCAAAATTCAATTTTAGAGAAGTGAAGTTTTCTGCACGATTTCGTAGGAAAAGGAAAGCCGTACCTTTTGGTACCTTCCTTGAAACATGAAGAAGATTCCAAAATCTCGGTGAATAAAAAAGTTAACTAACCGTAACAAAATGATCGATTATCCAAATATTGTTTCAGAAAACTAAGTGTTATTTGAAAAATAATCGATTATTATGATAAATCAATTGATCGATACCGGAAACTACGAAGACCGATCTGAGACTTCAATGGTCGAAATTGATCGGGACAAGGGTCAAACCGAGACTCACTCCTTTTTTGCCGAGCTTCGACACAATATACTAAGTACCTGTGTTGGATAAATATCACTAAAATTTTACTTATTATGCAGGTGAACTCCGGCTGAATGTAACTCTAACCACATAGTGTACCTTGTTACTGGTGGAGGGGGGGTGCATGTTAACATTTGATCGAGTAAAATCATGTTTTCATTCATTCAGCTAATACCTGGATGAAATAAAATATTTTGGAAACTTACAACTTAGAGATGACCAATCGCATACTTGAATCGTATTTTAGGAAAAAAAATCATAATAAAATATAAAATATGTAGGCACCCAATTAGTGCAAGCACGTGAAAGTACTGTTTGTCGAGTGACTGTCAACGTTTCCAGTCTCATATCATGAGCTAATGAGGAAATTCTATAACGATTTTATATTTTAAATAAAGCGACATAATACTTATTTACACTCTCGTAAAATAAGCCTTCGCCCATGGACAACATGCTATTTTGACATGTTATTAATCTATACGAGAAATAGACACTGATAACTTGGAGGCATCCAAAATAAACCAAGAACAAACATCATTGAACAGACAAGGGTGGATTACCTCTACAGGTTATAGACCTTACACGCGACGTTGCCAATTTCACCATTGCCGTAGCCTTGTAGGTACTAAAACCGACCGTAGTAGAAACCGTAGTTTTGGAAAATTTGGATCGAAATTTGCTAAATTCGTTTTCTTAACTAAGTCACTAAACACGGATGAGGATTTGTAAAAATAACAATTTCATGTTCTTAATTATACAGGTATGGTATTTTCAAAATCAGTGCAATAGTTTTAATAAGAATTGCTTAGCAGAAGTACAAAATAGTAAGGATAGTATTCAAGTATAGTTCAAATTTGTTCATTAGCAGCACTGATGGGACTTAATCACACAACCTGAATCTTGGCATGTTCTTGCATACTTGAGTAGCTTTTGAATCCTTCAGTTCATAGGCACTCAACTCGGATTCTTGCTATCAAAGGGTCACCATGTTTCTGATTCCAACAAACGTCCTTCCATCTCCTCCAGAAGCCCACAAAGTAACACAATGCGGACGTAAATGGTTTGCAAAAGACCTCGGAAACGAGGGAAAGAGACTCCCAGGGAAATGGGAAAAGAGATGGAATGAGAATGGGGGGGTTGTGGCAAGGGACCCCGTGATATATTGCCTTGTGAACTGGACAGGGCAACCCTGTGGCCGACCGCATAAACTCAAACACAGACGCCCCCGGTCTCAATTTCCCTCACTTCCCAACTGAGTTCCTTTGCATTCACAGCAAACAGACTCGCTCTGACTCCAGTTTTACTTCAGGGTCTCCCCCCCCCCTCCCACCATTTACAAAGAACTTGGTTGTTCTCTCTTTCATCTTTGCTTTGTGATTTGAGCTGTGTAGATGGCGGTTTATTCACACAGGCAACTAGGTAGAACGTACCTTCTTGACAATATAGCCATGATGTAAGAATGACAATTTTGCAGTACCTACTCAAATTGTTTTGATTCCTGCACAATTATAAAACTAGACGAACAATTCATAGCAACAATTGAGGAGTTTGATTCCAAAATGTACTATAGATCATTTTCATCAAAATCAACACTTTTCCACGGTTTCAGGTTTTTTTTTTTACAAAAATGCGATCGCTTTGGAGCGAAAGATAATCTACTCCCTAGAAAAACGAGGATGAATATTCCGTTATATCCAGCACAGTGCCGAACTCCTATCCGTTTTGTTTCAAACAGTACTTTATCCACGTCGTTTGTTTTCAAAAAGTACTATATCCACTTCATTTGTTTTCAAAAAGTACTATATCCACATCGTCTGATTTCAAAAAGTACTATATCTACTTCGTTAGATTCCAAAAAGTACTACATCGATACCTTAAAGCACAAAGGCGCTATGTCCATCCATCTTCCAATTTTTCTATATATATTTTTTTTTAATTTCAGAGAAACCCAAGTTCAACAAAACTTTTAGGTATTGACCTTCTTGACGATAATAGCTCGAAAATTTGTTGAAGAATTAAAGTGTGTAGTGTGGTAAGCCATTATTTAAGGAATTGTGCACTGGTGAAAACTTCTTTTGCGTTTTTCGGAAAACTCCGTTTTTGGACATAGCTCCTTTGTGCTTTAAGGTATCGATATCCACTTCTTTTGATTTCAAAAAGTACTATATCCACTTCGCTTGATTCCAAAAAGTACTGTATATACTTCATGATTCCAAAAAGTACTATATCCACTTCGTTTGATTCCAAAAAGTACTAAACGCCACGTTTTGTTTCAATACGCAACATCCAAAATCTGATGTTTCAAATATCGTTCAAAATTATTTTAAACTTTGAAATAATTTACCTTTTTACAAAAATATTTATTATAATTTAGAGATATATAAAAAATAACAAAAATGGTTTACAGCACGTTTTTCAGGTCGCTATGGGTTTTCGCGTTTTTTGTCACATTTGACCAAAATGGATGTACCATTTACCTTTTGGAATCAAGCTCCTCATTTGATCCATGTGCTCTACTACCTGGTTACCTGAGCTACTGCGTAAGTTGAATCTATTCAATCAGTGTTGAAATTTGTCGCAGAAATGTCATGATTATTATTATTATTAGATTCCTAGGTTCATCAACAACTACAAACTCCAAGTAACCGACTTATCTTTTATTACATACCTACAGAGTTTGTTTCTCTGATGGTTCTCTACGTACGATAAAAGGTAGCACCGATTTACCTCTTTCTCCTCTCAAAATTATCAGCAAGTAATTCCATCGTGTTCAAGGCTTTTCTTAGCAACAATGATTGAGTTGCTATTTGTGTTACAAGTTTCAATTATATTAATGTTTCTGGTCATTCTAGTGATTTGCATGTCTTTGTTTACTATTAAACTGAAGTTTCTGAGTTTATGCCAAAAATTTCCATTTTGTACAACTAAACGGCGGTAGTTAGAGCTCTTTTCACTCGGCTTTTATTTCCGACGGGGTGCGAAGGACGGAACAGGATCTAGGAAATAAAAATGTAGTGGAGGCCATGTTGGGCAGCTGCGGCAGTTGACCGTGTATTGTGTTGTAGTTCATTGTGAGAGGAAGGACCAATGGGGTGAGGACTGACCAGGAGGTCATCTAGCTGAGGGGTCGTCCTCGTCTTCCTGCACCTCCCATCCGGTTCTTCGGGTTCCGTCAGTTCCTTCATCTGACCACCAGGTTACTTCCCTATTGGATCTTCAGGGTCGTCAAAATACTAATAAGTAGAAACCCATGACACAAGAAATGAAACCGTTTGAAGGTACGAAGACTTGGTACCTATCTGATAAGAGAATGGTCGATGATAGACGCCGCACATCACCACTCCATCTCTTATCACTTCTCGGTTTGCTATGACTGATTATTGATTATTTACCTTTGGATAAAACCTCCAATTGAGGAGTTTGATTCCAAAAGGTAGGCACTAAAGACCATTTTTATCGAAGTTGAGTTAAAACTATCCCAGGGTTTTAGGGGAGTAGTTCCCCACAAAAATGCGATCGTTTTGGAGTAAAAGATAATCTATTCCCTTGAAAAACGAGGAAAATAATTCGTTTGATTTCAAAAGGTAGGTACTATATCCAGAACAATGGCGGCCTCTTTTCCGTTTTGTTTCAAAAAGTACTAGGTACATCCATAAATTTGATATTTCAAATCTCGTTCAAAATTATTTTAAACTTTGAACTAATTTAGGACCTTTTTTCCAATAATGTCTATTATAATTTTTTCCAACCTTTTTTATATTATGTTTTTTTCCTACCTTTTTCCCAATAATATTTATTGTAATTTAGAGATATAATTTTTTAAAAATAACATCACTAGCTTATAGCACGTTTTTCAGGTCGCTATAGTTTTTCGCGTTTTTCTCACGTTTGACCAAAATGGAATCAAAATCCTCAATGGGGCGTGCGCCTGATTTTTTAAAATTTTCGATCGAAAGTAGACCTTTTACAGAGAATTTAGACACCAGCCGTTTTCTTTTTGGATGAGTAGATCTTTTTCTATGATTTTTCTAAGTTTTGAATGCCTATGACGTCACGCCTGGGAGGGGCGCGTGGCCCACTGTGACGTCAAAAACATTCGAAACTTTGAAAATTGTAGGAAAAGGTCTTCTCACGTTAGAAGGTCGCGGTTGGTGTCAAAATTATCAGAATGAGGTTTAGTTTAGATTAAAAATAACAATAAACAGTTTTTCCGACCCATGCGCACACCCCATTGTGTTTATGGTAAAATTTGATTCTGAAGGATAGAACCCTCCGTTGATAAAGTAACAAGCACAATGCTGAAATCCCATCAAAATCAACCATGGAAAGTAGTGCACCGTTGCTCACGTTTGCGCACCACACAGAATGTTTTGAAATAGCACACTATCTTCCGTGTAGCATACGGAAAACATACATCATACATACGGAAGACGTACATCATACATACGGAAGACATACATCATACAGTCTGAACCTCCTCAATTTGGAAAAATTTCGGCCTTCAATCGGCTCCGGTCGGACCAACAAACATAAAGAGAGATTTGTATACTTATCAATAGGGCTCGGATCAGGTCATATTTGCATATTATGTTGTAGATATGCCCAACCTACAAATATCCCTATTACACCTTTTTGAAGCGAATTTGGTGTTCCAAATTTAATAATTTGATTTATAATTTAATAATTTAATTTATGATTGATTGATTTATTTCCTTTCATTCCTAATTAGGAACACAGGGCCTCTATAAATGTACGCCAGGCATTTCTGTCCTGTGCCAAAACCTTTACTTCTTGCCACGTTTTGCCGACCCGCCTTAATTCCCCCTCGACCGAACGCCTCCAACTTACTCGAGGTCTACCTCTTCGCCTATTGCCCTGAGGATTCCAGTCCAACGCCTGACGCTCCACCGCACCCTCCTCTTTCCTCAAAGTGTGGCCAATCCAACTCCATTTCCGTCTTTTTATCTCCTTGGAGATAGGCTTTTGGTCGGTTCGCGCCCACAATGTTTCGTTGGAAATCACTTCGGGCCACCACACACCAAGTATCCGCCGCAAGCAGCGATTGGTGAAGGATTGCAACTTCTGCGTCAGGGCCCTGGTTACCCTCCACGTCTCACATCCATAGAGAAGCACTGATTTTACATTACTATTGAACAGTCGTAGCTTGGTTCTAACTGATATGCTCCTGTTTCTCCATAAGGGGTACAGTTGCACAAATGATCCATTAGCTTTACGTATTCTGCTTTTAACATCTTCATCAGTGCCCCCATGGATGTCGACATTGCTTCCCAGATACTGGAAACAATCCACTCTGTCTATGGGCTGCCCGTTCACTTCCAACAAGTCATCTCGTGCGACGTTTATTCTCATGTCTTTGGTCTTACTGACGTTTATGGTGAGGCCTGCAATAGAAGAGTAATGACTGAGCGTTTCAATTTTTCGTTGCATATCATGAAGTCTGTGCGTGAGAAGGCAAACGTCATCAGCATACTCGAGATCCTCCAGACGGTCGTGAAGACCCCACTGGATTCCTCTTTTTTGTCTCCCTAGTGTTTTGCGCATAAGCAAGTCGAGAACAACCAGGAAAAGCGTGGGTGACAGAATGCAACCCTGCTTGCATCCAGTGCTGATGGGTATTGGCGAGGAGAGGGAACCATTATGGATAACCTGGCAAGTATATCCGTTATACAAACTTTGGATGAGTCCCAGGATTTTGATGTGGATGCCATACGACTGGAGGGTTTTCCACAAGGCATCTCTATTTATTGAGTCAAAGGCCTTCTGGAAGTCAATAAAAACTGCGTATAAGGGACTCTGCCATTCAGCACTTTGCTCCAGGATTATACGGAGTGTGTTGATCAGATCAACACAACTCCTGTGCTTCCTGAAACCAGCCTGCTCCTTTCTTAGCGTCCCCTCAATGTGCTCTTTAATTCTATCCAGAATAATCTTGGCCATAACTTTGCTCGCCATAGTTAGTAGAGTAATCCCCCTCCAGTTATAATTTAATTTATAGATCATATAAATGCACATTTCGGCACTTTCCTTTTTAAGCGAATATTTGGGATGTTTTGGCAAAAAGTCTATTTTTTTAATTTTTTGAAGAAATTCGTATATTTTCTGAATTACCCTCGCGTTTCAGGACTAGTGGTCATAAAGGGCAGGAGTTGACCTGGTGGAGGGGTAATTAAGTTACCTGAACTGGTCGGTAATCCCTATGAAATCACCTGTCAGTATTAAACCTGAACTGGGAAATTTGAACTTTCTCGTTAGAAGGCCAGACAGAACCATAGCGATGGTCGTCGGGGGGTAGGAGGATGCTATACCTACTTCGGGATCTTCTGCAGAACTGCATTGTGAAAGTGACGGTGGACAGGTGACAGTGAAAATAGTAATATAAGGTCAAAATAAAGTGTACATAAGAACATAAGAATGAGATACCTATGTTTCTTCCATCTTCTCATATTTTCTATATTTTTGTTGAATCGGTGATGTAACTGCGCTTTGAAAAATGGAGGCCAAAAGCTAGTTTTTACTGCATACATTAAATTTTCAAGGGCATGGTTTTTCGTGCATGTTTACGGGTATGTCGGGGTGGTTTTCAGGGCATATTCGGGGATTTTATAGAGCATATCGATCCGAGCTCTACTTATCAATATCAATAGATCCAGAACTAAGATTGCCCTTTCCGCTGAGAACAACAAATACCAAGTTGTAGAACGATTTCAATCCTGTCTGATCTTCCTCCATTCTACCTTTCCACGTACGGCAGTCTAATTAAAGGCAGAATTCTGCCAAGTCTTGAATAAGAGTTGACTCCCTTCAGATGTGAACAATACTTGTGGTCTACGTTCTGTTACATCCCCATAGAGAAGTTTGCAGCTTTGCCTTCACTTACCGAGATTATAATAACTGCGCCTAGCGAGACGGAGACCACTTCCAGCAAAATTAGCTTTATTGTCAAGTTCGGAGGTTTCGCAGTTGTTGTCTCCGCGGTTTACAAGGTGTTCACGAAAGCAGGAATTTCCTCGGGGCTGGTTTGTTCGGAGTATCCTATAGTTTTAATCATACCTAGTTTATGTTAGCCGCCGCAACAATGCTCCAGTCCGGAAGGTAAGTTGGTAGTTCATTAAACCACTTCCAACTAAAGGGAAATAGATTTTGCTTCGGAAATGAGGGGACTATTGCCGTCAACGGAATTATAATCTTGAAAACTACCGTTTCAAGGTAAAAACCTAGGAACCATAATAAAAAAACCGACGAACCTTGCTTCATGGAAGTTCGTAGAAATATGAATACAAATGCCTCGTAAGATGAACGGTGTCTAGTTCACACAGGGAATTTCTAGGGTCTGCTCGCTGAAGGTAGATCGAGTCTAGATCACTGAAGGTACATCGGACCTGAATCTCTAAAGCGGGATTGGGTCTAACTCGCTGAAGTTAGATCGGGTTTAAATCGCTGAAGGTAGATCGGGTCTGAATCATTGAAGGTAGATGGGGTCTAGCCCACTAAAGAAGGCGAATAACTCCAAATTTTGTCAGAAACCGCTATGATGGATGATTGAAATTCTCACTGACAAAACTTAAGGAAATAATTATAGGACGAAAGAATGATAACTGAAACGATGGAGAAATGAATGGAAACGATCCTTTTCAAAGAAAGATAGATTGTAAAATGGTTTCAATGAAATCTGATTCGTTAATGTGAATTTTGGATTAATTTCTCATATCTATGTTCCTTTATTGTCAAGAATCTGGAGGAAAACTCACTGATAGCTGGTTGAACGAAAAAGTCTCCAGTCCAAAGATCAAACAACAAGACATGAACTTATTTGCTACTAAGTTTTAAGTCTTATTATGGCAACAGCTGAATTGCAGAGGAATGAAGAGAAGGACCAAAACATATAATTTGGCACGGGGCCAGAGCAGAATGAAGGGGGAGCTGCACATATACGGCGCGGGGTTACTCACAGCATAGTTCCGGAAAGGTTAATTCAAAGAAAATGGCGAGAAATTGTCAACTGTGAGCCACTGGGAATCTTCTGGAAGTACTCCCACTTATCCCAGATTCAAGACATAGTAACCGCAGAACGTAAGAACCAGGAATTTTTTAACAATTAAGTCTCTGCATTATTGAAGTGAAAGAACTGTAGTTCATCTATAAGACCATTATCGGGCTCAACAGATGTTTAGACTGCACCTACCTACATGATTCCTGTTAGTCAAGATAATCCAAGTTTCTCCGTTATCCAGTCCAGGATTCAACTGGAGTAATGATTCTGTACATACTTCATTTGAAGTATGATTCTATGAGGCAGACACGCAATTCGCAAGGACCCATTTCATTAGCGAACCTGATGAATTTGAACTTTAGGTCAACGTTTTTGCAACTGAAACCCTTCAGAAACCAGCCATTTTGTAATAATTTTTACTGTTTGAGCCACCAATAGCCTCCGTATTTTGGCGTTAGATATTAACTTCAGACATATTTTTCAATCCTTGTCTGCAGAGTTGGACGTAAATTCTATGTTTTGAAAGCCATTTATAATCTACACGTTTTCTAGGAATTCAGTCATTTTTACTTTCACATTAAAAACTCAAACGAGGACCAAAAAATAGCTTCAAAATTCATTTCTAAAATCAAAATTTGATTTACCTATTACACAGTCAGCAAAATAAGCTTTTCTACGGGGAGGAAAAAAAATGCTGATTTGATTTCAAAGTAAAACGATTAGGCTCCAACGGAGTGAGCATAATAAATATGACATTCTAAATTTTAAATGAATGCGTTGTACTAAATTTGAATGTTGTATTCATTCAAAATGAAAGCTCTTTAGTCGTTTTACTTTAAATGCCCTCCAGTTTGGAATAAATTAAACAATGAATAAACCAGGGGATTTTCAACACTAATCCAGACAGCTTATTAGGAGAAGGGGAGGCTTTTTCCCGCAGATTAAATCTTACGAGGCACATGAGAGGGGAATCTCAGTCCCTCGGTGGCCTCCCGGTATTATTTACTGAGTAGCAACAAATAATATATTGTGATACGATGGCTCCTCGGCTCAGACCTCCAGGAAACTCTGCTGGAATCATCCACCTTCTCATCCAAAATGTAAACTAATCCGCGATTTGTTCAACGTATCACCTTTCGTTGAACTGGGTGAATCGTTTGAGATAGAAAATTCTGCCAGAGGTTCCTCGCGTAAAAATAATCTGCTTCTCATCACTTCACTTGCAGACATACTCGAAGAACCAAATCAGCAATCACACCACTCTGCCCAGCTTTATGGACTCAGTGAATATCAATTTCTAAAATTAAGTAGGTAATTAATCTAAAGTATTGATTAATGAGTTGTACTAAGTTGTTAAATGAGTTATATTTATGTAACTACCTGGCAACATGGGTTGCTTTATTATGTGACCTATTTCCATGAACAAATTATGAATTACATATTTTCATACAACTAGTTGGTCATCACAACACAACACAGGCACGAATGTAAGTGAAAAAAGTCCATTCATGCAGCATGAATTAATGAGCGAATTTGCAAAGAAATATTTCAGTTGAAGGTATGGTTAATAAAAGGAACAATGATGTTGCAATTTTTTTATAAAGTTTTATTTTTCACACGATTCTTGGTTTTTTCGATTTTCAGTATAGCATACCATATACAGTATGCACCGGGTATGCTCCCTACGAGAACATAAGGGTTGAAACACGAGTGTGAATCGCTTTTAAAAAAAATTTATTATTTATATATTATTATGTACATAATTAATATTCATGGTTTACTCAAGTTGTTTGTCAGAATGAGAGTTCACATTTCATGATGTATGGGCAAATCCTTGAGGATCAGGAAGAGGTTCCGAAAACACTTGGAATCGTTTCCCAGGAGATGCGCAATATTTCTGGTGATTTCCAAAGATGGAATTGAAAATGTTGGGCATTCTGTGACAAGGTGTTAGTTTGCAGATATTGCAGGTTGGATTGGTGCAGATGGGAGGACGTTCTTGTTGTGACGACATAAGATACCCGTGGGTGAGACGTGTGTGGCCAATCCTGAGGTGGGTGAGGATGACTTCTTCTCGGCGCGAGTGGGAGACTGCTCCATCAGGGAGTTTTCTCGTTCGGCTTGATGAGAACCACATCTTCACATCCTTCTTGATGGTCCACAATTTTTGATGATCCATGTTCATCCACTCCATTTTCCATTTTGTCCAAGCTGCAGATTTGATTGTAGGAAGATAATCAGCGCGATAAGAATCGCAAAAGAGGCCTAATCCCCGTTCAAATCTCGTAAGATAACTGGAAGGGTCCGCGTACTCCAGGTTATGTGGGATTCAAACCCACTAAAAAACACCTCCTTTTTTCCCCCATGTTGGAGCTCAGCACGGAACCGTTTAGCACATTACTTTGGGCTGAGTCCTGGGGCGTTTAATCAATTCTGGGTGAGGGGGCGGACCAGATGCTCTCTCCTCTCTCTTTCTCGTTCTAAGAGCATCTACCTTGTCAGGATGCTCTCCGTGTACTCTGCCAAAGCAGTCCAGCTCCTTTCACCTTCCAGCATCCTGCTGACAACAGCCTCTGGTGTTGAACTAACCGTTCAAATTTTAGCTGACCAAAATGCGATCGATGTTTTTCTTCATGTTGGTTGGTGATAGTAATGGCAAAGCCGTGTTCTTTGCAGACGAGTGATCTATATAGAAAATAACAAGCCTTTGTGTAATAATTTGCTGCATTTTTATAACGCTTTTTGAGTCCATGTACCAGAGTAGACACAAAAATGTCAATAAAGAAATGAAAATTCAAGTTTATAGTCGAAATGACGGTTGGGTACTGAAAGTCTTGGAAGTCTGCAGATTTGAGAGAATACGCCGCAAAACCAACCCTTGAAGGATTCCGACCATGACGGGGCGGGCGGGAGGGAGAGGAGGTGAGTGAAATGCCATTTCGGATCGATCCCCTCCCTCCTGCTCTTTGGGGTCATCCTGCTGGTCAATGCTGACCCCCTCCCACCGGGCGAACAAGCCCTAAAGAATGGAGGGGACCGTGGCCAGTTGTCGGGCGCATGCGCACTTACCCCTTGGTCCCTCACGTCGCCCACAACCCTCTTTTTTCCGATTCCGATGTCGATATTAAACCCCCTCCTCCCCTCCCTCTACAATGAGTCACTTTTCTACCGATGTCCACCCTTTTCTATATATCTCATCTGCCCCAGATGATACACAAAGAAGTTTTAGTTTGTTGTAAGAATACCCGCCTAGGTACATAGAGAAGGTTTCAAGACATCAACGTTTTTCGGAGAGCGAAAAATCGTGATTGCAAGGCACTTTCATTAAATTTTGTTTCTGAGTCTTCTAGAAAACGTTAACATTGTTTTCACTACTCAAGGAAATTTTAAAAATCCATTCATGCAATATGAAATTGCTACCTTAAAGCACAAAGGCGCTAGGTATGTCAAAAAACGGAGTTTTCAAAAAACGCAAAAGAAGTTTTCACCAGCTCACAATTCCTAAAATAATGGCTTATCTCACTAAACTCCTTAATTTCTTCAACTTATTTTCAAGCTAAAATCGTCAAGAATATCAATAATAGTTTTGTTGAATTGAGTTTTTCTGAAATTGAAAAAAAAAAAATAAATAAAAAATTTGGTAGATGGATGGACATAGCGCCTTTGTGCTTTAAGGTATCGAAATCATGAGCGAATTTTCAAAGAAATCTTCAAAGCTTTAATTGTTAAGAAAATCTATATACATTAGCTACAGCTTATGAATGTGGCATATACAACAAATCGTAAAAATGATAACCTCTTGGTTAAAATTTTTTCAAAAAATTCTCTTTGTCACCTCATAGACTAGGCAAAGGGTTAATTTTAGTGACATTACTATTTTAGAATTTTGAATACTTATTTCGAGATCGATGAAAATTGACCTGATTATGCATTATGTTCTCTAAATTTCCTTCTTCCCGATTTCTTCTTGATTCAAAAAATTAAATGTAATGGTGAAAAAATTGATTTCTCTTCTTTATAGTCCGTCGTTTGTGTCATAAAATTACTCAATTTAAAATTTAAGGAAAAATTTAGGTAGGTACAATTTTCAAAGTTTGAGCGCCAGTAATTGAGGGAAAAATAAATTTCTCCCTTAGAGGGAAAAACAATAGATCATGAATTTGTCCATTGTTGTAGGTGTAATAATATCGCAGTATTCTACAGAATCTTGCTTCTTTGTTACAGATACGTACCTAGCTATGATTTTGAATACTGGTATCCACGTTGCATTTTTTGTGGCCAAAAAAAGTGTCGCGAAAAATTCCTTGACCCCAGCCATAAGACATACCCATGTCAAAAGAACTCAAAATGAACGTTTATTCATGAAATCTCCATCAGCCAAACCCGAAGTCAGCTCACATCTCGAACCCATAAAGAACTATAATTCGCAGACCGTTTTTGGTGATTTTCAAGGTTTGTGCAAGTTAACATTTGAAAATTAAAATTATGAAATAAAATACACACAAGATATGTAAGTACCTATTACTTTTTCAATGAATAAACAGAATTTTTTTCTTAAAAAAACTCCGATCGCTCGTTTATATCGCAGTATTCTAGAGAACCTTGCTTCGTAGCTACAGTTGTGTAGCTATGATTTTGTTTACTGGTTATCGCGTTGTATTTCTTGTGGCAAAAAAAGTGACGCGAAAAATTACTTGACCCCCAGCCAAAAGATATATCCAAGTCAAAAACATGTGTAATTTTCATTGTAGTCGATCTTAACAAGATCATTTTCATCTTCAAGAACTTCCAAGGAACGCAAGAGCAATACAATTATGCAGGAATGTCAAATATTTCGTTTGGTGTTATTCCTTGGTTTAGATCAAGTTAGAAAACAAAAAATTAAAATATTTTAAATCGAATTGATTTTGAAGGGTGTATTTCAAAATTTTGAATGTAAAATCATTATGGAAATTTGAGAAAAATACTAAGTGACATTTTTTTAAACAAAAACGTCACTGCAATGGCATTTGTTTTTACAAAAATAATTCGAGTATTCAACAACACCCTCTCCATGAAATTGTGTACATAACTCGAATATGAAACTTGTGGTTTGGAATACGTTTTATCAATTTTGCATGACTCTATTATGTACTCGTGGGATATGGCTGGACCAGACTGGACAAGAACCGAGGTTGAAAGAAAGTGTAGGAAAGGAGTTGATAGTGTGGTTAAGCCTGACTATTTAACCCTTCTGCACCCGCCCAGGGTTTATTTGGCCTAATCGACATTAAATTTGATTTTGAATGGTGAAATGGATCGAAATGCAGAAAAATGGTGCACATTCGTATCCCAATGCCCTTTATTGGGATACTGAAAATTTGCACGTAAACTGTCAGAGTTTGGTATTGTGAATTGAGACCCATGGCAACACCAAAACATACATTCTTGCTTTGAGCGATAGTTTGAGTATTTTTACGCAATTTTATTGGTATTTCCAATGATCGTTTATATCTTTTATGATTATTCTAGATGTTGAATAATCATTTCGTGAAGGCTACATGCAAAAAGCCCATGGTGTGTACGATATTGTAGCTAATAATAATAATATTGTTATTGTGAATGTTTTCATTGTGAATGGCTGATGTAGGTATGAACTTTGTCTTCAATATACGTTCAAATTGAACGTGTCATCACTTTTTTTCTCGAGTTCCAACAGAAAGTTGGAGAACTTGTAACAAGAAAATTAGAATCGAAATTTTCATTTGCTCTCATCAAAAGAGGCAATATTAGACTGGAGTGCTTGGTCACGTGAGCCCAAGAAAAAGTTGCAAGTCCCACGCGTCGGGCCAAATCACCTCGTTTTCTTACTAAACGTTATTAATTTGCATCATGAGCAGGCTTGGTTTTCTTAACAGAACAATAAATTTTGTAAGTTTCTGGTTTATGGTAAAATTGGTTTTTGATACAATGGTTTTTGAGAGAGGGGAAGGGTTATAAGAAATGGAATAAAGTTAATTTTTAGTCTATAACGAACTTTATTGAATAAGGGAAACCAATTTATATGAATAGGAACTGTGTAAAGTAAAGTCATTGAACAAAACTATGAAGTAGAAAAAATTCCAGAAAAATTTATTTGTGTGTACCTTTTTTGCGTTGAAAAATTATAACCAGTCACAGTAGGTATTTACTCATCGAGCTAAACAATTCATTGGCAACATTACTCTCTGGAAAATTCCAATTTTTCTGAACAACATTGATAATTTGACAAGAAAACCCCGCTTTATGGAGAAAATCCCGGAAGTTACATGGATGCGAGCGGTGTATTGATTTTGCTAAAATCAGCTGCAGGCACTACAGGTGGCTCCAGTGACATTATTATTATTATTATTATTATGAGGAGGATTCGATGAAGGTAACGAGAATGGTACTCTCAAATCCACACGATAAGGGGCATAGCAACCTATCAAAAGTAAACTTTGTATCAATTTGAGACCGCGCGTATCCGAGGGATGATAATTAATTTGTCAATTTGTTATTTGATAATTAATTGCTTTCAACTTTTATTTACACTGGCAAACAAGAAAAATTAGCAAGTGGCTTGGTTGGTCGCAGAGTTGCCAGGATTATGAAGGCTCTGGCCACCTTGACAAGAGACGAGTGCAGAAGGGTTAAATGCCAGTTTAGAGTTTATGCTAATTCGGAAAAGGATTTTAAAATGTGCAAGTTGGGATAAAAAAACCTGGTATTTTCGTTGGAGGTTGTTGACTAACTAAACTTGAAATTGTAAAATTGAATTGCTGCTTATTCATGTAACTCTTAGTGCCATAATTATGGTACGGTAATAGGTAGGTATATAATATTCCATATCACTTTGAACAGAAAAATTCTTCACTGTGGAGTTCTATCTGAAAGGTTCATGAAAAGATGACTACAAAACCACGCAAGGAGTTCACGATCACCAATGATTCAAACCTGATGTAGGCATCGAAGAATGTCGCTTCTCCACCACTTACCAGCACTCCTCGGAAAATAAGACCGCAGATCACGATATCACCACTAAATCCCGTGTAATCCCACTAAGTGAAGCAGATGCACATCACATGCCCCGCCGTAACAAACGACCTCAGCGCTCCACTCAGGAGAACCAGGTAGTAGAAGAGACTTCCGCGCGTTAAAAACTAATGTTTGCCGCGTCTCTCTTTTGTCCAAATCCCCTTCATCCTCATTGTTAGACCCTCTCTCCCATTCCACACATTTTTCTAACCCTTCCCCAATAGTCGACGTAAATACACAAAAGTCCTTTTTTTTCCTTTTTGGTCTCTTTGAAAGCCCCAATGCTCCCTTTTACTGCCTTCTTTGTTCCAGGCTTCGGGTGGGCTGTCTGTTTTTATTAGTATTTCTGAGGATTGACACGAAAAAAATCCGAAGGGACAAAGCGGTCGAATTAATATCGACAAAATGTTGTGGCACGTTTTGGTTCTTTCCTTTATTGTATTGGTTGTCCCATTCGTTTGCTAAGTAAACTTCCGCACACATTGCGTTCGATGACTAGGACCTCCAACTTTTACCAGTACCGTAAAAAAGTATGTTTTCTTCACTTCATATCAATTGAGCACTACTTGCTCTGAAGTTATGAAGTCAGTTAACTGTGTACAGGAACTACTAAGAATCATGAAATTCTTAGAGGCACAACTCAAAAAAGTTTCAGGAATTGAGCTAGTTCAACAAGGTGTCCCAAAACCAATCCAAATGCTTCGAATCTATTAAACAAATTATTTGTAACAACTTTCCCTTCCTAGGAGTTTTTGTTTAATCCGCTTGAACGTGGTGATTTTTGACAAAATAAGTTTTTTCTGCAGCCAACTTCCATTTTTCCTCTTAAGTTTTATAGCAAACCTACAAAATAGGTTGCCCTTGGCAAAATTATGAAATTAAGCATTTTAAAGTTTTTGAGAGCCTCTGAAGAACGTGTTTCAGCAGAAAAAATGAATTGTCAAAATGTCTAAGAAACAGTCATAGAAAAATTTCCAAGTTTGAGGTAGAAAGACTATCCTAGTGAACAGTTTATTGGAGAGGTTGATGACTCATCGTGAGGGAAGTTCCTTCCAACGGTGTATATTCAGACTTGTATTTCCATGGAAAATGAGAGAGTTGTGACTATTTTGGTACCGCAAGGCCGAAAAAAGAAATGACATTCTTAGCGGAGTAAAAAGTTCTAGGAGGGAAAAGTTGTTGCAAATTAGTTGTTGAATTGATTCATGAAGTTTTGCTAATCTAGAAAAACCCTGTATAGATCGTCCCTATAGATGGTGAATTTTCCATCCTTATGACTAATTGACGACTCTGTGAGTGTGGATTGTGCAGTAGCAAATCATCTTTAGGATTCGGCAAAGCTGTATCAACTGTTGTCAATAAAGCACTTGCTCCAAATATAGAAGGTACAGCTGTACAATACATCAAAAAGCACTTTGGGAGGTCCTCGCCGGAATTTACAACTAAAGCATGGAAAATACAGGAAACCTCAGTTTTCCACTTAGGAGAGGTAGGGGGGGGGGGTGAAAGTCTCTTCCACAAATAAGGAAACGGATCGCACTGTGGAGGGGGTTGAGAGCAAAGAAAAGCTTAGCAGCTTCTGCAGAAGGACCCCTGGACGACCTCTAATCTCCTCGTAGCTCCCTCTGGTGTAAATTTGCACGTGTAATCGAAGCTTTGGGCGACCCAAAGTCCGGTTTGCTTTGTTTGTTGACGTTAGGCATTTTCCAACCCTCGGCCCTCCTCGGAAGGTTGCGGTCTCAAGGTTTATAATGCTCAAACAACCTCAGGGCCACTACCCCTATAATGCTCCCTAAGACTTCCTACCCTTCCCTCGCCGCGGTCATATTATTAAGCTCCTAATTTATTATAACGGCAGTTTTGAAAATTTCGAGAGGGGGCAGGTTTAACTTGGCTATCTATACAATAAGTAATGGGAGTTGGGGGGCAGGTTCGGAGGAGTGTTGCTAGACTTAAAGTGATCAAAGCGTAAATTGGTCTCTAAACAAGAAGCAGGCAAAGTTGTCAAGAATGAGAGAGGAAGCAACATAAATTGGAGAAAGAATCAACGCTTCAAGCTGATATTTAGTGACATGAAAGTGTCTGTTTGCACTGAGTAGGTATTTGCAGCATCGCAACAGTCAGAATATTACAACGCTGCAAATTCTTACACAAAGGTTTATTATTTTCCTGTATAGATCACTCGCCTGTAAATAACACAGCTTTGCTATTGTCACTACGTAGCAACCATATTTTCGCTTCACAATCTAGTTTAATTTATAGAAATAAGGAGTTGTCGGTGCCTTCATTAGGAAATTTGATTACTGGTTATCAAAGACACAATATTGATTACTACTGGAAGAAACGAACAACGATCGCATTTTGGTCAACTAAAATTTGAACGGAGATCATGCCTCTGATGCGATTCACACTCGTGTTTGTGGATTCATTGTTAGTCAAACCTCCAGGGACGCTTGGTCCTACAGTCCTCTGGATAGTCTCATTCGGTTTTTAAAATTCAATACTATTTTAAATTGATATCAAACGTTTTTGAGCTAGACGGTTTTGAAAATTGTATCCCTTATTTTTCAACCCCTAGCTTCGCGGCACAACTAGACCCCAAATGGAGCCAGTACAGTAAAATTCATCAAAATCGGTCCATGGTAACTACAAAACTGTTGACGGACGACAACATTTTCATTAAAGTTTTGGTTTCTACATACCTTGAAAGGTAAACCAACAATTTTTTTCTTATTTTCTTGAATAATTAATTTCTTTCTTAATTTCTTGAATAATAAACCAAAAACATCCGATTTTACCTCACAACCATCCCTGGTTACCACACTCGATACTAGCGAACGAACACTGATTGATGAACTACGAGTAAAACGATTGAAATGGGGAATGTGACATGAGAATCCAACATCGTGACGTGAGTATGTCTCTTTGCATTGAATAAGATTTGCAACATCGCTGCCGTGACAACCAAATCGCCTCGACTACTTGGCATAATAATATTGATTGATCATTCATTAAAGGTTCTACGCGATCCTTTACAAGACGGTAATAATTCGAATTTTAACGTCGTTCAAGGTCGAAAAAGATTGAAAATCCTAGTAATTATGGTCATCGCAAGAACTTCGGAATGAGCCTTCTGTGGAGCTTATTATTGAGAAGTATCTTCATTAATATTGAATTATGCATTGACCTCGATAAACCAAGCACGCGAAGTAGAGATTTTGTGCGGTTTTCTGTTCATTAATAACCACTTGCCACACGTTTCCTTGTATTTCATGATACAATATTTTTTCGAAAGTATCGCCGCAAGAACCATTCATTATCTCTGCACACGACATCTCTCCATAACTCTTTTCAAATACTTCGATTTTTCTCAACTAATAGGTATGAAAATAAGTCCATTAGACCTGCCGGGATTCCCGATTCAAACCCGGATCTCACACAAGGCCCTTGGCACTCCGCCAGGTGGATTTCAGAAAGAAGGGCGTCTAGTTTACTCTGGGGATTTTTTTCCCCTTACCCGCGACTATAAGCTCTTTTGTCAAGCACCTACCTGTTTCACCGTTTTTTCTACACCGTGTTTCACCTCTTTTCATTTTTTTCCCGGTTCGAGCTTAAAAAAAACCACCCCTAAAAATTTAAACCCTTGTTCGTCTCTCGGAAATCTTCAAATTTCTCACGGGGTTCACCCTTTTTGGGTTACGAACTAACGTACGGCCAGGTACGGATTTTCGTTCGATGTACCCCTTTGATCGGCCTAATGGATGATAAATGTTAGCCGAAACGCCGATCATGCGTTACGCCCTATTCAACCCTTTCTGTGCGTTCCACAGATGCCGAGTTTTCGCTCCCATTTGACGCTTCAAATTCATTGTCTCCGTTCCCCTTATTTTGGAGCCTGCCCTTCGTATCCGTCAATGTTTTTCTATAGGGTCTATAAATTTCGGAAACGTAATAGCAGAACATTTGCACTTCAGGTGATGTAACGCGTTGACAAAGGCCGTGTGAACCGGCGGATCATTTTTCCAGTTCAGTGCTTGTAAAACGCCGAAAATTGCCGTTTCCAACACATATTGATGCAGTTGGAGTAGAAATACTGATAAATAAGGTGATAGTTACATGTCTCATCCATTTATGAGAATATACAACTGAAACCTGATTTCCCAACAACAAAATCAAAACTAGATTATTCAGCAAACAAGGTCTACCTATCAGAGCACTTTCTACTTTCTGCTCTTTTTTTCTACCAATCAGAGGTCTTTTGGATATTGTTTAGGATAAACAATGCATCCCACTAACAGTGGTTTTCCTCAGAAAATTTCACAGAAGGTCCAGATGGTGGCTGGTAGTGGGTAAGTGAACTGTGGTCATCCACATTCCTGATGCTCCCTCACTTGCTTCACTAGTGGCCACTAGATTCAATCAACCAATTAATTACTCGGAATCAATTAATTTCTACAGTAGTTGTTCATTCAAGGTAGGCTGGCTTTTTAGTAGCTCATAAGTGGGAAGGAAAAGGGAGGCTGAGTGTTCTGCAGGATCGCTCAGATCTGCAGATAAGGTGAGGTGGGGGGTGCTTTGTTGACGTCTTGATGGCACAACACTTAATCATAGTAGACTTTAGGTCTATCTTAGCAGTATTTCTAAGTATACCTACATATTTAGTTTTAGTTCATTAAAAATGTTACTTTTAGATTTTAGTTCTTTATAGATTTGGTTTGGTTTATTATTTTCAATAATGAACTATTGGAAGCAAGAAACAAAATCCCCCACCCCTCAAAAATTGAAGTTTTAGGTTTCAAAGTATGTAAAATCCAAAAATAGAATAAAAATAAATTTTTGAAATCCACCTATCCGCCTTTACGCGGCACTTTTTGAAGTTACCATGAACTGATTTTGATGAAATTTTTGTATAGGATGCAGTTGAGGTTTAGTTGTACTCCACAGCTTTTATTTAGTTTCAGCCACTTCTAAGGGGTGAACATAAGGGGATGTCATTTTAAAAACGCCCCAGCTCAAAAAATATTAAAATTTAGGTATTGTTTTCCACCAATTTTAAATATAATTTAATTTTTAGAATCGAATGAGACCACTCAGAGCTCTGTTGGGCAAACCATTCGTTCCCCAGAGGACTTGAGTTTCGTTTCGTGTTGTGCCCAGTTGTCCGTTCTTAGAAACCAAGAATCAAGTTTCGTAATGAAGGGACCCACAACTCTCAGATAGCGATGTTATTGCTACCTAGTAGATAGTATTAATGAGAAAACCTTGTTCTATACAACAAAAATAATAAACCATTGTCTAATAATTTGCAGCGGCTTATATACTCCTGCTCAAAATTAGAGCACCACCATCTATTTCTTCATTTATCCCCTTCTTCTTTCCCTTGCCAAGTTTTTATCCATTTGCACACATTGTTAGCAAACACAGAAGGAATAAGGTAACCAAAAAAGGCACAAATTCGAGAAAAAAGATGTTTTTAATAAATTAAAGAAAACATTTACTTCTTGTAGTGAAACGATAAAAATTGAAAATGTGAAAAAAAGGTTGAAATTATGCCAGTTTGACTTTTCAATACTTGGTATTACCTCCTCCAGCTCGGATGAGGGCTTGAAGCTTTCGACCCATGCCTTTAATCAAGTTTTGGGTATCATCCTGGGTGATATCGTACCACTCCTCTTTCGCTGCTGTTTCAGCTGATGGAGATAGTCCAATGGTGGATCCCTGGTTCGAATTTTTTTTTTCAGCACGTCCCAAAAATGCTCTATCGGATTCATGTCTGGGCTCCTTGGTGGCCAGTTCAGGATCTTTATAAGGGAAGAAGGAATGGGACAAACAAAGGAATGGATGGTGGTGCTCTAATTTTGAGCAGGAGTGTAGTTGCCATCTGAATGACTTCTTTTAACATTGGAGGTTCGTGTGGGCCTGAGGTTATGAAGATATAGCAGAGATAAATACTAAAAAACTATGTGCCATATCCACTTGGCCGACTTTTTTTAAGTCTAGATTTTCTAGTATTTTTTCCTTCCTATCCCAGAAAAAATTCCTCTCTTTTATACCTACATCGGTCACTCAAATTCTGAAGTCACGAATATAGAACAAGAAGTGATTCCCCAACTTTGGAAGAGTTGAAGAAGGTGTTGATCAAAATGTGCTTTGCATCGCATGGGAATCGATTTCCTTAGCTTTCCTAAGGTTCTAGGGTTCCCTGGTCTTTTTAGTCTAGATATCATCAAAGTTCAAATTCATTTTCACCACGACCGCATGTGAAGGAAGACAGACTCCCGTAGTTCATAGGTGGCATTTTAATGAGACCTCCTTCATCGTCTCCTGAGACAACGGCAGAGGTCCGCGGTCTCCACCTCATGAATATATTCACCCTCTGGCTGGCCTACGGATGCATTGAGAGACTGGAAGGGCGACCCCAAGAAAAGCTCTAGTCGAAGGAAACTGCCTAACCTCCACCTCCAAGAGTGCTCAGAGACCCCCCAGACGCTCAATAAATAAACATACGAGCTATAAACTAGACCGTCCATTTCCTTCTTGCGTCCCGTACAGCCCCTGAAGGTCTCCCCTCAGGGTCGGCACCTTCAAAACCCTGAAACTCAACACCTTATCTATATTTATATATTTGGGCACCCACGGGACCAAGATTTTAAAGCCTCCCTTCTCCTCGATTCCGTTGATCTTGTATATTTATGTAAACACCCTATTGACTAGGAGGATATTGACTCCTTAATTTACTGATCTTGAAGTCATCTCATGAAAAGACGGTTCTACGTCCATCACTGCCTCTACTACGAGGGGTATCCGAAAAATAAGTTCCATTTCTTCGCTTATTATTTTCAATAATAAACCTAATAACTAACTATTTTCACTCCCCCCCCCCCAATCAAAATTTAAGTAAGTTAGACATGTTCATCCCATCAGCAAGAAGTCGAAAATCAGTGCACTCAAGTGAAATTCCTTTTCAAAAATATTCCCCTCTCTAAAAACATTTGAAGAATCTCAAGAAAACAAAAATCATTGACCAATATAATTTATGCTGTCAGTCGAGCAGTAAAACGGATCAGAACTTTTATTGAGAAAATGCAAAATCTCTTTGAAATCTTGAAATACAAATACTATTCCCATTTTCCGTACCAATAATTTTTTTTTAAATCGATAGTGTCAGGCGTATAAGTACTAACGCTCCGCCATCAAAGTAAAGCTCAAATCTCTGAACGCACGAACATCGAGAGAAGGAGACAGTCCTTCATGATATGATCGATGATGCGCGAAAAAAAGACCCACTCTGAAACCACCGGGAAGGTATACGACTATCATGAATACCTTCTCTGTGCTTCAGGGAATGCTGTATCCATGGATAGGCAGCAGGAGACCTTCTTCCTCTTCACTTCTTGGAATGCGCACATCACGAGTCCTTCGTCTTCTTCCTCTCTTACCCAGACATTTTTCTCCTTATTATTCCAAGTCCGTGTGCCCCCGCCTTCCGCGTTTGAAGCGAATCGGCCGAATACACTCGGGAATAAAAAGGAAATGGCAACATTTATTCCCTGTCAGTTGGTGCATGGAATTTTCCTCCTTCTTCCCTTTTTTTCGTAGGTACTACCTACTACTTATTTTTTTCTCTTTTTTCGGAAGGGCCGGGTGAAGGAATGTTTGCTTCGTAGCAGGAAAGCAACATTCCTCAAGGGAGAGCAAAGAGCGGGCATATATCTTCCAGCACAGCTCATCTGATGACGTATCAATAGGAGAGCTGGCTGGAAGTCCTCCATTCAGCCGTGAAAACCCCAAGGAAACCTTCTCCACTTTGATTATCGATCTTTTTTCTGGTCGGAGAGAAGAGTTCATATTATATACATACATATACATAACAATATATTTATTATTTTTCAACCGAACTTCATTTTTTTGCTGGTTGAATGAACAGGTTCCCGTGAGATCATCGAAGTTATGGACAGTCGGGAAATTATCTGGATTGGTGACAGCTCGTGGGAGGAATAGCAAGTTCTGGTAATTTATTGAGTTGGGGTGTTGGTGAAGCCCTCTCCACTTAAGGGGCTGAGGCAATGAGTAGCCATGAGCGCAATAATCAGAACCAATTCTGAACTTTCCTTTGGACTGGGCCAAGTCTAACGTCGGGTGGAAATCTGAGCAAATCGCATACCCTCCTACGTTTATATTATTGTAAAAGTGCACATATTGGCGCCAAATAAACAAATATGTATCTATCTAGACTGCGGATGAAAGGCAGATGGACGAAAATCCAATCTGCGTTCTTTACTATACTTATCATTTGGGTTACGTAATTATTCTAGTAAAAACGAGTAATCTATTGTTATTTATCAATCACTGGCTTGTGCAAGGAGAAAACATCCAAGGATTTGATAAGTACAACAGGTGATTGGATGAAGTATAATTATAATAATTTTTGAGCTGCCATAAACGCGAAAAAAAACTTCGAATTTCTTCAACACGTGAACAGGTACTTCTAAAAATTTAATTAATTATAAAAAAAATTATATCCATCTTTGGATAGGTATCACATAATTCAAGTTACAATGAAGTACGCAGAGTACGGGGACATGGACAAAACTGAGTGAACTAGGCTCGTCACAAGTAAGCTTGAAGATGAAACGACAAGGAAGAAGAAGATGGAATTAAATTACTTTTCTTTTCATCGCTCTCTCCTTTCCATTAATATTACTTCAAGAATCTGAAAGGAAAAGAGGTATCTACTGAAATATCTTCATTTCATAGGCTCTCTTGTCCTACGAGTATATCTAAAAATAAGTTGGATTGCTTTGCAGACCACGTATTTTTTCTCTAATTTTTCACTTCCCAATATTTTTTTGATGATCAGACCCTACTTTTATTACTGTGAGATGTGTGAAAAATGTATCAGGACGTGAAACCGCTAGTTACTTATAGCATTTTCACTCTGATCAGGGAATTAACTTTGAATCTTAAAAAGTCATGCAATTAGTAACAATCGAGTTGATTTGGACTTGTCCACTACGAAAAATGGGATCCTTTAATGATTTGATAGAACACTCTGGATCATGGCATCAAAAGTAATTAATGAAAACTAATGTGTTTGGTATCGATGAAAGAAAAAGAGGTACCTACTGAAATATTTTCATGTCATAAGCCAATCCTTTTTTGTCCTATATCTGTAAATAAGTTGGACTTCACTGAAGCCTTACAGGGCCTCCGTGTTCACACTGGATTTACACCAACAGAACTTAACCTTGGTAGTTTACTCACGCTCCCAAATATCTTACTTTCTGGTGTACTAGTTTCAGAAGCTATAGCTAGTACGACTAGATATACCAAACAGATCCAGGCACAGTTGCTGTCTATCCATGCCTTGACATGTCAGAAGTTGTTGGCAGCTTCGGAAGCACCTTCAAAACATTACATTGTGCTACCTCGACCAAATGTCAAGTTGGGGGCCAAGTCTGGTACCTGTTAAGACCTAGTGCAGGACTGCATTGAAGCTCGAAGTCCCAGGGTGTGACCATGCAACGTTCTGAAAGTGCTCTCAGCCGCTCTTTCGAATCAAGCCTCTTTCAAAACAAGAGTTGTACCATCATTCCAAATCAGCAGGTGGAGGAGAAGGTGATGAAAATTTCACTGCATTATGTGTTGTTCGTTTTAGTGGTTGTTAGCCACATCCTCATTTTGATTATCTAATTACAAGAAAACCCAAACGTACGCACGTATTTCGTCCGAACGTGGGGAACCCGGGTTCAATTCCAGGCCGTGACATAAAATTTTTCTCCTATTAATAAATACTACTGTATCGTGCTATTATATCTAATCTTCAAAATTGGCGATAGTGGTGGGATGGATACCCACTCGTATTACTGTAAGTTGTGTGGCAAATGTATCAGCACACGAGTTCGCAAGTTACGCATAGTTTCTTCGAACTTCGTTCTGGTTCAGTTAGTTCGATAATCGAATAATCACCTTGCCGAGAACGACTATCTGACCAATTACTACGAAATCAGGGCTTATAAATGTCCCTCATATATCAAGAGTGTCAGCAATACTTTCCATTCATGCATCGAGCTGGTTGGGCAATGTAAAATGCGGTACTCTTTCTATAGGCTCTTCCTGTTGGAGATTATGATGACTCCACGGTTTTCAGTACAAGTCCTTTTTCACTCGAGGGCTTTGCAAATGAAGATGACGACGTAGGAGTTGGCGAAGAAGGTGATGAAGGGGAGCTGGAGACAAAAAGGGGGTTAGGATGAAGAATGGAGGCGGCTAACACAAGGAGAAGACCACTTGACCAGTGGGAGCTTGTTAGGGGCGGCTTCTTCAAGTGCCTTTATGAGGGTCGAGTGCGCCCGGGCTCTGCTGACCCGTACAGATCCCATCTCTCCCTCCTTTTTTTTCAAACCATTTGCATATCAGTTCGTCTTGTGCTTTTCACGCCTCTGTTCTTTTTACGGGGTGCAAGGGGTCGATCTTTGTCTAGGACTCTTGCGGTGCGGGTCAAAATTGGAAGGGTTCGTGATGCTTCAACACTTCTATAGAGGAGATTGGAGTTCTGATGGCTTGATCTTACTGATAACCAGTTACCACTACACATCTCTTATTTCCTAGTGGTGTCACAGCACAATGAACTCCCTAGGAATTCTCAATATGCTTTTTTCATTAACCTTCGGGTGGACGCAATGCTAAATCGAACACGTTCCAGCGCAATACTTCTGACAGATTAAAAATGAAAAAAAAAAAACTTATGGTATTTAATGGGAAAACTTACTGCCCATTATCATAACATCCTAATATTTTTTCATTATTTTGTCAATAACATTTATGTACAAAAAAATAACCAAATTTATTCTCCAAAAAAAAAAAAAAATTAATAATATAGGCATGCAGGTGCAGCTACCTCTTCTTATTGTGAGACGGGTCTACATTTTTGGAGTTTTTCATTTGAAGCTCAGTTGGCATCCCCCTAGTTTGAGTGCTCCTTCTTTGAAGTTGTTCCAAACATAGTTCATTGCACAGGGTTTAAAAAAAAAATCGTCTTCTGTTCGTATTTGGGATGTACTTTAGGGTTTCTCAAGTTACTTACATCATCAGGCGCAATACATCTGACAGATCAATGCGTTCCTCACGGAAGCTGGGAGTACACTTTAAAAAAATTGATGGCACCGTTGAGTGAGTGATGGGGAGACTGGAAGCTACCGGGACCCAATCACAGTAGCTGGGACGCATAATACACGCGACTTCATCTCACAGATTAATTTCTCCCGCCCGAAGGTTTCACTTAATTTGCCCCAATTTAAGGTGGAGGTTTTATAATAGTTTTTTTGCATTTTTTATGTCTTAATTGAATAAAGTGTGATGACTAATCCTGCTGAATGATGGATTAACTGTCCGGGAAGAATAAGTTGTGGGTACGCAAGAAATCGTTACCTACTGATGATACGTGATGAAGTGGTGAATGAAAGCATAAGTAGCGCATTGGCTATCTATCCATCGAGGTTATCTGTTAGTTATAAGTTAGGCACCTGTCAACAGGATGATAATATCTCCATTCGGTTTGCTCGTAAAGTCCCATACCGTCGTGACAGAGCTCTATGGGAAATGAAACTTTCTGCCTGTGCAATTGTGGTACCTCGGAGCCACAGTGGTTGCGTCCCAAAATGGTTTCTTATTGGAGATAATGTAATGACTGGATGAAACGTTTATGAATAATTGTGAATTGCTGTGAAACTTCGATAATCACAATAAAATATAGAAGTGATAGTCGCTATAAAACTGATACCACCATGCCTACTATGGAGTTTATCAACGTTTAATAAGATGATCATTTCCAAGTTGGTACGACTTCGAGCACTCTGCGCCAGTTTCACTATTCAAAAAAAAAAAAAAAAGAAAAATCATTGGAGTGAATTTTTTAGAAATGTAGACCTAGAATTCATATTTTCAAAAAATAAAGAAACTTGGTTGAAACGAGCAAGGAATTGTTAAATCAATTTCTCCCTTAGAGGGAAAAACAATAGATCATGGATATGGCCATTGTTGTAGGTACTTATCTATTTACTTTTTTTATGAATACACATTATTTTGAAAGAATAATGTAGAAATAATACTTTATTTGAAACTAATTGAAATAATATTTTATAATTACACTTTTTCTATAAATGAACAGAATTTTTTTTCTTAAAAAAAAAAAAAAAAATCTCCGATTGCATGACATGCAATTGCATGACATTGTAATGCATTGCAGAATCTAGAGAACCTTGCTTCATAGCTACCGATATCCGTTTACTGGTAGGTGTCGCGTTGCATTTTTTGTGGAAAAAAAAGTGTCGCAGAAAATTCCTTGACCCCTAGCCAAAAGACATATGTCCATGTCAAAATTTAATATTGAATAACTAAATTAATGCACATTTTGCACAGTGATGTTTGAAATTTGCATAAATATTTAAGGGACCACGAAGTTTTTTTCTACCGATTCAAATAACATAAATGTTAATGCTATGTAATGTTTCTACTGTTAATGTTGTTGTAACGTTCCTCTATTTATATTAAGCAACGTAATGTTCCTCTGAAATACCTAAACTCGTCTTCCCTTTAAAATTCATCCGTCGTCAGGTGGATTTGATGAGGAAACCTTCGAGCAAAGCTCCCAAATGTCGGTAACTTTCACTATTGTTGCATCTGATGTTAGATCACCATAAAATTAAAGTACAAAAAAAAAAAAAAAAAAAAAAAAACGCGATAACGCTCATAATTGTGGAAACTCGAATCAAGACCAAAAATTTCAAATTTTCTGTATGATGTGGGATTTTTGTGAACTCAAACCAATCGAGTTTGGATTTTTTGCTGACTTGAAACGTCTTAAGATTTGACAACTTGAAAAAGTATAGGATTAATCGTTGCATACCTCCGGAAAATGGGGAAGAAGTAAAATATTTTTGTCCATCTTGGAAACAAAAGGCTTTTACCTCGGTCTTTTCTCTCCGCAAAAAGGGCCCCTAAAGCCCTTAAGGGCGTCCCGGAGACTAAAGAGCCTATGAGAAGGGACGAGGGGAGGAGGCCCTTTAATTGGGGCGACCCCTAGCCCTCTTATTGATTTCTAGTTTAAGGGAGCCCTGGCCATTAAGGGCACCGTTCTTTCATTTGCATAATGGAGGGTCCGAGTCCTGAAAGCGTCTAAGGAAAGGACGGCAAGGAGGGGTGCCCCTTCTCCTCAACATGGCGTCGCTGACCGCACCCCTCGAAAACCCTTTTGTTCGATCAATATTTTAAGGTAAGTAAACCTTTTAATTTAAAATACAGTTAATTCAATAATGGAGCTCATTAAATATTTTCATTAACATCAAAGGCACTTACTGCGCGATCTTCATGAATAAGTTGCCTGGTGAATAAAATTAGCCACCCGACTTCTCGCTGGCAACATTTTTTGTTAAATTCATTAAAACTGATACGTCCGAAATGTTTTTTTTAACTCCTTACTTATTTACTAGTCACGTACAGTCTGACGTAAAAATGGCATCTCAAAGGAGTCGAACCAAATAACGATATTATCAACTCTGACACCCAACTTAGCCCATTAACTCATATTTATTACTATAATCAATTATTATTGCGGGTTATAAATATGACTGTTTCGCTCTATTAAATGAAGAGATTGGAGCGACTAAAAGCTTCAACGAACCAAACAGTTTGATGATGGAAAAATTTTACATCATAAGTTGAAAAATGTGGACCCACCAAATTTAAAATTTCTATCGGATTTTGTTGAAGAGTTTTTTTCAAGTACATTGTTCCACGTGTTCCAATTGGTACATTTCTCGTCAAAAGTATATTTTTACAAAACTGTGGTCCGATGTTTAGATTAGCTTCGAGACCGTTTCTTATGAATTTGAATATCCATATAACTAAATTGAACATCAATTTTGTTCGATCTGATTGCTCGATTTTGAAACAAAAGTCGATAAGCCCTAAGAAGAACGTCAATTTCATCATGATCTAAACGGTTGGAAGCGAAAGAATAATTGGAAGTGAAATTCATCAATATAGTCGCAAATATACTTCATAATGTTGCAGTTAGTCGACTCCAAAAAACATCAAAATTATTGTGAGTTTCTCATTGGGGAATATAAGAGGTACAACTGCTCCCCCCACCAACTTACAATAGTTACTCCATATGAAGTAGCTACACTGCCCATCTAACTTGGCATACTTCTGTAACTAAAGTACCTGAGAAGTTGGTTTAATTGCTCGTCCATTGATATTTTCAGAGCGGCTACAGATAGGGAGGAACTAGCAATGTGGATCGCCAACCTTCTTCCGGAGACTGCGAATCATTTTCATCGCAGGACTTTGTGAATCAGAGAGGAGGATTACTTGCGGTTTACGGTTAGCTTCATTGCTAGCATACAAACGAGTTTTTAGTATAGCTTATAGTTCTGCAGAATAGACTGTCTTCCAAGTCTTCCAATATATGAAATCAAAACGGATCTAGATACGTGGAAGTGGACGTTCTGGATCACCAAGTAAAATAATATTTTACTTTTATTAATTTAATTTTATTTTATTTTATTAATTAATTAATTTAATTTTATTTGTCATATATTATATGACATCCTGGTAAAATAGATTCCTCTATTAAAGTGAATCTTGTTCTCCGTTTGTAATCTTGTCTCCTTGTAGAATTAAAATAAGAAGTTGCTTCCCTACAGCGGATGACAGAAGTCGTTTCTCAAACCGTCATTTCCATATCATGAATAGGTGGGTTAATCCAATATGGCTAAAAACGCCAACTTGCCTGACGAATGAAAGTGATTCAGGAATGGATTGTATATACATGAACCTCCCGAACCAAGTTAGAAGGAATGAAGCGAAAAGCGGTTAGAGTCTAATTAATCTGTTAGCGAGTGGCTCAGCCGTCCGTAACGCTAACTTAGTTACTCCGTGAATATGTATAAGTTGGAAGACCTCCTCAACTATATAACACTTATTGAATATTAAATGGCCGGGCTAATGGTTTCCGTCGGACCCGTTTTAGCGCCGGACTCGAGAAGGTTTCACACAGGTTTCACCTCTTCAAACATCTCGCGAGACTTTGAGAGGCCTCCCTCCGCTTCCTTGAATTAATCAAGGTTCCGTCGACGACGAAGCGCTGATCTACAAGGCAGAATCCGACACCCTTTCCCCGCTCTGGGGTTTCTGCTGAAACATCCAAAGTTAGAAATCGTATTCAATCGGGTTAGTATTCAAGAAGACCGGGCATTTCCCAGAACCGCTGTTATGGTCTTAGACGGGACAAGGGAATCAAGCGTTTGCCGTTGCGACCAAAAATTTGAGTTGCTTAAAAATACTTGGATATAAAAGATACCAGCCGAATCTAACCATGTAAGCTCACCACTTAGGGGTCAGTTTATCAATTGCGTTGAACTTTCGTTTGAGAGTATAATGATGAACAATAGATGATGCAAAATTTCAGAGTAAGCTTAGTAAAAATCAGACTGGAGTTTAACTGTGATTGGTCTCTTGAGAAACAATTAAAACATGTAAAATTTAGTGTAAGTAGTTTTGGTTCTTAAATTATTTTGTGTGCATCGTACTACCGTCCAAATAGTACGTTTTTTTGGCAGGCAGGTGAGAAAATCTTCAAGATCCACAGGAGGAGTTGAATCTCTTAAGATGTCTGAAGTTTATCAGTTTATATTGGATTTAACCCTGGATTCTGAAGGATCTTATCGAGGAACAATAATCACATGGTGGGGCCACCAACGCCCCCTTATATTATAACATTCTACCTAGTAAGAAAACATTATTTTTATTGATGTTCTACAGATATACAAAGCATAATAATTTTAATACAAAGGAAATTGCTCTAAATACACTATGAATGACTACTACTAGATAATTTGATATTACATAGCATCACTCTCCACTTCACTGGATGAATCAAATTCTGAAACACCCTCTTCTGCTTTTTGACGCTTGACTCCATTGCTATCTTCTTCAAAGTTCTAAAAACTTATTCCTTAGGCATTTTAAAATACGGGAGCACAAATCAATCAAAATTAGATTTCGTAGAAGTTGTAAAAATATTTGAGGATAATGGCAAGTTGGGGTCGCCCATGACCCCGATTTTTTCCTTTCTTACCCGCTTTGGGGAGACAGAGAAAGGGTTACGAGACGTCCCAATGGCCTCAGAGTGACAACTACTGCAATGAGAGATAGGTCGACCTGATGGGATTAACGAACAGGCCTGACAACCTCTACACACAAACATTTCCCTCCTGGAACCCCAGCCTTGTGGTTCCAAGATCAAACTGACTAAACAACACCTCTTTTTCTCCCACGTGTAATACGTCCCTTACGTCTCGATGGACAGGAATCAAATACAATTTTGACAGCTGGGCGATCTGAATACGTAGTTAAAAATCGATTCAATGTTGATTCTGATAGTGTACGAAGATTGTGATTCCTTTCGTTCCTCTGCCTGACCAATAGAAAAATTTTTAGATCAAATTCAAGTTGAAATTTCGGAAAAGTGACGCAGCGGACGTGTTAACACATTACTCGGACTCCCTCACATTGCTCCCTTTTGTCTCTCTCTCCCGTTCTAGGCACATCCAGGAAGATATCTGTGTATTTTGCCACAAGAGTCCAGCTCTTCTCACTTTCCAGTGCTTCGAATTCATGCCCTTTGATGCGGTTTGGTTTCTTGGCTGTTTTTCTGCTAATGCCCGTTATTACCCGCTCCAATTTGCCAATCCACATTATGAAACTTTGTGTGGACCATTCAATGTCATTTATTCTCGTCTCTAGGGGGTTAGTATTGTCAATCACTATCTTTTGGAGTTCAGCGAGCATTCGTTTGTCCACAGTTCACTCGAGACTTGTGATTCAGACTGTTTCCTATAGTATAAGTCGTCTGTTACCATCCTCTCAGTACCTGGATTCCACCGAATCAGTGATCCATCACTCTGTTGCGGAGATTGGCTCTTCTGTCAGGTCTTTGTGGGCCCTCAAAAGAAGTATTATCACCTGTTCATTTGGATCTTTCAAAGGGTTGTTTCCTGACTTTTGACCAACATTAGAGGGTTTTAGTGGTCTTTGACCAATATTACCAGCCCCCAGGCCAGCCACTCGTTGTCTTCACATCTTTCCATTTGCTCCTCCATTACCTCAATGTCCAGCAATTTCTTATTGTAAATTCTCACCTGTTCCGTGCGTCACAGTCCGGCTTGCTTTTGGAGGCAGCTCTTCATTTTCTTGTTCTCTATCTTGACATATACTGAAACTTCTAGTAGTCTCTTGGAAGAAAACCCGCCCCTAGCCTCTTCCTGTTTTTTGGTTTATTATTTTCAATAATGAACCTTTGGAATCGACCAAGAAAAAAAAAAATTTAACACCCCCTCAAAATTTGATGGTTTACGTTTCAAGGTACGTAGAATCCAAAAATCGAATAAAAACGCTGCAAATTATTACACAATGGTTTATTATTTTTCTGTATAGATCACTCGTCTACAAAATCACCAACCATCGATCGCATTTCGGTCTGCTCTAATTTGAACGGAGATTAGGCCTCTTTTGCTATTCATGCTCGTGTTTTGATTTATATATATATATGTATTTCAATATAAACCCTTAAATTTTCGTAGGGAGCGAACGGTTTGTCCTACAGAGCTCCGCGTGGTCTCAAAAAATTCTAAAAATTTTATAGAGTCTTAAATTGAAGGAAAATACCTTTATATCAAATTTTTTTGAGTTAGGGCGTTTTCAAAATTTCAAAATTGATTTTGGAACCCTTAGAACTGACCTACATCAACCAAAAGCTTCGGGGCACAACTAGACCCCAAATGGAGCCTACATACCAAATTTCATCAAAATCGGTCAATGCTAAGTGGCAAAAGTGCCGCGTACGGCGGACGGCGGACGGCGTACGGCGTACGGCGGACGGCGTACGGCGGACGGCGGACGGACGGCCAAATTTTTATTCGATTTTTGCATTCTACGTACCTTGAAACGTAAACCATCAAATTTTGAGGGGGTGTTAAAAAATTTTTTTTCTTGGTCGATTCCAAAGGTTAATTATTGAAAATAATAAACCAAAATTTGGCCGTCCGTCCGCCGTACGCCGTACGCGGCACTTTTGCCACTTAGCATTGACCGATTTTGATGAAATTTGGTATGTAGGCTCCATTCGGGGTCTAGTTGTGCCCCGAAGCTTTTGGTTGATGTAGGTCACTCCTAAGGGTTCCAAAATCAATTTTGAAATTTTGAAAACGCCCTAACTCAAAAAATTTCGATATAAAGTTATTGTTTTTCCTTCAAATTAAGATTCTATAGAATTTTTAGAATTTTTTGAGACCACGCGGAGCTCTGTAGGACAAACCGTTCGCTCCCTACGAAAATTTAAGGGTTTATATTGAAATATATATATATATAAATCCAAACACGAGTGTGAATCGCAAAAGAGGCCTAATCTCCGTTCAAATTAGAGCTGACCGAAATGCGATCAATGGTTGGTGATTTTGATTTTTTTTTCTTTTTTTTCATATTGGATGGTTGGTGATTTTGTAGACGAGTGATCTATATAAAAATAATAAACCGTTGTGTAATAATTTGCAGCGTTTTTTTCTGTCTGTACTGAATTTCTAAAGTATCTGGTTATTATTATTTCAGCATTATTTGCAATCCGCATCGAGATCTTGGTAGTCCAAATATGATGAACTTTTGAAACTACCGCTACCATCATTGAAATAGAGCAATACTCGCCCCAGAAATTCGAATACTATCAAGAACTCTTGATCAGAATATACCTTTATGTACTCCGGTTATGAACTAAATTAGATAATGACCAATGTGCAGAAAGATGTTTGGAGCCCATCTAGTAAATTATGATGAAGAACATTTATGTACATCAAATACGCATCGTATACAGTATTATACATACTAGAAATTGACCACAGACCGACAGACAGAACTGTAAATTTTGAGAAACCTACAGGAGTATATACCTTATACAATATACAATGAGGAATTTCACCGATTTCTGTTTGCATTTTTCCTGAATAGTTAATGGTGTGGGATAGATGAAAATCGGGCTGATTTCGGAAAATAAGTCTCCTGTTATTTTTGGGAGACAGTCAAAATTTTTAATTTCAAAACTAACCGGGAAAACAGACGTCCAGCAGGAACGCTCGCTGATTGGGCTGTTCGGATCGCCGTCTCCTCCCAGTGTTGCCCATTGGGACGACGAAATCGTGTTTTCTAAGAGAAAAGTTATCAAACAAAAACAGAGGAAACCTAATTTTCCCCATTTCGCTTTTTCTATTTTTTTCTTCAGTTTTTCGATTTTGAACTTTACTGTTTCATGAAATTTTGCATCTGGGGACTATAGATTTCTCGATCTCAGCGCTTCAAGTGGCCATAAATGAACTATTCCAGCATGACGTCATTTTCCCGGTTTTTTAGGACGTCCCACAGTAAGACTTGGGCGTCCTTATGCGATCGATCTGGGGTGAAGGAAGACAACACTCAACAGAAAAAAAAATAACCACACAGTAATCCGTTTTAGACCATTCTGAATCCAAATCCGCGAAAAAAACCATAGGTGTATGTCTGTGTGTGTGTGTGTGTGTATGTGTGTGTGTGTGTGTGGTATCGTACATGGCGCTTCCTGGTCATTTGCTGCGTATAGCCACCGCATACCTGGTCATTGAGGTGCATTGTGGTCCTTTTTCCAATGACCAGTTGTGTAGGTCAACTTTAGCGGCCCCTAAAAAATCGAAAACGACCCAGAATTTTTTTAAAAATAATTTTATCTCCTTCTACGATCATTAGAGAACATGTTTCAAAAAGAAAAAACCAACATAATTACCGCAAACTATTTAATTTAATTAGAAAACCAAACCAAACCAAATGACCAGTTGTGATAGTGAAATACTGCATTCAGTTTGTGTGTCATACGCGTACTGGCGCGTTACAACTGGTCAGTCAGTCACTTCCCCCTCTATTTTTCCAAAGCTCGTTGTGTGCTGCTCGACGTTAATTTTTCGAACTAATCAATTCTCTCATTCTGGCCTGTTTTTGGAAGGCTTAGGGGGTTTTCTATCTCCTTAAGAAGCATAAGGATGCGGCAAGAAGCTCATCGTTAAATTGACACGATCTTTTTCATTCTCCACCGTCCGGAAAATTGGAATCGCTTTAGATGGAACTGACAATAGGGTGGACAGTAAGGTAGGTATTCACTATTTATATCATGTTGTACGAAGTGGGTGTGGCACATAGCTTTCTAAGGACCCATATAATATTTTCCATATCTGTCGTGTAGTTGTATACCTGTCCGTTTTGAAAGAACGGAATCAAAACTTACTTGAAATGAACTGTCAGGTATTCATATTCAAGTGGTCACAAATAGGTAGGTACCCGTATTAAGTTTGTGGTGCTGAAGGGTTACCCAGAGTTCGTATTTTTTGTTCTTTACAAAAAATACGTTTTAACTGGTTATGATGTGGGTTTTTATTATGAGAATGTTTACAAACATTTTCTTGCCCTCTATTTCATTTTTTCTGACCATGTGTATGTATTTTTGATCGAGTATTTGAGTTATACAGGGTGTTACATTTTGTAATGGTCACAGGTCAGGATTCGATGTTACAACTGATTTTCAGCAAAAAATTCTTAATAGTAATTTTTTGTAGAAGCTTCATTTTTGAGTTATTTCACTTTTAAGATTTTTTCGTGTTTCCCACCTTCTGTCGGCAAAAATGGCTTTAACTCCCCGAATGTTCATGTTAATTTTTATCTGATAATACCGTTGGAAAGTGCGTAAATTTTTCTAACTCCATGATGGAGTAAAACTTTTTCTTAAATCGGGACACGGATAAAGAATGGACCTAAACAAAAACTGGTGAAATCTTGGAAAGCTGGAGTTCTGTAATTCGGCTTGTGAATTTTTGCCTGTAAGTCTAAAAGATGCGCCAAAGTCTCAGCTTTCCAACGGTTTAGTTACTTTTATTTCAATGGGGAAATTATTTTTAAAAAAACGCTGCAAGTTATTACACAATGGTTTATTATTTTTCTATATTGATCACTCGTCTGTAAAGCCACCAACCAAAAAGTGCGGCAAAAGTGCCGCGTACTGCGGACGGACGGCCAAATTTTTATTCGATTTTTGGATTCTACGTACCTTGAAACGTAAACCATCAAATTTTGTGTGGGTTGGAAATTTTTCAACGAAATCAGCTTTCCGACTGAGACGATCAGAGGGATTGAACGTTGGGACGGAGTGGCAGAATTGGGCAAACTCCTATCTACTCATGAATTATGATGTTAAAATAATTTTAACATCATAATCCATAAGTAATTATTACTGATGGATATGGATAAAATAATGACAAAAATATGTTAAATTTCATGATTAAAAATAAGATTAAATTTGTATTCACACATAAGAGTGTGATTGAACAAATAAACACTGTATGAATAACATTATATTCCTAATCACAGGGAACTGTGCGATTAATTACACGAAATGTGTGCTCGATTGTGTCAGTCGGAAAGCTGATTTCGTTGAAAAAAATTCACGTTGAAATGTTCATTTCGTTGAAAATAAAGGTAACTAAACCTTTGGAAAGCTGAGATTTTCGCGCATCTTTTAGGCCTACAGGTGAAAATTCACAAGTCGGATTACAGAACCAATGAGGTTTTCAAACATATTGAAATTTCCAAGATTTTACCAGTTCTTCGTTTAGGTCCATTTTTTATTTATCCGTTTTTCCGATTTAAAAAAATATTTTTCTCCATCAAGAAGATAGGGAAATATACGCTCTTTCCAACGGTCTAATCAGACAGAAAGTATCATGAAAATTTGGGGAGCTAAAGCCGTTTTACTGACATATGGTGGAAAACACGAAAAAATCTTAAAAGTGAAATAACTCAAAACCGAAGCTTCTACAAAAAATTACTATGAGGTTTTTTTTTTTTTTTTAAATAGAAATGAGTTGTAAAATTGACTCTTGCCCTGTGACCGTTATGAAATGTAACATCCTGTATAATCCTCTGTTTCCAGAAGGGCAGTTCAATAGAAGTGTGTAATTGATCTTAGTCGGAACCAGGTAACAGCAACTTGGAAAAAATTGCAACGTAAAAATCCGTTCTCATCTACTAAGATTCATATCCACTAAGGTTCATAACTAAAAATAATAAATGACCAAGAAACATTATCCCCGATTACACAGGGTGTCTACAAAGCAGATCTCATTCCTTCAAGGGGTCGGTTTTACAACTAATTTGCAACATAAAGTGCCTCATAATTGTCATTTCATGTCTTAACATCGGCACATAATCGAAAAAACGTAACGAAAACTTGCCCACGCTTTAACACTTTTTCATGTTATCGACCATACTTCATTAAAACGGCCATAGCTCCCTCATTTCCCGAGTAATCTCAAATGTGAAGAGACCGTTGGAAAGATCGTAAATGTTCCTGTTTCCCTAATACCAAATACAATATTTTCAGTTGAACGTTATTATGGGTTATTATAATAAAGCAACCTAACAAGTGAACTTAGCAACTTTACTTTACTTTGTACGCGGCACTTCCCTTAGTTACCATGGACTAACTTTGATGAAATTTATTATATGGGCTCGATTTTTGCCCCGAAGCTTCTGGTTGATGTCAGTCATTTCTAAGGGGTGAAAATTAAGGGTTGAAATTCCCCAAAAGTGCTCCCTATTTCTTCTCATTGAGTGTGAAGCGTTTATTTCTTCAAAATAAACTTGATTGTGAAGGGAAAATATGGTTCGTAGGTAGTGACAATGACAAAGCTATGTGTTTAGTAGGCAATTGATCTACTCAGAAAAATAATAAACTTTGTGTAACTTGTGCAGCGTTTTTCTTCTCAATGGAATCGACATTTTGACGGGAGGATTCAGGGGTATCCCATCTGCCGCCCCTATCCAACCCCGAATCCTTCCGTCAAAACGTCGAATTTGTTGAAAAAACGCTGCAAATCATTGCTCAAAGGTTTATTATTTTCTGAATAGATCACCCTTCTGTATAGATCATTGGTTCTCCATCAATAGCACCTACCACCATCTGTATTCTCCCTTGACCTTCCCTCTCAAATTTCAGCTTCCTGCGTTCAATAGGATTGAAAATGGCTTCGGAGCTCACTCAGCTGATCAGTGATCTGAGGAGTGAAGAAGATCTCCTCGAATGCTGGAGACGCCTGGAAGAGCACTTCCATTCAATAGGGTTGAAAATGGCTGTGGAGCTCACTCAGCTGAACAGTGATCTGAGGAGTGAAGAAGATCTCCTCGAATGCCGGAGACGCCTGGAAGAGCACTTCCATTCAATAGGATTGAAAATGGCTTCGGAGCTCACTCAGCTGATCAGTGATCTGAGGAGTGAAGAAGATCTCCTCGAATGCTGGAGACGCCTGGAAGAGCACTTCCATTCAATAGGAATGAAAATGGCTTTGGAGCTCACTCAGCTGATCAGTGATCTGAGGAGTGAAGAAGATCTCCTCGAATGCTGGAGACGCCTGGAAGAGCACTTCCATTCAATAGGATTGAAAATGGCTTCGGAGCTCACTCAGCTGATCAGTGATCTGAAGAGTGAAGAAGCCTTTGAGCAATGATTTGCAGCGTTTTTCACCCACCAAAATTTTTTTTACCTACCAACTTTTTTTTACCTACCAGCTAGGTACTACCTACCACACCATACTGGCTTCACACCTTCACAATCAAGTTCATTAGAAAGAACTAAACGCTTCACACTCGATTGGAGAAATAGAAAGCTTCATACGGAAATTTGATTACTGGTAACGCAGAAGGCAAAACTGTATACAAATCGAAGAAATGAACAGCGATCGCATTTTAGTCCGATGAAATTTGAATGGAGATTAGACCTCTTTTGCGATTCACACTCATGATTCTGTTTTATCGAAGGAAAACCTTCAAGTACTCGTAGGGACCGAACGGTTTGTCCTACAGAGCTCCGGGTGGTCTCAAAAATTTTTAAAAATTCAATACTATTTAAAATTGGTCAGAAAACGATACCTTTATTTCGAGAGTTTTCGAGCTAGGGCACTCTTGAAAATTTCAACCCTTATTTTTCACCCCTTAGAAGTGACTTACATCAACCAAAAGCTTCGCGGCACAACTAGACCCCAAATGGAGCCCATATACCAAATTTGAACCAAATCGGTCCAGTGTTGCTAAGAAAAGTGCCGCGTACGGCGTACGGCGGACGGACGGAAATTTTTTTATTCGATTTTCGTATTCTACGTACCTTGAAACGTAAAACATCAAATTTTGAGGGGGGGGGGGTTAAAATTTTTTTTTTTCTTGCTCGATTCCAAAGGCTTATTATTGAAAATAATAAACCAAAAACCCTTTGGCATAAATCAATTCCAATTTTCGGCAAACTTTTGGCATACCAATTTGAACTTTTGGCAACTCATTTTGAACTTTCGGCAAATCCATTACGTTTCGACAACTACTGGAGTCCTTGTCCACCTTCATTCCCTCTACAATGTTCAATAAAGTGTTTTTTCTCTCTCTCAAAAATAAACTGTGAAATGATTTGCAGTGTTTTAGTTCGATATTATTGGATTTTAACTAGGTATTTTGAAACCGAAAGCATCACATTTTGAGGGGTATTATGTTTAAATAATATACATGTTTAACATTTTATACATGTTTAACATGTTTTACATGTTATACATGTTTTACATGTTAACATTTATACATGTTTTCTTGTTAACATTTATATTTTTATTATTGGAAATAATTAACCAGAAAATTGCAATCCCTTCTCCCTAAAAATTTATGTTTTACGTTTCAAGGTAAATAGAATCCAAAAATGTAATAAAACTTCCGTCCGTTCGCCATACGTTTGGTCTCTTAAAGTTGACTGAAACTAATAAAATTCGGTACGTACCCTCCATTCGGGTTCTAGTTGTACTCCGTAGGTTTTGGTTGATCTACAGCAATTTTAAGGAGTGTTGTAGAGAGGATGAAATGTTCTAAATAACTCAATAAATCAAAATTATATACAATGATATACCTCCATTATGAAGAAATCACTCGATTTTTGAATTTTTAGAGACCACCTCTACTTCTGTAGGACCAACCGTTGTGTTAAATTTAGATTAAATTAAGTTAATTTTGGGTTACTTGTGAAGAAAGTATTACACCGTTGTTTAACAATTTTGAGCGCTTTATAAGGCCCTGGACGGAAGGTAAACCCCTCTGTTTGAATCTCCCGCCCGTTACCGAGCAGCCCGCCACTCTGCCCCCCAGTTCTGCCGTACCCCGATTTACCGATGCAATAAGAGTTCATCAATGCATACCAGAATTAAGAACCAGTACGAGTGATTAAAGTCTTGTTTAATGAAGATCAAAAGTACAATTAATCCGTTCAAGAACATCAATAATGACCATGCAAGTTCAGATCCGAGTGGGATTCTCGTCCGTTTCCCCCCTCACCTTTACTCCCTGGAAGTAGTTGGACCAGCTACGATGTTCAACCGTTTCCCGCCATTTTACTCCGCTGTTTTTACTCATTTTATCATACCGTTTCTGTACAATACACACCCTTTCAAGTTCATTATTGTTCAGTTCTTTTAACGCCATTCGTGTTCGTAGAAAAATCGTTCACTATTCGTTGGAAAGCCCTAAATTTGTGCATAAATTATATACTGTCGAAACCGCGGTAATTATGGAAGAAACTGAGATGTACCCCTGATTTAAAAGAACTGTAAACAACATTTGCTATAAGAGCTTGTTTCACGTCAACAAACAATTATTGAGAGAGCATGTTATTATAGGTAGGTAGACGGGTGATGGGGGCGGGAAAAGACAAAGAATAATTTACTTTGTTTTGGGCCCAATACATTGGGACATTTAATGTCCCAATGTGTTGCAGACTCGTATGCAAGCGTTTGTGTTTCGTCTTCCATTTATTCAGTTAAGTTTCTCCCACTATTCGTTATAATCCTAATCCAAATTGGTAACCTTGACGTTTAGTATCCAAATTTTCAAGTACTTAATACTTAATACTTTGTCCTCTATTCCTTGATTGCTGAACATAATTCATTCACAAAACAATGGATAGTACTAATTTATTTGTACTCCTTTACCCATGGTACCACTACTGACACCGAATCAATATGGCAAATGGCACGCCAGTCCCATTGTGTCACTAGACGTCTGAAAAATCTTAGGTAATCCACAGCTGTCCCTAAGTGTCATTAGAGTAGTTACCCAACTAAATTTAAATTAAAATTTTAAATTTATAAAAAGAGCGGAATTTTATGACACATTTTTGTGAGATATTGGAAGTAGCAAATTATTTCACGATGGTTTATTATTTTTCTGTATAGATAACTCGTCTGCAAAAATCATAGCTCTGCCATTGTCACTATTTATTAATTTTTTACCTACCAACCATAGGTACCTTTTACCTACGAGAGTTTTAGAGCTAGGGCATTTTTGAAATTTTCAAACCAAAGCCTCGCGGCGCAACTAGACCCCAAATGGAAATTGAGGGTTGAAATTTTCAAAAATGCCCTAGCTCTGAAACTTTACTAAAGCTGTGAGCTTTGTACATGAGTGATCTATACAGGAAAATAATAAGCCTCCGTGAAATAATTTGCAGCGTTTTTTCATTGCCTACTTTTATTTATTTTTAATGAACTCCCCTGAAAGACGCAGGAGGCACGCCATAAATAAAAATAAATAAATAAATCAAATATAATGGGGTGGATGCCCAGGACTCACCCGACGCCAGCTCTAGGGATGAGGGAGGATGAGGAAGGTTGGGGTGGGAGAGAGGAAGTGCCTCTATAAAACGACCACCAGTTCAAATATGAGCCGAGCAGGACACGGATGGTGATACCACGGAGTACGCCTTCTGAGATGCCCAACTCGCGCAACTCCGTGGCACTTTTCCCGCACCGAACCCCACGCCATGACACCCCGAGCCTAACCATAGATAGGTGCTACCTACCTACTAAATAATTACCTTCCCAGATAAAATTTGAACGAATATTAAACCTCTTTAGTGATTCACATTCATGATTCTGTTCTATCGAAAGAAAACCTTTAAGGTCTCGTACAGAGTGACAAGGTTTGTCCTACAGAGCCCTACGTGGTCTATAAAAATTCAATACTATATTAAATTGGTGAAGATTTAATACCTTTATTTCGATAGTTTTTGAGCTAAGGTTCTTTTGAAAATTTCAACCCTCAAATTTCACCCCTTAGAAGTGACTGACATCAACCAAAACCTTCGCGGCACAAATAGGCCCCAAATGAAGCCTACATACCAAATTTCAACCAAATCGATACGGCGGACGCGTGGAAATATTTTTTTTTTTTTTTTTGATTTTCGGATTCTACGTAGTAGGTACCTTAAAAAGTAAAAAATCAAATTCTGAAGGGGGTTTAAATTTTTTTCTTGCTCATTTCTACATTTCTAGCACCATTGGACCCCCAAAACTTAATAGTATCCCATGATTCAGAATGTACGATAGAAAACTCGTGGATACGAGTACATGATTCGTGGGTAGTCAGAGGAAACAGAGGACAGGGCTGAGAAGCCAAAATTTTGGTAAAAAAAAACTAGTTTCCCTCCAACTGAAAATTCATTTCCCTCCAATTAAAACTGTCATAACTCCTGCATATTCAAATTTTAGGATATCGTTGGAAAGAGCGTTAAAGAAGAGAGAAGCCTAAGCTTAGTGATGGGTACCGGGCTTCACTTTAGTATTAGGACAAACTTCTTGGAGAATTTCAAGAATTACACCAATTATGTTCAGTTTTCTTAATATTAATTCCTTAACATTGTGTCAAATGGAAATCAACGACTATCACTGAACTTTGTGTGATATTTGATACCAGTGCATTGAACGATAATTATTGGATCACATTTGAATGACAGCTGTTTGATTGTTCCAACAGTTCAAAATTCTCTCCATTACAAAATTCACTGTAGTTAATCTAATTTTATAGTTATTCTAAGCTTATAACTACTTACTCCAATTTATTCGCGTTTTTTTCTTTTTTTTTTTTTGAATATGAATTCAAGTTGAGTAATGTATGAGCTTATGGTTTAATTTCGCGTACACCTGATACAGGAACTATTTTATTTTCATTTAATTCAATTGATGAAATCAAGTGTCAGTGGGTATTTTATGATAAGAATACTCTGTTACCTACTGCCTTTATGGTCGTTTTTCGCTTTCTCTAGTACTTACATGATTTGAAACTGGATTATATTTTTGTGCAAAAAATGACGGGCTAATTGCTGGTATTTTCGTACCATTTCCTCATGTCCTGCACTCACTGGTTCATGGTAGAATATGTCAGTTCTTGATAGAATATGTCGGAAACATAATCATAAATATGATAAACGTTGATATATTATGGTAGGCAGCTCCCCAGTTGTTGCAAAAACCATCCTACCCGATCGTTTCATTCATAAGTCGTCTTCTGAGAAGGCTGAGCGTAACAATTCCAAGAAACAGTGGCGGGAAATCAACGTCGCTCCAACTCCACTTACATGTACAGAAAATTGGTATTAGGGCACCGCCAATTGGAGTTAGAGCGACTTACTTGGAGCGACACTAAAGTCGCTCTAATACCACTTATACATAACGACGTCGTCCTAACTCCTCTTATATATCCCTAATATAACATTAATACATGATGATTTTTTTAAAATTTGTTTTCAATAATTGTTATCACTCACCCTTCTACTTCCTCTCTCATGAAGCTATGTGCTACGCCCACTTGCTAGTAAAATACGTAAATTGAACCCCATCCTACTCGTACATTTGTATTACACGATCTAATTCCAGAGTCAAATAATATGGAAAGAATATTTTATTGAATTTATTGAAGCTATGTGCTACGCCCACTTGGTAGTGAAATACGTAAATTGGTACTATGATCCAATCCTACTCGTACATTTGTATTACAGGATCTAATTCCAGAGTCAAATAATATGGAAACAATATTTTATTGATGTGTAGGAAGCTATGTGCTACGCCCACTAGGCAGTGAATTTCGTAAATTGATACTACGAACGCTATCCTGCCTCTACATTTTTATTTTATTATTATTATAACGGCGCTACGGTCCTTGTAGGACCAGGGCCCTCTCAACCACAGACTTCCACTCTTTCCGATCAAGAGCCAAGCTCCGCCACCTTCGGACTCCAAGCACTGAGAGGTCCTCCTCCACGTCATCCAACCAACGCTTCCGAGGTCTCCCCCTCAACCTTCTCCCTCCAGGCGTAATGTACAGCAATCTGTGAGGAATTCTTCCTTCTGGCATTCGTTGCACGTGTCCCAGCCATCTCAGCCGCCCTCGCCCAATGAAAGCCACGATGTCTGGCTGCATGTACAGGCGCCTGAGCTCCTCATTGTTGCGGACCCTCCACCTCCCATCTTCACAGACTGGGTCAAAAATCATGCGGAGAATCTTTCGCTCCCAACAATTCAGTAGGCGCTCACTGGCAGTGGTAAGGACCCAGGTCTCACTACCATATGTGACAACAGGGCGGATAACTGTCTTATAGATGGCCAGCTTTGCTCTCCGTGACAGTCCTCTGAATTTAAGAGCCTTTTGGACAGCCCAGAAGCATCGACTGCCTGCATCAATTCGTGCCCTGATTTCTACATTTTTATTACAGGATCTAATTTCAGATTCAAATAATCTGGAAAGAATATTTTATTGAAGCTATGTGCTACGCCCATTTGGTATTGAAATACGTAAAGTGATACTACAAACCCCATCCTGCCTTTACATTTTTATTACAGGATCTAATTCCAGATTCAAATAATCTGGAAAGAATGTGTTATTGATTTTATTGAAGCTATGTGCTACGCCCACTGTTTAGCATACTTAAGGATAGGTAGTATACATTCCACTTCATTGGCAGATGGGAAATTTGATTTTTATGTGGAAGATTTGGTACTGGCATACCTAACATACTATATGTTAGGGTGGGGGTAAAAAATGTAATTCTACCAAAATGTGAATCTCCTGATCACCCTGTTTCCAAGAAGTACCTACACGATTTTTTATGTGGAGGATTTGGTACTAGCATACCTAACATACTGTATGTTAGGGTGGGGGTAAAAAATGTAATCCTACCAAAACGTGCATCTCCTGATCACCCTAAATCCAAAAAGTACCTACACGATTTTTTATGTGGAGGATTTGGTACTAGCATACCTAACATACTGTATGTTAGGGTGGGGGTAAAAAATGTAATTCTACCAAAATGTGAATCTTCTGATCACCCTGTTTCCAAAAAGAACCTACACGATTTTTTATGTGGAGGATTTGGTACTAGCATACCTAACATACTGTATGTTAGGGGGGGTAAAAATGTAATTCTACCAAAATGTGAATCCCCTGATCACCCTGTTTCCAAAAACTACCTACACGATTTTTTATGTGGAGGATTTGGTAGGTACTAGCATACCTAACATACTGTATGTTAGGGTGGGGGTGAAAAATGTAGTTCTACCAAAATGTGAATCTCCTGATCACCCTGTTTCCAAAAAGTACCTACAGGAATTTTTATGTGGAGGATTTGGTACTAGCATACCTAACATACTGTATGTTAGGGTGGGGGTAAAAAAATGTAATTATACCAAAACGAGCATCTCCTGATCACCCTAAATCCAAAAAGTACCTACACGATTTATTATGTGGAGGATTTGGTACTAGCATACCTAACATACTATATGTTAGGGTGGGGGTAAAAAATGTGATTCTACCAAAATGTGAATCTTCTGATCACCCTGTTTCCAAAAAGAACCTACACGATTTTTTATGTGGAGGATTTGGTACTAGCATACCTAACATACTGTATGTTAGGGTGGAGGTAAAAAATATAATTCTAACAAAATGTGAATCTCCTGATCACCCTGTTTCCAAAAAGTACCTACACGATTTTTTATGTGGAGGATTTTGTACTAGCATACCTAACATAGTGTATGTTAGGGTGGGGGTAAAAAATGTAATTCTACCGAATTGTGAATCTCCTGATCACCCTGTTTCCAAAAAGTACCTACAGGAATTTTTATGTGGAGGATTTGGTACTAGCATACCTAACATACTGTATGTTAGGGTGTGGTTAAAAAATGTAATTCTACCAAAATTTGAATCTCCTGATCACCCTGTTTCCAAAAAGTACCTACACGATTTTTTATGCGGAGGATTTGGTCCTAGCATACCTAACATACTGTATGTTAGGGTGGGGGTAAAAAATGTAATTCTACCAAAATGTGAATCTCCTGATCACCCTGTTTCCAAAAAGTACCTACAGGAATTTTTATGTGGAGGATTTGGTACTAGCATACCTAACATACTGTATGTTAGGGTGTGGTTAAAAAATGTAATTCTACCAAAATTTGAATCTCCTGATCACCCTGTTTCCAAAAAGTACCTACACGATTTTTTATGCGGAGGATTTGGTCCTAGCATACCTAACATACCTAACATACTGTATGTTAGGGTGGGGGTAAAAAATGTAATTCTACCAAAATGTGAATCTCCTGATCACCCTGTTTCCAAAAAGTACCTACAGGATTTTTTATGTGGAGGATTTGGTACTAGCATACCTAACATACTGTATGTTAGGGTGTGGTTAAAAAATGTAATTCTACCAAAATTTGAATCTCCTGATCACCCAGTTTCCAAAAAGTACCTACACAATTTTTTATGTGGAGGATTTGGATACCTAGCACACCCCCCCCCCCCCCCCCCCCTGCCTTTTTGCATACCTAGCACACTTATGTTTGGGGTGGGGGTAAAAGATGTAGTACCCCTAAATGCAGAAAAATCTTCCCTATATAATACGTAAATGTTAACTTGGAAAAAAACACGAGAAATCCTCGAAAACTGGAAGAGTAGGAAGCTATGTGCTACGCCCCTTTGAAAATAAAGGCCTGACAGTATTACCTTGTGACGTCACTCTCTGAGGCAAATTCGGAGGTCTGATGACCAGTTGGCACCTCAAAAGGACCAGAAGTGCGGTGAAAATCCGAAACGGGAAATCAGTGACCACCTTTGATTGTGGGATTCAGAGCACGGAGTGTAAGGACCAGTTGCGTTTTATACACAATGACCAGAAGTGATGGTGAAAAGACCCCTAATGACCAGTTGTGCGGTGGAAATCCGAAACGGAGTGTATAAATGTCGGAGTGTATAAGGGTGGGGGTTGGTTATTTATCCGTTTCAGACATCAGGGAGTATCATGGTGTATGTAACTCAAAATGTCAAAAATGACCATAAGGCGCCCTTGACCACAAACGGGGGCCGGGCGCGTATAGGTGTATGTGTGTGTGTAACAAAATCTTGTGTACTCTGCACAGGCCTTAGTTCTCAACCGATTTTCCTGGTTCTTTTTTTGTTCGTCGCGGAAAACTATCTAGTTGTGCACTACGTCGCCGGAATTTCGAATTTTACCTTTTAAGGGGGGGAAAGGGGGGATTGATGCTCAAAAAACGTGCGTTTTTGGGCATAATCTTGTGTACTCTGCCCAGGCCTTAGTTCTCAAACGATTTTCGTGGTTCTTTTTTCGTTTGACGCGTAATACTATCTAGTTGTGCACTACGGCGCCGGAATTTTGGATTTTGCTTTTTAAGAGGGGGAAAGGGGGGGTTAATGCCTAAAAAACGTGCGTTTGCGTGCATAATCTTGTAAACTCTGCCCAGGCCTCAATTTCCAACCGATTTGCGTGTTTCTTTTTTTGTTTGACTCAAATAACTTCCGAGTTGTACATGACTTCACCAGAGTACCAAAATTCGCAAGGGGAGGGGGTGAGTGGGGGGATAATATTCACAAAATATCCGATTTTTCAATATTTTGGTTCCTTTACTACTTACTAATTGTACCCAAGCTTTGAAATTGAGGAAAAATTCTCATCATACCTCCGAATTTTCATGAATTATTCTCTGTACCACCATGGAACTGATAGTGGTGCCACCATGGTGCCAGGATATGGTGCAATGATGCCATAAACCGCTTATTTCGTGTTTTTTTTTTTTTGTGTTTCACCTTGAATACGGATGTGAACTTCGACGGACTGCCTACCAAAACTAACAGATGAAAGTTCAATGTTACGACGTATTTCCGCTTTGGTGCCAGACTGGCACCATTGTTGGCGTTGGGGAGGTGGGGGGTAACTCGAATTCGCATGTTGGGTGTCGTAGATCATGGATTTTAAAATGCTCTTCAGATTCGAGGCTCCCATGCCGCTAGAAATGTTAAGGTGGATAATGGTGGGGGGGGGGGGGGGGGTCAGTATTTCTTGCCTAAAGTAATGAATAAATTACATCGAGTGAAACAGTTTTATCGCTTACCAACTGGTTTAACTGATAATGCTTATCCAATGGGACGTCCCCTGGAATGCATGCATTACTAAACAATATGTTTTAAACATTCGTATTTTCTACACTGTTTTGTTTATTCGTAAATTAGGAAGTTCGGGCTGAAAGTTTGCCTTAGGGGGTTTTTAGAGGTGCTGAATCCGATTTTGGGGTCAAAAATAGGAAATTCCGACATGGTGAAATTCCTCATTGAACTTATTCATTTTCGGATTTTTTTTGGTCAACTAAACACCTATTTTATTTGATAAAGAATTGGATAGTAGTTATCATTAACAGCTAATCATCATTCGATGGCGCGTCGAATGTAACGAAAATTATGAACCAAATGTTACTGTATATAATGAATATATCTTAATGTGTTATTATATATATCTGTGTATAATACGAACAAATAATCCGATTATCACTGACAAGTTTTCCATTATCATTGTTCACAGAAATGTCTCCTAGTAATGAAGAGATCGAAGCCTGCCTCCGACGTCTCCATGGCGATCGCCCCCAAACCTGAGACCTCCACTCGGATTCATTTCTCCAGAAGAGGATTAAAGCTGAGGATTAAAACCTAAATTACTTCTAATCCCTCCCCTCCCTTCGAGATGGAAACTCCGGGAGCCTCGAACCAACCGCAAGGAGAGCCTCGAGAAGAAAATAATGTCAAGAAGACGTCGGACTAGTCAAACAAACCCTTGTCAAGTCGCATGATTGATGCTTCCAATAACCCACGAAAGGTAAGGGATGATGTTGGGAGGAGGTTGATTCATAATTAAACGCCTGAAAACGGGATTTCCAAAGGGTGTGTGGCGTTGGAGGGCGGACGGATACGGTAATTATCGTATGTAAATGCTCGTTTTGAGTGCGTTACGGGCGACGCTAGCGGGATTAACTTGACGTACCGACTCGATACAAATTGACGTGATGATGCCCAAAGAGACGGGGGAAAAGGGACTTCCCTTTGTTGATCCGTTTAGGGAGGACCCTGCGGGGCAAACGCCCTGTAGCCATCCACTGAAATGAGGAACACTAATTTATTGTATCAATTAACTATTAAGAATTTGAACTTTTGGCAACTAAATTTGAACTTTCCTAAAATCCATTACGTTTGGACAACTATTGGAGTCCATGTCTAACTTTTTTACGTCTACAATGTTCAATAAAGTATTTTTTTCCTTCTTTCAAAAAAATATTCAAGAAGGTCAAAAACCAGCTTGATTCTCCACAATCGAATTTAGGAAAGCTTTGTATTACCAAATAAAGTAAAAAAATTTGAGTATTTCCATTTGTAAGTTTTTGAACAGTTTTGGTTCCGTGTTTGTCTGAGACAAAATCTTTTTTTGCCAAAACACGATAGTTGATGAAAATCTTTTTTCGTGCCATGAAATGAAGATGAAAATATCGGATAGTGTCGGTTAGTACCTACCTATCTAGGCCCCTATCAGAGTAAATTAATGCACTGGGTTATAAGGATGCAATTATTGTTATTGTACCTGTCGTTGTACCTATTGAATCTGTCGTGACCCTCTGTAGGTGCGCCCCTCTGGCACCTCTCGACGGCCTCATAGCTGGTCAGTTTTCATCAACAGTTTTTCCCAGTTTTCTCAGGAAACAATAATCTAATTTTCATTTTTGTTGTGGAATTCATCTTGATTTGTAATCTCTACACCCATGCACTTATTTAATCCCAAAAGTAAAAAAATATGCAAAAAAGTTGTACTTGCATTTGAAATTTTAAAGGATTTTTGAAACTCATTAGAGCATTTTCCTAGGAAATAGAAAAGCTGAAAGATTGCCGCTGGAATCATCAAAATCGAACAATAGTTGCTAGAGACAAAAGGGAAACCGTTTATTCACTGACTGAGACCTTTAATTATAAGACTGAATCTTTTTGAAATTTTATCCTATTTTCATGAAATTTCCAAGTTTTACGTTGTGTAGGTGCTGATAGGTTCATAGATGGCCTTGCATGAATTTTTCTTGTTCACAAACATAACAAAATAATTTTTTTTAAACAGTGATTTCTTACGATGAAGTCGTCCGGTTTTGCTTCAATTTGGAGAGTAATTGAGGGTAATTCCTACAAGAACCGAATAAGTCCAAAATTGGAAAACGCTAGAAATAAGCGTTTTGTAAAACGCGTTTTTCCAAGGTAAATGCCTTCCTGCCTCCAAAATGTGACTTGTTTCGTTTTTGCTGACATTTCATCGATGCTCAAGTGCGAGTACATTAATTTTTATTGAAGCCAATTTACATGTTTGTATATTTATTACATTATAATTAGGTTTAGTCTGTTTATAGGGATAAAGTTTACGTTGAACTTCTATTTTCAACTTCCGATTTTATGTTACTGGGTAAGGTTAATTAGTTTTGATTTTTTAAACGGTTGCTTTGTTTCACCATCACAAGAAGAATCAGTAGTAACTACCTATCTCGGAATTTTGGCGGGGTTGACAAAAAATTATAACCCTACCAAATGAAGGGTCCACGGGAAAAACGATGAGCGACCAGAAAAGCTGATTTTCCAGAAATCGAATAACAAACTTTCAAGACTGATAGTATCAGTATGTGTACCACTAATTCAATTCCAACTTGAAAATGTCGCGTAAAAATCGTTCCTTATCAAATATAGTTATTCAAAGTAAGACCTTGTAAATTCAGTGAACAAGAAAGATTATATTCTTCAGAAAAAACATTGTATTTAGTGTAAGCATAACAGGATATTTTCTGTATCGGTGTGAAAACGTTTGTTGGAACAGTACCTAGTGGTTTTAATGAATACCAAAAAAGTAAGAATTAGTCACAATAAGAATAAGGTTAAGTGGGGGGAAGAATCACGATGCTGATTTTTGAAATGAGTCAGTCGAAGTCTTCAGGATAATCAAGAAAAACGTCTTCTTGTTGACAATCTTGAACAGCTTGGTGTGTGACCAGGCAATCGTAAAACGTCTTAGCATCTACGCTTTGTAGAAATTGTTTGAGGTGCTGCAAGTCGTTATATTTAGGTTGAGAAATAGGTAGTTGTCCTGCGTAGTAATTTTCAAGTTCCTGTTTATTTTGACGAAATAAACTCTTCACACTCAATTCGAAGAAATAGGGAGTTGTGGCTGCCTTCACTGGTTTCTAAGGACGCAAAACTGAGTACAACTCGAGAAAACGAACAGCGATCGCATTTTAGTCAGCTAAAATTTGAACGAGGATTAGGCTTCTTTTGCGATTCACACTCGTGTTTCTGATTTATCGAAGGGATTTATTCTCGTAGGGTGCGAACGGTTTTCCTACAGAGCTTCGGGTGGTCTCAAAAAGTTTTTGAGCTAGGGTTTTTTGAAAATTTCAGCCCTAATTTTTCAACCCTTAGAAGTGACTGAAATCAAACAAAAGCTTCGGGGCACAACTAGACCCCAAATGGAGCCCACATACCAAATTTCATCAAAATCGGTCCTTGGGAACTAAAGAAAGTGCCGCGTACGGCGGAAGGAGCGTTCATGGACTCTCATCGTTTTACCTGAGGCGCGCAGGACTTTCATCGTTTTTCCCCAGTACACTGTTTCTTTAGACAGTATTTTCAGCGTATTCTCATCGTTCTTTCCCCCTATGAGCTCGTGTATCAATAGTACAACTAATGAACAACAGAGTGCAGTGGGAACCTCAACATCGACCAAAAGTGGACTCTCATCGTTTTTCCCGTGGACCCTTCAAATGACTTGCTCCATTGAAAAATCTCTCCAATGTGAGAAAAGTGGAAACTCCATATTTCAGTTCATCAGACATTATTATTCACTTGCACTTCCGAACTTAACCTTCAAAACAGCGAAACACAGGAAATAAGTAGTAAGATTGCAGAACAAAAATATTGATAACAGGAAATGGACGCCTTGCCCTTCATCCCTAGTGTTGCCACGCAATGGACATATTTCGTTCTTGCAGAAATAGAGTGGACTTGTTTTCTTCTTGCTAAACCCTACTACTATTTGAAGCCTTCCACGGAGTGGACCTTTTCTTTTCTTTGCCAGGACAAACTTACCACTACTGTCTCTTGTGATTCTGAATAGAATGCCGCCTTTACCCGGTTTTTTAAAAATTTGGACTTATTCGGTTCGTATAGGAAGCCCCTCAATTGAAAGTCGATTTTTGAATAATTTCTCATAGCGATCCGACGGAACTCAGTTTGACGGAAATCGTCAGATACAGCAATATGTGAGTACCTTCTCCACTAATTGAGCCACAAGATTTATGACTTCTACTTGAAAAAATTGTGGTAGGAACGCTTCATCGTGTAAGATATGAACTTTGTAGGTACAACGCTTATTTAACTCAACCTCACACGAGGATGATGAATAATGAGTGTTCGTTCCAAAGAAGAAAACATCATACGAAAACAGGGTTTAAATCCGGTTAAAACTTCTTGATGCACCAGTCATGCAAAAATAATTAATACACATTTCAGAAGCAGGCCTCTTTCTGGAGCCCCCAAACGAGCTTTTCCCTTCCGAGGAAAGATAAATGAGGAGGTAACGAGTTCGAGTCCCACCTTCCCCCAAGCAACTACTCCCACCATCCATCCAGCTTCCCCTGGACCACCCTCCTAAGAAAATGCCCTGGACGTGAGTTGGGTGATTCCGAGCCGTGATTAATACGCTTTTCCCGGGGAGGGAACATTCAATTTAAAGGGACCAAGGGCCGGTGGGGCCGAAGGGCCTTGCGGGCATATATTAGCCCTTCCCGGCAACCATTTCAACCCGGTCAACTTTAGCCCTTATCCTCCTTTTAATGGTCTCCGGCCCTCTTCCCCCTCTAACTCTTGGGATCGTGCCCGAGAGCTATGGGCCCTATTTACTTCCTGAAGTACTACTTTCTGGATTTCCGACTTAGTCCGCCACTCTCCTTAGTTATACCCTCGCCATAATAAGCTGGCATGGTTATTCCAGGGTTATACGACCTCCCAATTAATTGAATCTGGGTTTCACAATATTATCACCCATTACCTTACCATATACTGTAAAGGTGATGCAAATTTCCTGACGTTCAAAATTTTGGGTTGAAATTGGTTCTTCAGACCCAGAATTCAAGAGAAACTTCAAATTATGTTCTGCGCGCGATGAAATCGCTTATTTATTGATGATGTTTTTTGTGCCAAAACTAAACCAAAATTTAGCTGGTAAATGAAAAGTCTCGAATCGAATCACACGAAGGAATTAATATTTTATTAGAAAAATAAACAATTACATCGCTAAGTTATGTATAACCTTTCCCTCCATCATTTCAAATAATGCCTAGCTGCTGAATCAGCAGCTAGACGCTATATAAGCAGCTCGCTGTAAGACCCGAGCAGTCAGTCTTTGTCCGTCATTACGCCCGTCTACTTCGTGCTCCGTGCAACATCAAAACTTGTGTTGTTAATAACTTTTGTGTTGTGAATAAAAATCGCTTTTTAAAAACACTTTTCTCTGGGCCAATTCCGTTTCTGGCGCAGTCGTACCGACGTAGTTTTTTTCCGACGACGAATACGTGGAAATAAAAAGTGACCAGTGCATCTTCAACGACTCAAGGCTGACTCCTTACAATACGGATCGGAATGTACTTCGTCCTATTGTAAGTAATTTCACTTCAACTCTTCGTAGATTCCAAGTCTCTGCAAAGAACGAACATCTGAACAGAACTTGTTTCCATCGAACTTCAACGGACACGACAACACAACAACACAAGTAAAATCGCAAGTATCCGTAAAGAACAAATATCGAACGGAACTTGTCTCTCTCCGATTCTTAAGATAGAATCTTTAACTTCCAAATAATTACAAAGATATCAAAGAAAAACTTTAAACAAAACTTTATAAAGAAATCAGAAAATTTCTTCCTGAAAAGGATAATTATATTTCAAATCGAGCCAATTTTCGCTCCAATTTAAACATCGAAGTAAGTACCTACCTACTTTCAATTCAGGACTCAACCAGGTGAGCCTTATCAAGCAAACGCAAACGCAAACGCAAACCTAAACACATTCCTTCTGTGAAGCCGAGACGCCCGTAGCTCAATTCTGAGAACAAGACCTGAGCACACGCCACGACCTTCCTCTTCGCATTACAAGATAACAACTTTTTATTTTTATTTTTGTTTTGTCTTAGCATTAAGGATAATTCATTTCACCTGTTTGTCTTAGCATTAAGGATATTTTTGTCTGTCCCGTTTTTACATTCAATTATTGGCGAAAATTGTGTATTTGGCACCAGTTGAACTTTCAAAATTCCTAAGGATTTTAAACGTTACGTCACCGATAGGATTGTCCACCGTTTAGGAATCCTCCATCGGGACGTCCAATCCGAAACCTTAGAAAAATCTGAACCGGTAAATTCCTTGAATTTTGAAACAGTAAATAATCCTTTTACTATGGCTGAAGGAGGTAACATTCAATTCGAGACCCCAGAGGCGCAAATTGCCCGCCTCACACAAACACTGGAAACCGCCCAACAAGTTATTGCCAGTCAGAGCGAACTAGCTGCCAGACAGGAAGCTAGGATGAACGAGGCTACTGCCGCTCTCAATCTGTTGCGTTTAGCAAACCAGGGTGGCGATGGCCCCGAAAATCGACCAGGTGCTCCGATTCTGAGGAAAGAACACCTAGATCTGATCCCAGTTTTTTCGGGTGAGCCCGAAGAGCTGAGTAATTTCTTGGATATCACCAAAAAATTACAGGATAGGTTCTTCAACAATTTGAACCCTGATGATTTTCAAAATGTAATGCTTTTGGCAGGCATTAAAGCCAAAATTCATCCTCCAGCTTCCACCACACTCAACTCTGTAAATATAACGAGTTACCCCCAACTGAGAGAAGCGCTGCTTAACGCCTACTCAGATAAGAGGGATATTTTTACCCTCAACATCGACCTGACCAACTTACGGCAATCAGATCAAGAGAGTCCGTTCAAATTCCACAGTAGGGTTCGACAAACGTTGAACAAAATTATTGCCTACCTTAATGCCCATGATCCTCGTCACGCGGTTATCATGTCACGGCATTACGAAGCCCTGGCACTAAGGTGTTTCCTCTTACACTTAAAGGAACCCCTTGGTAGCGTCCTTCGAACCCGACAACCGGCTGATTTAAACACCGCTTTAGGGTGGATGACCAATGACTATCAACTCTTGTCAACCACAAATACTCGCCCTAAATCAAGCTCTGGGCCGTTTCAAAAGCCGTCCCAAAATAACGCTCAAAATAGAACGAATCCCTATTTTCAAAACTCACCAAGGCCTTCGTTCCAAGGTTACAACCCGAATTATCAAAACAACCCTTTCAGGTACCCACGTCAAAACCAATTCCAAAATCCCCGTTTTGGCTCTGGACCGATGAATAAAGGAAATCCTCCAAAACCATCGGGCCCAAACCCAAACAACCAATTCAGTAAAACTAACCAATTTAATAAGAACCCCCAACCAAACCAAAATTATCAAAAACAGTGGACGCCAATGTCATGGCAGACAACGAATCCAAATTTCCACAATATAGACACCAGTGGTGCAGAACAATTAGGGGAGCATCAACTCATGCCCTTGCAGGAGCCTGACGTACAGGAGCTTGAGAATTTGGGCACCCAAGAATACGATCCAGAAACTGAATATCAAACTGATGAGGTCCCAGATCCCCAAGAACATTTTTTAGAGGAAATCAGCCTCAACCCGTCGTATACGACTTGATGACGCTAAACTGTCGCCCCACTAGCGAACTGCCCTTTATAGTTTTGCCACAATTTAACCTTAAAATTCTCATAGATACAGGAAGTTCCGCTAGTTTCATTAACCCCGAAATAGCCAAAAAATATTTCTCCGTTCAATCCGAAAAACACCCCTTTTTGGTCACAACCGTACATGGAACATCCCTAGCTGCATCTAGCGCCACGGTACCATGTAGCGAGCTATTTCATGTAAACGACCTACAGTTGCAATTTAATGTCTTTAAATTCCACTCCAGATTTGATCTTCTCCTCGGAGTAGAAAATCTGAAAGTTATAGAAGCCTCGATAGATTTACAGCAAAACCTACTTAAAACCCCACGAATCCAAATTCCCCTTCAGTTTCTGAACCTCGAACTAGATGAGGTACACAACATTGACAGCAGGTGTATCCAACAAATTCGCCTGACAGTCGATAATCTGGAAAATGGGTACGCCATCGTCCCATACCACAAATCAGGTAGTATAGAAATCCCTCAAAGTCTAGTTAGAGTTAGGAATTTCGAGACTTACGTCCATGCCCTAAACACCAGCGAATCTCCTGCAAAATTTGTTCAATCCTCTCCAGTTACGGTGGAAGAAATAGGCGCAATACCCAATACAGAGAATCCAAACCTAAATAATTTCGAAAGGCCTAAATTCAAATTTGACGTCAGTCTTCTTCGCCTCAGTCATATGAACGAGGAAGAAAAATCCGCCATCATAAACCTTGTAACTAAATACTCCGACATATTCCACCAGGAAGGTACGCCGTTGAGTTTTACTAGCGATGTTAAACATGTCATCCGTACAACAGACGAGATACCCGTTTATACCAAAAATTACAGATTTCCGGAAATTCACCTAAAAGAACTAGACAGACAAATGGAGGAGCTACTCCAACAAGGCATCGTGCGAAATTCCCAGAGTCCGTGGAACGCCCCAATTTGGATCGTTCCAAAAAAGAAAGATAGCAACGGGAAACAAAGTTTCCGAATTGTCGTAGATTTTCGTGGACTTAACCAGAAAACAATAGAGGATAAATATCCGCTCCCACAGATCTCGGAGTTACTTGACAAACTCGGGAGATGTCAATACTTCAGCACTATCGACCTTAAAAGTTCCTTCCACCAAATAGAAATGGATCCCGAAAGCATTCCTAAAACGGCTTTCAGCACTCCGACCAGACATCTCGAGTGGACGCGCGTTCCCTTTGGGTTGCGCAATGCCCCAAGCACGTTCCAACGTGTTATGGACAATATCCTCCGCGGTATCGCCAACGAACATTGTTGCGTTTACCTGGACGATATTATTGTATTCAGCACCAGCTTACAGGAGCATATCCATCGGTTGGAGGCAGTCTTCAAACGTCTAAGGACTGCTAATTTAAAGATCCAAATGGATAAAACGGATTTCCTTAGACGAGAAGTAGCCTACCTTGGTCATATTGTAACTCCCCAAGGTGTCAAACCAAACCCCGATAAAATTTCCGCCATAAAAAACTATCCTATCCCATCTACCACTAAAGAAATCAAGGGATTCCTAGGTCTACTCGGTTATTACCGCAAGTTTATCAAGGACTTTGCTAACATAACTAAACCTATGACTAAATGTCTGAAAAAAGGTGTGGCCATCAACACACTGGACCCTGAGTACCAACAATGTTTCGAGACATGCAAAGACCTCCTAACCAACGACCCCATCCTTCAGTACCCCGACTTCTCTAAACCTTTCCGCCTCACGACAGATGCTAGTAACTTTGCATTAGGGGCCGTTCTCAGTCAAGTCACAGACAACGCGGACTTACCTATCGCTTACGCCAGCCGCACACTCAATGACTCAGAACAAAAATACTCCCCTATCGAGAAAGAGCTACTTGCGATCGTTTGGGCTGTCGGCTACTTCCGACCGTACCTTTTCGGTCGTAGGTTTACAATTTTTTCCGATCACCGCCCCCTACAATGGCTCTTTTCTCACAAAGAGCCCAGTTCGCGACTGTTCGGCTGGAAAACCAAACTACAAGCCTATGATTTTGAGATCATTTATAAGAAGGGTACCCTTAACACCAATGCCGATGCACTCTCCAGAATTCAACCAGAACCACATCCTGGAGCCATTAACCTACATTCGGTCCGTCAACTTGCCCAATCCACACACTCTGACGATGATGACAATTCAGTAGTCGTGAACGTTGATCCTATGGAGGGAGAGGAAACTACGGAAACTGCTTCTACCTGTTCCAAACATACTGATTCTGGACAAACGGTTCACTCAAATTTCCTTGGGAACACCGTTGCTACAATCCCCATCCGTGACTTGCCCATCAATCACTGCACAAACCAAATTATATTAATAGTAGTAAACCACCCTGTCTTGGATCCCCCAAAGATAGAGAAACTTTTTGGCACCAAAACACGAATTACGGTTAGATTGCACGACTCGACTTTCGAATCCGAGGTGATCAAATTCATGAAGGAGTATGTCTATCCGAAGGTAAAATACGGCATCTATTTCGAATCAAACGTATACGAACGACTGGTGAAGGTCGTCACTACCCATTTCACCCACTCCGAAATCAACCTCACTAAGTACGACAAACGATTAATCGACATTCAGCCAGAGTCAGAACAGGTTAACCTAATTTCCAAATACCATAACGGAAACACGAACCACCGTGGTATAGAAGAGACTTACGAACGATTAAAACGAGAATACTATTGGCCTAACCTGAAGACGAGCATACAAAAATTCATAAACAACTGCGAATTATGTTTGACTTGCAAATACGAACGAACGCCACTCAAATTAAAGTACAACGTCACTCCTACTCCGTCACGCCCCCTAGAAATCCTCCATATAGACAAATTTACCATTGAAAATTCTAAATTTCTCACAATAATCGACGCTTTTTCACGTTATGCACAAGCATACCCTATAAACTCTTCTACCAGTATCGAAATCGTGAATGGCCTAACAAAATTCTTCGCACACCACGGACTCCCCACAAGCGTAATTTCCGACAACGGAGCCGAATTTCAGGGCATTTTAGTGAAAGAATTCCTGGCACTACATGGAATCAATATCCATTTCATTTCGTCCCAACATCCTGAGTCCAATGGAATAATCGAAAGATTCCATTCCACGTTAATTGAACATATGAGGCTCCTCAACAACCAAAAAGAGTTTAAAGGTTCCAATACCCGAGCAAAAATGAATTACGCCATCATTGCCTATAATAACTCCATCCATTCTGTATCTAAATTAACCCCCTTCGAATTACTCTATGGTCACATCAACAATAGGCCTTTATCAGACATTGACGTGAATAAAATAATCGTCCATGATTATCTTAATCAACATAAAGATAAAGTTAAAGCCCTATACGCACATATGACTGCGAAATTTCAAGAACAAAAAGAGAAGGCTGTAGAAAACAAAAACACGAATCGGACTGATCCACCTAACATTCCCTCTGAAGTATTCATAAAAAACGTTCAACGCCAAAGCAAAACCAAGGCAAAATTCAACAAAGAAGAAGTTACCGAAATTGACCCTGTTCTCAAAACCATCAAGATACTACCCCGTCACCATAACACGAAGGAAAAAACCCACATGTCTAATGTTAAAACTCCCCGGAAATTTTATGAAACCAAAATTCAGAATGCTTGGAATAAAAATCTCCCTTCCTCAGAAACGCTCGCGCACAAGTTCGGTCTCAGAATCACTAGGGGAAATCTCCTCACTTTACAACCAGGAAACTGGCTTGACGACATGATAGTGAATTTCTACATGGAATTGATAGACGAAAGGAGTAGAAACGTCAAACAATCTCTCTCGACCTTCTGTTTTAATTCTTTCTTATACCCAGCATTAGAAATCGGTGGCTATGACAACACGAGGAAATTCACTCAGAGGTCCGATATTTTCCTTAAAGACTTGATTATCGTACCAATTCATAAAGTAAACCACTGGAGCTTAGTAGCGATAAACATAAAGAAAAAACAAATCTTCTATTTAGACTCTCTCTCTCAACAACGAATAAAAAACAAGACGGCAGAAAACTATGCCAAGGAAATTCTAGAGAACATACAATCCTACGTGGCTTTCGCATATCTCGAAAAAAGAGGAACCCTGCTTGATTCAGAAAATTGGGAAACGATACATTTGACTAACGTCCCTCAACAAACGAACTCCGACGATTGTGGAGTCTTTTTGTGTCAGTTTGCTAAAACCTTATCGCAAGGGGGAAACCTCTCGTTCTCACAAGACGATATTCCCCATCTGCGTCAGCAAATGTGTTCCGAGATCCTCAAGGGTTCTCTACTTTAACACTTGTTTCAGACTCTTGACCGTACTTTCACCATCGATGGAGCTAGATACGACCAACATTACATCAAACCCTGGACTACTTCTTGTCAGACTGAAACCCGCCAGGATTGTCGACGGATACCATACTATTACGCATTTTTACGACTTAAACATACTGACCTCAAAGATCCTTAACATTCGTGAACAATATAAACAAGTCTTGACTAACGTCATCCGCTCGGAACGATCCTACCTCGAAAGAACAGATATGCTCTCCACTACCATCAACCATACCTTGGAAACCATAGATAATAAACTCAAAAACCTTAGATTGAGTAACACAAAACGATCAAGGAGAGGACTTGTTGATGGCATAGGTTCTTTAATAAAGTTCGTCACCGGTAATATGGACGCTAAAGATGATGAAAGATATAGTAAGATAATCAGCCACCTACAAAAAAATCAAGAAAACCTCCAGACTCAAGTTAACTCCCAATATTCTATTAACCTAGCATTTGCCCAAAACTTCAACGAAACAATGGAAGTTATAAATCATAATAACTTACAGCTGTCCAAAGAGTTAGAAGCCCTTAAAAACATGAAAGTTGGTGAAATCACACATATACGAGCTACCAACGACCTGCTCGAACATTTCCAAATCTGTTTAGGTCTCCTGTTAACAGTAGTGCAAGATATCGAAAATTCCCTCACATTTTGCGGATTGGGTAAACTTCACCCTAGCATCCTCGACTCAGACTCATTACAACAAGAATTAAACCGACTAACAGAATTTTATGGGGCCCGATTTTTGGACCACACCGATCAAAATCTATTTGAAATCCAATCCCACATCAAGGTTCAATGCTTCGTAGGAACTAACGAAATAATATATTTCTTAGACATTCCAATTGTCGATCCCCGACTTTTTGATCTGTACTATTTGGAATCCTTGCCAACTAATCTCGAATCGGATTACATGACAATTGTCCCCACCGTACGTTACTATCTAAAAACCCAGAACGACGTAATCGCTTTGCGAGACATCTGCCCAGCAAGCCATTCTTACCATTTGTGTCCCAGTCATTTCACTACAGAAACAGACCCTAAGTGCGAGACCGAATTCCTACAGACGAGCTCTACTAAATCTTGCGAGTACACGAAATTATCCATCCCGTCAAATTATATAACCCTATTACCAACCATAAACCAGTACTTACTTGTTTTCCCATTTGGGGATGTACTCAGCGCTACCTCCGAACTCGGTAAAGAGTTGTACAACCTGCAGGGAGAAAGGGAGGGAGGGGGGGGGGGGTTTCTCCTGAAACCCAGCAACAAGGATGTCTCCTATCACAACCGTACCCTATTCGCTGCTCATAGGAGTGTATCAGGAACCCCTCTAATAGTCAGGAACATTAAACTTCAAATCTCACATCAACAATCGCCCAAAACCGAAATTTACCTAAGAAACCTAGACTTATCACATGTCAGACTAGAAGACGCAAGACCAATCAAAAGTCTCTCCCTCTCCGATGTGGCAATGCCCAGCCTTTGGTCGGTACTTTTGTATGTAATGCTAGCCTCCTTTGCAATCCACATCTTCATTCAATATCGTAAACACAGAAAGACCCTCTCCGTGAACGTTTAACGCCGAATGCCTACACAATATTCAAAATGCCACAATACTGCACAGTGCGACAACATCGTGCCCGCCATGCAGTATTCAGTTATAATGTCACTATTTTATAATTTCTTTATGTAAAATTCATTGTACCTCCGTAACTATCATTTTATGTTCTATGTTATGTGTGTTAGTTATAATACTAATCGTTCTATGTTAATCCCTGTAATTATCATTCAAGGTTAACGATAATGTTACTTATATGCTAATATCTCAAGCTGTAACACGGAACACGAATGTTTAAAATTTTGTATCCCCAAAATTTAGCTTAGGGGGGAGGAGTTATGTATAACCTTTCCCTCCATCATTTCAAATAATGCCTAGCTGCTGAATCAGCAGCTAGACGCTATATAAGCAGCTCGCTGTAAGACCCGAGCAGTCAGTCTTTGTCCGTCATTACGCCCGTCTACTTCGTGCTCCGTGCAACATCAAAACTTGTGTTGTTAATAACTTTTGTGTTGTGAATAAAAATCGCTTTTTAAAAACACTTTTCTCTGGGCCAATTCCGTTTCTGCTATGAACGGCAACATTTCTATTGTGGGGACCACTACAATGTTCTTTCCCAAATACCTTATGATTCATCATTTATGCTCTATCGTTCAAATCATAATTTGTGTTAAATACAACTTCATCGATTATCAATCATAACCTTTTTTTTTAACTTGAGAAGTATCAGGTAGATTCCAAAGTTTTTCCTCCATCCTCGTATTTCTTTGTGGCGTAAAACACAAAGAGTGGTTTAGTCTAAAAAACGGTCTAAAAGAACGATTTCCTGAAGATTTGTGATTCAGAGAGTTGAGGCGTCTTGCCTTTTCACGGCAAACTACTAGCCCAGTCATTATTTACAATTATGAAGGCCAAACATTGGAATCGCAAGGATATTTTGACTTTATTGATTTTTTAAATCAATTAAAATGTTTACTTCTATCGTTTTCACCTTCTATTGTCCTTCTCCGTCTAAGGAGTTTCCGAAAGGCAAGAGGATGAAGGAAGGATGTGTCAATGAGAGAAGGCGTTCAGTTAATAAGAGAATACCCATCAGAATTGCACCCTCTCAGAAGTCAGAATCTCTCTATAACTTCTAGAGGTGTCCAAAATTGCACTGAATACTGGACTTATCTTGAAGCTTGAATTCTCAAGCTTTGGATAGCGATGGCTATTCCCCTTCGTGTTACCTACAAATTTGTGTTACGAATTGTGAACATAGACACGGTTCTTGAACATAGAACGTGCCTAAAATTCCAACCTAAAGAGGAAGACTAATGAAGCTTCTTGAATTTAAACCAAAAACCTTTAAAATATAGAGTACCTAATGTCCATAAAACAACACAAATTTCCAATCTACTCTAGTGGAGAATGAGGTAACTCTCTTGAATAAATTAGTGTGTCAGCGCCAAGTCTTATTTTGCTGAAACGTTTGAGGAACGCAAAAAGGATACTAAAAAAAAACTCCCAAAAAAACTCTTCTTGAGTTCTCTTTTCCTACCCTATTCTTGCTTCTTTATTGACATTACAGTTTGAGACGTTGCGTCTTGACAAAGAATCCTCTGATCGAAGTTGATTGGCAAGGTCGAGTAATATAACAGAAAAGAAGTAATATAACTTGAACTTATTAAATAATTATTAAATAATCCCACCTGGACCCCCCTCAATTTATTTACATAGCGCCTACGGCGTTAATTATAAAACCGTGGAACATGTTTTAGCCAAATTTAGTGCAAAATCTTTAGTCGTAGGTAGGTATAATACAAAAGTTATATTATCCCTAGCAACACATTGCATTAAAAAAATACTTCACTACCCACCTATAATAATATGCTGTCCCAATGTTTGTTGACGTGTAACAAAGCTCCTGCCGCGAATGTTGTTTACAGTTCTTTTAACTCAGGGGCGCAGAGTACTGGAGGCAAGTTCAGGGGTATATCTCAGTTTCTTAAAAAATTACAGCGGTTTTGGCAGTTCCTTTATAATTTATGTATAAATTTATGGCTTTTCAACGAATGGTGAAGGATTTTTCTACGAACGCTAATGACGAATATAAAGTTCGTCACAACGACTTGGTTGTAAGTGGAAATCAATGAAAAATAGTAGGGGGGGGGGGAGGGTCGCATTTTCGTGACCATTTTGACAAGTTATCTCACGGCTAAAACATGTTCCATGTTAAAATACGGAAAGGCGTAAACGTGTTTCATGACCTGCAGAAGGGGAAAGGAATGAATGTAGGAGCCCAAATAAATATTTTAAAATCATATAAAACAAAAAAAAATAATAATATGAAACCATCTTTGGTTTACACGGCTTTTGCAGTTTCTTCTCGAATCTCCTACAAAACGTAGGTATTATTTTCATGACAAATTGACAAAACAATTTTCGTGACAAATCACACCTACAGCATTATTTCATGAATCCTCCGCTAGGGATAATAAAGCGTTTTTCCTTTGAATCAGATGAGATAAGCTCAGTCACCTATTTTGGTAAAGCTTGAAATAATGCGATGCAGCTGATTCAAGGTAAAAATGCTTTACGATCCCTAGCGGAGGAAATATGAACTACTGCTGCAGGTGTGATTTAGACGTTTGTTTATTTTCGATGTATATGTTTGTATGTATACCTTAGTTACTGAGAGATAAAATGCAGTTGCTTTATCTTGAAACTCTGAATATGAAATAAATTCTAGTTTTTAACTCTTTAAAATTGTAGTAATTGTAGTGTTTTTAGAATTGAATGCAACCACTCAGAGCTCTGTAAACAGAGGACCAACCTTTTGTTCTCTTCGTTGATGACAGTTTTAAGAGCAATAGCATCAATGAAAGTTTTGTAGCTCCACAAAGTTCCACGATGGTGCAAGTAGGCAGTAAGAGACTGAAGAACGGGTACATTCTCACTCCAGTTCATGATAACGGGCTGATATAGTTTTTCTATTAATACAACAATATTCATAAATGAAGAATCATTGCAGATTGGTAATCTTTGTTGAAAAATGGTTGACATTAGTGTAATAATTTGCAGATAGCGTTGTACTCCGAGTTCGTACAGTTTTGTCGTTATTCATCAAAATAATGCGGTTGATCTTCTTTGTGAGTTTTTCTCAGTAACAAGGCTATCTCCATGCACTGTAACACGAACTGTAGGTAAATCCTACTGAACGTAATATGCACATTGTAAAACCACTTTCTACACAAACTGTTCTTACTGGAACGGATCAACGTTTTCAGGTGGAACTGCAGTATTCTCGTATGTAAATTACCTTTCAGTGTCAGTTCTGTTGGTTGACGTACTGGCTTCGAAATAATCGAATGAAGCCCAAAGAGACGGCGAAGAGGGACATCTATTCGGTAATCCATTTAGGAAAGGCCCCCGCTGGGGGTCCTCCGAGGGGCTAACTCCTCACTAATTGGGATCTGCCCTTAAAGCAGTTAAGAGTTTTGACGTTGCTCCTCTTTAGTCCCAACTCCGAAAGGGCGGTTTGCCTAACAAGTTAGGGACCTCGGGGACCAGTGTGGATGAAGGGGATGAGTCCAAGATGGAGGGATGGGTCCAGGGATTCAGCCCTTTCTGGGTGGTTTCCTCAGAGTATTAGGTTTCCTGGTCACGTCCGTCAGTCCACCTGAGCTATTCCTCTCCCCACCTTGTTTTAACTCCTTCCACCTTGAAGACCCGTTTCGTGCTTTAGCCAGTGATTCCACCTCTGAGGGCGGGTTACCCCATTTAGCTGTCAAGGGACCTCCCAAAGTCGTTAGTTCTGTGAGACAGATCCTGCTGATGAACGTAATTGAAGGAGGGGATTGCATGATGATTTAGGGATTAAAATATGGTTATTCATCCAGAAGTAAATCCAGCAACACCTAGAGTGTATGTGGAAATTGTAAATTATTTTCAATAACGAATCTCAGAAAAATTCAAAAATCGAATGAAATGTGAATGTGCTTCCACTGATTTTGCTTTCGAGTATACCAAGTTAGCCGAAGCGTTATTTTCACTTTTAAGATTGAAAAAAAATTCTTGAAAATCAAAATTTCCTCTCACGTTGTACGTTTCTGGCCTTCCTGAACAATTTTGGTACCCCGTGTCTGTCACGAAATCCTTGTAAGGAACGAAATTATACGGATTTATCCGATTTCAATGATATTTTCAGGGATTGTATGAGTTGGCGTGTAGATGGTCCCCTTTGAAAATCATCGCGGACTGATAGTAGCCACTGAGCATCCTCAAACGTGAGTTCCTTGTTACAGCCATAATTTACACATTTTCCTTCTGATTTCGTTGAAAATTTCAGGGATTTTGTGGATTGGGGTTTAAATTGTTTCCTATGAAAATCATCGCCTTCAGATCGACAGTAGACTATGCGGATGAGGACACGTACAATCCATCTAATAGCCACAATTTCGACATTTTCCATACGTGTAGATGGTTTTCTAAGATGTAGTGCAAGTGTAGAGTCATCAAAAAATTATCTTCCCTCGACCGGGGATCGATCTCCTGTCGTTCCTACTAAACTAAGTATATCTACAGTTCTGAGTCAGAGCTCGTTACCACTGAGCTAAGGAAGTGAATGGACAGAAATGCGAAAAGGTAGCTGATCACTACACAAGGTAGTTAGAGATTTATATTTTGGAATTATCTTCAATTTATCGGATCGGAAGCTAAGGCCTGAGGGCGGCCCCCTTGGCGCTTTTATTAAAGTGTGTGATCTGCCTCTACGGTAGACCGAGCAGTTTGGCTACCTCTCCAGTAATGGATTGGTTGGCCCGGGAGCCGCCAAGGTGGGTGAGTCCGGGCCAGCCGCCACGGTAGCGCTCCACACACAACTCGTTCCTGGGATTTCCAATCACATGAGTTCCTATTTCACATAGGTTTCTGTTCCACATAGATTTTCAGAGTTCGAGCTTCTTAGTATTGGATAGTTAGAATTAACCAATGCTGCCAAAAAACTTTTTTCGACTTATACTATGTAGGTACCTACATGATATGTAGGTGTATAAATATATTATATTTATGTACCAACCGTATGAATATTAAATATCTATCTATGTGCCACACCCACTTGGCAGATTTTTTTCATCTGTTTAAAGTGGTGTTCATTTTTTAGCAACGAACGAGACCAGCCAGAGCTTTATAGGACAAACACCGTTGTGTAACTAATTGAAGCGCTTTTCAAAGTTTTGACAAGAATCACCGCCCGGTCAAGTCTTTTTCGAAACTTTTCCAATGATGTGTTAGACAATTTCATCAATTTTTTGAAAAATGGAGCTTTGTATTCATGTTTAGTGCAGTAACTCCTTGAAGCAGAGGTCTTTGAAACCAAGAAGCTCAGTTGAGATGTTTTAATAGATTCGAAACCGTATTTTCAAAAATTCAGTTACAATTTGATTTTTAAAAATTGGATTTTGAATCATCTAAAAATTATTTGTAAGATTAGTCAAACAAATGTGAAACAACATCGATAATATTATAAAAACTTCAAAAATAATCGCAATTTGATCGTACTCAGTCCAATTTTTTATATCTTTCAATTTTATGATCTCTGAATGGTGAATTTTCCAAAACCTTGGTGGTTGATGGCCAGTTTACTCATTCAAAACCTGGAAAAACTTTTTAGAAAGAATCTATTCAACCTTACACTGGGTAGGTTTTTGGACTAGTTATTCAGTGTTCTGTTGTGAGCTGGAGCCGTTTTGTTACATTCATTTTTTTCGGGAATGTAATACATACCGAATATTATGCATTATATCCGGGTAGGTCCTAAATGAGGGGTTGGTCCCAGATCCAACATATCATGGTTCCATTTGTCGTTTTGTTATTATCGGGGCTTCCCGACAGCAACCTCCCTCTACGAGTCACATAATTAGAAGGTTAGTAGGAGTCAAAGGAGATCTCAAGTTCTCTGTGGAGATCCATTTCCGCAAGTTCGTCCTTTGCCGTTTCTTTTGCCGCAGATGCCAGGATAAATGCGAATTATGTCCTGTAACGAACTCTCCCCTTCACCTCTGCGTCCTTTTTTTCCCTCTCATCTCTCATTCTTCAAGAGCACTCCCGGGCTCGCTTCCGCCCTTAGCGTGCGCCATGGAAAAAAATTATATAGTATATTGAAATGAAAACTGACTTCTCCCCCAATTTTCATTCAGTTCAAGAGCAGTTTTGAAAGTCCGTTCCGCCCCACACTCTGTTTTACCTTCCTAATCAAAAGTTGAAGGGAAATAATAATATTCATCTTCAGTAAAGCCCACTCTGTACGGAATTTTATCAACTTTTTTACTTGGGATTATTATTATTATTATTTTTTGATTTCGAATGAAAGTTGCCCTCTCAACTTCATGCAGGGGGAATCACAATAATGAGAGATTATTTCATCAAGAACACTCTCCAATTGACGTTTTTTTTTTCACTGAAAACTCCGTTCTAATTATCAGTTTCGGTAACTTTTAAAGTCCCACTCGTAATTTCGAATTATACATACATTTTTTTAAAGGATATGTTAGGTTAAGTAAATAAATGATGATATTTCGTTCGATCGTTACACAATGATTTGTCCGTGATTTGAATGGAAATAAGGAGATCATACATCAAAATTATTATCGTAAATTCATCGTACGAGGCCTTAGATACTAATTAATAATGATAATTTGTCTCTTTTAGTGTAGCCATTCGAGCAATTAATTATGAATCTAGGCCCTAGAGCTGTGAAATTATTAATTACTAATTTCACCCAGAGATTATTAAAGGGATTTTTCCCATGGATTATTAATTTTACCCAGGTTTTTTTTCTGTTGATGGACAAAATTCGAATTCTACGTCTAATTTTATAAAGATTTTACTGTGTTTGTTTTTTGAACGCGCGCAACCCGCTCAGCGAGCGCTCAAAGGATGCGCTAATTAATATGATGGTAGACCTCAAGTGTGGCACATTACGGTTTTCTACGGAAAATCGCGTGGTGATATCCCTTTTTTGAATTCATTTCATTTTACCGCATTTACAGGCGAAAAAGTCACTTTAACAGGTGGAAATCATCGACTTCCTCATGAAGGGTAATAAATCAATCCCAATGAGATGTACAAAAACTGTAAATGAAAACAAAAAATGTGAGACCATCCGTAGGTGCCTAGGAGACCTTGTCTGTGACACCCGTGGGAGGTTGACAGCCCTAATAATTTACAATATAAAGGCTTGGTTGGAGAGAAATCACGGTGAGGTGAACTATTACCTGACTCAGTTCCTCTCAGGGCATAGATATTTCCGCTCCTTCTTAGTAAAGATCGGGAAAGCCACTGACCCAGAGTGCAGATACTGTGGGATAGGAGAGGATGATGTCTGCCACACCCTCTTCACATGCCCGCAATGAGAGGATATGAGGAGGAATGCAGAAGAGGTCATAGGAACGTTGCGTCCACAGACAATCATACATGGGATAATTAAGGGCGCAATGTCAGTGTTTTTCTCTTGCAGTCCTCAAAGCAAAAATGCTGGATGGGAGATGGGAGGAAGAAGATGAGGAATACGAGAGATCTCGTAGAATTGATGGAGAGATCAGACTGGAGAGCAGAAGTAAGAGCAGCCTTTTGGCACAAAAAAGGGCTCACCCTGAAGTAATACTGTACAAGTGGTTCCGGGCTGATTCCTAAGCAGAGGGAGTGGGATTTTAGTTGGTAGGCTCAATGCTCCAATGAAAAAAGTCGTACTTACGATAACTAGGTGAATACGAAAATGTCGCCAAGTGCCCAGAGGGCTAGTTTGGGAACATCATGATACAGCTCAGTTTTTTCACGGAGCTACCATGGGATATTAATCAGTTATTCACTGCCTCTCGTTGAGTAACAATTATAATCTAAAACTATACAATGGAATACCGTCAAAATGGAAATTTGAGGTACTTACACCAATAAATGCCCGTCGGCCTCCAGATTTTCACTCATCTTGGAGACTGAATAAACCGCACTGAGCTTGAAAGACCAAAAAGTAAACACTAGAATCTAAAATACACCAAGAAGTGGGAGAAGTTTCAGGTTCGCTGGGCACTAATGGGTTGAAGGGCATAATATCATAGCACATTTGGATCGTATTATTATATATGCATTATTATTATTAGTTTGACGATAATAATTAGCATAGGACACGCACCATACATTATAAGTAGGGCTCGGCATTTTGCATATTTGCATTTTTTTTTTCCAATATGCCCAAGCTGTAAGGAGCCCAAATATGCCATATTCAAGCCATTTTTTCGCTTCAAATTTATATTTATTGTGCAAATTGCATATATATAATGGGCATTTCTTGACAAAAGCCATATATTTCCCAGTTTTGTCAGCTATTCCCTCTAATGAGAAGGCGTTATCATGGCCCGGAAAAACAGTGAAACCGTTCGAGAAAAATTAGAGTGTGTACTCAAACGAAATCCTGGCTGGAAAACTGTCGTTGTGTTGGCGAAAGTGTTGGAAGGCGACTCACCCAACACCAGCAATTGGTCATTCACTCCTCAAGAAGTGGCGTCTTTCAAATATCTACCAATTGTCTCAGCAGATGTGGAGCGGTCATTCTCCCGTTTGAAACTATTATTGCACGATTTGAGAAAATCTTTTACAACTGAAAATGTGGAAAAGCACTTGGTAGTACAAGCTAACATATTTTAACAATTAAATGTTTTGCCTAAAAACTGAGTAAAACTATTGTAAAAATTGTATAAAATGATTTTGTATAAAAACGTACATACAAAAAAAAATGAATAAAATTTATTCATAATGTAATACAATTAATTTAAAAAAATAAAATTATTTAATACAAGTAACTATGTACTGATGAAAAGACTTTGTTTCCCACTTATTGTTCAATTGTTCAACTATCTTGCGCATATTTTGAAGGCATGTTTTCGGATTTTTTCGCGCATATGTACAAATGCATATATTGGGCATCTACGTGCATGTTTTGAGGTTTTATTTTGCATATATTGCCGAGCTCTAATTATAAGACATAAAGGACGTATTACAGTACCTCACAAGAAATATAGATACAACCGTAACGATGGAATCTCTCGTACCAACTAGAAATCGGGTAGGTATTTACATAGTTTTTAAGCTCTCACGTCCTAAGGTAATTGAGAAGGGTTCATCGTAAACAAAAGGTGAGAGAAAACGGGAGAATCTTCCTTCAAATAAAGACGGTTCATAACAGACAATAAGGAGGAACAAAGCTAGTTTTCCTCCCCTTGCACGTTAGTTATTGTTAAGGTTTCAAAGCACCAGGGTCTATCCTCATGTCCCGCACAATGGAGAGATGCGAGTGTTCTTCGGGGAGAGTCTCTTACGTGTGGATGTGACAGTTTGCAAATGCGCGCTCCCAACCATTACCCACACCTCGGAGTTTTTTCTACCCTTCCCGGAAGGCGCCATTCCTTCCCAGTGGATAAGGTGGGAAGGTTTCTTCCCGGTTTCCTACCCAATCCTTTAGCCCGAAAAACCCCTCTTCCTCCGGGGTTCTTCCACTTAGGAAAACCTGGGGACAACAATTGATGTCTGTCGACGCTCCGAGAGATTGCACTTATTTGTCGACGACATCGACTTGTCCAAACAACTCTAATTCCGCGGCGGAATATTTATTTTTCTCTTACTCCCGTCGAGGGTGGGGGTGTGTCGGTTTCCATTTCAGTAATGCGGTTTTGACGTTGTGTTCCTTTTCGGTCGGGCGTGAAATGTTGCCTGTGGGCCTGTCGAAGGTGTGTACATTTACTTTGCCATCACCGCCTTTCAGAAGGAGCCTTTTCATCGGATAAGATACAGCCGAAGCAATCTCAAATAACCATCCGAATAGAATGTAGTACCACGGGACCCCTTTTCATCCACACTCTTGAAGTTACAAGTGGATAGTTGATCAAACGCAACTTACCTCCGCTTCACGTAAGATCGTAGGAGCAAGCATTTCATTATCTTATGATTTGTATTATGAGTTAATGAATTGGAATCCATCTTCATGATATTCTGAAAATAATGGACCCTCTCGAATCGGGGCCTTCAGTTCGGTATTCACCAATGTACCGGGATGGATTAAGGCAGACAAATTTGTGTGGCACCGAGAAGGGTTAGGTTTCTGTTGATTTTCTTGCTTCTGAATTCACTATAGCAGCGGTTCCCATCTAAATTTTTCCAAGGACCCCTTCATCAATGACGAGGACCCCCCCCCCCTATCTAAAGTTACCTAAAAAGAACCAAAATATGTGAAAAAATAAATCAAACTAATGCTATAAAACTTAGGATTTACTCGTGAAAATACAGAGTATTAACAAGGTTCAAGAGACGCCGACGAGTTGGGTTCAAGAGATACTAGCAAGTACGGTTCGAGAGTCACTGACTTATTAACTTTAACATCGAAAGCATTTTCTCGTTCTTCGTCTGTATGCCTAGGCCGTTTTAACGATCCACAGTTTAACCAACGGTCCATAACGTACGCGTAATTAACTTTCCGTGAAAATCAAAGCTTTTCAATCACTAAAATGTTGCACAAAATCACACATGTGAACAACTCGGTCAGGGACCTCACTAGCACTAGCAAACTCCACTAGCACTAACTTGTCTCCAGTACTCTGTGAGCACTAGCAATAAATAACTAACAATATAGTAATAACTGAGATCTCTGAAATACATAAAGCCAAACCAAAGTGTGCTAGCGTTAGTTGTCATATGAAGCCAGACGCATAAGTCAACGTTCAGAAGCTGCAAATATATATTTAATTTGTACTACGAGTATATCCTAAGGACCCCTCAGCCATACCTCGCGGGCCCCCGGGGGTCCGCGGACCACCAGTTGGGAACCGCTGCACTATAGCATTACCCCTCGCCCTTGATCGATTTCTCAGCCAATAAACGGCCACTGATTTTGGCGTCCGTCAACTCTCAAGCGATATCTGCTTCTGATTTTGAAGGACAATAAAACAAATTTTAAAAACATTTTGAAGGAGAAGCGGTAGCTTTCAGGTTCATAAGCTTTTTCACATAATTTTTCGTGTCGGTAAGACAATGTTTTGGGAAGCCGATTTCCATACCGTTTGCATGAGTTTGTGCCTACCAGATAGCGTTGTATTTCTGTCAAACTTTGAGTGACTTCTTCTTCTTTTTTATGACCTTTTTGGAAAATTGACCTCGTGTATACGAGCTCGCCATACTGAACTCAAATGCTGCAAAAATAGACTTTCTCAATGTTAACGACTTCAAGATGTTCACGTATCTCTTCACGACAGAATGAACCTTTTAAAATGACTCCTCATATATTTCTGCTTCAGAGGATGGAAAATCAAATCGCAAACCAATATGACACCTACGTACCACATATTTTTGTTATTAAATTTCCAATAAAATATGGATGTTTCCGTACTACAAGATGCGTTCTCGAGCGGAATTTAATGTCTGCCTTCTCCCGAAGGGAAACTCGGGGGGTAAGTGAAGTAGATGGAAGTGATTTTGAGTTCATTGTGATCGTGTTCAAGGGCGAACGATCAAAGCTTGGTCAGGTTACACGGTACACTGGACTTTTCCTCTATCCTCGCCTTCGGAACACCCTCGACATTTATTTGATATCGGTTCCCCCTCTAGTTCGTCGGAGGCCCCTTGGTGGGGGATCTTGAGGTCCAAGGAACGCTCTCATTCGGATAATTTCCCTTCACGCCGAGTTCACCGCAAACCGGTTCGCTTCCGGAAGTTTGCCGCTTCAGGAGGGTTGACCAACAGACTGGAAGAGTAATTTATTTTACAAGATGACCGCTTCTACCGACTAGACAGGGTTTCAAGGTACTCACAAAGTCGATTTTGACGCCGGAAAGTATCCTAAAGCGTAAACACAACAGGAGCACGGTTTGTGTGAATTATTGCCCAGAATGCTGAAATAAACTACATCCAGACTGCACTAAATCCAAGTCCCTTCAAGCCTAACAAAGCCAATGTATCCACTCCAGGGACAAACCTCTGATCTTATAAGTTAATGGATTTGGATATAGAAGTTTATTTCATGTTAAGTTTATTGAAGTTTCAGACATTACATTACGTACATCAACGCCCCTCCCCCTCCCTTTTATACCCGAAGGACAATGCAGGCATATAAGCATAGCTGATGGTGAACTACATTCTCCCGTATCAATATATCTATGTGGACCCAGTTAATCCTTTCATTAATTTCAGCTCTAACTTTACGAGTATACAATTATCGAGGGTTATCGTTATTATTTAACTATACGTAAAGTGCAATAGTAATTTATTCCTGGGGCCTATTGCTCAATGTTTCATGAACTAATAATATTAGTAAAACTACTAATAACTTGTAATTTCTGTTTCACAATCGAAAGATACAAGAGATAATAATATTAGTGAAATTGCTAATATTATAAGACTACGTTGGACAATCGTCTCTAATATATTAGTGACAGCTGAAATTTTAGTAAAAGTAAGTAAAGTAAGCAACCATTTCAGGTTGAATTTTCGTCCGACTGCCATTCATGGCGTCGCGGACGTCATCAGCTGTCTCCCTAAGGGGAGATCAGAATTTGTTCTGATGATTTCGCTCATGGCTTCCCAAACATCACCACCCTGGGTTGGAACGAGAGATTGCCGATCGTCTAATAGACAGAAAACTTTCTGCTGGCGACCAGACTCGAACTCGCATCCCCGCTAGACGGTTCTTATCCTATCACCGCAGTCGGGTACACTGTCCACTAGACCACCGACGCCCTGAAATTTTAGTAAACACTATTATTATTTTTATCAGTCCAAGTTCTCTTGTGAATAAAGTTATTAGTGAAAATAATTTGCCATGTTGGAGGATTTCCTTTTCAATTCTTCTTCTTCCGAAGAAGAAGATAACCAGTTTCCAAACAACCGACGACGGACAGTGTTTAAATCAAGAATAAATTTTGGTTTCTTGACCGAATTCGAATTTAAGGAGAGATTCCGCATGTCTTCAGTCAGGGTGCAGCGAATCATGGACTAAGTCGGAAATGTGGTGCACTAAGCGTTCATCAGCAAGTGCATCAGCAATAGCTTTCCACTTGTTAGGCAGTGGTGGACACTTGGCTATAAAAATATCATCCCACGCTTGGCTTTTCTTATGCTTTGTAAGCCGCTCCGAAAACGCGCCGAACAAAACGCTCTTCATCGATTTAATGCGGCTCAAAACAACTAACTTTAATTTTCGCTTATCTTCCCGTTTCATTGGGTTAAGTACAACAAGTAGGATCAATCGACAACAAGTAGAAACAAGATCGGCAAAATAGAAAACAATAACAGCTTCCGCCTCAATAACCTGAGTAGCTCAAAATTTGAGGTAATTTAATTACCTTAGCAATATTAATCAGCTGACTAATATTTTTTGTTCAAATACTTGTAAAACTTCGCTAATATTATTAGTGAGTTCTTAGTAGAGGTGTGTAAGACAAGGTCATTTGGCGGATTTGAATCCCAAACGGTTACTCATTACAGAGACCAGGTCTTTTGAATCCGTTCACCCGTTCACTCACAAGACAAACAACCAACCGGTCAGAAGTCACAAACATATTGTTTAGTAATGGATGCATTCCAGGGGACGTCCCATTGGATAAGTATTGGATCAGTTTAACCAGTTGTTAAGCGATAAGACTGTTTCTCTCGATGTAATTTATTTATTATTTTAGGGAAGAAATAGTGACACCCCCCCTTATAAACCATAACACTTCTAGCGGCATGATAGCCTCGAATCTGAAGAGCATTTTAAAATCCATGATCTACGACACCCAACATGCGAATTCGAGTTCACCCCCCCCCCCCCCCACAACCAATGGTGCCAGTCTGGCGCCAAAGCGGAAATACGTCGTAACATTGAACTTTCATCTATTAGGTTTAGTAAGCAGTCCGTCGAATGTCACATCCGTATTCAAGGTGAAACACCAGAAAACCCAAGAAATATGAGGTTTATGGTGCCCTGGCACCATGGTGGCACCACTTTTATTTCCATGGTGGTACAGAAAGTAATTCATGCAAATCCTAAGGTATAATGAGAATTTTTCCTCAATTTCAAACCTTGGGTACAATTAGTAAGCAGTAAAGGAACCGAAATATTGAAAAATTGGATATTTTGTGAATATTATCCCCCCACCCATCCCCTCCTCTTGCAAATTTTGGTACTCTGGTAAAATCATGTACAACTCGGAAGTTATTTTAGTCAAACAAAAAAAAGAAACACACAAATCGGTTGGAAATTGAGGCCTGGGCAGAGTTTACAAGATTATTCCCGCAAACGTACGTTTTTTAAGCATTAACCCCCCCTTTCTCCCCCTTAAAAGGCGAAATTCGAAATTCCGGCGCCGTAGTGCACAACTAGGTTGTTTTCCGCGTCGAAGAAAAAAAGAACCACGAAAATCGGTTGAGAACTAAGGCCTGGGCAGAGTACACAAGATTATGCCCAAAAACACACTTTTTTGAGCATTAACCCCCCCTTTCCCCTCCTTAAAAGGCAAAATTCGAAATTCCGGCGACGTAGTGCACAACTAGATAGTTTTCCGCGTCGAACAAAAAAAGAACCAGGACAATCGGTTGAGAACTAAGGCCTGGGCAGAGTACACAAGATTTTGTTACACACACACACACATACACACACACCTACACACACACATACACACACACACACACAGACATACACCTATGGTTTTTTTTCGCCGATTTGGATTCAGAATGGTCTAAAACGGATTACTGTGTGGTTATTTTTTTTTCTGTTGAGTGTTGTCCTCCTTCACCCCAGATCGATCGCATAAGGACGCCCAAGTCTTACTGTGGGACGTCCTAAAAACGAGCGAGTCTGTAAACCGAACGAGTCGGAATAGGTTACGAGTAGGTAGGCGATTTGAAAGAATCGAATGAGCTAAAAGACAAAAACAAATGAAAGATCGATTCGAATCGTATGAATCAGTCTTTGAGTGTGTTTTGTCTTTTTAGTCCTCGGTTCATTCGAACGTTCACTTGGATGATGGAAGGTTTTGCTTAGAAAACCACTTCCATCTAGGTACTTCTTTCTGTTGATACTTCCTTGTCATTTTCACACATTAATGATCTATGTACAAACATGCATGTACATAAATATACATTATACATCCATATTGCGGGCAATTAATTTATTTTGTTGGCCTTCTGCCGTTGTTCACGACAGTTCACAGTTCAACATTGACAGTCAAAAATGATTATTCTTCAATCGAATCAATGAGATAATCTCGAGGTGCAGATGTCAACAAATTTCATTGCAGGATGAACAGGATGATGTGGCAATGAAACAAATTTTGGTGCTCTTTGATGAGCAGGCGAATGGATCTGCTCAATAGCTGACTGATCACTTCAAGAGATCCCCTTGGAGTCGCGAACGTGGAAAAAGTCCATTATCAGGCGTAAAGTTCAGGTTGGCGAGAACCCATACATGAGGTCCAGTTTTCCTAGAGACCATAAAAACGAGGAAGATATGTATTTTATGTCGTTCTTTAGTTTACATGGGAAAGGCGAGGAATGTTGCAAAGAGGAATTTTTATTATCACAGAAGAGAAAAACGAACTTTATAAGTTTGTAGTCTTTCAGGAACACCGATATTAAATTATGTAAGCTATACCAAGGAAGCCCTTCGAAACCCAAGTCGCCAGATTTCCGCTTCACACAAGGTGATTGTTCCCAGGTCACAGGTCGCTACCTATGTGGTCCAAATTTGTAGGTGTTCAGTAAACAATAGGGTGTGAAGATCCAGGTCTTGGGATGCGGATCCAATAAGTTACGTTATCGATAGGTAATTTATTCTTATACCTACGGGTAAGGGTATAAATAGGTAGAATATTCTTGATCGGACAGAATTTTTCTTGTATTTCTTGATATTCTTGATTGAACTGAATTTCCCTTCATTTCTCTTCAAAGGAAGTTAGTTTTGTAGGAACCATCCTGTTATGATGGTTCTTGATGTTCTTGATTGGACTGATTTTCCTTTCAAAATAAGTTAGTTTTGTGGGAACCACCATGATGTTCGGAGTGAAGTGATCGTACATGAATATGATGTTTTGTAGGATTGGGTGTGAAATGGATAAATTGGCGATGGATTCTAAGGTTTTTGGTTTTGATGTAAAGATTGAAAAACAGATGGTTCTAGCCATTACATTATTTACCTACGGACATTTAATTAAACGCTCGACGGTCGGTGATTGATCGACACGAGCAATCGAAAGTCTCGAACTGCTGAGAGGCTCCTGCCACAGAAGCAACTAATTCTTGCTGTTAATAACTTAGGGTCTGTTAAGTGAAAGGGACGGGAGGTCCCCACGTCAACTGTTTCAATTATAGTTGTCTCGCATTGCGAAACAAGGACGGCAATAGAAGGACTGAGGGAAGAGAGAAGGAGAGAGAGAGGAAACTTCTCGAGTTCAAGTTTGAAGCGCAATATGGACGTAAAGAGGGGAGACTCAAGAGAAGGGGACCACTGGCCAACTTCTATTGATTAGGGTCCAGTCCTAAAGATGGAAGCGGGGGTGGGTCTTTGGGGTGAGTTTTTTCTGTGAACAGACTTCCCCCTCCAGAATACACCCTTGTAAAAACAACAACCATAAGTTATGCAATGCAACCTTCCCACCCTCTAAGGATCCCTTCCTCGGGACATCTCTTCCCGATGTGATTTCCTTTCGGTACAGTCAACCAGAAAACTCTAACTGCCCCTTTCTTCTGGAGGTCTCCCTTGTTGCCTTCATCTTTGCTACCTCGAGTCCAAGTAGCACATATCACCCTTTTTTTTCTTCTTTTTTTATTTGTTTTTCCCAACTCCCACCAATATCTCTCTGTCCTTCTGAACATCATTCCCAATACAAACACACAGCTATTCACGCTCAGCCCTCTCTTCTCCCAAAAGTTGCTTATCTATGTCGGAAATCTCATCGAATAACGGTATCACAAGGTGTTGGTGACATTCAACCTCTCGAATGACTGAATATCTTATGTACTCGAGGAGTGTAGGTACATATTTACAAAGGATTTGGTATATTGTGAGGGAACCTGTATTGTTAGGTGTAGAAGATGGTATGGCGACAAAAATGTAGAATATCGGTAATAAAATACAAAATGAAATTCCCAACATAGGCATCACTTTGACCTAAAAGTAATGAGTAATGTAAGTTAGATTTATTACTTACATACATTTTACATACATACATAATTACATACATACATACTTACATACATACATACTTATTACTTACATGATATTCCTTCAAAAAATATGTTTGACTAATCCATTTGTAGGAACGTACTATTCCCATCCATTTTTGTAATATATTTATGTATGTTATAACATTTCCATGTCAAATTCAAGATATTCCATACCAAATTCAAGCATTTTCAATTAAATTTAAGATTTTTTTCAAACCAAATTCAAAATTCTTCTTGAACTAATGAACACATGTGTAGAGAGTTGACAAGTCAATTTAAGTGTGAACAGAACTAATGTTTCTATCGATACCTGTCATAAATTAGAGCTTTTTGATGGAATAATCCAAGTATTCCTTCCGTATGTCCATTCCTTCTTTACGCTCATCTCTCTTCTACACTCATCTCTTCCAAATGCCTGAAGGTTGAAAACCATCGAAGTATCGTTCTGTTTTTCTCTTCAAACGAGTTCAAGGGCTAGTGTGCAAAATTTACTTTCCTTGGTTCAGGAAATCATGAATTTGGTATAAAAAATCTTGAATTTGGTATAAAAAACCTTGAATTTGGTTTTAAAAGTCTTGATTTTGACTTGGAAAATTTTGAATTTGGTTTGGAAAACCTTGAATTTGACGAAAAATCTTGAATTCAGTTCGGAAAATCTTGAATTTGATTTGGGAAATTCTTAATTTGGTTTGGGAAACCGTCAAATTTTCCAATACAGCCAATATTTCGACCTGAAAATACTAAGTAATGGAGTATTTAAAATTAGGTGGTAGGCATACGTACATGATACTTCTTCAGGCAAATATGTTTAACTAATCAATTATTAGGAAATGTAAGAACTACGTAGGTACTATTCCTTTCTGCTCGTTGAATACAGTAAGAATCAGATTGAAAGTAGCAAGGCGCGATTATAGGAGAAACGCTATAGATTTTTAAACGCAATTATTGTCTGTATAGATCATTCTCCTGGAAAGAACAAAGCTTTTCCATAATCAGTACCCATCAACATATTTTTGCTCAAGGTTAAGGTTATTCTAAAAGAAATTAGCTATCAGCAGAACATCGATATCAGGGAGTAAGTATTTCCAATTTTCGTAAATTTATGTATCTATATTACATTTAATAATATAGGTACATAGAGTACATAATATGTACTCTACATTATAGAGTGCTTACACCACATAATGGGCCAAATACACTAACAATATTAGTCTCATACTATGAGAGTAGTGGGAGCCCTCATATTCATAACGTTATTTGATTATTGTTTGCTAAGGAAGCACTACTCAATGACATGAAACTTTATTATTGAAGAAAGAAAATTATATCGCATTTAATCAGCTCGACTTTAAACGGAGATTTAGCCTATTTCAGCTAACATTCATTGGCGGTTCAGACTTGTGATTTTGCTATTTCACTCCTCCCTACTACAAGTCCTCAATGGGAGTGAACGGTTGGTCCTACAAAGCTCTGGGTCTCATTCGATCCTAAAAATATTTCTAAAAAAACAGGTTTTTGATTCGGCATTTTGAAAATTGCAATCTAAATGTTTCACCCCTACATATCTTTTAATTCAATTGTTGGCTTCTTACATTGAATCCTTCAAATTTTGATGGGTGTTTGATTAATTTTCCTTTCTTGATCGATTCTGAAAGTTCATTACTGGTAATAATAAACCGAAATTCGACTCGTGGATACGTGGTCAGCTACTAGCGAGTGGTGAGCACCGCTACAGCGTGAGTCTTCACGCCTTAGGTAGGCTTACCTTCACACCTTGCATGCATTGCTGGTTTGCATACACTACAGGAGTACGGAACTATCATCAAACTGTAATTCCGAAGATAACGAGTACTAAGTACTCGACTACCAATAAGTCTTATTGGTGTGCAACATTGAGCGCTAAATAATTGATTAATTGCTCTCATAAATGAGAGAAATTCGATAAATGAAGGTAAGTTTTTTGTTTCAAAATTGATTCGAGTTTGAACCCATTTGCCTATTTTTCCCAAAACGGCACAAGTAAATGTTTGATATTGTGACTTACAAACAATATAAACATTTAAATAGTTGATATAACTTTGCGTAATGACGTCCTGAGGGCAGTGAAGATCAATCAGATCAGTGCAGATTAATCAATTTAATGAAAATCAGGTCAAAAAACGTGTTTTCATGATTTTTGTGTGGATATTACCATTACAATCGTGGTGATATACAGGGTGTCTCACGAAAACCCCCCCACCATTCTAAAATCGTTATTTTTGAGAATTTTTGAAAAATTTCCAATCTTCATGGTTTTTTGCAAGGATCTCAACTATGACCGCGTTATCGACACCAACTTTTTTATTTCAAAATATGGGAACCCAGATTTGGATTCCCTGCAGATTTAGATTCTACGCAATATTTCATGAATTTTAGACCCCTCAACCGATTTTTTTTCAACATGCGCAACTCCTGGATTGTGCCAAAATTGAGATGAAGGTAGACAAAACGTGATAGATGCTTTTTCATTAATTTTCGACGCTGAATCACGTGGTGGTATCCGTTTTCGAATTTTACTGGAATTTTTCGAACCTGCGGCCGGAAATTAGGTGGTTTTTAATAGAAAATCGTTCCTTTTCCATCCTTATGAGTTACAACGCAATTTTGATTATTTCGGATGGCTTTCTCTCCCCCTAAATTTATTGTGTTTCCCTCCTCCCAAATTTAGGGGTAGAGTTAGCCACCCAAACTAATGAAAATTGCGAATTAACTCATAAGGATGGGAAAGGAGCGATTCTCTATTTAAAACCACCTGATTTTCGGCTAAAAAAGTGTTTGTAGATTCAAATTTTTAAATTTGTGGCCAAAATAGAAGTCTTTAGTGTTTATACTCGAGTTGTAACCTACTTTTCAATAGCTCGGGAGAACTCTATTACGTGTTAGTAACATAATGGCTAACTTAGTGATGACTCAACGGTAAATCTCACACTGAGTTACGGCGGCCTTAACCTTCCGCGGCCCCTCGGGGGGAGTCGGGGTAATTAGGTGGCCGGAAGGGGTGGAAAGTCTGCGCTGAGGGACCGACGGTAGTTGGGGGGTGGACCGGAACCGGCGGTCGGACGGCGAAGGGGGCGGAGAGGCTTTAAAGCCCGTAAAGAGGCGGGGAGGGGTGGAAAAGAAGTTGAATTTATGGGGGTTGAAGAGGATTTATCTCGACCGTCCACGAGGGTGACCCTCCGCACTAATCTTTGTCCGAGCACCCCCCACCCCGCCGCCCCATTACACCCCCACAATCTCACCCCTTCTGTCTTGGGAGAAATGGCCTTAGGAAAATGGGCTGATCGACTTTCTGAACCTCTCATCCTTTCTCGATGGAAAAATAACCACCAGTTCAATACAAACAATTCCAATAATTCGAAAACCTCGGTCCTTGTTAGTTTTTGCAACTTTTGACGAAAAAAAAAAAAAAAAAGTTGGGGGTGACAAGCCGAAGTGGTATCAATTGGTTGAATTGGACGACAATTGGTATGTTGTAGACCAATGAAACATATTGTGTCTTCGAATGTTGACCTTCGTGACGTTGACCATTCTTGGGAACGTTTACATTTTTTAATGTCGCAACTGTAAGTTCTGCAGCACGTGAGCGCCCCTGGTGTCAGTTAGCCGACCCAGCTGATCAGGGAGGAGCTCCATCATTTTTTCGTAACAGTCTCAGAGAGCTTCCCCGTGACATTTCAGCTTTGAGCTCACCCAGCTGATCAGGATGGAGTATACGACACTTTTGTCAACACGATGTTCTGTCAAACGACTGTTTGTTGCACGACGTTCGTCCACTGTCAAACTCAACTTTGTCCTGAGCTAGTGCTCAGCCTGAGAAGGCTAGTTTGCACACGCTTTGCTGAAGAGATCCGAAAGATCGAAACAGAGAACCAAACAACACGATCACCACTGAAAGAGGGAATTTAAAACGTTTTGACTTTACCAAACGCATTCTTGATGCAGTCCCATCTACACTGAAACAAAACTGGCTGCCCCTTTTGCATCAAGAATGCGTTTGGTACAGTCAAAACGTTTCAAATTCCCGCTTTCAGTGGTGATCGTGTTGTTTGGTTCTCTGTTTCGATCTTTCGGATCTCTTCAGCTAAGCATGTGCAAACTAGCCTTCTCAGGCAATTTTTTCGTCCGTGTTTTGCTTGAGTTTTTATCATGTCACGAGCTTTGGTGCGCATCTTCTAGTAGGTATCATACGGGAGTGAGAAAGGACAACGAAATTGAGAACCATTTCATTATTCGTGGTCCCAAACAATTCCATCGCAGGACGTCGCTATTTCAGCCTACCTAGACCTATTCGCCTAGTACCTATTGTGAGTAGTTGGTTTTGCTGATGTTAATCCTTATGAAAATAAAATTGTTACATACCTATGTCATTTCTGGTGAATACATACCTATTTTTTCACAAGATCCCCCTTCATATTTCTTTTTTTCTCTTTAGGTGTTTACTAAAGATTGCTTACCTACGTCGTTTATATTCTTGTTTGATTGAATCGTTATTATTAATATTTGATTACGCATTATATCTCAAATAATTATGCTGAAAATTCTTTTCTTATTATTTACCTACGAAGTTATTTTTGTTTGCACCATAATCAGCATAGGTGGGTAGGAGAAAAAAGAACCGATTTGTTGCAACATACGATTGACTTGGAGAAATGTGTAGGCAGATGAACAAATCAATACATACGTATCACGTTTTATTGAATACAATTATTATCATTTTAATTCAGTCATTATTATAAAATGCGAACATAAAATTTCACACAAGTACCGATCGTAGTAGTATTTCTTGAATGCTGAAGTGATAATGGGTTTTCTTGACATGAAGAATGAAATTCATCTTATTTGTTCAGAAATGACGTCATTGACACAGTTCGTAGCCTGTTATCCGGAATCTGAAACAAAAATTTGCATCCGCACATTATTAGGCAGTTAGCTATCTCTACTAGCTCAGATTAGTTGAAAGTACCGGTGAGTAGGTACCTATACGGTTTAGGATTCATGCAGTAAGGCACATTTGTAGAAAAACCCGGAGAGCCTAGAAGAGGGAATCACCAGTTAGAAGTAGGTAAAGGTACTCACGTTGATGAAGTAGGCAGACGTCCAATCGAAAATCTGAACTCCAATAATCATAATGAACTTATGAACAACACAAATTATAGCGCTGAAAGAGGATAGTTAGGGATGGCATATCGAATGAAATATATCGATATATCGATCAAACGATATATCGTCAATGAGATATCGATACCTTCGATATACCGGAGAAAATATATCGATATTTCGATATATCGGAGAAAATATATCGATTTTTTGATAAGTAGATCGGAAGATCTACTTTAAAATGTCACATGTGAAGTAGGTAGGTGAATTTAATAGTTTTAAAACAATATAAAAATAATTTAGGATGACATTTATGGACATATCGGAGTATCTACTAGAAAATACTTGTAGAAGTAAGTAGTTAGGTGAATAGAAAAGTTAATAACATCATTTTGAGGGAATTATATCGATATACTCGACATATCGGAAGATCTATTTGGAAAAACCGTGTGAAATACGTATTAACCTACTTTCAAAAGTTACTGGGTATGAATGATCGAAATTCATTGTTTAAAAACTTGAAAAAATTGCGAAAATGTCATTGCAATGTTAAATTAATTTATAAATTGACAGGGGTATAGGTACTGTGGACGATCATGATCCTTCAAAATTGAAAATAATTGTTGTGAAAACCTGCTTCACTTCGTATAGTAGGTAGTTTTAAGCTGGACGAGCCTCCATTAATTTTGGCTTAAGTCAAGAATTTGAGCCTTGAGAGCCAATGTAGGTGAATACTATGTACACAATCATGTCTGAGCTGAAGTCAACAGTCTGAAATCAACCCATCAGTAGGTACCTAAAAAATTTGGAATGAAATTACTTGATGTTTTTACAAGTACAGGCGTCCCTTCTCGTCCATTCATTTCAATATATAATTTTTATTAAAAAAAAAAATTTTTTTACTTGAAAACAGGTCGCGATATATCGTTAAATATATCGATATTGACCGATAATATCGGTTCTCCATATCGATATAAATATATCGATATATCAAACGTAATATATCGATATATTGCATTTATCGATATATCGTTGCCATCCCTAAGGATAGTTCTCGGATTGATGAAATATCGCGGATTGAATGAAGTCAAAACTAACGAAAAAGTGATTCTGCGGGAAAACTGTCACAAAACAATTTCGTTATCTCGTATCACCAATTCACTGCCTCCCAGATCAGAGTTGTACGACTGATTTTCGATGCTTCGATGGTGAAGAAGAAGTTTACCAGAGATCAACGAAAACGCCTTTTGCTGAGAACTCGCTCAACTTGGTGAAACCGAAACAAATTTTGACTGGAGATCAATCTCAGTTTACTTTAAACACAGTTTTCGTCGAACGGAGTTAATGGATTGTTGGTAAAAACGGCCCTAAAACTCTTCGGAAACAAGCTTTTTAGCTCAAACAAGCAGGAAGGAGTATAGTTTGCCATTCGTGCCCAACAGTCTCAGAGAACCTCCTTGTGAACTTCCATCTTTGCTATGTACTCCTGCTGTAGTAATTTTGTAGTTATACGTAAAGAAGGAAGCAGTAAGACACGTCATTCATTTTACTTGTAGCGAGCGCTTTCAGGGCAAACTGTGGTCCCTTTTTCAAGCCTAAAACAATTTATTACAAAAACCAAAAAAAAAAAAAATTAATTAAAAAAAATTGAATCACACATATTAAGTATTAGTAACTAATAGCAGTTGCTAATAGCAACTTGTCATGATTATGTTGTTAAAATTTTAACTTAATTATAACTCATTTTGCCAATAAAAACCCTAAAAATTAAAAATAAGCTTTCAAGTCAGAAGTTAACTATATATTGAAACAAAAACACAGACACAACATCAAAGAAAAGAAAGAAAACAGTACCTACCTGTATTCAAAGAACTGCACTCGTACATTAACCTCCATCACCAACTCTGATCCTCCGCCTGGGAAGTTTAAGAACATTCCTCACTGGAAAAAACCCTTTAAGTAGATAAATCATTTCACATATCCTGACCAGATATCCATAATCACCTAAAATCCTAATTACTAAACATACAAAACAAAAATTCTCAGAAACATACCTCCTTCCATTCTCATGAGAATCTCTCTTTCTGATCACAGATAGCTGGCAGGATCACAGTATTATTTAAAACTGATCAACAATAAACAATTTCAATAAATAAAAAAGAACAATGACTAGAGGGAATCACAGGCAGGCAGGAGGACTATGACAATTTCCTAGGAACAACAGACTTAGGGTATCTGTTATCATCACAGGTCACATATCATATTTCTCTGAAGTGGTGAGTTAGCATTCATTACGGCAACACGTGTTTTCTGGACCTCTGTATTCCATAGTCAATTAGAGTGGCTTGACAAGTGATTTCCCTTGCAAGTTTTGGTTCGGTGTTCCGTCCAGGTCTTGGCCTAACGAAGTGAAAAATACGTTGTATTTGGTGAAGTGGTTTGCTCTCCAGCACCGATTCAATAAGACTATTTTTCGCAGTAATTTCTGAGGACCTCACGAGATCGACGTAGGCTGGATCCCCTCTACGCTGACCATCTCCCTCCCGACGCGTGTTCCCCACTTATCAGGTAAGGTCCGTTCCGATGATGTTGATGTTATCTACTGTCAACCGATTGGTTTGAGTGATTGTTCGCGTTCAGTAGGCCCCGGGCTAGCGAAAGAAAGAGGAAAGACGCGGCGTTGTCCTTTGACCGAGCGTCTCAGACTGATATGTCATCACAGTCGTCACTAGACGAATATTTCACACCGAATAAAAATAACAAAAGAAAGCAGGAGGATTGGAACTCGGGAGGACCCCCAAAAAAACCTAACCCTGAAAAAGGAAAAATGTTGAGCGAGGAATGTATGACTGAGCTAATTGGTCGTTTCAGCGGGGTAATGGATACCAAAATTAAAGACCTGAAGCAGGAATTAAAAACAGATTTTTCTGCGATGATAAATGAAATAAGTGACTTGAAGAAAGAGAATCATGGAATGAAAAACGAGATTATCAATTTGAGATCGGAGCTGTCGGGTATGAAGGAGAAAGTTAAACTTATGGACGGTCGGTCTCGCAGCAATAATTTGATCTTTAGTGGACTCGAAGTTGGGCTTGAGCATGACCTGCATAAAGCTGTAACAGCGTTTATTAAAGAAGTCCTGGGTGTAACAGAAGATCTCACAATCATTGATGTTGTGCGATTGGTTAAGAATCGTCCGAATTCCCCACTCCTGGTGAAGTTTTTGAAAAATTCCGATATCACAAATATTTTCAAAAAAACTGGGCGCTTAAGGAATACAAATTATGGCGTTAACCGTGACTATACCGAAGAGGTCAGAGCTGCCCGTGCTAAACTATTCCAAGTAAGGAGAGAAATTCTCCAGATAAGAAGGGATCTCAGAATCGTCGTAAGGTCGGATGCTCTGATACTAGAAAACAAGATCTTTTTGTGGTCAGATGTGACTGGGATTACGCATAATGGTGCCGATGGAGTCCATATGTTGAACAGTATTGTTGGTACTAATATGGGTGGAATCGTTTCCTCTATACGATGCAAAAAACAATCGAACCCCGCTCGAAGGCCGACCGGCGATGAAAATGGACAAGAGGGTTCCAGTGATGGCTTAGCTACGAATGTATCTGATTCCCAGGTCTCAGTCACTAATCCATCCTGAAATGAGGCTGTCGACCGGATTGGGCCAGAGTCGTCGATCAGTGGTCTATCAGGCTGTCCTCCGGCTAATGATTATTTGTTGTATAATATGTTACTTTATAATATCTGTGGGTTGAACAATAAATGTCTATTTAAAAAATTTTTTGATTACGTCAAGAGTTATGATTTGTTTTGTCTATTGGAAACGCATGTTATGGAGGAAAGCTACGGAAGATTTGCTAAGTATTTTGCTGAATATAACCTGAAATGGGTTGAAGCTTCGAGAAGATCCAATCGAGGGCGAGCATCAGGGGGCATGTTATTGGGTATCAGAAACAGCAGTAGGATTTCGGGAATCTTCCAATTTGACTCAGCTAACAATCGAGATTATATTGCGGGTTTGCTTGGAGCAACAAGGATTAATATTGTGCCAATTTATCTGAACTGCAATCAATGGGATGAGGAATTTGATACTCTCTATAATTTTGTGCAACATATCAACAGTGAGGACCAAGAACTGATAGTTATCGGTGATATGAATGCCAGGATATCAACAAAGCAAGTTCTTCCCGAGGAGATTGATCTGGATCTTGACAGGTACAGTTTGGAAAGGAAATCGAGAGATGATAAATCAAATGGTAGAGGTGAAACTTTCTTACAATTCTGCGAGGACTTCGGGCTTGTCATTTTAAACGGTAGGTGTGCCGGGGATCCCAATGGCAATTTCACGTACATTGGACCAAATGGTGCGTCAGTAATTGATTTGTGCTGTCCTTCGGGGGGTGCCTTGGATGTGATTGATGTTTTCTCCGTGGGATGCCAGGACTTTTCAGATCACATGCCTCTGCATGTGGAGCTGCGTGGGGGATCGGCGTCCACTGGAGGTGTGCTGCCTCTCCTTCCCAAGCTATCTTGGCGAGATGGTCGCAAGGATGAATATGCTGAGAAATTGGGAGCGCTGATGTCTGAACCTTTAGATTATAATGCTGCTGCACAGGATCTAGTGTCATCAATGATAGGGGGGGTGGTTCGAGCGGCAGAGGCTTCCTCTATGGGTGGAATGGAGGGTCCGGGTGGAAGGGAACCATGGTGGGACTGGTCGTGTTCTCGAGCACGGTCGAGGTCATTCTCTTTGCTGAAGCTGTTTCGCGAGTCTGGGTCAAGTATGGTCAGGGCAGCTTATCTTAGTGCAAATGCCTTATACAAGAGTGTTTGTCGTCGCAGAGAAAAGGAGTATTATGATGAACTTGCTGCTCAGTTCTCAAGAGTTAGGGATGCAAGTGATTTCTGGGGGCTGGTTCGTTCGCTGAGGTCCTCTACATGGCGCAGGATTGGAGATATTCCCATGGAGGATTGGATAAGGCACTTTCAGGCCCAGTGGAGTCTCGACAGAAAGCCAAATATACTGGTACATGAGCTGGGTGGATTACTGAGATCCAACGAGGCTATGGATAGGCTGTTCACTCTCGGGGAACTAAAGATGGCTCTCGCAAAAACAAAGGACCGAAAAGCTCCAGGATTGGATCGTGTCCCGTATGAGTTTTATAAATACGCCCCGGATTCATTACTATCAGGCATGCTAAATTTGTACAATAAGGCCTACGAGCAAGGGATATCACCATCCAGTTTTTCGGAGTCTATCATCTACCCACTCTTTAAGAAGGGTGACATCAACTGCGTTACAGACTACAGAGGACTGTCCTTTATCAACTGTGTAGCCAAGATATATTGTGCCATGCTTCTAGACCGGCTGGAAATGCATTTTGAGACAGAGAGATGTTTGAATGAGAGCCAGTGTGGATTCCGCCGGGGATACAGCACAAATGATGCAGTCTTCACACTGACCTCTCTGGTTCATTTGAGACTAGCTTCGGGCCCTCGCCAGAAGCTGTATGCTCTCTTCGTGGACTTTAAAGCCGCTTTTGACGGAGTGAGGCACGACTTTTTGTACCAGAAGCTCAATGCCTCGGGCGTTGGTCAGAGATTCATCTCGGCCGTGAGATCCATGTACAGCAATGGTACGGGCGTGGTCTGGGTCAAGGAAGGTATATCCCGGCCATTTCCCATTGAGTGTGGGGTCCGACAGGGGTGCCTGCTGAGCCCGAAGCTCTTCGCTTTGTATATAGATGGATTGATAGAGGCGTTACCCTGTGGAGTTAGGGTTGGCAGTGTTTCTATTCGAGCTCTAATGTATGCGGATGACGTTGTGATCCTGTCTGAATCGCCTGCTGACTTGAGACGCAACATCAAGGGTTTGGAGGAATACTGTGCCAGGTGGGAGATGACCGTGAACCTGGCGAAGTCTGGTGTCATGGTATTTCGTAGGGGTGGAAGGCTGGGAGCTCAGGACTCATTTACGTTCAATGGCAGCCAGGTAGAGAATGTATCAAGCTATAAATACCTTGGTATAACCCTGACCCCTAAACTGTCATTTGGGAGACACTTTGCCGAGAGAGCAGCTGCTGCTAAACTCGGCATCAATAATGTTTACAGGTCTCTATTTTGCCGCTCAGCCATTCCAGTCCACTCCAAGTTTCAGATTTTCAATGCAGTTTCGCGAGCAGTTATGTGTTATGGAGCCCAGGTAACGGGATACACACGGTCAAGTTCTCTGGAGCAGGTCCTGAGGTTCTTCATAAAGATGATATTCGGCCTCCCCAGAAATACCCCGAATTATTTTATCTACCTGGAGTCTGGAGCTGACCCTATCTATGTGTACAGCCTGTCAGTTGCATGTCGCTACATCCTTCAAGCTTTGAATATGCCTGAACACCGCTTCCCATGTATTGTGGCCCGCGAAGTCGTCCATAGGAATGTATCGTGGTATAAAGCACTGAAGGATTTAGCAGAACGTTACAATTGCACCTTTATGGGAGACATGGCAGAGTTGGCATCATGGCGGCAGCAACTGGAAGAGCTGGTGGAGTCAGTTCGGACAGCATGGATTGAGGAAATGCGATTGAGCGCGGCACAATCAAGAAATCCTTTTTACCCCCAGCTCGATCATAGTGTGATGCCAGCAGATTTGCGCAGGAAAGCCGTGGATCATCCATTGTGGGTTCGACGCTGGGTGCTGAAGTTCAGGGGTGCCCTCCTCGCGCTCAATGATGGCACTTACTGTAGGTCGGGTAGTTCTCGCCGAGTTTGCCCTCTCTGCAATATGGGAGTAAACGAGGACATTGTCCATTTTCTTGGAGTGTGTCCAGTGCTGGCTGACTTCCGGATCCATTTCTTGGGCGCTGGAGAGCTGGAAATGCCTGCTATGGTGGGAATCCTGAACGACAGTGGTGCGTGGCTGAAGGCTGCTCAATTTGGCCATCGTTGTTGGACATACCGCGACCTACTCATTAAGGAGTTCAACTGGGACTAGTGTCCCCATTGAATTGGCATTGTTGTTATTATTCTTTTGTATATGCATGTTTTGACTCAACCCACTCGGCAGACGGACGACACGTCCATGCCTTTCATGTTTTTTTTTTCTGTTAACCAGTAGTGTTGACTTTGATATGTATTGTTGTAAAATGTTTAGTTGTTCTCTATCTTTTTGAAAATAAACATGTTTTCTTCTTCTTCTTCTTCTTCACATATCATATTTCTCTGTGACCACGCGGAGCTCTGAAGGACAAACCGTTCGCTCCCTACAAGAACTTAAGGGTTGGGCTCACGATAAATCAGAAACACAAGTGTGAATCGCAAAAGAGGCCTATTCTCCGTTCAAATTTCAGCTGACCAAAATGAGATCGATGTTTTTCATCAAGCTGGTTGGTGGTAACAATGGCAAAGCAGTGTTCTTTGCAGACGAGTGATCTATATAGAAAAAACCTTTGTGTAATAATTTGTATAGTTTTTATTCAATTTTTGGCTTCTACCTACCTTGAAACGTAAACCAACAAATTTTGAGGGGGTTAAAATTTGTTTTCTTCGTCGATTCCAAAGGTTCATCTTTGAAAATAATAATCCAAAACCAAGACAACCAACAACATCAATATAATTCACTAGATCGATGTTGGTTTTTACCGCAAATGTTGTTTCCAGTTCTTTCAAATCAGAGGTATAACTAAGCTTCGTCCATATTTACAGCTGTTCACAGTAAAAATTTACGCATAAATTGAGATATTGAGCGAGGTATTAAAGATTCGGATTGAGCTCGATTAGGTGTTTGGCGCCTTCAGCTCTGCTAGCCAAATTCTGTGACATGTTGAACAAAAATTGGTGAAACAAATTGGTCGACTCAAACGTGTGGGATTTCCACCAATTCAACCCCTCAGCCAGAACGACGCGGAGTGGAGAAATGATTGAAGAACCCACGATTCGACTTGAAAGCAGGTCCTACGTGTCCTGGCCGGTCGTGACCAGGATGGAATGATCGATGGGAGGGCGAAGGGGGAAAACTCCACTTCGGGAAAGCGAGTTTAAATATTGAGAGGTCGCAGCGAGGAGATCGGAAGGGTAGCAGCCGTCATTCATTCCGAAGGCGTCTTTCGAGGCCGAACGCCCTCCCTTCCGCGGCCACCCCGCAACCCTTCTGCGGCCCTGGCCTTCCCTATTTGCCCTGGTCACATTTGGCATATTCAAATATTCATGTCAACCCCGAACGGGTCAGAAAGCCCTCCGGGGCCGCCCTCCTCCTCCATATTTCTCTTGTCTCCTTCTTCCGTCTCTTCCCTTCAAGATATTCGCTTATTCATGGCTGCCTGAGGTCTCTCCTCCACTAATCCATCGCCTAACCCAAGTTTTGTCTCTCAAACTTTCAAAATACCACTTTCAAGATTAACCAATTTGAAAATTTCAACTTCAAGAACAAGGAGATTTAATTGATTTTCAGAATACTTTATTAGTACCAAAAAAGTCTGCCATGTGAGTGTGGCACAGCTTCCTCGTATAAGTAAGTAGCAGGATTGTATAGATGGTCCAATAAATAGTAGATTTCCGATCCAATAAATATTTTCGATCTCCCAGTACTTATCACTACCCTACAAATTTTGTTGATCACATATTGATCTACATATTGGTGGTTGTTGTTTCAAGGTATGTATGTAACAACCGAAAATTTGGACCGATTTTGATGAAATTTGGTCATTTTTAAAGGTTGAAAATCTCAAGAGTGACCCAGCTCGAAAACTCTCGAAATAAAGGTATTGTTTTTTCATCAATTTAAAATACTATTAAATTTTCAGAATCGAATGAGACCACCCAGAGTCCTGTAGGTGAAACCGTTCGCTATTACGGAAACGTAAATACAGATAAATTAGAAAAACGAGTGTCAATTCTGGTAATTTTTCAGAAAATTCCCCTCTGGGAAGTCGCACCAGAAATCAACTCTCCAACAATGACAAAAATTATGTTTGATAAAGTTTAATTTAACCTTGATAAGAGAGGGAAACGCAAGTTGTTTGATTCGAAATTATCAAGTTTTGGTTTATGTTTTTCAATTAATAATGAACTATTGGAATCGAGCAAGAAAAAAATGTCCCCCCCCCCCCGCCCGCCAAAATGTGATGTTTCACGTATCAAGCTAAATGAAGGACGTCAGAATACTTGTGGGTCTGTTAACAGGTCACTGCCCACTTTTATATCACCTAAAGAAGATAGGCAAACTAACAACGGACATCTGCCGCTTTTGCGATATGGAAACGGAGGATGCCGAACACATCATGTGCTGTGAAGCATTGGGTCGAGCTAGATGCACAATCCTCGGAAGTGATGTCTTAGCTCCTGACACCATCTCTAAGGTGGCCTACACCGACCTTCTCTACTTCGCCAAAAAGTGGGGAGAAGGGGTTTTTGGTAAACCCTTCTTAGTAGGTAGGCTAATATAGCCTGGAGGCATTCCACAATAGACCTCGTTATGTCGCAGTGAAAGGAGTTTGTATAATATACAAACTCCTATATTAAAGTAGGAGGTCTTAAATGAGTTTATATTATAAACTCATTTAAGACCTCCTACTTTAATATTAAAAAACAAAAAACAAAAAAAAAACAGGCTTACGATATACCTACATGAAATAGGTAATGTTGAGTTCCAATGACATTGGAAACATTGGCGTTTTTTCTTAACTCCGTTTTTGGACATAGCGTAGGTATTGTTTCTCAACATTGTTCTCACTATATGCTATGTCCAAAAACGGAGTTTAAAAAAAACGCAAAAGATGATAAATCATCTCGTGAAATTCCACCAGTGCACAATTCCTCAAAAATAATGGATTATTACATAAGCTCTTTCTTTTTTTAATCAAGAAATTTTCAAGCTATAATCGTTAAGAATGTCAATAATAGTTTTGTTGACTTTGAGTTTCTCGGAAATAAAAAAAAAATAGAAGATTGATGGACATAGCGTCCTCGTGCATCAAGGTACGTATTGCAATGACGTGTTTCACTATTATTATTTCACCAGTTAGTTCGAAAGTGAAAACCATTCATTTTGTACTTACCTAAAAGTAAGGTAACTGTTGTTATTTATTGAATTGCTTGATTATTTTGTTTTGGTTTTTATTTGCAGAAATAACCAGCATGAAGCAAGAAAACAAGAAGACACTGCCGCCATGGGGGGTTGAAATGGCGGGAAAGTTCTCGACTGATCGCAGCACACCCTCCTGGCGGGATGAGCAACCATCCACACGACATCTGGCGGATGGTTAGCGAAATACTTGCCGGTAACGTGGGGTGTAGAGGGTGAGTACAGTCCGGTCAAAGGGGTGGAAGCCACCCTCCTGTTGATACAATAGCCACCCCATCAGAAATGAGTTCCGCGGCTGTCGCCCTCCCGAAAGAGTTTCATTCATTACTTTTTTCTACTCCCCGACCAAGTATTAGGAAGTAGGAGAAAATCTTGGTTGCTCCAACAATGTTTTATCATTGGTCAGTGTATCCTGCAAGAAAAGACAAATCGATGGTCAGAAAACTGTACCTCATTTTAATGTACTAGGTCACTTCTAAGGGTTGAAAAATAAGGTTTGAAATCTTGAAAACGCCCTAACTCAGAAAAATGTTAGATATACCTAAAGGTATTGTTTTTTCATCAATTTAAGATAGTATTGAATTTTTAGAGACCACGCGATGCCCTGTTGAACAAACCGTAAGGCTCCCTAGAGAACTTGAGGGGGTTTCAGTCGATCGCCGTTCGTTCCTCGTTCCGGGTTAGCATTTCACGAAATCCAAGGCGCAAAACTTAAAAGTTGTACCTAAATTTGAAATTTTAGAAGGACTTTAGAAATTCATTAGTGCACGGCCCTAGGGAATTGAAAAACTGAAATATTGCCGCTGGAATCACCAAAATCGATCAATAATTGCCAGAGAAAACGCTGCGAATTATTACACAATGGTTTATTATTTTTCTATAATATAGATGGTTGGTGGCTTTGCAGACGAGTGATCTATATTATAGATCACTCGTCTGCAAAGCCACCAACCATCCAACATGAAGAAAAAAATATCGTATTAGAAAGTATTTGAAATTTGTTTATGTGCCAAAGTAAAGACATAAAATGTCAAAAACCTCCAAATATGCAGCAATTTGTAACAAAATGGAAAACAAGTGGGTGTGGCACATAGCTTCCTCTATCTATCTATCTATCCTCGTATCCATAACCCGATTATATAGATGATCCGATGCATAGTAGTTAATCTCAAAACACCAATCTCTAAGTACCTTTCACTACCATCATAGGGGACCATCTACACGGAAATCTGGACAATCCTAGAAAATTTCATCAAATTCGGATGAAAATGTAAGTGAGTAGTAAGAATCTGAAGGTTTGAGCAGTGTCAAAGGTTAAAGATGTGATTGGATCAATAAACAAACGGTGGATACAGCTTTCGTACAAGTACCTACGCAACCACGAGAGACATTTTATGTCTTATGTTTAATAAATTGAGAGCTTTCCAATGAGTGGTGAACGATTTTTGTGGGGTGGAAAATGAGGAAGTTAGTTTTCCCTAGGAACGATTAGTTGTACGAGAAAATCATCAGAAATTTCCGCGTAACGCTCCCCGCGTGACGATTTTTCATTCATGTGCCCTAGTAAAGACATAAAATGTAAAAAACATCGATCGTATTTCGGTCAGCTATAATTTGAACGGAGATTAGACCTTTTTTGCGATTCACTCTCGTGTTTCTGATTTATCTTACGCTCAACCCTTAAATTCTCGTAGGGAGCGAACGGTTTGTCCTACAGGGCTCCGCGTGGTCTCAAAAAATTATAAAAATTCTATACTATCTTAAATTGATGGAAAAACAACACCTTTATTCCAAAATTTTTTGAGTTAGGGCGTTTTCAAAATTTCAAAATTCATTTTTGAACCCTTAGAAGTGACTTTGGTACATCAACCAAAATCTTCGGGACACAACTAGACCCCAAATGGAGCCTACATACCAAATTTTATCAAAATCGGTCAATCCTAAGTGCCTAATGCCGCGTACGGCGGACTTCGGACGGCCAAATTTTTATTCGATTTTTGGATTCTACGTACCTTGAAACGTAAACCAACTAATTTTGAGGGGGTGTTAAAAATTTGTTTTTCTTGTTCGATTTAAAAGGTTAATTATTGAAAATAATAAACCAAAATGGGAAAAACATTCAACTCAGTTATGTTTTTCCCATTAAATGTTGCTAAACTTGAAATTTTTAAGGATTTTGGAAATTTACTAGTGCACGGGCCTTGGGAATTAAAAAACTGAAAGATTGCCGCTGGAATCATCAAAATCCAACGATAATTGCCAGAGAAATGTGGGTACAAACATGTGAAAACCCGTTCATTTAGTAGTTTTTCTCATGTTTCTCAGGAAATTTTTGTTCGATTTTGATGATTCCGGCGGCAATATTTCAGCTTTTAAATTCCCTAGGGCCGTGCACTAATGAATTTCTAAAAATCCTTGAAAATTTCAAATTTAGGTACAACTTTTCACGTTTTTGCGCCTTCAATTTAGCGAAATACTGGCCCGGAACGAGGAATGAACGGCGACCGACTGAGACCCCCAAGATATTTGTGTTAGAAGGTAGGAAGATGGGCGTAGATTAGATAGACTAGAGAGATTCGATTAGTGATAGACTTAGATGTTTGGGTATAGTGGTTGTGCATAGGTCTCTTAATTAGATTTCATCAAATTTCATGAATATCGGTCAGCGGAACTAAGAAAAGTGCCCCGTACGGCGAACGGACGGTTTTTCAAAAATTGGTCGTAAAACATCAAATTTTGAGGAGGTTTTTTTTTCTTTCCTGCTTGATTCCAATAGTGTTTTGCCTTCGTCTCGGCATGATTGAAATGAATACTTAGGTGTTATTCGTAAGAGTCGTTCGTTCGTTTTTTTATTCAATAGAACAAACAAACGTTGCCGTGTTAGCAACACAATTCCATATTGTAAATAATAACTATGTAGGTATGGTAAACATACCATACCATTACAAATAGTTCATTATTGAAAATAATAAACCGCAATTATCATACCTGTATTGCAAGATGCAAATTATCCCTAGCCTCAGACCCCGAAGGTTTTAGTCTCCGAACCGAGGAAAAATAATATCCCGGTTTTTTTTCTGGAAGGAGAAAGAGAGGAAAAGCGAAAGAGGAAGAGAAAGATGGAAAAGCCCGGACTCCCCCCCCCCCTCAAAAATGCTGGAAGGGTTCTCGTAAGGCAAAAAAAAACGTTATACCAGGCTACTCCGTTGAGGTCCCGGGGGCAAATTTTAATATGGGGGGCCTGGGCCCACTCAATAGACGTTGAAGAGGAGGGGGGCAACCTGGAAGTACAGGAATATAGGAGGGAGGGGGTGTACCGGGATTATGCCTGGGGGCGAATATATGTTTAGAACGGGGTATATATTGAGAGGAATTCTTTCTTTTCCCCCCACTCTCTTTCCCCTTTTTCGTGCTATTCCCCTCTTCTGTCTCTTTTTACCCCTCCCCCCTTCCTTACATCTAGCCCTCTCTGTCTCCTTATCTGGAGGGGCTAAGCCATGCGGACGAGAGACTCGTTATACACGCTACACTGCTCCCAATATTGTAACATGTTACCTTTTCATATTCCGTCCCCTTCTCGCAATTCCTCCTATATGTATCCTTCAAATTATACTCCTTCTCTTTCACTCCGTTCGCTTATTCTCCGGTTCCCTTCTCTCTCGTTCCTTTATTGGTACCTCCTCCGCCCTCCTCCCTCTTACTTAGTTAACCTAACCTCATCATAAACAACATCACGTCATTAGTAGGAATCTTGTACTTTCCTAACTTGAGAAGAGAGAAAACATCCAATTCTTCGTTTCTCGTCTGATAAAATGGACGGACTATGACGTACTAGCAGTAATTACGATTTTCTTTAAACATCGACTATCATGGTTTTCCAACAAAGAACTACCTTTCAACGAAGACAATTATTTTGTGTCCTGAAAATTCAATCTTGTTTAACCCTGAAATGGAATCGCGTAGTAGAATCGTACCGACCTCTCAACTGTCTGGTGTGTTGCGGGCTAGTGTCCAAGACAAAAAATTTCTTAAATACCTAGGTATATATAATAAATAGAATTATGTTATTCAGCTTTTCCCATCTCAAAACGTGGTCCGTTTTAGCAAATGTGCCTTTTTACGCATACACCTAGAAATCACACTCCAGTGTATGAAACCGACCTCCTGGCGATTTGATGTATCTTTATCACTCCGTTACACGGAATATTGATTCATTTGAATCTCAAGTCTCCAGGACAAATTTACTATGTTATGAGGAACAAAAGAATATTTGTATGAAACAAAATCTCTTAATCTCCCGAATCCTTTATAATTTCCCATATTTTGCCCCCATGGCATTATTCCATCTCTCTCTTCTTTTCCTTAGGAAAGACCTTCACCCCAACTTGCAATTCCCATTGAAAACACAAACGGTGGATACAGCTTTCGTACAAGTACGCAACCACGAGAGACATTTTATGTCTTTGCGCCCCCTTTCCCCTTCATATGAAACCTCGTATTGTACTTTTGTTTGTGGAAATTTGATTGTGCTCGTTGATGGTTGCGATGTAATGTACGTAAACATTCATTTAAACAATCACGCTCATGCCGCAGCTTGTTGGCCACGCACAACGGAGTGTTTTACGTAATACGATTGGGCAATTTAAATGAATCGAATGTAGCTCCCTGCGTTCAACAGGAGAGAAAAAGGCTTTGGAGCTCACTCAGCTGATCAGTGACCACTCAGGCGCCTTCAGCATTCTCCATTGACCCTGCCTCTCAAATGTCAGCTTCCTACGTTCAACAGGAGAGGAAATGGCCTTGGAGCTCACTCAGCTGATCAGTGACCACTCAGGCGCCTTCAGCATTCTCCATTGACCCTGCCTCTCAAATGTCAGCTTCCTACGTTCAACAGGAGAGGAAATGGCCTTGGAGCTCACTCAGCTGATCAGTGACCACTCAGGCGCCTTCAGCATTCTCCATTGACCCTGCCTCTCAAATGTCAGCTTCCTACGTTCAACAGGAGAGGAAATGGCCTTGGAGCTCACTCAGCTGATCAGTGACCACTCAGGCGCCTTCAGCATTCTCCATTGACCCTGCCTCTCAAATGTCAGCTTCCTGCGTTCAACAGGAGAGGAAATGGCCTTGGAGCTCACTCTGCTGATCAGTGACCACTCAGGCGCCTTCAGCATTCTCCATTGACCCTGCCTCTCAAATGTCAGCTTCCTGCGTTCAACAGGAGAGGAAATGGCCTTGGAGCTCACTCAGCTGATCAGTGACCACTCAGGCGCCTTCAGCATTCTCCATTGACCCTGCCTCTCACATGTCAGCTTCCTACGTTCAACAGGAGAGGAAATGGCCTTGGAGCTCACTCAGCTGATCAGTGACCACTCAGGCGCCTTCAGCATTCTCCATTGACCCTGCCTCTCAAATGTCAGCTTCCTGCGTTCAACAGGAGAGGAAATGGCCTTGGAGCTCACTCAGCTGATCAGTGACCACTCAGGCGCCTTCAGCATTCTCCATTGACCCTGCCTCTCAAATGTCAGCTTCCTGCGTTCAACAGGAGAGGAAATGGCCTTGGAGCTCACTCAGCTGATCAGTGACCACTCAGGCGCCTTCAGCATTCTCCATTGACCCTGCCTCTCACATGTCAGCTTCCTACGTTCAACAGGAGAGGAAATGGCCTTGGAGCTCACTCAGCTGATCAGTGACCACTCAGGCGCCTTCAGCATTCTCCATTGACCCTGCCTCTCAAATGTCAGCTTCCTGCGTTCAACAGGAGAGGAAATGGCCTTGGAGCTCACTCAGCTGATCAGTGACCACTCAGGCGCCTTCAGCATTCTCCATTGACCCTGCCTCTCAAATGTCAGCTTCCTGCGTTCAACAGGAGAGGAAATGGCCTTGGAGCTCACTCAGCTGATCAGTGACCACTCAGGCGCCTTCAGCATTCTCCATTGACCCTGCCTCTCAAATGTCAGCTTCGTGCGTTCAACAGGAGAGGAAATGGCCTTGGAGCTCACTCAGCTGATCAGTGACCACTCAGGCGCCTTCAGCATTCTCCATTGCCCTGCCTCCGTAACGCTGTTGGATGAAGATACCTATTTTCCTCTCACGATCATGTTGACATCTCATTTGTTGCTCACATCATACTCGTATGTGAGTGCGCATAACTCATGCGCATAATTCAGCTTTCCGTACAGGCGCATTCATATTAGGGACCGTGTACCATGATTAATAAATTGAGAGCTTTCCAATGAGTGGTGAACGATTTTTGTGGGGTGGAAAATGAGGAAGTTAGTTTTCCCTAGGAACGATTGGTTGTACGTGAAAATCATCAGAAAATTTCCGCGTGACGCTCCCCTCGTGACAGTGCCCCGTTACAATGCCCGCGTGACGATTTTTCATTTATGTGCCATAGTAAAGACATAAAATGTCAAATACGTACTTATTTCATTCTCTTATTTCATATTACTTCCTCGGTTATAATGAAATAGTCCCTAAATTGTATACAATTTTCCAAAATTGACTATATTATGTTACGTACAAAAAATGAAAATATAGGATAATATCAACAAAAATTACCTAATTTATTCATTTGGCATATTTTTGGTGAGGCAAACAGTGTTTGCTATATTTGCCATTTCCAATGTCTGTAAGAGACTGAGGAAGTTGATTTACGTGTTCTAATTTCTGAGGAACATACTGAACCGTTGAATGTTGAGGTTGATCACGTTATTTTCGAAACTGGGTACTTTCAAGCTGAAGAAGTAGGTAAAATCACGTAGCTTGAAGCAAGTATTGAGGGTAGGGCGGCGACATCGATCAGAAACATCCACGATTAAATACATCCGTATGTAAAAACCCACCATCTATGTAAAAGAAAACAACGATGTCCTGAAACATCGATTTTTTGAAAATACTCCCATAAACCGTATTTTAAGTAGGAAAATGGATCAATGAGGGTTTCGCCCAAAGCATCGAACTGGATTTCATGTCAATAATAAAAATTACCAAACAATGTGCAGGCGAATCACTCCTGAGCTGTGAAAACTTCCACTTTAATTTGAATTTTGGAAAACAATTTGAACTTGGAAAATGGAATCACTACGTTTTGTGTTTATAAAAATGAGGCACACAAACTACAACCTACTTTCTTGTATTTTTTAAAATAAAAATGAGGCACGCAAATTACGATAGAAGAAAAAAGTCTGCCGAGTGAGTGTGGCACATAGCTTCCTCGTATCCATAATCCGATTGTATAGATGATCCGATGCATAGGCATAGTGGTTGATCAATTTAAAAAAACATCAAAACGTTTTGAAGTTTTTAGCAATAAAATAAACTTTGTTATTTAATTTTTTTTAATTTAGTGATTTTTAGATTTAGTGAGTAAGTAGGGTATTGCAATGGTCTCAAACCAGTCTTCAAAAGTAATGTGGTCAAACCAACCAGATTTGGTCCTATTATACCTAGGGCGGAATTCATAGTCATTACTTTAGTCTGAGTGCACCCTCAAATGCATCGATAAGGGTTGGCGGGCACTCATTGGTATTCATAGACAAGATTTGAGGGCGCCCTGAGGGTATTTATTTTATAATTCTAAGGGTGCACTCAACGGTATTCATAAACCAAACTCAGCGTTGAGTTGAGGCCCACCCTCGACTCAATAGTGCAAAATCCTGAGTGCTGGCCGGAGGTACCTTAAGTGCCCCTCAGCCACAGTTATTATCAGATTTTCCTTCTGAAAATAGTGTACAGCAAGTCAACTACCTATCTATTTTGTTTGTCTTATAAAAATAAGGAGATTAGGTAAGTTTTTCCGTCACAAATATCCAATGAAGATCATCGCAAACTTGAATTTCCTTCTAACAGTCTTTTCAATATTTTCTCCCCGAACTCGGTGAAATCTTCCGAGATTGTGAGTTTCTTTCTTGAAGTTGTCAAACATTCTCGCCTTCATTCTCAATACTCATTCTTTTTTTACGATCTAGTAAAATCATAAAGTAGAAAATACTTGTAGAAAATTATATGAGTTGGTAATAAAGTACAAGTTGAACACATTCAATTCAAAAAACATCCATGTAGGTACGAGTTTATTTCGGACTTTATATTGTTTCACACAGGTAAATATAAGGTAAATAAGTAGGTACGTAAAGGTTTTGAAGGGTTCCAAACGTCATCAATATTCGTATATTTGCTTGTGGATAAACCTTCTTCATTCGGCCGGGAGAAGTTTATTTTTTCTGAAACAATCAATGGGTTGATTTTGGTAAATAATGCCTAAGAACACTCATAAAACGGATACCAAAATGTCTTTTTGTGTTTATTACTTTGAATAGTGGTTCTTTCTTTCTTATCGTACCTACATATAGATACATGCTTTTACTGCTAATTTAAGGAAATCACAATTTCTTACCTTCTTCAGAGCAATATAATGAGTCCGAGGGCAGCAAATTCATTGATGAAATTGCGGAGATAAAAATCGAGTTACAAACTCCGAAAAAATGTCAGCACCCTCATATAATTGAACAGATTTCAATTTGATAGATTCACCACTGCTAATAACTCAAAACTAATGGTTACTTGTAGGAAATCGGACAAAATAGAGAAATTAGCATGCACATCCACAGTAACGAAAATGCAATAAGAAACTTTTCATTACTGTTATAACCACAGAGAACCGGTGACAAGGTTATAACTCACGATCAGTGCAGAATACGAGAGGGAAATTTCCGCGTGCTTTTTACCCAAAATATCCATAAAACAGGGAAATATCCCCACCAAGGCTGCCAACTTAAAGGTGAAAATGAGTTGAGTAGCCCCTGAGCGTCCCCTCAGGCTCAGTGTGCACTCAGGCGTCCACAACACTTAAGTGGGCCGTCACAATCAACTATGAATACGGACTGTTGAGTCGAGGCCGACCCTCAACTCAGATAATTGAGTGCTCGCTCACATTCAAGCCTTGTCCATGAATTCCGCCCCTAGTACCTGATGGCCCACCTTCTGTCCAAGGTGCATACACGTGTTTTGCTTTACAGACAACATAATATGTTGTCTATAAAGCAAAACACGTGTATGCACCTTGTGTTATGTGATGAGGGAACATGCTTACCTCCATATTATGGAGGTAAGCATGTTCCCTCATCACACGTATTCTCTCAACATGTTTTGCCCCTCTTTTTGCAATGACGTTCTCTCTGCAACTGGACCGTCAGAAAAATTTTTGACATTTTCATGTCTTTGCCCTGGCACATAGCACAAAAAACTGTCACGAAATTGCGTAACGAAATTGTATTACAGTGCCTTCATAATGATTTCCGCTTACAACGACCCCGTTGTTAGGTTTGTTCCTTTGCTACACTTTTTAAACCACAAAAATCGTTCACCACTCGTTGGAAAGCTCTCGATTTAACGAAAATTTTCATGTTCTTCATAACATATTGACTATACGAATAGCGGAGCTATGGGCATAACTGTTCTCATATTGTTGTATAGGTAAATACATGACAATGTCCCAATCCGTTGCAGACTCGTATGCAAGCGTTTTTTGACATTTTCATGTCTTTGCCCTGGTACATAGCACAAAAAACTGTCACGAAATTGCGTAACGAAATTGTGTTACAGTGCCTTTATAATGATTTCCGCTTACAACGACCCCGTTGTTAGGTTTGTTCCTTTTCTACACTTTTTAACCCACAAAAATCGTTCACCACTCGTTGGAAAGCTCTCGATTTAACGAACGTTTTCATGTTCTCCATAATTTTAATCAAAATTGACGATGCAATCAGGCTTCACTCCAACAAGACTGTTTTTCAGTTCAGTAAAATAATCATTGTCAGTGTTCCAAGTAACAAGTGCTCGTACTCTTTTGAGATTTTCTGTTACCCTAAGCGACAGTTCAGGATGTCGATTCATAACATTGTGAAGCCAGTCGTCACCTGGAGAATTATTAACACAGAATGTGTTTTTGCGATGACCTACCGAAAAAAAATCGTCACGAAAAAGCGACAGAAAAAACCGTTACGCGCCTTTTATAATGATTTTCACGTGCAACCAAGCCGTTGGTAAGGAAATAGAACTCCCGCAGTGTTCATTGCACAGAAATTGTTCACCATTCGTTGGAAAGCTCTCAATTTATATAGTATTTTTCTTGTAGTTACATATTTATTTATATGACATTTATAGGGTTTTAGACCAAATTAAATGTCTAACAATTATTTATTTTATTATTGCCAAAGACTCCACATTTATTATTGTTGTTTTTTATTTAACGGATGACTAGCATCGCAAAAACACATTCTGTGTTCCTATGATTTCATACAGAGTATGGAAAAAGAAATAAACCGGGGTGCAGGGGGGCGGAGCCCCCCGCCGAGGCGCAAAGCGCCGAGTTTTTTGATAGCCCTATCAAATTAACATCCAATGCGCTGACTATCAATTTAACATCCAATGCACGCATTGGAATCCTCCATCGGGAATAAACCAATATACCGTTGGCTAGAAGTTGCTCTTCTTGTTCAGCGAACACAGTTTGTCCACCGTATTTTTTTGGATTCAAAGAACTCTTCTTCTCAAACTGGTTTAAGGGACATTGAATATCTCTGAGGTCTCCACAGGGTAGTATTGCACTAGGCCCTATGACCTTCTGGTAATGTCGAGGCATTTTCTCCCGATTCACTCCACCCATCAAAAACTCCGAAATTCACAAAATCGATCACTTTTCATGAGAAGTTGTTGATTTGATAAAAAATACGCACATCAAGTTTTCTGGTCATAGGTTGGCCACACAGATGAACGTAAACAAATAACTTCTTCTTCTTCTGCTTCAATCTACGGAGTTATGGTAATTCTGCGGAGTAATGTCTACAATAATTGTCGTTAAGTTGACAACAAAAGCAAAACGCTACAAAATATTACATAATGGTTTTTCTATAATTATAAATCACTCGTCTGCGAAGAACACGTCTTTGCCATTGTTACCACCAACCAACATGAAGAAAAACAATTATTGACAACAAAATAATTATTACAACAAATTATTGGCTTATACAAATAAATCACTGATTCATTCCTACATCAGTAACCTCCAATTATGGGACTGGTGTCAGATTCTCCCCTCTATTTACCCACTGTTTTAATTCATTTGTGTTGTTTTGGTTTTTATGGTTCCACTTCGTCTCCCAGTAATCGAAAGGATCATCACAAATTCATTATTGTTGTAAAAATGGACAACATTTTAACTTCCCATTCTTAAAAATTTATTAAATGCACTGTGCATTTAATAAATTTTTAAGAATGGGAAGTTAGAATGTTGTCCATTTTTACAACAATAATGAAGTTGTGACAAGTAGTATTGTAACAATACTACGGTTCCACGGTAATGTGTAGCAGAGCATGGATTTTACGCTCTACTGATGAGCAAATTTTATATAAATGAATTTTATTGTTGATTACCACTGAGTTCCTACAATCTACCTATCAACCGACCACTTGTAGTGTAGATGACACTTATTTCCAACATATTCCTACGATGAGTAATCTTCACAGCCCACCCAACTTGCCTGATATTTCTTCTTCCATGCAGGTTTTCTTTGCATCACTGAAACGTTGGTATGAAAATAATACGGCTACCAACTCCGTGGAGTATTTTCAGTAATAATAATGATTTTAATTATTTATGTACGACAATCATTATTGTGGTAAGGGGGAAAAAATGAAGTATCTATTATGAAATGGCTTCAATGCGAAGGAACGAGGCTGGGGTGGTACATGTTTGTATGTAGCATTAGTTTGATGAAGAAAACAAGTGAGGGCTCTCTCTTTCCATACTCGTTATCCCGAGATATTCAAAAGAATAGTGAGTAAAGGGGTGCCATGTTGAGTATTGAGATGCCCCCTTCTACTTAGCGCAGTTTTTTTTTTTTTTTTTTCAGTCTTTCGAAGTGCACATTGAGTGAGTGAATATTCAAAAGCTGCTGGGAGAAGGCCGGCACTCAAGTTACCGCCTATTGTTTTTCGTGTCTTTGCAAAGGCGAAAACCGAGTCGGGGGGGTTCATTTAAGTCCGTTGCTTTGATCACGGAACCCCAATTAAGGCGCCCAGTGAGGGTGGGAGGTGTACTAAGGGCTGACCAATGGGAGAGCTCTTGGTTTCCATAATGCAAAGTCCACCATCCCTCTGACGTTAACCCTCACACGGAGTTGCCTCCCCCTTCATGCAATATTTACTCTACGACTGCTGCTGTTATCACTTTGGGCGTGAATATGGATGAAGGGGGTGTAAAAGTCACGCGAGGCCTTCTCCCTGTCCCTCGAGAACTGGAGGTTAATTAAGATGGAGCTGATGGCGAAGAACCTGAGAGGGGACCAGGAGATATATTACAATCCGAGATATGCCTCTAAGCTTCCTGAGAGCCTCACGATCTCCCTCTGAGATTATCCCGCCTTCCATCTGACTAACCCGAAGTATGAGTCAAGCAGCAAATTAGCTACATCAGTTGTACCACCATATCATGTCAGCTACTTCTTGGTTACCAGAATTCAGAATGTGAACTCATGCACACTTCACTTTTCTTGTAACATAAATGGAAAAAATGATCAAAAGGATCAAATACCCAACGTTCAGCCTAGAAAATTATGTACACCAAAAACACACAAACCCCTAGAAACAACACTCCAGGAACGACTCAATAATGTCCGGCAGCCATTGGCTTTATATTGTATGAATAATGTCTGAAAACCTTTGCATGGAATCCGATAACCTTAAGTCTAAGATGGGATCCTATAGATTCCCTCGAGGCTGCGGATCGAGAGCGACCTGACTGCTCTATTTCCCGACTATGGGAAAGCTTATGCCATTGAAGAAGCAATGGCTTTGCTAAACAGGGGTCGGAGTCTCATTCTTCTGGCCCTGAACCCCACCTAGGGTTTCATTACTCTGTAGGTCCAAATAACAACAGAGATGCAAAGATGGGGAAAGCCAAGCAGCTGATCATCATATCCAAGGAAAGAGCAAAAGCCTCGTCAAGGTTGAAAGACCTTCTCACTACTATAGCAAGCCTTCTCTCTGGTCACTGCCCGTTGAGGAGCCATTAAAACAATATGTGCACAGGACAGCTGAATGTCAATTCCTCTGCGATTGAGTCGATACTGTATAGTAAATACTCTGTGAGTGCCCTGATTTAACTTTTTATTTTTTTATTTTTTTATATTTTTTCTATTGGCTTTATTTACGATATACAGCCGTTACATGTTATGTGCAATATTTACTTGTGTTTTACAGTTATATAGTTTATAGAGAGTGATTATTTATAGTTTCACATTTACATTTTGAAGGAATTCAAAGATAATTTCGTAGACTTCCACCAATTCTGTTGATATGATAGTGTCCAGGTTGAAAGGAGTGCTGACCACTGTCTGAAGCTTGTGTAAAAGGGTTTCTCTTTCGTGGATGTATACAGGACATACCAAAACTATGTTTTTTTTTTTGTTTTTTTTTTCAAATTATATTTATTGCACCAAGTAATTCAACTTATTAGCAACATTTCTCTGACAATGTATATAAATAACTGAAAGGAGAGTGTGGTACATAGCACACCTCCATACTTCATGTCGGCTATTTTATGTGTCTTTTGACGCACAAGATTCACAGGAGCGCACAGCACAACACTCACTGAACAACTTCATGAAAACACCACTCCCTACTGCCACAGATCGTGAGGTTTTCGTCTTTTCAGCCGCCTGAGTAGATCATCAACATCCAGCAACTTCACAGCCTCCTCGTTGATATGACCTTGTAGCCTCTGGTGATGGGCTATTGCTTGAGTTTTGATGACTTCATTTATTGTGGGAATTTTAAGGTCCTTATGGATGTCGTCATTGGTTGAGTACCAATACGCATCAACGCATGAGCGCAGTACTTTGTTCTGAAAACGCTGTATAATGTCACGATTGCTTTGAGAGGTGCAGCCCCACAGTTGTGCACCATATGTCCAGACTGGCTTAAGGACCTGATTGTATAAGGTTAGTTTGTTCTGTATTGTCAATTTTGATCGTCTACCAACCAACCAATACATTTTTCGGAGTTTGATGTCCAATTCTGTTCTTTTATTTTTCACATGCACCCTCCAGCGGAGTTTCGTATCCAGAGTCATACCCAGATATTTTGCCTCATTAGCAAAAGGGATGACTTTGCCAAGATTTTTTGCCAAGATTTTCTTAAGATATATTGGTATATGTTTGATATGGCGGTTGGTAAAATCAACATGGACTGATTTGGCTTCATTCATCTTGATTCTCCACTTAATTGTCCAGTCATGGAGTTTCTCGATGGATCTTCTAAGTTTTAAAGTTGATTCGCGATTGTCTTCACCAATAGCAAGGACTGCAGTATCATCTGCAAATGATGCCAGGGTGTTACCCTCGTGTTCGGGTAGATCGCTAGTGTATAGGACGTACAAGAGGGGGCCAAGTACGCTTCCTTGCGGGACTCCAGCATGAATCATTTTTGCTTCTGAGTATGCATCATCTTGTTTGATTCGGAAGTACCGATTTGATAGGTATGAGTGGAGCAACTCAGCGTATTTTGCTGGAAGCATTTGTCTGAGCTTATGATTAAGTCCCTCGTGCCAGACTTTATCGAACGCCTGGGTAACGTCGAGGAAGACAGCTGAGCAGACTTTTTTGTCTTCCATGGCTTGTTCAATAATATGAGTGATCCGGTGCACCTGATCTATAGTCGAATGCTTATGGCGGAACCCAAACTGGTGTTTAGGTATGAGGTTTCGTTCTTCCACAATTTTTATTAGTCGTTTGTGGAGCACTTTTTCAAAGAGTTTTGAGAGTACAGGTAATAGTGATATCGGTCTATAAGAAGTTATTTCTTCAGGAGGTTTACCTGGCTTCAGTATCATGATGACTTCAGCGAGTTTCCACAGTTGTGGAACATACCGAAGTTTGATAGAAGCATTTATGATTTGTGTGATCTTTACAAGCGTCTTCCGCGGAAGGTGTTTGAGGACTTGTCCAGTGATCAGGTCATATCCAGGGGCCTTCTTTGGATTTATCTTGGTGTTGATGGTGTTTTGTATTTCTTTGACAGTGACCAATGGGATGTCAATTTGTTGATCTCCCAAGGGAACTTCTTTGAGAGATTCCTCATTAGGACAACCAGAATTGGGCGTGAAAATATCTGCTAGATGACGAGCAAAAGCATCAGCCTTTTCTTGATTGGTTTTTATCCACTTGTTATTAGTTGTATCTTTAATAGGTGGTGCTTGGATGATAGGTCTCTTCAAGTGCTTTGTTGCCTTCCAGAGAGAGTATTCAGTGTCTCGATGACTGGTGAGCGACGTGAGAAGATCTTCTTGGGTTTCTTCTTGTATCTGTTCCATCATTTTCTTCAATTTGTAGTCAAGTTTGTACCATTCAGTTTTGAGAGTGGGGATACGTAAATGTTGCCATTTACGTCTAGCTTTTCGTTTTTCCCTGATCGTATTCACAACTTCGCACGGATAGTTGAGGCCCTTCAGCTTTCTCGTTTCTTCAGGGGTGTTTTGCCATGCCGCAGTTTGGATGGAGTGAACTAGTTGACCTAGCTCTCTATCAATTTCATCCGGTGATGTCAGTGCCACACTGAGATCAATGTGTTGATTTACGTTGATTTTGAACTGATCCCAATCTGTCTTTTTGTTCACTAGGACTGGATTATGTGGTTTAAGAATAATCGTTTCACTTAGTGTGAGAACTATTGGCGAATGGTCCGAGCTGAGGTCAGCGCAGTCCTCAACAAGTGCATAGTTCGCTGAGATATTTTTCATGATGAAGAAATCAATTAAATCAGGGCTCTTCTTAATGTCTGTTGGCCAGTATGTTGGTTTCCCACTTGACAACGGTATACAGTTATTTGATTGCACATACTTGAGAAGTTGCGTACCACGAGGTGTACTAAGTCGCGAACCCCAATACGTGTGTTTAGCGTTGAAGTCCCCGCCGATTATAAAGCGATTTCCTAGTAGGGAAAACGCTTCAGCAAATTCTTCTTCTTTTATGATATGCTTTGGTGGAATGTAGATACTGGCAATATCGGCTTCAAAGGATTTTGTACTGATGGTGATTGCACATATTTGAAGCTTTTCTTCCTCTATTTTGACACATTCATGATGCTTTATATTTTCTTTGATCAGTACCATGCTGCCTCCTCTTGCATTATTGCTGGGATGGAGAGCATTATAGGACTTGAATCCTTTGATTTTAAAATATGACTCCTTGGTAAAGTGAGTCTCAGAAATTAGGCAGATGTCTATTTTGTTTATATTAAGGATCGTCTCCAATTCCAATTTTCGGGAGAAGAGTCCATTGGCATTCCAGCACATAATTCGTGAGTTGCGCATCATGGTGATTTCTTTCGTGTTTGATTGCAACCTTTTTCAAGGGCAGTTAATCTTTGATTGACGTTGGACAGAGTGTTTTCTATTCTGCTTTGATTTGCAAGTATGTTTTGCAATAACGACTGTATACTATTATCAGACTGCATGGGTGTAGGCTGGGTGACTCTGTCACCTACCGCTTGAGCGTATGAAGGCTGATGACCGAAATGTTGGTTTTTCTCATGGATTGGAGTTTTCGGTATGAAAACTTTTTTACCCTTGTTATTTGGTATGGTTTGTTTATCGTCATTTTGAGAGGCCTTTGGGCCTTGAGATCTTTTTTTCTGAATCTCGACAGCTTCAATGGCGGCTGGACATTTGCGGTAATTAGCTGTATGAGAATCACCGCAATTTGCACATTTGGCTGGGGTGGTGCGAGGTTTGGTGCACTTTTCTGTGGGATGAAAGCCTGCGCATTTAACGCACCTTTCCATTTTCGTGCAGTAGTTTTTGGTGTGTGCCCATGATTGGCACCTCTTACATTGAGACACAATTTTATTAGGTTTGAGGTTTTCAAATTTTACCTTCGACGAGTAAAACTTAGTAATTCCATGTATAGTGTCAGGGTTGGTTCCTGGGGCAAAATCAACTATATACATATCAATAGGTGCTTTTGTTCCCCATTTCAATTTTTGGGTTACATTTAGAACTTTGAGGTTTGGATATTCGTGAGAAAATGCATCTTTGAGCTCTTCTGAAGCAAGCCCCCTTGGAAGTCCTTTTAGCATGACTGTGTAAGGCCGTTCCTGTTTGTTTTGGTATGTCGTAAATGGACATTGTTTATTAATAAGCTCTGATCGAATTGCACGAAAATCATCAGACGTTTCCGTGTTAATCTTGACTTTTCCGTCACCAAGGAGAGTGAGGGTGACATTTGGTACAATCGTTGTTAACCATGTTCTTATATGTTTAAAGCCATCAGCATCTTTGAGTGCTTCTAGCGTAAATGGAGGAGGTTTTGGTTCTTTTTTTGATTGGGGTTTTTGTGCCTGTTGTTTCCTATTTTTATTTTGAGGTACCTTCACTGGTTTGAATTCAACTCCAGTGGCATTGTACGATCGAACTTCATCGTCTCTGACTTCATTAGCAAGATCACTTGAGTCTGTATGATAGTTCTCCCCATGTTCTACTTCATCAAGTTTAGCTTGAAGGTCGATGACTTTTTTCTTTTCACCAATAACGACTTCGTTACATTGAGTTAAATAATCACAGAGAGATTTAATTAAACTATATAACTCACTGAATGCATTTCTGAGTAACGCATCTTGGATTGTGCTGGTTCTCTGTTGATGTTGCGCAAGGCTAGCCTCTGCTTGTGTCACGATTTTCGCTACCGTCAGCTCGCCTTCGCGGTCCAAGTTCATTGCCGACCGGTGGAGGCCTCACGGCACGGGACAAATATTTTGGTTTCACTGCTCGATGTTTCCACCTTGAACGTTCGCGGGAGACTACCAAAACTATGTGTTCGTGAGTTTCCTCTTCGTTCCCACAGGCTCTACAACTTGGCGATTCTACAAGATTAATTCTGTAGAGGTGGGAGTTCGAGCAGCTATGTCCACTCCGGAGTCTCGTAACTGTCCTGTAGAATGCTTTGGGTCTTATTTCAATCACCTGGTTAAACGAGGGTCGTAGACTTCTAGCTTGAGGGAATATTTGCTTGTACTTTTCTCCTCCGCGACATACATTAAAGTCCGTTTTCCATTGATTTTTTGATTTCCATTTCTTTTGTTCGATCTCCAGTTTTTTCCAGATTTTCGTTTTCCATTGATTTAACTTCAATTCAGACGTTTCAGATTCAAACGTTTTTGAAAGGGTAATCTGTGCAAAATTGCTCGAGAAACGCCCACAAAACTTCTCCACATTGTGAAATCGAAAGGGTAGTGCTAGGGAACTTCGCCACAATAGATCAACCATGGTCTAAGCCCATGAGGATTAATCCCGTTCCTGCTTAAAAAAAATATACTTAAGGTGCTCAATTTGGCCCAGTTTTTCCACTTTCAAGAATACCTGAGAATTGAAATTAAGATTTTCCGACTTCAAAAATAAAAAATAAAAAAATCTGAAAAATGTCTCAGCTAAAAGTGATACATCCACCGATACTAGACAAAAAGTAGTAACCTGAGTATCATTTAAAAAACCACAGTAACCACAGTACATTCCCTTTTCTTATTACGAATATGAACTCTTGGAACACTAACTGTGGATTGTTCTCATAAATTGAAAGGAATGACGAGGTTAAGCCATGTGAAGTCTCTCTCGCCTCGAGCCTGGGATCAGGCCCTTCATCATGAGCAGCAAAAAGGCAAATTGAAGTATGGGACCTGTTGGAGGAGGCAACGATGCTTGCTTGGATAAATTGTACCAAAAAAACCATAACGACAGAATAAATGCTCTAACTCCAGGCCTGAGGGGTAATTTGGCGTGCCGAGGGGTATGGAAGCAATAGAGGAGTTGATATTTGGTTACATGTCTCTGACACTGAGTCTCTCTCTCTCTCTCTCTCTCTCTCTCTCTCTCTCTCTCTCTCTCGAATTTTGTTCCTCAAATGTAAAATGTTCTTGAAGTTATGGCAGAAATATTGAGTGACAAATGGGGTAGGCCTTAGCCGGTGGCGCGAAGGTGGTTGCTAGCCAGAGTGGGATTCTAGATTCTACGAGCTGCAGCAAGAAAGAAATGCGAACTGGTGGGTTTTCAAGATGGAGCAGCTGCAAGATTGCACAAGGAGAAACTTCATATTATAGAAGTAACCTTCTCAGTTGAGATCCTCAAAAACTACCCTCTATAATTTCCCGCCAGGCTCTACATCCTAGTTCCGTACTTGAATCTTTTCATTAATAGCAATAAACGCAGAGACAGAAACTAAGTTGGCTTCGCCGGTACTGCCTAGGTCAAACATTAATAATTTATATTTGGAAAAAATATTTCACCACTACAATCGATGATATTGTACATAAATATTTACTTCACAGCATTGTATCAGCACTTTCAGCACTCAGCAGTCATGTCCATCTGGCTGTTTCGTATCAGTTGAATCACCTTGTCGGTTGAATCACCTTGTCCCGGGAATGATGGAGGGAGGATTGTGCCTCTTCTGGCTATGCCATCAGCCGACGCTTCTCCTCCCCTTGGGGTTCGAGTTCAGCTCCAACTTCCTCGAGCGAATGCAAATTTGAACAATTCCTCCTCTTCAGGAAGTGAAATCAACTTGTAAGATTATAATTTAACTGGTTCAAGGGAACAATTTCAAGATGTAAATATACTCCAACATTCAATAAACCAATCTTAATTAAATAAACTTTCTTTTAAAATTCCCCAGTTATTTGGTCAAAACAAGAATGGTGGAAAACTCTCGTGGAGACTTTATTCGGCTCAAGGTTTCAAGGTGTGCTAACTTTAACTTTAAAATTTGAAAATAATACCTCTCAATAAAGAATTTCGTGTTTTGCGACTTAACCTATTTATAATCAACTTCAAACTGTCTAAGAAGAAGTAGTTTCTCATATACGTGTATCATGAAATAACTTTTCAATGACCATGGCAAACTTTGCGTTCCTACTCTTCATTCCCGTTTTTCTCGTCCTTGATTCTCGTTGTCGATTAACATTTTGTGATATACATTTAAATATCGCTAATTACATTACAAATTTTCATCGTCTTTCCTCCGTTTTAAATTTAATAAGTAATGAGTGTGAAGCTTTAAAGCAGTTTTTCTTTCTCACTCGAATTGAATCAATAATCTTCAAATTAAATTTTTGAAGGGGCAATAATTTACATTACATCGGTAGGTTCACATGTCAAAGCTAATGGATTATTTTTCATCTTACTATCTTGTCTTGTACGAAGGGGAGCGCATAACGGCTGAGAGCACTTTGGTAAGTAATGTTCATAGCGAATAAGGAGGGGAGATGGCGTGTAAATACAGTTATGTATCTATGTAGGTGCGATAAGGCAGGGGTCCATTACAGGGGTCCCAACCCTCCCTCGACATTCTAATGAGATTAGAACTAATAATTAGGATTCAGCTAATTAACGTAGAGTTGGACTCCGAAATTGTTCATTGGACCAAACTCGGTCGTACAGGTTAGTACCCTGAGATGGGGAAGAGGGCGGGATGGCTCTTTCGATAACAGCTTTCCACCCTTGCGGTCGCCATTACCTAGTTCACGTTTTCTTGTAATGTCCGCCAACGAGTTTATGGGAACTACGTTGGTTGGCTGAATAGTTCTGTCTAATGAGCTGGTCTCACCTTGGCGCTTAATGTTTTCTGTTTCTTAAATGACTCGATGTCATTCACCCCTTCACTGAGAACTAGGTTTCGACAAGTTGAAAAAGATAGACAAGAGAAACACAGAATAGTCATGGTCATCATTACATAATATAAACCGAGATGAACCGATTTTGATGAGGATTTTTCTTGTGCAATTCTAGAGCCTGCTAGATGATGAGAACTTACGAGTTGTGTTATGTTTCTCCATTACGATTTGTTTCTCTCGCCGCAAAACCATTGGTTTGAAGCTTGTGGCGGAAGGCAAGTTGCTCACTCGGTTTCTCGTTTCCTGATCTTCAATAATAGCACCTAACTTGTGCACATGCGCGGGTGTAGGTACCTCTCGAGATTTCCCATGATCTAATGGATGATTTCACCCAGATTAGGAGGGAAGCTTGATGCTCGAACTTGAACAAGAATATCAATATCTATACATCGAAGTAAGGCGTTCAAAAAGGGGAAACCGGAGCAAAATCTCAGAATATCCCCCCTTCTAGTTGCTTGGTAAAGCAAGTATTTTTGGAAATTAAAGCAACTTGGGGAAGAAAGTCTTGTTAGGAAGTCTACCTGCTAGGTGAATCAAGTTCTCCTGGAAGTTTTATCTGCTTGCTGGATCAAGTCTTGTTAGAATGTTTACCTGCTGAAAATCCACCTGCTTAGTGGAACAAGTGCTGCTAGAAGTTCTGTATACTTGGTGGAGCTAGTTTAGTTAAAAATTCTACTTGGTTTGTTGTTCAAGTCTTATTGGAAATTTTACCCGATCAGGACCCAACCTTCCTTCCATGTCCTCTGACTAAGTCACTACCAGGAACTAACCCTAATGTCGCCTTCTGATTTCAATGAACATAATCACAGGCTTTGGCTAACCAGTATTACTAAAGCTTGGGTTAATAAGTATTCCTATTGATTGAGAACGTTTCTGTAAAAAGTTAGAATGATTCATAAATATCCAGTAAAAATCAATTTAATTACATTTCTGACAGAATCGAGATTTACGGCAATGTCTATTTGGTTGAGATAAACACAAATTGATTTGAAATTAGAAAATTGGTGAAAAGATAACTGAGATAATTGTATTTAACTATTCGCATCTTCCATCCCACTTGCAAATCTCAATTCATCACATTGGTGAGTGGGGTTGAAACCTCGTCCTACTGGTCGAACAGTAGGATGGACCGATCGACAGTTGTGTTTGAACTCGGATCATGTAGGACTATCATTTTGGGCCTACGAGATAGTTGGAGAGAAAAGGGTAGTTTGATGCAAAGTTTAGACAGAAGAGAGCAGAGCCATTGGTCTGGGCATGGATACGCGTAGTTACCCATATTTTGCACAACCTGAGTCACCTAATAGGATAGGCGCCCTTTGATGTCGGAGATGACAACTGCAACATTAGTCCTGTGTTATCAATCTCTTCAAAGTGAATTAATCTCTTGAAATCATGGTACAATTACTTATTTCATGAATACTTCTGTGAAACCGCTGGTGGATTCAAGTCAGTCAGCTATTAGTACGAATAAAATCACTCGCAATGAGATTATGGAAAACCATTTTAAAAAAACGGAGTTGAGAACAACGATGTCTATCTCCAGGAAAATAATGAGTTACAAGTTAAATCGATTTCGACGGTTAGGTCATCATCAGTAACAAACAATAACCTTGTTATTGTAACTGGGTTTATATGTATACTGTAATTTAAGACAACTTTATATACTGTAATTTAAGACGTGTGTAAGACAACGTTCTTCTCAAGTCCGTTTTTTATTAGGTATAAGTGCCATAATGTCATAAATATCTGCTCTGACCTGCTAAAAATTGCCAGGTTCCGTTAAAGGTCTTCTAGAAAGGTCGAAGGTCTTCTATTGCTATTTGACGATGAGAAAATCTGGTCAAACGCCGAATCAGAGTTTGGTTTGCCAACCACGCATCCACAAGGACTTGGATATCCAAATCAAAATACAAAGAAAACTTTAGTGTCGCCACTGTTTCAAAGAAACCTCAACGAGGAATAAGGAAGGAGTAATTTCTTTTGGTTAAGACGTGGTTGGAGGGGGATTCGGTATCCCCTCCACCAGAATGAGCCGTAATGACAAGATAGAAACTGTTAGAAATAAAAAATATAAATTAGAACATTTCTACTCGCTCAGTCGATTTTGAGTTTTTCCATCCTACTCCTCACCAAGAAAGGTCAAGTTTAAAATTGGTGATCCAATGGCATATCATCGCCTAAAGCTCTGATACTATCTGCACTCGTACAACTCCAGCGACGATACAGCTCGTACAACTCCAGCGAAGCTTGTGTGAATGAAAACAGTAGCGAAAAAGAACCAGACTCTCATCAAATCCTCTTAGTTCCCTCCATAATCATTAAAAACAACACTCAGGAACCTTCTCTCCGAAATATTCCGGTTTTCGTTGTGAATTTCATTTACTCTCATCCAGCTAAGGGCCTCGCACTCGAAATTTATCGATCCGGGGGAAAGAAGTTCTTCCGGCCTGGCCAGGTCCCCTCTAAAGAAACTTCCCCTGCAGGAGGGAGAGGGTTACACTGGGATATACTCATTAGGGTAAAACGGGGAAGGCTCGCCTCGAGAGACAAAGGGCTGGACTTGGGGTAGAAGGTCCCTATTACGAGTAGTTGTCAACCCTAAACAGAAATAATAGACCCCCTTCTTCCCCGACCTCCCGATCCTCCGTTCTTCGTCTTCTCCACTCTTTCTTCTCCCATCCTTTTTGCTTCTACTTCGTCCTCGCTGGAAATTACAACTGCCATTATGCCTACCTTACTCGAGCCGGGTCCATTACTGCCCATTGCTATATTTATTCCAACCTCTACAGCCCTTTTCCAGAAACATTACTTCGAAATATTATCCAGAAGTCTGAGGGCTCTGTTCTCTTTATAGGAGCCCAAGTTTCAAATTCTGGCTTCAAGGGGTTTCATGAATATTATTCAAAATTATACAAAAAGTCATGCAGTATGAGATGATGAGCAAATTTTCGAAGAACGCTATGGCTAAGAAATTCGAAATTTTAGCTGACAGAGTAGTTACCATTGTGAGTGATATACATAGAACCAATCGTTAAATTATAGTAATCAACCGCTTGCTTAAATATTTTTTAAAAAACCACAAAAATTACTCTTTTCGTCACCTCGAACTCAGAGTATCCATACGTACAATACTGTTCAACAATCGTACGTTGTTGTTTTTTCAATTTTCAGTGTGCCGTATTAACATACTGTATACACAGTAGTCTATATTCATGTTCTGCTCGTCTCCCCAAACTCATGGAGTACCCAGACGGCTATTGTTTATTCTTTCGATTTTCAATTCCTGGGTACCACCTTGACCATACCAACATACTGTATACTCACAGGGTATGTTTTGAAGATGTTAGGAGTCCATATTGATGTTCTACTCGGCTCCCCAACCATTTTTTGAAACTTGTACCCTTCAAGATGGACCAAAATTCTTGGCTAACAAACTCGTCTTTTAATTAATAATAAAAATCTTGATAAAAAATTGAAATTTTTTAAAACAATTAGTCATATGGGTCATTTTCCCAGAAAGGGCCAATCGTTGTCCAGAGAAGATTCCGAATGGCCATTTATGATTTTGGCGTTTAAAAAAAATTCTCCATTAACTATCAACTTTGTTCTACTTCGGGCAATCAATAAAATATGCACTTATTCACGCTAAAATATAGAAATTAAAGTTTAAACTGCTAAATGTCCAGTAATCTGCCATGTCTGGACCCCTAGGTAGTCAACTTTGCTTGAACACTGTGAATCACCTATGAAAGCAGCGGCCTGAATTTGTAGTGATTCTTTATTGAATATACCTAGACATGAAAAAAAATGGGTTTGCAGATTTTTTCAGAAGCAAATAAAGCGAGCAGGAGGATAAAATGTGCTTGTCCGGAGGTTTCTGTCTTCAATCTGCCTTTTTTGTGTTTTCGTATTTTGGCGGCTTGTTATCGTTTCCCGCGGTCTCACTACCACTGTAAGAGGTGAGGTTAGTCGTTAGGTTATCAAAGAAAGCGGCGGGAATCGTATTTCTTCTATGTGGAGGCGTGCACAGGTGGTTTCAGTTGCAAAAACGTGGTGTCACAGTCACCGTCTGTCTTTCATCTGCCCTCTGTGAAACGGTAAGAAATCGAAATTATTTTTTCTTTTTCGTCTCTAGTTCTTGTTTCTACCGTCTCTAGTTCTTGTTTCTACCGAGCTGGTTCCAGCGATATGGTTACACTTCAGCAGAACAGTACCAGAACGCGGGAAAAGCTGAAAAACCTAAGTGCCACCCAGGAACTCCTGCCCTTTTTTGTGTCTTTCATCTGCCAGTGAAGGTGGCAGATAGAAGACTTTTTCAAGTTGTTAACAATTTAATTTGAATTTTCCGTTGCAATTTAAAAACTTTACATTTTTCTACCGTAAAAATGCATTCAGCAACCGTAAAAATCGGTTTTTCGAAGTTTTGGCTCGAAAAACCGATAAATTGAGATTACTTGGTTACTTTCGGAGGTTTCTAGGTTGCTATCAGAAAAACCGTGTTCCATGTTGGTGTTCCCTTTTCTACACCTGCATCTTGCCCTGGTTCAATTTTTGGAATAACTCCCAGTTCTCGCTCCTCATGGGGATGGGGTTCCGAGTATTCTCCTTTGAGCGGAAACCATGCCAATAGGTTTCTTTCGATAGATTTTCTTCTTTAATTTTTAATTAATTAATTAAGCGTCCCACTGTGTGTTCTATCGTCGAAATTCAATCAGTATGGTGTGAGGTTAATCCCTGATTTTTGGCAGAACTTGAGTCGAACTTTGAGTTTTCTGAAATCTTGGGATACCAATTGTCCCTTTCTAGGAAAATGACCCATATTATCTTCCGGAGTGACATACATATTTATATACATATGTACACATATTTAATGGGGTAGCAAAAATTTGTTCAAAATTTTGAATTTGCGAGTTCAAAATTTATTCCATTGAAGTAAATTGTCAAGCAATTGCGACATCAATGAGTTGTTTGAACCTTTCCGTTTGAATTTGGTTTATTATTTTCTATAATGGAGCTTTGGAATCGACCAAGAAAAAATGTTTTTTAACACCCCCTCAAAATTTGATGGTTTACGTTTCAAGGTACGTAGAATCCAAAAATTGAATACAAATTTGGCCGTCCGTCCGCCATACGCCGTTTTTACCCCAAAATCGGATTCAGCACCTCGAAAAACCCCCTAAGGCAAACTTTCAGCCCGTCCTTCTTAATTTACGACAAACAAACAAAACAGTGTAGAAAATATGAACGTTTAAAAAAACCGGGAGGATGACGTCAATCTGGAATAGTTCATTTACGGCCGCTTGAAGCGCTGAGATCGTGAAATCTATAGCAACATCTCACAAAACCAGTAAAGATCGAAATCGAAAAACTGAAGAAAATAAAAATAGAAGAAGCAAAATGGGGAAAATTAGGTTTTCCCTGTTTTTGTTTGATAACTTTCCTCTTAGATACCACGATTTCGTCGTTCCATCGGGCAACAAAGGTAGGAGACGGCGATCCGAACAGCCAATCAGCGAGTGTTCCCGCTTCACGTTGAAGTGGTCCGTTTTCCCGGTTATTTTTTGAAATCATAAATTTTTATTGTCTCCCAAAAATAACAGGAGACTTATTTTCAGAACAGAATACGGTGAAATTCCTCATTTGCAGCGTTTTGCTCCCGAGTCTACGAAGGTAGCAGAAACTTAGTTTTCACTTTTCAAGGTTGAAAAAAAAAATGTTCTCCAACATATCCAAATATATTTAATAGTATTTAAGATACTAAGTTCTAGTAAAATTGGTGAAAAGGACTGTAAGTGGTCCATTATTTACCATGGTTCTTGCAAGAACAAATTCTACAGGAGGAACAAACATTATAAGCAAACGGTAGTTTTTACTTATGTCCACCTATTCGGTGGGGTGGAATTTTATAAAGATATAATAAACTCGAAAATTCTAATTAAACTCCCCGCTGGCAAACAACCTCCATTCCGAGGGGCCCCAGCAATGTAAATAATTTAACTTATTTGCTTCCACCACCTCAAGAAAACGGTTGGGCAGAAGGTGAATTGTCGGGACGTCCCCATAAAACCCGGGCGTATCCAGGGTCGTAACCAATGTGGACGCTCCGGGACACAACGACCGCACCCGCATTAGTGTACGTGCTATGTGTATGTGGCGGCGTCTATGTGCACGTGTATGTGCTCGGCGTGCGGACGACAGAAGGGCTCGGGGGTAATTGGACAAACCCTCGGGTTTTCCTTGTGTTTAATTAAAAGCAACCCTTAATGGAGCGCCATTCCGAGTGAAGGAGGTGGAATGGTGGTTGAGAGGGGGGAGGGGTCTCTTCACCCAGAGAATGCTATGCAAATCTTATTGTCCATTTCCCGGAGATAAGCATATTTTTATGGGGCCATTCTGAGGAAACCTCCTTTTTGAGAACTCCTGGTCAGATTTAATGAGGGATTTTAATGTTTTCTCTGTACTTCTAATCAGATTTATGATTTTGACCTGTGGAAATCCTAATCTCCGATGGAAACCAAAGGGAAAAATTTGTATTCATGAGTACACGTCTTGCCTCCAACTTCTCAGTCAATGGATTTTCAAATAACAACGAAGGAACTACAGCCCTAAACCAAAGAGGTAGAAGGTAGAGAGGAACCACTTTTGTTCGACTCTGGTCAGCCGATGAAAGAAAAAGTTTCGACTGAAGGTGATACTTATCCTGTGTGTTGGGATCTATAGGTCCTCCTTTTAGGTCTAATCTCCTAATACCTAACAATGCTATGAGTCATCCAAGGTTTATCCAAGGTTATCCAAGGACTTAAGTCGAATCAAAAAATTATTCGATCAAATAACTGAATTAATCTATTGAATTGAGTGGACTCTACTTTTCGATGAGTTTCTCAGACGTCACTTTTCGATGAGTGTCCACTCTGGATTGGAAACCTATCGAAAACGCCATTCCATGATTTTTTCGATGAGTGTCCTTTCGATGAGTTTCCTAGTTCCCTATCATATATAGCATTTCCAAGTCAATTCAACCTTTTCCAAGTCAAATTCAACCTTTTCCAAGTCAAATTCAACCTGTTCCAACTCAAATTCAACCTTTATCTAGTCAAATTCAACGTTTTCCAACTCAAATTCAATCTTTTCCAAGTCAAATTCAACCTTTTCCAACTCAAATTCAACCTTTTCACCATTATTAGGGAAATGACGAAAAATACGCACAAGCCCTAACTTTAGTACCAAATGCTGTTTGTGTGACTGGGCTGAAAACAATATTCCAACGCAGTAGGTAGATACCTATACATAAAATAAAATCATGATTTATTTTTTTAATAATCAACAAAAAATATAATTTAAAAAATTTACATTCCTTTGAAAGAAAAACTTTTATCACTTCTCTACATAATTAACATTTTAAAGGTCTTAAAATTAAAAATCTTACTTGTAGAAAGTCTATCTTCGATTTTTTCACTTAAAAAGTAACCTTGAAAAGCGAAAACAAAGCTTCCGATACCTTAGCAGACTCGTAAGAAAAATGTCTGCGAAGTTGGTGTGGCACATAGCTTCCTTGTGTCAACTACCCGATTGTATAGATGATCCGATGCAGGGTAGCTGAAATCAAAACATCAATCTCCATGTATTTTCACTACCCTCCTAGGAAACCATCTACACATCAACCAGAACAATCCCTGAAAATGTAATCGAATTCGGTAGGAAAACGTAGAAGTTATGGCTGTTACAAGGAATTCCCGTTTCACGCATGCGCATTGGCACCAATCAGTCCGGAGGCGACGATTTTCATTGAAAATCATCTAAACGTCAACCCGCACAATCCCTGAAAATGTTATTGGAATTGAACTACAACTTCGTATAATTTTGCCCTTTGCAAGGATTTCATGACAGACAGCCAAAATTGTTCAGGAAGGTCTACAACGTAAAACAAGAGTGGAAATTTATATTTTGGAGTAAATTTTCTTTCAACCTTGAAAAGTGAAAACAAAACTTTGTTTTGAAGCATCCGCTACCTCGGTAGACTAGTAGATGTACTCGATAGACTTACCAATTCCTAAGAATGATTGTTGGAATAGGCACTCAATTTATAGGCATTACCATCGCAATAGTTACATATCCAAGAACAGTTTCAAGTGGGTTTTGGTCTTATTGAGCCCCGTTTCCATTGCTCGAGCATTTGTTGCGAGCAGGGGCTTCGAACGAGCATTCGTGCGAGGCTCCGGCAGTGTAAACAGTCGTTTCGAGCCGAGCAATGTTCGCCCGGAAGGCTTGCTCGTGCTCGAGGCTGATCCACCCGATGGCAGTTTTCCGACGAATCATCAAAGAGATGCTCGTTCGTTGCCTGATCAGTGTAAAACCCCCGTTTACACAACGACTGATCGTCAACATTGGTGCTCGTTGCATTCGTTGGAAACCGGCAAATGCTCGATCGCGTATGCTCGATGCTCTAGAAGTTTAAACGGGGCTTTAGAGTTTAATTTATTTGAACAGAGACCTGGGAACCGGTGCTAGGGTGATAATTTTTCATGTTTTTAAAGACTTGGTTCTGAAAAGTAAGTTTTTCAGGTCAGATTAACGTTGTTCACAACTTACTTTTCAGAATTTTGGTGTGTTGTTTACAAGATAACTCAGGAAGGCTGGTGATAACCTAAACGGGTAACTCAGTTTGTTGATCGTCTGGAATATACCAAATTCCATCAAAATCGGTCCATGGGTAATTGACAATTCCATGTGAATAAAAATTTGTTAGTTCATTTTTGATCCTATGTAGGTACCTTGAAACGTAAACTATCAAAATTTGATATATTTAATATTGAAGGGTGGTTTCAAACCACCTTGATCGGTTTCGAAATTTCGCTTCTCATTTATTCCATCCTGGGCTGTCTATTACATCCAATAACCTGAATTTATCGCTGAAACATTTCGTCGGTTGATACTGTTTAGGACGCAAGATACTGAAGGGAGCGACCCTCGTGTGTCTGGCAGGTGGTGAGTGACCCCAGATAACCTCAGGACCGTCACAACAAGGCATTCAATCTCCGCGGGCGGTCTCGTCCATCGTACACAGAAGATTGGTACCTTCCTAATATCCATACACTATGCTCGAATAGTCTTTCTGTTGTAGATTAATAATCTTGTAAATACGATTATAATTTTTTTATGTGATAATCATATTGATCATATTGATTTTTTTCATGAGTGTGTCATATTGATCAGTCGTGATTGGTAAAATTTGACTTGCGAAAATGACCCTTGAAGCTAATGTACGTCAATCACATTGAAAATCAAAGGTTCATGGTTAGAAAATAAAAAGATTATAAGAAAATGTATCAATGAATCTGGGATCGTCAGCTTCCCCATCATCGTCAAGGGTCTGCATGACTCAAACCATGACTGTTCTACTTTCAACCGAAATAACACACTGTATTCACTTACTAAGGTAGCACAACCGTCAAGGATGTGTGCCTCGGTGAGGAGTTTCTTTCCTACCTCATGCTATTTTTTACCAAATTTGGAAAAAATTTTCATTTTTGTTTATCTGTAAAACCAGTGCTATAACACCGATTTTGACGTATTTTGTTCCCGAGTCTTTCAAGGTAACGTAGCATTGTTTTCACTCTACAAGGTTGGAAGAAAAGTTCATAAAAATCGAAATTTCCACCCACGTTTTACGTTTTGACCTTCCTGAACATTTTGCTGTCTGTTTGTTATGAAATCCTTGTAACGGGCGAAACCATACGAAGTTCTTGTCCCATTTCAATGAAATTTTCTGGGATTGGGCAGGTTGGAATAAAAATTATTCCCTATGAAAATCTTAGCCTTCGGTTTGATAGTAGCCTTTGCTCATGCGCAAACCAAAAAACCTTGTACCAGGCATAACTTTTACATTTTTCACCCGAATTAGACGACATTTCCAGGGATTGTGCAAGGTACTTAGAGATTGATGTTTTAAGATTTTCTAGTATGGATTAGATCATCTACGCAATCGTGTTGAGGATACGAGAAAGCTATGTGCCACATCCATTTGGCGGGCGTTTTTTTTTTTTTATCAAAGGGGATATTTGTTCTCTTTGATTTATTTTATTTATTTATTTATTTATTTATTTTTTTTGTTGAAATATTTTTCAAAACAACCCTTAGGCCGAAAACTTGGATTGACATTCCAGAAACGATCAAACACACCTTAAAATTTCTTCAATTTGAGATTTTTAAAATTGCAACTCCTTTTTTCACTCCCTGCTGACTGGACTGGACTTGAACCCAATGTCTATCTGAGGGTTGAATTTTTGAGAGTGTTTTGTATTTGCGGATGTACGGCTAAACTGCTTCTCGATTAGGGAACCAAATATCGATATTTCAAAGATCAATCAAGTGTTGTGAGGAACCATCGTATCATACCTCGAGGGATTTGTAGTGATTTCCCTCAATACTGGATGTTTTTGATCATCGTTCAGCGAAGTGGTTTATTTTGGAAGTACATCTAAACACAGAGGTAGTTGTTAACAAGCGAAGCTCGTTGTCCAGCTGGTTATTATTTATGGCTTAACTTGGGAGTCCTAGACCACCTCCAGGCCTACAGATTAGAGTTACAATTACGCCAAGTCAATTATAGGGCTCGCATTAATCCTTCGAAACCCGACTCGCCCGAATATTAATCCGGGTCCAAGATCAAAAACACCCCTGGAGCAACTTTCCCTCGATGATTTATGTATCCCTTGCTAATGCTAGTCGGCCATAGCAGGTCCCTTTCCCTTTAGTTGCCTTTCTTATCTCCAATGTCTCCCTCCACGTCCTGTGACGCTTCACACACCCCCGGACCCTTAACTAACTCCCATTTCCCATCTTTGTTGTATCAGTTTGGGCGATACAATTCCATTACACGCCTCCACAGCCCTTTGGAGCCAACGGCGAACATCCTTCCCCCACCCCTCCGTCCAATGTTGTAGCGTTAACTTCATTAACGAGTTTCTTCGAGTGTGCTCCGGCGTTCAATTGCTGCTTCTGCGATTCAAATGAGGAAGGGAGGAAGAGTCTTCCTTGAAGTCAATACCACCTGGTGAGGTTTATGAAACCCATTTGCTCTGGTAGACAAACACGTCAGGCCTTACTGACTTCAGAGGGGTCCGAGCCACAAAGCATCATGTTCTCTTGGGAATGGCCAAGATCAATACGCTGAAAAACAGATCCCCGTTTTGTCACTGTTAACCCTGAGACAGCACATTTCTACTTGAAGAACACTGCAAATTATTACACAATGGTTTATTATTTTTCTATATAGATCACTCGTCTGCAAAGCCACCAAGCATCCAACATGAAGAAAAACATCGATCGCATTTCGGTCAGCTATAACTTGAACGGAGATTAGGCCTCTTTTGCGATTCACACTCGTGTTTCTGATTTATTGGACGTCCAACCCTTAAATTCTCGAAGGGAGCGAACGGTTTGTCCTACAGGGCTCCACGTGGTCTCAAAAAATTCTATACTATCTTAAAATGATGGAAAAAAAAATACCTATAGGTACATCAACATTTTTTGAGTTAGGGCGTTTTCAAAATTCCAAAATTCATTTTTCAACCCTTAGAAGTGATCTACATCAACCAAAATCTTCGGAGCAGAACTAGACCCCAAATGGAGCCTACATACCAAATTTCATCAAAATCGGTCATTTTTTTCTCTCTTGGTCGATTTTTTTTCTTGGTCGATTCCAAAAAGGTTCATTATTTGAAACAATAATCCAAAATGAATACACGATATTTTACGTTTTGTTGCACACATAATATGTGCCTATATTATAGGAATACAACGTGAATTTTCCCAGGAATGGCAATTTGATGAAAATTCACCCTGAGATGGTGACTTTTCCTTTTAATGATGATATATCTACTTTTCCATGTCGTAGCCTAATCAGTAGAATGCCAAATCATCAGTGAAAGTGCAGAGAAGAATCCACATAAATCAGAAAATTCAATATTTGTTTTATAATTTATATGTAATGTCGGTTAAGATGCAATACCACGAATCTGAATTTTGAGTACTTTACAGGGAGAGAATAAATTGTGATAAGAATATCGTTGAGAATAATTTGAGATTAAATTAATGATTAAAATAATATTTCAATTAAAATCCCCTAATTTTATTAAAATCCCGTTACGCACGTTTTAAGTGCATATTTAGTTTCCAATTCTTCCCCCTGAAAAGTAACCAAATTTCATCAAAATCGGTCAATGCTAAGTGGGGAAAGTGCCGCGTACGGCGGACGGACGGCCAAATTTTTATTCATTTTTTGGATTCTACGTACCTTGAAACGTAAACCAATAAATTTTGAAGGGGGGTAACACAATTTCTTTCTTGGTCGATTCCAAAGGTTCATTATTGAAAATAATAAACCAATAGATGGCTGTTAATTTTTCTCAATCACATCACGAGTTCAAGGTTTTAGTAGGCTAGATCTAAATTGGTGTAGAGATTAAAATTTTCCTCATCATCAGGTCCAATACTTCATGTCAGGACTCTCCAATATTATCAATAGCAGAGATTTCAAGGTTTTGAGTTGTTCACACAATGATTCAGGGTTTTTTGCTTTTCTAGTGGAAAGAGAAATTAAAAAATACATCTCTGTTTCTGATATCAGAGCTACCCTCAATAAAAAATAACAAGGGGTGGGGGGGTAATGTATTCGTCCAATATACCCTATCGTTTCCACATTCCTTTCTTCGTGAGTGATGTTACTATTTGTTCACTAACATTATGATGTACGATCAATTAATTGTTCATATTTCGTAGGTCAGGAACGGGTTCGCCGACGACCGGGAGCCGCTGTTGTGATGAAAAGGAAGGGGGCCTGACGTATGGTTTGTTGATTGGTGTTGACTGGCCAGGTGGTTGGGACCCCGATGTGACCCTAGGGCATCTCATTACACGGTAGACTTGCCGATGGCCCCAGTCAGGGGTCAGTCCTGTGCCCGCTGCTGCTACCGAAAGAACGCGCGCAGCCGTCCGGACGAAGCCGTTTGGTAGGACATCATTTTCATCATTCTGTGGCTTATGATAATACAGTAAGCATCTCATTTTATCTCAAACTCTGCGACATCGCACATTTCATTCTTGACAAGTGTTCAAGAGAACCTAAAAGTGGGAGTTAAATGAACTACTAACTGAGCTGATATTATCAAATTCTTATTTATGTAGCAATTTTCGGATATTTTATTAATACGATTTTTCCTCATTTTTAATGAGATGTGCGAAATTGCTGGTTTTGAATAATGAGATAAGTAGGTACATACTGGTTTAAAACATTATAGGCATGGTATTTCTCTTCTCTAGTTCTTCTTCACCCTCCAAATTTCCGACTAGATGATTCAAATAATTTAAAAATTATTTCAATGCGAAAAATTCAGCTTTATCATTCTTAAAAGAGTAATCATTAAAAAATAAATTATAAAGCACTTTTTTGCATACAAACCCAAACTTTGAATTACTAATTTGATTATTTTTGAATTTCTAATTCCTAAATCTTTAGTACCTAGGCAATATAGCTTCAGCATCTATAAGATTATTTGGTTCTAAAAACGAGAATTGGAGTTTCTGTAGATCAAGATATTGAAAAACACCCCCGAATGAATCACGAATTTCATGATCATGTTAATGTTGATTTGACAAATAGTGAATGTGAATGAAACTAAGATTTTCCTCATCTACCTTGGTTCCTAATGATTTAATCATGTAGAAATCGATAAGTCACATTGATCCCATCCTCGAACCACCCTTCAAATTTGAGAACAATCTGCACTTTGATCGTGATGAATTTCAGAGAACTGTCTTGGGGCCCTCGCTGTTTCTCGCATACATAAATTCCCTTCTTGCTTTGGATATTGCTGAAAAAATTGTGTGCTTTGCAGACGATACTGCCATGCTTTTTTGGGGAGGAACTTGGGAGGAGGTGGTACTCAGGGCTGTAAATTCTTTGAAAACGGTCGTTCAATGGTTGAATAAGAACAGCTTCAAGTTGAACGTTTCGAAAACAAAGTTTATACGTTTTGGTTTATTATTTTCAATAATAAACCTTTGGAATCGACCAAGAAAAAAAAAATTTTAACACCCCCTCAAAATTTGATGGTTTACGTTTCAAGGTACGTAGAATCCAAAAATCGAATACAAATTTTGCCGTCCGTCCGCCGTCCGCCGTACGCCGTACGCCGTACGCGGCACTTTTGCCATTCAGCATTGACCGATTTTGATGAAATTTGGTATGTAGGCTCCATTTGGGGTCTAGTTGTGCCCCGAAGCTTTTGGTTGATGTAGGTCACTTCTAAGGGTTCCAAAATCAATTTTGAAATTTTGAAAACGCCCTAACTCAAAAAGTTTCGATATAAAGGTATGGTTTTTCCTTCAATTTAAGATTCTATAGAATTTTTAGAATTTTTTGAGACCACGCGGAGCTCTGTAGGACAAACCGTTCGCTCCCTACGAAAATTTAAGGGTTTTTATTGAAATATATATATATATATAAATCAAAACACGAGTGTGAATCGCAAAAGAGGCCTAATCTCCGTTCAAATTAGAGCTGACCAAAATGCGATCGATGGTTGGTGATTTTGATTTTTTTTTTTTGATTTTTTTTTTGATTTTTAATTTTTTTCTTTTTTTCTTCATATTGGATGGTTGGTGATTTTGTAGACGAGTGATCTATATAAAAATAATAAACCATTGTGTAATAATTTGCAGCGTTTTTTTCTTCGTTCGGTGGGTGTCCCTGCGTTGGGATCTTTGAAATGTCATCAAAGAGAGGAATGTGCAGGCGTTTCTTGTTCCTGTCCAGTAATTGAGCAAGTTAGTTCAATCAAGTACTTAGGAATAATGGTGGACCAATGCTTGAATTGGAAGGATAATACCTCAATTTTGGGTCGTCGGCTAAGAAGAATGACAGGAATCTGTTGTGTAGTACGTGGGTTCTTAACTCTTAAAAATGCAAGGAAATTTTATTATGTCCTAGTCCACTCGGTTCTGTCCTACAGTGCTCTGTGGTGGGGGGGGGGGGTGCGAGGTCTTAAAAAGCACAGACGCTTCCCATCTGCTGACGTATTTGAGCAGTTCAAAGTTCGAAATTATTATTCAATATCCAAATTAATAACTTTAATTGTAACATAAGAATATTAAAGCAGACGAATACGAATTTTTCGGCTCAAATACACGTAACTATGGGAGCATTAAGCTTCCTTTTCGTTCTACCACAGCGGGTCACTTAGCGTGTTCGTATAGAGGTGCGAAACTCTCTAATGAGCTTCCCTCCCAGGTGACAGATGCGACCTCCTTGCACACATTCAAATTGGCAATAAAAAAATTGTGTATAACTTAATTTTTTCTGCATTTTATATTTATGTATTTTCAATTTAGTATTTCTACACTCTATATTTATGTATTTTCCACGCTGATGTAAATCCTTTAATAAAACTTTAATTAGTAATTTGTTCAAGTCAACTCCTCCCCCAAGATAGGGAGTAGCATTTAAATGATATTAAAAACATATTGTTTAGTAATGCATGCATTCCAGGGGACGTCCCATTGGACAAGCATTAGATCAGTTTAACCAGTTAGTTAGCGATAAAACTGTTTCACTCGATGTAATTTATTTATTACTTTAGGCAAGAAATACTGACCCCCTCCCCCACCATTATCCACCTTAACATTTCTAGCGGCATGGGAGCCTCGAATCTGAAGAGCATTTTAAAATCCATGATCTACGATACCCAACATGCGAATTAGAGTTCACCCCCCCCCCCCTCATCCAATGGTGCCAGTCTGGCACCAAAGCGGAAATACGTCGTAACATTGAACTTTCATCTGTTAGTTTTGGTAGGCAGTCCGTCGAAGTTCACATGAGTATTCAAGGTGAAACACACAAAAAAAAAAAAAAAAACACGAAATAACCGGTTTATGGCATCATGGCACCATGTTGGCACCACTATTAGTTCCATGGTGGTACAAAGAATAATTCATGAAAATCCGGAGGTATAATGAGAATTTTTCCTCAATTTCAAAGCTTGGGTACAATTAGTACTTAAGCAGTAAAGGAACCGAAACATTGAAAAATCGGATATTTTGTGAATATTATCCCCCCACTCACCCCCTCCCCTTGCGAGTTTCGGTACTCTGGTAAAATCATGTACAACTCGGAAGTTATTTGAGTCAAACAAAAAAAGAAACACGCAAATCGGATGGAAATTGAGGCCTGGGCAGAGTTTACAAGATTATGCACGCAAACGCACGTTTTTTAAGCATTAACCCCCCCTTTCCCCCTCTTAAAAAGCAAAATTCGAAATTCCGGCGCCGTAGTGCACAACTAGATAGTATTCCGCGTCAAACGAAAAAAGAACCAGGAAAATCATTTGAGAACTAAGGCCTGGGCAGAGTACACAATATTATGCCCAAAAACGCACGTTTTTCGAGCATTAACCCCCCCTTTCCTCCCCTTAAAAGGCAAAATTCGAAATTCCGGCGACTTAGTGCACAACTAGATAGTTTTTCGCGACGAACAAAAAAAGAACCAGGAAAATCGGTTGAGAACTAAGGCCTGTGCAGAGTACACAAGATTTTGTTACACACACACATACACACACACAAACACACACACACACACACACACACACACATACACCTATGGTTTTTTTTCGTGGATTTGTATTCAGAATGGTCTAAAACGGATTACTGTGTGGTTATTTTTTTTTTCTGTTGAGTGTTGTCCAACTTCACCCCAGATCGATCGCATAAGGACGCCCAAGTCTTACTGTGGGACGTCCTAAAAAGGAAAATTTACGTTGAAGGAAAGTTACTTGCAAGCATGCCCAGACTAGTCCGATGATGATGAAATTCGAAGTTATCCTTCATACTGCTACTTCACACTAACCCCGTAAATTCAAATTCGGATACAAACATCACAGACAGTCAGTCAAACATGGAACCAAAATTGTTCATAAACCTTTGAAACTCCAAATGCGATTACAAATTTCGATTTTGGAGAATCGTCATTTTGCTTTATTACCTTCAATAATAAACCTTAGGAATCGATCAAAAAAAGTTACTTCCCTTCAAATTTGATAGTTTACGTTTCGAAGTATGCAGGGTCGAAAATCGAATAAATATTGTGTCCGAGTGGGGTACACCCTAACACTTGGACCAGTTCCCGTGGACCAATTTTGATGAAATTCGGGATACCGTACGTCATTCGGGATACGTTTTGCTTAACGTCAGTCACTTCCATGTGCTGAAAAGTTGGAAAAAACATTTTCGAAGCGCCCTATCTTGAAAACTTTAAATCACGAGGTATTGTTATTCATCAATTTAAAATAATGACGATTGCAAAGAATTTTTTACTATCCAGAGCTTTGTGGGACCAACCGTTCTCTTCGTGTGAGGATACATTTAATTATGTAATTATGGATGAATCATTACTGAGGTTTTTCAAAAATTTATTTAGAATAGAGTTTTTGAAACGAAACCATGCTTAAATGAGAGTTGATGGCGAAATTAGTCGAGATTAAACACGTGATCTGCTTCTTGTCTGAGGGAACTCCCCACCCCCTACCACCGGCCCTGAGAAGGGCTAAATAAGCCGTGTTCTTTGGAGACGGGTGATCTAATTCAAAAGAATAATAAACCTTCGTAATAATTTTTGACCTGGTTTACGAGTTTTTGGTACAGAGCTTCCTTATTTACGAAAATGGGGAATCGATGAAGTCACTGTACACAAATCCTGTATTGCTCAGAAAATGTACCCTCCAAATTTTGTGAGGTATATAGCAAAGAACTTGATAGTGATTACCCACAACGTAGGTATTTCCGAATCGTGAAATCTCTTTTGTTCCTTACTCGTCCAAGTTAACGGAACTGTGAACAAAAGGAAAAAACGTCTGCCAAGTGGGTGTGGCACATAGCTTCCTCGTATCCATAACCCGATTGTATAGATGATCCGATGCATAGTAGTTAATCTCAAAACATCAAGACAAGTTAATCTGTAACATCCCTGAAAATTTCATTGAAATCGGATGAAACATGTAGAAGTTATGGCTGTTACAAGGAATTCACGTTTGCACATGCGCAGTGACTACTATCAGTCCGAAGCTGATGATTTTCATAGGGGACCATCTAAATACTAATCTGTAACATCCCTGAAAAGTTCATTGAAATCGGGTAGAAAATGTAGAAATTATGGACGTTACAATGAAATGCAGGTTTGCGCATGCGCAGTGGCTACTATCAGTCCGAAGGTGGTGATCTTCATTGGGGACCATCTAAATACTAATCTGTAACATCCCTGAACAGTTCATTGAAATTGGGTAGAAAAAGTGGAAATTATGGACGTTACAAGGAAATTCACGTTTGCGCATGCGCAGTGGCTACTATCAGTCCGAAGGTGGTGATTTTCATAGGGGACCGTCTAAATACTAATCTGTAACATCCCTGAACAGTTCATTGAAATCGGGTAGAAAATGTAGAAATTATGGACGTTACAAGGAAATTCACGTTTGCGCATGCGCAGTGGCTACTATCAGTCCGAAGGTAGTGATTTTCATAGGGGACCATCTAAATACTAATCTGTAACATCCCTGAAAATTTCATTGAAATCGGAAGGAAAATGTAGAAGTTATGGCCGTTACAAGGAATTCACGTTTGCGCATGCGCAGTCGCTTATATCAGTCCGGGGATGATGAATTTCATAGGGGACCGTCTACACACCAACCCGCACAATCCCTGACAATTTCAATGAAATCGGACAATAACTTCGTATAGTTATGCGCGTTACAAGGAATTCATGACAGACAGACAGACAGACAGACAGACAGACAGACACACAGACACGGAACCAAAATTGTTCAGAAAGGTCTAAAACGCAAAACGCGAGTGAAAATTTTGATTTTGGAGAACTTTTTTTTTTCGTCCTCGAAAAGTGAAAACAAGGCTTCCGCTACCTTGGTAGACTCGGAAGCAAAACCGTCCTTCCGATTCCACCTCCACCGCTGTTAATTCAAAGAGTGTGCCCAAGGAAGGAATTTCCGGTATATCCGAAACGAGAAAGGGAAGGCACATAATGGAGAATAGGAGGACACATAATGGAGGACGGGAGGACACAACGGAGAATGGAAGGTGGAAAATGTTTTGCCGAAATGGCACTCTAAGAAAAGCGGAAGGTCCGCCGGGAGCTAATGTTCCCATCTCATCCCGCCTTTCCCCTTTTATCCTACACTCTGCGGATTGTCTTTTTAATTGAAAACTTGAAACACTCCGAGGGGATTAAGGTTGGCCGTTTCGCCGTTAACATTTATGAGAAGGGCATCTCATTGTAGCGGGCGGTGTCCTGATGATTTCGAATTGGAAGTTGGCGATAAGGAGTTTCTCATGGACTGGAGAGCGAGGTAGGTAGTTTGGTATAATCAGCACAATAGACTTGTAGACGTTTCTGCCCTTATGCTCAGGTTTGGGGTATTTTTTTTTAATAATGTTTTTTTACATTCTTTTTTATAATTGGCTCTCCGGAGTCTATTCAACTCTGGTTGCTTGCAACTTGGGGGAAGACTACAGAGGATGTGCCTCTAGACTCCTTACACCGACTCCCGACTGGAAGAAGGAAGATTGATAGTTGCTCAGGTTTGGTTTTAAATGTGGAATTGAGAAAGATGTGTGGATTGGAGGGTCCTGAAGAAATGGTGAGTTCAGAGGAGAGGATTGGTGCCCCTGCGGAATTTGCACTGGATGCGGGAGACATCCTTGTTCGGAGACCCCAGGTCGGTAGGGCTGTAAATAGATAGGATATGTTGTACATATTGTTCGTACCAAGTCACTGTATAGCTACTAGATACTGTAAAGTAAGTAAAGTAAACAACCATTCCAGGCTGGATTTTCGTTTGAATGCCATTCCTGGCGTCGCGGACGTCATCAGCTGTCTTCCAAAGGCAAGATCACAATTTGTTCTGATGATTTCGCTCACGGCTTCCCACTTCCTCACCCGCCTGGGTCTGAACGAGATTTCAGCAATGACCAAGTGCTACAATGGATACAAGTAACTCAGCTATGAATATAGCTAGTAGATACTGTAAAGAAGTTAACTCATGTGCTCAATTGAAGTGGTCGTGAGGTCAAGAAATACAGCAAAAATAAGTAGGGGCACAAAATTGATCACTGTTCCGCACCCACCCTCCTCTAGACTTGAAGATTAAGCACGGCAGTGCTGCAACTTTTACTGGTAATAGCTAGAGGATCCTCTTCTAAATCCCTGGACAGGGGTCTGCTTGCTGAGGCCAGTTAGCCTGGAGACCCTGGCATGAGTTCCGTGAAACTGTCAAAAACTATTCCCATGGACCGATTTTGATGAAATTTGTTATATGGGCTCCATTTGGGTCTAGTTGTTCGTTGATGTCAGTTACTTCTAAGGGTTTAAAATTGAGGGTTGTAATTTTCAAGAGTGCCCTAGCTCAAAAACTCGAAATAAAGGGTTTTTTTTCACCAATTTTAAATAGTATTGAATTTTTAGAATTGTTTGATACCACCCAGAGCTCTGTAGAACTAAACGTTCACTCCCCATGAGTACTTAAGGGATGAACCAATGATGAATCAGAAGAGTGTGAATCGCAGAAGAGGCCTAACCACCGTTAAAATTTTAGCTAACCAAGATGCGATCGCTGTTTGTTTCTTTGCGTTCTTCTCAGTTTTCCATCAAATTTGGCGTGAAGCGTTTATTTCTTCCAAATAAACTTGATTGTGAAGATAATATGTAGTAGATTGGTACTACCTATGGTCGGTACCCGTACCCTAGGGTAAGATACCCTTTGAAGGGCCTGTCGGAGTGGAAATAAACATCAGATGTCCTTGGACTAATGTGAGCCGCATACTATGTCATGATGCGGTTGCCAACTAGATAGCAGGTGCTTTGTCATCTAGCGGCTGGGAAGTTGTGAGGAAGAGATTGTATCACATGCCAAGTGACCAGGGTAAGAAGCCCGGCATGGTTGCCATCATGCCCGACCAGTCTTGCAATTTCCTGAATGTCCAAGTTGTAAAGGCAGCTTTGACATGGAGCAGACTTGGCCGGCTAAGATAAGGAAATATGACACAAATGATTTACGCAAGCGGTGACGGAGCTAAAAGGAGTGGCCCCCAACAACATCAGAGTGATGGCTGCAACAATGTCGGACGCGGGGTGTAGTGCTGGAAAAGTGCCACGGAGTTGCGCGAGTTGGTCATCTCTGTAGGTCTACTCCCTGGTATCACCATCCGTGCCCTGCTCGCCTCATATTTGACTGCTAGTCTTTCTGTAGAGGCACTTCCCTTCATCCCTCTCTCTCTTCCCGTCTCCTTCGTCATCCCTCATCCCTAGGGCCGGCGTCGGGTAAGTCCTGTGCGTACTCCCCATTATGTTTGACTTGTTTTTTATTTTTGTTCATTAATGGCGTGCCCCCTCCGTCTTGGAGGGGACTTATCAAAAAAATAAATAATAATAATAATAATAATGATTATAAAAAAAGTAAACAGTAGTTTCTAAGCAAAGCTGTTTTCTTTGCAGGCGAGCGATCTATACAGCAAAATAGTACCTAATCTTGAAATAATTTTCAGCGTTTTTATTATATAGAGGACCCAGAACCCGAGTCGTTTCCATTAAAACCTTAATTTTGAAGAAGTTTAGATGTGCGATACTGGTTGTTGCGACGATACGTAAGTAACTACCATAAGTACAACTTTCTTATTCACATTGCTCCGGTCATTGTTGTCAGCATTGACAGACCAACACAAAAACGCGATCGTTGAGCGGAGGAAGGAAAATACAAGAAGAACAAAAGAGAGGAGATCAGGTGCTCTCCCTGGGCAAAGACAATACAGGACCGAGGAGACCCGTCTGTGCGGCCCCGAGGTCTCGAATTACAGGACAATGCCTCGAACTCACACGCGCAAAACCACACTCCCCCGCACAATACAAACAATAGGTGAACATCTGATGTCAAACCAACCCCCGGCAGTCATTACTTTAAAACAATGGCCGACTCCTGAGGGAGGAACCTTCGCCGTGGGTGGGTCCTCGTTAGCCGCTTCTCCGAGCATCCCCGCTTCTCAATCAGGGTTCGCCGCGGTCTCTCCAAGTGGCCCATTCACAAACGGATCTTTCCTCCCGAACCTCGACGTGCATTATGACGGTCGGTTTCGAAGGCTTATTCTCCATTGTTCGCCCACCCCCGGTTCGAGAGTCAAGGTTTCCAAGAGTTCGGGCCATTGTTGAGTCGGGAGGTCGCCATGTTTTGGCGTCGAGGGCTGATGATGACTGCAGGACAAAACCTGATGTCTGACAGCTCTCCCTGAATGGGTCTTACCTAAACCGATTGTTATTCACGATTGCCAATGTTGAAAAGTTAGAAGTTGTCCACTAGTTTTGGTTTTGACATGGATATGTCTTAGTTCTGGGGGTCATTCCAAAATTTTCGACACACAAAACAATGCAACGTTTTTTTTCTGATGCTGTTGAACGCAGGAAGCTGACATTTGAGAGGCAGGGTCAATCGATACATACTTCTACACATCATCAAAGTCGATGATCACTGATCAGCTGAGTGAGATCCAAGGCCATTTTCTCTCCTGTTGAACGCAGGAACCTGAAATTTGAGAGGGCGGGTCAATGGAGAATGCTGAAGGCCCCTGAGTGGTCATTGATCAGCTGAGTGAGCTCATCATTTAAATTGCCATCATAAGACATATCCATGTACAGATGTATCTGCATGCAGTGTAGATACTCGTTTTATTTTCCCACAAATGGGAAATTCGGGGGGCAATTTTTTAAGTGGGATTTTCAGTTTGAATTTTGTGAGGCTTTTTAAAAGCCTAAAGAACTAAATTAGTTCTCAGCCTGTTCGGAGGAGAGCAATCATGATGATCGACCCAACGAACAATTATTCGTCAATTGATTGTGAATGGGATCTTCAGAATCAAAACTCGTCTTTTGCCGAGCTTTCGGTGAATTTATCACCTTCCTCAGGGCTCAAAGGATGTGTTACCGTGTGAACATCACATCAACGTCAATCAACAAACCAGTAGATAGTTAGAGATGCCACCATAACTGGTGGGAAATGAAATTTGGAACTATTGCGGGTAAAGGGAAAACAAAGGGGGGGGGAGGGAATTTAAATCATCATTACTGCTAAAAAATATTAAGTAAAAATATCAGGAAGCACAGCCTTGGGAAAGCAGTGTTAATGACATCTGATTAGCATGTAATTATTAACAAATAAATGTAATTAAATTGTGTAAATAACACTATTTTCCCAAGGCTGTGCTTTCTGATATTTTTACTTAATATTTTTAGCTGAAATTTTGTTTTAAATTTACCCCTCCCCCTTTTGTTTTTACTTTACCTGCAATAGTTGCAAATTTCATTTCCCACCTGGTATGGTGGCATCTCTAACTACCTATTGGTTTGTTGATTGACGCTGATGTGATGATCACACGGTGACACATCCTTTAAGCCCTGAGGAAGGTGATGAATTCACCGAAAGCTCGGCAAAAGAGGAGTTTTACTTCTGAAGACCTCATTCCCAATCAAATGAAAAATAATTGTTCGGAGGAGGTTGTATACAAAATAAGAATAATATAGTTTTAATGATTATAGCATGTATATTTTTATACTTAAAACCTCTCTTCGTATCAAAATTAGTAGGCACCTAGGTATTTTTCTTTTTACAATAATTATTTATTCTGGTATAGGCAGTTAGCGAAATTTAAGGGGTTTTTATGAGGTTTTTTTCCGGGTTTAAGGGGGTACCTATTATTGAAAGTCAGTTGGCAACACTGTCACGATCTGACTTCAATGAAACAATGGTTTCACAAACCAAGACTGCAAAAGTGCAGGCTTGAATTAAGTTGTATCTCTTTTCGTGAATTTTCAAGAGAAATGAAGTTATTGCAGTGTACTTACCTACTTACTCGAAATTATTAGCATGGACTTTTTGGTTTATTATTTTCAATAATGAACCTTTGGAATCGACCAAGAAAAAAAAAATTTTAACACCCCCTCAAAATTTGATGGTTTACGTTTCAAGGTACGTAGATTCCAAAAATCGAATAAAAATTTGGCCGTCCGTCCGCCGTACGCCGTACGCGGCACTTTTGCCACTTAGCATTGACCGATTCTGATGAAATTTGGTATGTAGGCTCCATTTGGGGTCTAGTTGTGCCCCGAAGCTTTTGGTTGATGTAGGTCACTCCTAAGGGTTCCAAAATCAATTTTGAAATTTTGAAAACGCCCTAACTCAAAAAATTTCGATATAAAGGTATTGTTTTTCCTTCAAATTAAGATTCTATAGGATTTTTAGAATTTTTTGAGACCACGCGGAGCTCTGTAGGACAAACCGTTCGCTCCCTACGAAAATTTAAGGGTTCATATTGAAATATATATATATATATATATAAATCCAAACACGAGTGTGAATCGCAAAAGAGGCCTAATCTCCGTTCAAATTAGAGCTGACCAAAATGCAATCAATGGTTGGTGATTTTGATTTTTTTTTTGATTTTTTTTCGATTTTTTTTTTTTTTTTTTCCTCTTCATATTGGATGTTTGGTGATTTTGTAGACGAGTGATCTATATAAAAATAATAAACCGTTGTGTAATAATTTGCAGCGTTTTTGTTACTGAAATCCATTTCGTTCAAACAAAAATCTATCCCCTAATCCGATTGTGAAAATTTTGCTACCAAGGTGGCGGAAGCATTGTTTTCACTCTTCTAGGTCTGAAAAACGTCTGCCAAGTTGGGTGGGCAGTATAGCTTCCTCACTCATTGTAACATGGACGTATAGAATCAGTTGGCGAAAAATTATGATTCAAAGAGTTATTGAATACCAAAATATTGGCGATAATATGCGGGATAGGGTTGCAGGTATTAATGTTTATAATAGCGTTGTAAATAGTTGTGGTATATAAACCACTGAAATAAAAGAACGAAAGAGTGTAGGTATAAAACCACCGTCTAGGACCTAACCCACACAATCCCTGAAAATTTCATCGAAATTGGTTGAATAGTTGCGGAGTTTTGGTTGTAACAATAAATTTGAAGTTCGCGCATGCGCAGCGGCTATTGCTTGACCAATTTGATTGAAACTTATAGGGTGTCTCTTAGAAGTTAGTCCCTAACTAACCTCCAAATTTGAGCAAAATCGGTTCATTAGAAACCGAGAAACCGAGGTTCCAGGAAATTCACGTTTGCGCATGTGCACTCGCTCCTATTGGTCCGAAGGTGCTGAAATTGATAGGGAACCGTCTAGAACCTAACCCGCACAATCCCTGAAAATTTCATCAAAATCGGACCACAGGTTAGTATAGTTTTGCCCGGGACAAGGATTGACCACAGACAGACCGACAGACAGACAGACACGGAACCAAAATTGTTCGGGAAGCTCTAAAACGCAAAAAGCAAGTGGAAATTTTGATTTTGGAGGACATTTTTTTTCACTTTTTTCACGAATACAAAGCTTCCCTACCTTCGGTAGTGAGGAAGCAAAAAGTTCACCAAAATCAAAATTTCCACTCTCGTTTTACGTTTTAGACCTTCCTGGACATTTTTCGTTCCGAGTCTGTCTGTCTTTCTTGAAATCTTTGTAAGGGGAAAATTTACAAAGTCATTATCCGATTTCGATGAAATTCTCAGGGATTGTGCGGGTGTGGCCCCATATGAAGGTAGTGCAAGGAACTTAGAAATAGATTTTTTGTGAATAACTACTATACATCGGATCATCTACACAATCAGGTTATGGACAGGAGGAAGCTATGTGCCACACCCACTTTAAAAATTTTTTGTTATACCGTTTTGTAAAGATAGCACAGTTTATGGTGGATAGTTCAAGAATTTATACACGTTTAAAGTTTAGATTTTTTTGTCAAGAATTGAATAGGAAACATGGAAATGTGTGTTTCTTTAAGGAAATTTAATGAACTCTTCAATGGATTTTAGAATTTGCTTAAGAAACAACAGTTGAGAAACAAATACGTTCAATTTTAGGGGAAAAGGAAGTATTTCCAACAAAAAAATCGTTTGCAATTTTTTCTGTACATTTGAGAAACGGACATGGATCAACAGGAATGTTTTTGTTGCATTCGAGATGCACAACTACTTCCTACCGTTTTGAAATTCCATCACCGATCACCCAGTACATCCGAGAGTTAGAATATGATTAATAAGCGATGCTGGTTTCCCGCCCACGCTCACATCAACCAAATTATGATTCAGAGGTTTTCATAAAAGTCAACTTGAACTGCTGCGTGACAGAGCGCCTGAGGCTCTGCTACTTTAGCTCAAGGAGCAAACAAGATTGTCTCGGAAAAGGAGTCCTTCGAGAAAGCAAGTCTCATATCCTTTACAATTTCTATTTAGGACGTGAAAGAATATTCAATTTCACTACTCAAAATTTGTAGACCTGCTTGAGCTGCACCTGAGGCTCTCCAATCGTGAAATGATGGCAGATGATGTTGTTTAGACGATCACTGTGAAGTCTCCTGTCTCTCTTTATTTTGCTCCTTGAAGTAACCCAATTACAAAGACTAATCAAAGTTGGGGAAACCATCATGTAGTTTGGTATGCTGATAATTATTGATCTTTCGATAAATTAGTCGCTTTCAGTGTGAAATCAATTATTTTGGCTCGAACTGTTATTTCCTCATTATACGTGGTTTATGATAGTTTGGGGTGGTTGTACTAGTATCTGTACTGCTTTTGGGTTGTTCATTATATCTTATCGCCTACGAAGCTCAGTAGATTAATTTACGTTTGTGATTTATTAAACTATCTCAAGGCCCTGAGGCATGGGGTGTTCATTATACATTGAATCAGGATAAGCAGATAGTGGGATCCTCTCGGCGAATTGGATGCGGTGGTGGCCCGCAGGACCAACTTAGGCGTTCCGGAGTTACCATCCTCGCTACGAGGGGCGGCCCCTTGCGGCCAATATCACACTACCTTCGACCTCAGCCCTCCAGCCGCCCTTCCTTCAGTAAATTAACATTAAAATTAAACTTGGTCCGCTCCAAGGGAGCCATTTACCCCTAGGATAACCCCTTGGACCCTTCTCACCTTCCGAGTAGAATTATCATCTCCACTAATGAAACAAAGGGTGTAACTTTCGTTTTATTTATCATCCTCGACGAACACACGGAGCTAAGGGGAGGAACTATGTTGGTGGGTAGTAGATTCTCGTGATTCCTAGGGGTAGAGGTTTCAGACGCACCATAAAATTCATAATTTGCCCAGTTCCCTGTGAAACCCCAAGTGCACTGTCAAAACCACTGAATGAAACCAGATAGAAATCGCGTGTAATATATGTATCGTCAGTTGCCTAGAAAAAGTGATCAAGTCAAAAAATTAAATGTTCGACGTTCAAACCATCAAAAGGCGTGTTGGCTGGAAAAATTGTCAAGTCCGTTTCAACTGATTTTTTGTGGCTTGATAAATTCTTCTACTATGCATTCGTAGGAGCAGTTACTCATAATATAACAGAAAAGAAAATATTTCTATTGTACGCTTATTCTATTCCTTCTATTGTACGCCCCTTTCTGGTTTATTATTTGCAATAATGAACCTTTGGAATCGACCAAGAAAAAAATTTTTAACCCTCCCACAAAACTGGTTGTTTTACGTTTCAAGGTACGTAGAATTCAAAAATCGAATACAAATTTGGCCGTCCGTCCGCCGTCCACCGTACGCGGTACTTTCCCCACTTAGCATCGATCGATCTTGATGAAATTTGGAATGTAGGCTCCATTTGGGGTCTAGTTGTGCCCCGAAGATTTTGGTTGATGTCGATCACTACTAAGGGTTGAAAAATAAGGTTTGAAATTTTGAAAACGCCCGAACTCAACAAATTTTGATATACAGGTATTGTTTTAGCGAATTTTCGAAGAAAATGTTAGCGGATTTTCAAGTAAAATGAAGCTATTATTTTTACACTGAAATCCGTTTTGGAACATTCTGAAACGATCCCTGAAGTTTTTCCAAAAATCATACCAAATCATAACCAAATTCCAAAAATTTGGTAGGAGTCAATCAACGAATTTGGCCTGAGTCTGAATAGTAGAAGGTTCCTGGTGAAAAGCACTAAAACATTCTCGTTTGGGTTCCATTTGGTAAGAAAATTGCTGAAATAGTTTCCAGTGGGTTCTTAGTAATTATTGTTGAGCATTATCGGTTGACGGTTTCTTTGTGTATTTGGGATGGTTGATTGAGTACGATGAGGTTTTCATTCTTAGTTTTCTCTGTAGGTAACTACGGTATAAGTTGAATGAAATGTAGACGATTTAAATTCCTGTCGACTGGAACTAGAATCTGCCGGGTGAGTGATGAGGCTAGCTTGTAGCAGTTCCGCGAACTGCTCCGCGGACAAGCCCTGTGGAGACGTCGCTACTCTCCTAGACTAGGAACGAGCTCGGCAGTCAGTCACTTTCCTGCTTTGCTCCTGGTAAGTGATCTCTTCACACATTTTAATATTTTGCGGTTTCCTTCGATACCCAAAATCCATTCTCATTTCATTTCGAACCTATATACGATGAACCCGTCAATTCCTAAGAACGCCCTGGACGATTTTATCCAATTTTTTTCCCTATTTTCAAGTTTATTTGGCCTGTAATAGAATTCTATGACAACAATTTGTTTGAAAAAGTAAGGAATTACATTTCAAAAATAGGTGACACCCCCAGGTGCCGTTCGGAGACAGTTGCCTAGAAGTTGGTTATAGGTGGGTAGGAGCAGGGTGCAAAATCAAGTACAGTCAGACAGTTTTCTATTGAAATTTACTTTTTCTTTTTTTTAGAAAAAAAATATAAACTAAAAAAGAAAGATTACAACTCATTTTTTGAGGGAAATATATGATAACAATGGATGTGGAGACCAAACGATTAAACGATCTCATCCCAATCACAAACACATAACACAATAACAGACAGGAACACCATACACGAGAAACGCCGAAGAAAAAACGCTGCAAAGTATTACACAATGGTTTATTATTTTTCTATATAGATCACTCGTCTACAAAATTACCAACCATCCAATATGAAGGAAAAAAAAACAAAAAAAAAAAAAAAAAAATCAAAATCGCCAATTATTGATTACATTTTGATTAGCTCTAATTTGAACGGAGATTAGGCCTCTTTTGCGATTCACACTCGTGTTTTGATTTATATATATATATTTCAAAATAAACACTTAAATTTTCGTAGGAAGCGAACGGTTTGTCCTACAGAGCTCCGCGTGGTCTCAAAAAATTCTAAAAATTCTATAGAATCTTAAATTGAAGGAAAAACAATACCTTTATATCGAAATTTTTTGAGTTAGGGCGTTTTCAAAATTTCAAAATTGATTTTGGAACCCTTAGAAGTGACCTACCTCAACCAAAATCTTCGGGGCACAACTAGACCCCAAATGGAGCCTACATACCAAATTTCATCAAAATCGGTCAATGCTAAGTGGCAAAAGTGCCGCGTACGGCGGACGGACGGCCAAATTTTTATTCGATTTTTGGATTCTACGTACCTTGAAACGTGTACCATCAAATTTTGAGGGGGTGTTAAAATTTTTTTTTTTCTTGGTCGATTCCAAAGGTTCATTATTGAAAATAATAAACCGAAACGAGGACGGACACATAGCGATCCCAGTAGAGCGATCCCCTGAACAAAACAATAAAGACAGATACAAACATGACTCTGACAACACAAAAAATTAATTACTGAATAAATAAAAGTACGATCATGATCTATGAATACAATAATTGATGAATTGTTTATTGTTGAAGTGAAATAAACAAACATTCAACGATAAAAACGCCGTGACATTCCAAATTCAATTGGGCTCGAGACGAGGTTCAAGTCGAGTCTAAGTAGTGCTGCCGTCGAAAGGCGTCTACAGGTGCCTCCATTTCATTCAGGAGGTAGGTATTTCGGTACTATGATAGACTAACATGCATTGAAAACCATATTACACACTTAGTACAAGTATTAGTGATATGAAATAAGCATAATTGAAAAAATTACTTGCCTTTGTGTATCCATTTTCCTTCAAAAATCAGAGCGAGGTCACTGATGGACGATTTTCTAGCAAGAGGTCAACTTCGAACTGATATTACTCTCATGTAAACACGATTGGAGGCGTCCTATACCAACCTTCTGAATCTTTAGGTTCATTAGATGACGCTAGATGCCGCCATACCCTCGAATTATCATTTTTGACAATACGAGGAGCGATAAAAATGGTGGCACGTTTTGTTATTGAACCATACCCAATTCATATCTATATTGTAATTATTTAATTAATATAATAAAATCATATTTTTTGAATCAGTGGGTAGAAATACGAGCTGGTTATTCCATCAAAATATTTCCAACTCTATTTCAAACTTCTCTGCATTATGGAGTGATGAGATTCGTTACACATCCTCGAGGAGACCACTTGAATTTATTAGGAGGAAGTCAGTTCAGCTACGTGAGCTGAACGCCAAAATTTGGTATACCGAACTGTTATAGACCGATAGAAATTCGATATACATACAACTGTTGTAGACCTTTTTGTACTAATTTGCAGCATTTTTTTGACATTTTCATGTCTTTCATATGGCACATAAAAAAAAAATCGTCACGAAATTTGATGCAACGATATTTGTTGCAACGATATTTGTTGCAACGATATTTGTCCCAAGTCGCCACAATGATGATTATGACCATCAGAAGTGAAGTTGTTAGGTAGGTAGGTACTTTACAGTTTGATATTACCACGGGGGCATGAAAATGTTTCAATGTGTTGCAGACTCGTATGCAAGCGTTTTTTCCTTTTGATTTCTAGTGAGTGGGATGCCCGTTTCATGAATATTACAAATTCTTTTTTACATTTTTCTTTTTTTTTGCATCTGAGGACATCTAGCGTTTGGACATCTCATCACCAGTCACCCTGTGTAACGAGCTGTTGTAGAGTTGTGATCACGGGTCATTGCAACGTTATTATTAATTATGTTTACCTTGGTTTCGACATTCCCGAAATAAAATTTTCACTTGCTTGTGTGATCTCAACGAAAAACACGAATATATTTTTTCTCTGCGAAGTACAATATAAAGTGTACTGTAACAGTCTGCAACAGGGTTATGGGCCCAGCACGCTTCTACTGCGCCAGAAAATTACAGGCAACACCATCACAGCTTCACAGACAAAATACATTGAAGAAACACTGAAAAAATTTGAGATGGTCGGATGCAAAAAGGTTTCAACGCCGATGGAGACAAACCTTGTCTTAGAAAAGGTCGATGGAAAATCGGGGGACTATCCGTACCAACAACTAATTGGCACATTGTTGTACCTGTCTGCTTCGACAAGACCGGACATCAGCCACACCGTCAGCTACCTGAGCCAGTTCAACACATGCCATGGGAAGGAACACTGGTTGGCCGCAAAACGTGTGTTGCACTACCTACAAGGTACCAAGGAATTGGCACTGAATTACAGAAAAACAGGAGACCCACTATACGGACTGACTAACGCAAACTGGGCTACGTGTACTATTGACAGAAGAAGCTACACCGGCTACTGTTTTAATTCGCTGGAGCTGCCATTTCGTGGGAGTCGAGAAAACAGCGGACAGTGGCATCGACAGCCGAAGCTGAGTACATGGCGCTGACAGATGCTTCAAAAGAGGCTCTATACCTCAAGAGACTTTCACAGGACTTGGGAATCGACACAGGAACTGTCGAAATAAAGTGTGACAACCAAGCAGCACAGAACCTGGCAAAAAACCCAATGAGGAATTTCACCGATTTCTGTTTGCATTTTTCCTGAATAGTTAATGGTGTGGGATAGATGAAAATCGGGCTGATTTCGGAAAATAAGTCTCCTGTTATTTTTGGGAGGCAGTCAAAATTTTTAATTTCAAAACTAACCGGGAAAACGGACGTGAAGCGGGAACGCTCGCTGATTGGGCTGTTCGGAACGCCGTCTCCTAAAATTGTTGCCCATTGGGACGACGAAATCGTGTTTTCTAAGAGAAAAGTTATCAAACAAAAACAGAGGAAACCTAATTTTCCCCATCTTGCTTTTTCTATTTTTTTCTTCAGTTTTTCGATTTCGAACTTTACTGTTTCATGAAATTTTGCATCTGGGGACTATGGATTTCTCGATCTCAGCGCTTCAAGCGGCCATAAATGAACTATTCCAGCATGACGTCATTTTCCCGGTTTTTTTAAACATTCGTATTTTCTACACTGTTTTGTTTATTCGTAAATTAGGAAGTTCGGGCTGAAAGTTTGCCGTAGGGGGTTTTTCGAGGTGCTGAATCCGATTTTGGGGTCAAAAATAGGAAATTCCGACATGGTGAAATTCCTCATTGTAAGCTCGAAGTCAAAACATATATCTCTCCGAGAACACTTCATCCGAGAAAAGATCCAGAACAAAGACGTCCTCGTCACATATTTACAGACGGAAGAGATGACCGCGGACATTTTTACCAAGGGACTTCCCCGACCAAGATTTTCTCATCTCAGGAGTGATCTCGGACTAAACATGCAGCAGTTGAAGAGTTGTGATCACTGCAACGTTATTATTATTTAGTTTATCTTGGTTTCGACATTCCCGAAATAAAATTTTCACTTGCTTGTGTGATCTCAACGAAAAACACGAATACATTTTTTCTCTGCGAAGTACGTTTAGGTACAATATAAAGTGTACTGCAACACTCCGCTACACGAGCACTTGGAGGTCCTCCGACTTCTCTTCGGTTCCAAAATTTGGAAGCCTCGTGTGTTTGAATGTTGACCCGTCAACTGAATGATTCGTTAGCGGTTATCGTCAATTCAGGGCTCCACCGCGTCCCAAACAAACTTCTCCGCGATAAACTTCCTCGACAACGTCGTCGCTCACGTTTCAACGGTGTTTTTAAGCTTCGGACCGTTAATTATGAGACCGCTCCTTCATCGCCCCTGAAAAGCCAGAAATGAAGCGTAACCGCCGCTGGAGGGAACTGACGGAGGATAAGGGACTCTGGCTCCGGTGATTTGTCAATGAGGCGGTTCCCCCCAGTGTCCTGCTATCCGAGGAGGACGCCCAAGGAGGTGGATGTTTGTATGCCAGGCTCAGCGCTAATTACCAGCTTCATCTCCACAATGCTCGTCACTCCTTGACGTCACCGACCAAGACTTAACAGATATCACAACAATAGAAGCTTCTCCACTCCTCTTCTGGGAAAGCCCGATGGGGGGAGTCACTCCCAGCAGTTTGCCCACTCCAGTTTCTCTCTACGCTGAGCATTAAATCACGACCGTTTCCCCCATTGTTTCTCCTCCCTCCGCCTCCGTGCCGCCCTTTTGAAAGATAATGTGGGCTCCACTCCTGTTCGCTGCGGGACGATAAATTCCTATGTATTCCAGTGATCAGAAGAGACTGTAGGGCTCTACAAATAGGACATCTACCACCATCTTGTTTCTACGAATTCAACCCCCTACTTACCACAAACTCAATTTGATCTACTGAATATTGGAGATACCTCGAATATTTGATGCAATTTGTTCGGAATCTGTAAACAAGAGAAGTCAACAGCTAAAATAAGTATGAATGGAATAGAAAGACTAGGTAAAAATTGAGTCTGCTTCCAATTGTAGGAGGGGAAATTGTAGGAGCTGTACGACCGTCGGTTGTGAACTCGAGCGATGAACCTGTCCCAAGAACGAAATGCCAGGATGCATGAGCGGTCCTATCACATAAGCCCCCAGTAAAATAGAAATACTTGATGAAAACCAACGTGATTTTTAAATGGCTTATTGAACCGTAAAGTACGTCTCAATACCTACACCTAATTCATAATTTTTGACTAGCAAATTAGTCGTATCGTAGAAAAAATTACCATAAATTTAGAAAAAATTAATTTTAAATGCTTGCATACGAGTCTGCAACACAATGGGACATTTTCATGTCAACCACTACATAACAAGGTAGTGAAGTAAGGTTGTTAGTTCATGTACCCAAGCATCAAAGTTTCCGTGACGATTTTTCAGTTCAAGTGCCAAAGCAAAATGTGAGGTTGTTGATTGTTCTCTACGCAACACAGTGAGTCTATTTTATTTATTGGTCGCGTGAGCAAGATTTGCTTAGTTTTCGTGACGATTTTTCAGTTCATGTGCCAAAGCAAAGATTTGAAAATGTCAAAACTTAATAAACTTCAAAAATTACGATATATTACAGGCTGTTTTAATTGCTTAGTTACTGGTTGGTATTTGATCGACGTGATCTGTACAAATTTTGAAAGTGAAATCTCGCCCCTGCCGTTTAGTTATGAGTTTGTGGTAACCAATAACCAGCCAGTAACCTCTGGCTGCTGCCCGCGCGAGCCTCTGGTGACCTGTAATATTCATTTTGGCTTAGCTTCAACTTGACTCTCTTGCAAGGCATGGAAAAAACAAAAAAAAAAAAAAACGCTGCAACTTCTGTAAAGATCACACGCCTGAACACAGCTTTGCCATTGCCACTACCACCCATAGGAACTGCCTACCTTTTTTATTTATTTATTTATTGTACAAACGGGCGAGCCCAATTACAAAGTAATAAAAAAAACGCTGCAAATTATTACACAATGGTTTATTATTTTTCTATATAGATCACTCGTCTACAAAATCACCAACCATCCAATATGAAAAAAAAAAAAAAAAAATCCAAATCACCAACTATCGATCACATTTCGGTCAGCTCTGATTTGAACGGAGATTAGGCCTCTTTTGCGATTCACACTTGTTTTGATTTATATATATATTTAAATTTAAACCCTTAAATTTTCGTAGGGAGCGAACGGTTTGTCCTACAGAGCTCCGCGTGGTCTCACAAAATTCTAAAAATTCTATAGAATCCTAAATTGAAGGAAAAACAATACCTTTAAATCAAAATTTTTTGAGTTAGGGCGTTTTCAAAATTTCAAAATTGATTTTGGAACCCTTAGAAGTGACCTACATGAACCAAAAGCTTCGGGGCACAACTAGACCCCAAATGGAGCCTACATACCAAATTTCATCAAAATCGGTCAATGGTAAGTGGCAAAAGTGCCGCGTACGGCGTAGGGCGGACGGACAGCCAAATTTTTATTCGATTTTTGGATTCTACGTACCATGAAACGTAAACCATCAAATTTTGAGGGGGTGTTAAACATTTTTTTTTCTTGGTCGATTCCAAAGGTTCATTATCTATATACATAAAACGCCAACCGTACGTACGTACGTATGTCGCCCGAACGTGGGGGTCCCGGGTTCGATTCCAGGCCGCGACATCAAATTTTTTTTACATATCTACCATTTTTTACCTGCTTTTAGCAGGCTTTTCAGCTAGTTGAAAATAATAAACCAAAAAGATCGGAAGAAGCAATCATACATTTTGACAATCATACCTACTTGACAATAAAGTTTATTTGGAAGAAATAAAGAGTTGTGGGTGCCTATTTCGGGAAATTTGATAACTGGTTGCAAAGGACGCAAAACTGAGTACAACTCGGAGAAGCCAGTTAAAACTTTATCGTAGATTAGGTCTCTTCTGCAATTCACACTCGTGTTTCTGATTTATCGTAGGTCAAATCCTTAAGTTCTCATAGGGGGCGAACGGTTGGTGGTCTCATTCAGTTTTAAAAATCCAATTCTATTTTAAATTGATGAAAATGCAATACCTTTGAGTATATGAAAAGTTTTTGAGCTTGAGCGCTTTAAAAATTTCAGCCATCATTTTTCAACCGCTAGAAGTGGCTGATATTAACCAAAAACTTCTGGGCACAACTAGACCACGAATGGAACCCATTTACCAAATTTTATCAAAATCGGGTCATGGTATCTGAGTAAAGTGGTGAGTACGGAGGACGGATGAAATAAGTTTCATTCGATTTTCGGTACCTAAGTACCTTGAAACGTAAACCAACAAATTTAGAGGGGGGATTAAACAAAATTGTGGGCGATTCCGAAGGTTTATTATTGAAAAGTAGTAAACCAAAATCGAATAAAAACTCTGCCATCCGTCCGCCGGTTGCAGTACGCGGCACTTTGAATAGTTACCATGGATCGATTTTGATGGAATTAGGTTGAAGCTGGAGCTGAAGCTTTTGCTAGATGTCAGTCACTTCTAAGGGTTGAAAAATAATTGCTGAAATGTTCAAAACGCCCTAGGTCACAAATGTTTGATATATAGGATCATCAATTTGAAATAGAGTTGAATTTTTAGAATCTAATGAGACCACTCAGAGCTCTGTAAGACAAACTGTTAGCGACGTATGAGAACTTCGAGTTGGGCTTTAGATAAATCAGAAACACAACTGTGTAACTAAAAATATGCCTGAAAGTCTCCGTTCAAATTTCAGCTGACCAAATTGTGATCGTTGTTCGTTGTTTCAAGTTGTAGGTACACAGTTTTGTTCGTTGTGAGATAAATGATATTAAATTACATTGTATTAGGTATATTATTAGATATAATTATAACTTATAAGAGATTGTTGTTACTCCTGCTTGAACGGGGCGAGTTGTCTTGAATCTTCTGAACTCATCGGTTTGACCGAATCGGCAGCGGCCCGACGCGAGTCTTTAGGGAGCAGTTTTGATGACTTATCAATGTTACCCATTATCCTCATAGAATGCTGAGGAGCCTTATCAGATACTACTAAATGACTGCGCCCCTAAGTCGTGTCCCGTTTACTGAGCCTTTAGACGAAATTTTGGAAAACTAGAGAATAATGTTGGAACGCACAAAAGAACCAGGGAAGTAAAGACTGTAATTAGGCCACTGACTAAGCTAAAAGTGTAATCATACACCACCCAGTACAGGGCCGCCCTCCTCTCTCCCAATGTTCCACTTTCTTTCCACGTATCAGCAGCAGTAAGTTGATGTTCCTTTCCGAAATTCCCTTTCTAGAGTGACAGTGTAGTTCATCCGCAACACTAACTAGTACATCTACACGTATATCTATTCTTCTTTAATCGACGAATAAGGACCTTAATGAATTTCTTCGTCATTAAAACGAAAAAGATCGTAAATGCGTGTACAACTACACGACCCACCCGAGAAGACGTTTTTCTCTTTATCATTCAAGTTACTCCCACAATTACATTAGGCCCTCCGCGTTATGATGTATGAGGCATACAAAGTATTCATATTTTAATTGAAGCATGTGGTGCATCCGAGTTCTCAACATGGTGAAATTATGGCGGCAGGAGAATGGAAAACGATCCCCCTCAGGAGCTATCCATCTCGGGCACCAGGAGGCCACCAGCTCTCCCAACGATAACTTAGGCCCTCCGGTATCTTACTTTCCCGGTAATTTATGCTCACTCTTAAATCCTCTTCCAATTGGTTTTCGGGAGTCCTTATTTATGGGTCCTGGAAAAGGGACACGGAGAATTAGCCCTTTTATGGTCTCCGCGGAGCCTTCAGCCTTTCGGGCTTCCCGGGCAACTTGGGTGTTATCGGGATCCCACAACAACTTCGCCAGAGAGAGACTCGGGTTTACAACTTTATACTGCTTAGTCCACCATGGGCTCCATTGAATCCCACCGTGAAATTTATGGTTGGAGGATACAAAAGACGTTCTTCTGTTCTTCAATCTTCCCCTGAGATAAACACGATGTATGATTAACCGAGTTACTTTCGACTACCATTGTAATGGGTTTATAGTTCTAATAACTCCTCTATTCGAACATCATTTGAAGATTACCAACAACACACGTCTACCAAGTTAAGTGGGAGGTGTACAAAAAAACGAATTGTTCAAGAACCAGCAAGAACGATTTGGCTCCAAGTATATTGAATGATAGAGATGCCAATCAAGTACAGCTGAATTACAACTAAATTGTGCTGTCATACTCATAATATGAATCTCATACTCATAATATAATATTATTATATCAACATGATGGAATTACGACTCCCAAGATCACAATTTTGAAAAATATGGGGTGTACAGACTACGATGAAGTGCTGTAAATGGAACCAAATCTTTTTTTGGTGATAATTTTAATTATTATTAATTATTAACACAGAATGTGTTTTTGCGATGACCTACCGAAAAAAAATCGTCACGAAAAACCGACAGAAAAAACATCTGGTGATATGTTTATTGGTTGTCATGTTAATGTCAACTCCACATTTATTATTGTTGTTTTTTATTTAACGGATGACTAGTATCGCAAAAACACATTCTGTGTTCCTATGATTTCATACAGAGTATGGAAAAAGAAATAAACCGGGGGGTGCAGGGGGGCGGAGCCCCCCGCCGAGGCGCAAAGCGCCGAGTTTTTTTTTGATTTTTTTGTTTATTTTATTTATTTATTTTATTTTTTTTTGAAAGACGAAAGAAAACTTTTGAAAGAACTTGAAAAAACTTTTGAAAGAACTGTGTACAGCTCAAAGAAACGATCAACGATCGCATTTCGGTCAGATAAAATTTGAACGGAAAATATACCTCTTTTGCGATTCACAATCGTGTTCCTGATTTATCGTAAGACCAACCCTTAACTTCTCATAGGAAACGAACGGTGGGTCCTGCAGAGCTTCGGGTGGTATCATTCGATCCTAACAATTCACTACTATTTTAAATTGAAGAAAAAACAATACCTTTACATCAAAATTTTTTAGCAAGGGCGTTTTGAAATTTTCAACCAAAAACTTCGCAGCACAACTAGATCCCAAAAGGAGCCCATATTTATACCAAATTTCATCAAAATCGGTCCATGGGAACTAAGGAAGGTGCCGCGTACGGCGGACGGGGGGCGGCGGACTGACGGCCACATTTTTATTCGATTTTTGGATTCTACGTACCTTGAAACGTAAATCAACAAATTTCGAGGGTGGTTAAAACAATGTTTTTCCTATTATGTACGTACCGTATTGGAGAATCCGTCGTAACCAGCATCAAGTACAGGAGTCGAGTGCTTTCGATGTAAGGACATCATTTCAGGCCGTCGAGAGCGTACTCCAATACGGTACGTAGATAATAATAAATTGTATTCTTATAACTAGAGGAACTAACTCCATACATTTAATTTTTTTCTTGGTCGATTCCTTAGGTTCATTACTGAAAATAATAAACCAAAAGAGCTGTGGTCCACGAAACTTGGCTCCACAAACATCCAAACGTCGAACTATAGAATCTGCTGGACATCAGCAGACCAATCACTGTGTAATGTGATGTAGAAGTAGGTCTGTGAATCACAGAACTGCGAATAGTCCTACATACCACCTATTAAACAGAAATTACTAGATGTATTGTATACAGTTGTAATAACAAACGGATTATTTACAATAAAATTCAAAAAATCATTTTACATATATATTTCACGAATATTTGTGATGAATCACGTTTGTTTCCATGGGACAAAGGAAATTATTGTATTAATAAATCTAATTCAAAATAATCAAAACGACCGCTTGATCATGACTGCTCCAAATTTCGACCGACTTCATTCACAGAATCCAATGAAAAGGAAAGAACACAAGTTCGACTTTTTTTCTTAGAATTGCAAGAACCCATTATTATTATTATTTCAGGTGTTAATTCGGTAACATAAAAGTTCTCAATTAAACATTTATTCGTTAACGTGACACTGATGTAAGTAAATTGTTCTAAAATAAGAAAAAATCAATATGGGCCCTAGAATGGTTGCTGAGAAGACTGACCAATATTTCACACTGGATATGAAGAACTATTTTAATTGATAGGTTGAAACCATAATTATTCCTTAGTATAATTCCTCGCATGAACTCTATGAACCCACAACAGCTCACTCAACAACAACAGCCAGCTCAACAACTTCATCCACGACCGGAGAAACCAGAAACGGGAAAACAGAAGACGAGTGGAAGAATCGTTAAAGTTCCCACACGTTAATTGGAACACGTATTTTATTTTAACCCTTGATTTTTTTTCTTTGTTCAACAGATTTGATGACGCACCGTGTAGATAATTACCATTATTATCATCAATATAATTATTATTACAAGTGTTAGCTTGGTAAAACAAAAGATCTCAATTAAAAGGTTATTCGTTAACGTGACACCGATGTAATTTGTTCTAAAATAAGAATTATTCAAAATATGCACTACTATCCTAACTAATAAATATTTAGTATCAATATTTATTATGCAAAATATGCATTATGTGAAACCTACCTAACTTAACACGTTGGCTGCGGGAGCCCATTCCCAAGTTTCGCCGTGTCCTGAAACGTTTTTTCGAGCAAATCAGCGCCTAATGCAATTTTTCCATCGCTTCTGCACATAATTATATTTATTATTTATTTCCTGCAGAAAACATATTGTTTAGTAATGCATGCATTCCAGGGGACGTCCCAATGGATAAGTATTGGATCAGTTTAACCAGTTGTTAAGCGATAAGACTGTTTCTCTCGATGTAATTTATCTATTACTTTAGGGAAGAAATAGTGACACCCCCCCCACCATTATAAACCATAACACTTCTAGCGGCATGATAGTCTCGAATCTGAAGAGCATTTTAAAATCCATGATCTACGACACCCAACATGCGAATTCGAGTTCACCCCCCCCCCCCCCCACCAACACCAATGGTGCCAGTCTGGCACCAAAGCGGAAATACGTCTTAACATTGAACTTTCATCTATTAGGTTTAGTATGCAGTCCGTCGAATGTCACATCCGTATTCAAGGTGAAACACCAAAAAACCCAAGAAATATGAGGTTTATGGTGCCCTGGCACCATGGTGGCACCACTTTTATTTCCATGGTGGTACAGAAAGTAACTCATGCAAATCCTAAGGTATAATGAGAATTTTTCCTCAATTTCAAAGTATGGATACAATTAGTAAGCAGTAAAGGAACCGAAATATTGAAAAATTGGATATTTTGTGAATATTATCCCCCCACTCATCCCCTCCTCTTGCAAATTTTGGTACTCTGGTGAAATCATGTACAACTCTGAAGTTATTTTAGTCAAACAAAAAAGAAACACACAAATCGGTTGGAAATTGAGGCCTGGGCAGAGTTTATAAGATTATGCCCAAAAACACACGTTTTTTAAGCATTAACCCCCCCTTTCCCCCCCCCCTTAAAAGGCGAAATTCAAAATTCCGGCGCCGTAGTGCACAACTAGACAGTTTTCCGCGTCGAAGAAAAAAAGAATCACGAAAATCGGTTGAGAACTAAGGTCTGGGCAGAGTACACAAGATTATGCCCAAAAACACACGTTTTTTGAGCATTAACCCCCCCCCTTTCCCCTCCTTAAAAGGCAAAATTCGAAATTCCGGCGACGTAGTGCACAACTAGATAGTTTTCCGCGTCGAACAAAAAAAGAACCAGGAAAATCGGTTGAGAACTAAGGCCTGGGCAGAGTACACAAGATTTTGTTACACACACACACACACACACACACATACACACACACAGACATACACCTATGGCTTTTTTCGCGGAATTGGATTCAGAATGGTCTAAAACGGATTACTGTGTGGTTATTTTTTTTTCTGTTGAGTGTTGTCCTCCTTCACCCCAGATCGATCGCATAAGGACGCCCAAGTCTTACTGTGGGACGTCCTAAAAATGAGTAATGGGCATATAGACTAGACCCGCACAGCACCAACCTCTGCAGAAAACACCCCTTTTCCTGACAGTTTGTTCGTCTTCCTCCGCAGTTCAAAGATATAAACACGATTTATTCTTACTCAGGAGGTGTTGAGGAGCAAAACCATTTAAGGAATTTTTTGAATGCCTCATAGACAGAAATATTCAAGAAAATCGGTTCTTCAACTTCAAATGACTGGTAATCGAAAAATATCCCATCAATCGTGGAACTAAAGGTACCAGTCCGTTAAGAAATCAATAGAGATCGAGATTCAACATCGATTACAATATTAAAATCAAAATTAGGCTGAGGAGGAATCGAAAACCTTAGTCATGTCAGATACTTTTCATGATTACCTGTCTATCATCCCGCACACGAGCAGAAACGATTTGATGATCTGTCCATCTACCCATACCTGTCTTGTTAACAGACTTTTTTTGTTAACAGAAAATTGCGATATGTGATGTCCGTTGATGAAATTAAGTTCCATTCTGGCACTCACCTACTGCATGATTTTGGAGAAAACAGAGCTTTTACAAAAATATTCTTCCAGAACGGTGAGGTGAAACATTATCACGAAAAACTAGGATGCCAAAGTCAAAATGCCAGTGTTCTACTAACGAACCCTACCGAGCATTTGATTCCAGTTCTGTCTCAACTTTTTTCGCTAGTTCGTAAAATCCGGCCTAGACTACACGACATTATAGTTCCTGTGTCTATGGATGGGTGGTTTTGAATACAACGCATGTTGATACCTGCTTTCTCAACACACCTTCGTTTCAAGCACTGTTATGGAATGAGTTTCGCCCTCCTCAAAACTTGTAAAATGAACTCTGATTTTTTCCCCCACTCATCGTTCCACTCCGTTCGTTTATGCAGGGAACCTCCGGGGACGTAATTAGGGGCGTTTCATCACTTCAAAGTGTCTGCTAATGACAAACACAAGTTCTTGATACAACCACCAATCACATCACCAACTTCAAATGGGAGTCCCTTCAGCTGTGTGTTATGCTTCCCTCGCATTAATTGAGGTGTCCATTACCATCTCGGCCTTGTGAGTTCCTCAAACGACAAGAAACTCGGGAAAGTTACGCGGTTTCCGAGGCCTTTCGGCCCTTTACACACTGTGGGTGTCGTCTAACATCGCCTCTCCTATATTCATGGTAGAGCTCTGTAACTAGGAGCTGGCCTTCCTCATAGGGACCACTGTGGGTGTTTGGGAGGAAGTCAAATAAACTTTGTGATCTATCCACAGGAAAAGGGAGATCAAACGGCCATAGCCAAAACCAGAAATGGAATTGATATACTATTCTCGTGAATATCAACATAATATTATGATTTGATTATTAACCCTAGAATGGAAACAATGCGAAAATCTTACTCCTCAACACCTTTAATTGGTAACACAGAAGGTAGAAGACAGGTAGGTGGCGCGCCCTGGCTCCTGCTATACTATGCTTCCTTGAAGATTTCTAGTCTGCTGAGAAATTACACCCAGGAAGGTCTCCCCCTTTGTGTTCAACCCCTCTCAAAGGTAAGTGAGTAAAAATTACTCAACATTTCCAATACTGTAGGTCTAGAGGAGTAAATATTGCTCTTTATTTCCATTAGAAGGCCCACCAAGGGAGTCATTTTCACTTATACTTTCAGGAAGGTACATAATAACGGTTACCAACGCCAGAAATGGAATAGACGATTTGCGCGAATGCGCAGTAACCCCATATAGCCTGGTTGCAACCTTCCGCGAAGAGCAGGTTTCGGTACTCGGATTGTTGTTTACTAGTTTTGAATGAAGTTTAGTGCGTTTTATCTTCTTTTCTAATGTGTAGTTGTCGAGTTTTGTAGTTTCCAATTTGTGCAATTTCGATAAAAGACGTTGTTTTTCATTAGAAGGGCGGCCCGGGTCCGTTTAAAGTGATTTGTCTAATCGAAAATGATGTACCTAGCTGGAACCGTCCTATCGATCAAAACAACATTTCAGGTAAGTGAACCTTTCAATTGTATCTTTTATTATTCGCTAAGTAACTTTTCATAAACCTCAGCTCTCCTACTATGAACTACAATACAGAACGATGCGTTCACAAATACAATACGATGCGCAAATACAATACGATGCGTCTCATTCAACGCGGAATAGCCTGCTGTAAACGCTGGGGTGCCGGCTTTTTTTTTACTGGCTTTAGCTCGAACCTAGGGGGAAAAACTATTTTTCAAAAACAGAAGAATGACAAATTCTCGCGTTTTTGTTTGCAAAAAGTACCTACGGGTTCGGCAAGATTTCAGACCCCAACTCAGACCTCAGCATCACATTTCTCGAAAGGAATGCATGTTTTTTTAGAAGTGTGGACTCCGTGGGGGATTGTTAAAAATGTTCAATCTCAAAATGAAACAAAAACCCTTGAAATTGACCATTTCCCTTAAAAAGGGCTCCCGGAAAGAAAGGAGATCATTTCGGATTCAGGACCTCAAAATACGAAAAACTCTGTGTAAGTTTCACCCTAACTTGTCATAAATTTCAATGACCATCTTGATGGGAAAATGGAACAGTGAAAATCTGAAGAAAAGAGGAGGAATTAAACTTTTTCTGACTCGATTCCAAAAATCCATTATTGAAGATAATAAACCAAAATAATGGCAAAAAGTATACTAATAATAAATAAAATGAATTTATGTACCTATTTATTTATGTCTGAATCTTGTTTCAGCTACATGTACACTGAATGGGGAAAAAATGGAAAAAAAAAGAAGAGAAAAATGAAGAGAACTCCCGCAAGGCACGACACGGCCCATAGGATTTGACTTGAAATTCCTCGATCTAAAATTGAGTCGAATTCCCCGTTGTGCTAGTTTTACATATTGCTATGGGTTGAATGTTTGTGGATGATCCATTCCAGTTTCGTTTTATATTGTTACCAATTTCTTTGCTCTCATTGGTGTACCTGTGTAAACTTTTGGAGCCTAGTCATATGTATGAACAGAACTGAGTTTTTAAAAGTAAACTGAAAGTAAAAACAAAAAGGAAACTGTCGTAGCTAAGTAGGTACTTAATTTTACAAAAAAATTTTCCAAATGTTTTTAAATTTTGGTTTGCCTGATACTAACAAAATGTGTTTCTTGAGTTCCTACTTTATTCATAATAAAAGTATTTCGTAAAAATTACTCATGATTTTTTTTTTGTGAACCTGAAATTGAAAGACAAACTAAGGACAGTAAGTTGTGGTACACTTTTTTTGTTTATAGTAGGTACCTACAGGCCAGAAGCACTGAATTTCGATCCTAGGAATTCCGTAAAACGTATTGTCACTGCACTAGTAACTCAAACACTTGACATACCTACATAAAAAATACAATGCAGTGGCTTAGTCTCTACAGTACCTAGGCATAATAGTGAGCGACTGTTTTCTCACTGAAGAGTTCCTATCTGCTTCCTCACTTTAGTCGGTACTAATTTAAAATAAACAAATAATCTGATATAGGGTTGTTTAAACGCCACTGAATAAGAGTTATTTCATTTTTATACCAATAAAATTCGTCTTTCCCAACCTCACATTATACTGTTGTAGTCCGCTACCGAAATAGGTAGAATGTAGTACCTGCGCCTATCAGACATATCTTTTTTCATTTTCTAATGCAATGAGGAATAAAAATGTATCTTGGATATATCTGCAAATGAACTTCACTGGAAATTGACGGATCCGCGTTTATTTTGGTTTTAGATTTTTTATTCGATACCTATACAACAAAAACATATTAACGTAATTCACCAAAAGGTACTTATTTAATCCCAATAAAAGTCACACGCATGTTAAAAGAGAGATGGGTTTATCCTAATAATAAAATAGAGAGGTACAACCTAAAATTATTAATTCACCGTAAAATTTACGATCATTTAATGATTAAAATATGATGCGTCAGAAATGTCCGTGATTTCCAAAATATTACACATCGGATATATGGTACGGCCAGACAATGAAAACTAGTATTGAAATTTAAATTATTTAAATAAGAACAAAGCCCAAGGAGTATACTTACCCAGTAGAGTTGGATTGAAAGGGATCATTGCAAAGAAAGTAAACAAACAAGAAAGTAAACGGAAAGGTTCAAACAATTTATTCATAAAAATAAGGGATGATTTTAATTGTAGGTACAATAATACATGCAGTTGCAACGTAACTGTACAATTTCAACTATTTAACTAAAGGTTCCCGAAAATTGAGTTGTTGGCGAAAATTAGAGGCGTTTCTCTGAGCGAATCATAGTAGGTATCCTGGTAGATTTGACGAACTTTTTGAAACTTGGAGTCATTTTGCTGCAACGAATTATCCACGTCCAAAAAATGTTACATTTGAAACAGCCTTTGACGTGAGATTTCCCTTGTTGGTCATTCCAGTTTAGAACATCACGTAGAAATAAACACGACGCAGAACTTCGCGGAAGGATCGTAACCCGGCCTTCCTGACTTGGAATCACTATTGCATAATATGCCGTAGCACTAATGGTAAACCATTTTTACTGTCTGGAGTACTTTAGGATCGCAAAATTGATATAAAAATAATTGTAACTTTCTTAAACGGAATAAGCCAGCCATAAACAAACACAGAAACAACGAGAACCGGGGAAACCGTGTACCGAAACCTGCGAGATTGTAACCTCCCGGACGCGCATGCGCACTGCCACTTTCATTAATAGAAATCGTCTATTGACATACTATTCTCGTGAATATCACCATAATAGTATGATTTTATTATTAAATCCACGAATGTCAAGTATGAGAGAAATAAAATCTGAAGAAACGATTTTGACATTTTTGATAATTTTGTTCCGACAATCGACCGTCAAATATCAATATTTTGTATAAAATGTCAAATTGAAATTTTTGATACCTACTCCATGAAATTTTTTTAACTGAAAAATTCAGAAAAATCACAAAATTTGTGATTTTCCTGAATTTTTCAGTTAAACAAATTTTATGGAGTAGGTAGATTATTTAATAAATTAATCACATGGGTTGGGTACTACAAACTTTACTACAAAACAACGAATCTTGAGAGGTCCGGGGGGGGGGGGGGGGCTTGTCAAAGCTGAGAAATCATAGAAAAAATCTCCGGCGAGCGATATCTGATCCTCCTAGGGTTGATTGCAATGAGAGAATTAAGAGTCGAGTCGGGTTCGAATGACAAATTACTTGGAAGAAATGATCAAGTAATTGGTTGAAAATTGAAAAGGAACAATGGCATGTAAATTCAATAATGAGTAGCCGTTTCAATTGAAACCCTCACTTGATTTACTGGTATATTTTAATATGTTGTCTGATGTGGTCCAGTCAGTAGAAGCATTACAAAAATAAATTTTTACTTAATTTGTTTTGTTAAAGGAAAAAAAAGAAAAGATAATAATATATTAATTTGAGATACCTACGAAAATCCTGTCATTGCCATAAGATAGAGTAGAAATATTCCGGAAAGATAACTCAGCTTGTATTTCTACCCAATCATCAAAATAAAAATTAACATTTTTTATTAACTACCTTTATTATATTGATATGAAAAGGGGAGTATGGAGATTTGGTTCATTTAAGTAAGTTCATAATATTTTAGGTGGTAAATGACCAGTCTTATCTTGTTTTTTTTTTTAATTCTTGTTATTAGGATTTTTGTGTATCATAGGAAACCACAAATAGATGAAGAGTGCACTTACTAAAAGATGGGCTGCAAACTGACCGAAGATCTTCTCTGTCTTCGAGGAGGATAGCATGAAGACGTCACGGTTACCTCTGCGTCCCTACGTTGGCGTAGGAGTACCCAAAACTGTTGCAAGTGGTGACGTAATTCCACGGAGTTTACATGATTTAGGAATCTCTGCGGGAGTACTCCGTGGTATCACCACCCGCATCATGCTCGGCATTTACCTGGATTGGTGGTCTTTCGAACGAGGCACTTCCTTAATCACCCTAAATCTGTCGCCACCACTTGGTATTTTCAATTAATAGGTTAAATGGAAATAACTTTTTAGTGAATAATTTTCCTAGAAGTGCGAATAGGTGATAGATTGCCTCTGTTGGTATCTCCATGTTGATCTATGTCGTGACCTCCTTCTTGTACATATTTTTACAAGTTCATTTCACTAATAAATCACAGGTGTGAGGGTACCTCGAGAAAGCCCATGTGTAGACTCGTAATGGTCAAGACTGGAGGCGCCAGCCTTTCTCAGTTGTATAACTTCTGGTTGGCACTTGACACAATAAAGACATTTGAATTAGGAATGAACCGAACTCCTTCTGATACCATTTTTCAATAGTTCTGCTCCTCAATCTCCCTTCTCCTTCTTCTCTCTTCCTTTAGGTAGTACTCGACTCATGTAAGTATCGCTCTATGCAGACAGGAAGCAAAGTCGTCCATGCTTGCGTATACTTGGAAAGCGAAGTGTCTTTTGGTCCTCTCTTCCATGAGTGTCGTAGATGCTACAATATCCATGTAACGTTTGAAATAGATGGATTATGCCGATAGACAGTACTGACAACGCTATGTTAATACAAATCGCAATAGCGGCAATATTTTCAACCTCTATAACCTGCGTTTGGTGACAGGAACGTCTTCCTCTCTATTTGTTCTTTTTAACATGCTTAATGTTTTAGGGCTGGGGGTCGTTCTGTGAATTCCGACACGCAAATCTGCAACGTTTTTTTTCTTAGTTACCACGGACCGATTTCTTAGTTACCACGTTATATCGGCTCCATTTGGGGTCTAGTTGTACCAAGATGGTCACTGATCAGCTGAGTGAGCTCCAAGGCCATTTTCTCTCCTGTTGAACGCAGGAAGCTGAAATTTGAGAAGCAGGGTCAATGGAGAATGCTGAAGGCGCCTGAGTGGTCACTGATCAGCTGAGTGATCGGCAATCTAATTTCTCCCTTGCGAGGGAAAAACATTAAACATGATTAAATGTTTTTCCCTCGCAAGGGAGAAATTGAATTTTTATTTATTCAGTTTTGTTCGTAGCTTGAATCATCCGCTTCAAGTAGTCTATTAGGTGGACGTTTAAAAAAATCAGGTGTTATGAAAAATTAGTTCAGAATATCTTAATAGAGAAGTCAGTTGATGTATGCTAGTGAACCAATGTAAATTCAAAGCTTGGTACCCATCAATAGCTCTTCTCTGGAAGCTCTGGCTTCCAGTGAGAAGCCATTATGAACCCCGATCTGGCAACTCTGGGGGTCCAAGGCATGAATCGTTCACCAAGTACGAGGCAGGAGAAGTTGTGAATTTCCCTTTGCGAACGACTTCCCCCGAAGGTCGAGGAAGATGGTGGTTATCGACAGAGTTGTGGTCACCCTCGAGAGAAACCCGGGGGCGGACGACGCCGCTCCATTACGCTCAACCCTTCCACGACACGACCCTTCTCGTTCTCACTTCCCTTATGACTAATCTGCATAATAGCCTCGCCGACTCCCCTCTCGGATTTTATTTATACGTAATACACTCCGAGGGTTAATATTCCTTCCCTAGACTTTCGCCGGGGTTTTCGCTTGCATTCAATTCAAGACCAGTAGCTGCAAAAATCAGATTAACATCACAAACGAACCAAAATATGCTAAAACATCGAAGATTCATTCATCTTGAAGGGAGAATATTAATTCAAGTACCCACATATAAGGACATGATGCTAGATTTTGGAACATACCTAATATGATTTTTTTCAAATAATGTTTTTTTAGTTTTGTCACAACTGCGAAATAATACATCTAATAAGTTAATTTGATGGGTTTTGCCCACAGTTTGTGGTTCATAGATCACTTATTCTAGAGCTATTCATTTATAGATTCCACGAATTCATTCATAGATCAAACCAAACACTTCAGAGGTTATAATAACAATTATCATCATCATCTTTATTCGGAGTCCTTTTCAGGTAAGAATGCGTCGTACAGTACGGTTGGGATTTCTTGGAGTGGCAGATGGGCAGCCGGGATCTTCTTCCAAGCAGCCAATATATTTTTTAACATCAGGTTGATTTCTTGCCTCGTTTTCTTGACACGCTTTATTCAGTGGATTTTTTAATCTACCCAAAACCACCAAAAAATGTACTTAGTAATTGCTTAAAGGATAACCTACCCGTTTATTTCGATTGGAATTGGATTTTCTTTCCGGTAGGTGAAGTTGATGTGTTGATGTGTTGATGTGTTGATTCTCCACTTACCAATCCTCTTGCTAGTGGAATTATAGGCTGCTTCAGTTTTTTGGAAGCTTCCTCAATTGTATTACCAAATGCTAGGAAGGCTGTGTCGTCCGCAAAGGTAGCTGAGACTCATCCAGCAAGTTCTGGGAGGTCTCTCGTGTACAGTACGTAGGCAGTAGGTAAGACAGTGTATTCGTGTTCATTCATAACTCTGAAGTGTATATCTGACATTGTTTAGTGAATAGGGGTGTTAGCAATAAACAACCAATTAATCCATCGAATTTATATTTTATTGTTATTTATTAGTGGACTGTACTCTATTTTAAATTTAAATTTTAATGGTTCTATTGGTATAGATTCTTATAGGTAGCTATGGATTTATAATACCTAGAGAGCTCCGTACATTGATAATTGAAATGCTGAAGGCAAAGTTGGATGACGATTCAATTTCCTAATTTCATTGTTGTTAAATGAACTGTAATAAAGAGGGGATCTGGCCGGGAATACGTGAAGATAGACTCCTCGGTGACCAGAAATTGGATCTTCCTATGGAGGACACGGAGACTGAAGGACTTCTGCCGTCGAGGAAATCAAAAGGCCTCCTAAGAACTCGTTCCTGGATCATAAAAACGACGAAATAAACAAAAATTCTCAAAACATGGACTGGTAGAAAAACCGACGGAAGTGTTGATGCGTATGTTTCCATCCAGGATTATGATGAACGTGAAAACTGGAATTCGTTGTCCAATCAGGGAGGACGATACACGCAGTTTTTCTCAAACTCGAGGACTCAGAGCTTCGAGGTGAAGTCTAAAAACTTGTTCGAAAACACAGCGAGGAGTGGTAACAGAACAATTGTACCTATGTGGTTTATCGATAGCTGAGAAGAGACCAGAATGAAAAGAGGACCCACACGGATCGCGGGTCTGGTCGTTCATGTAAACGATTTGACGTGAACTCTGCCTTTTGAGCGTGGAGGAAAGATAAACGCAACAGACATATAAGCAAGTAGGTCTCTTTGTATTTCTGCCAGAAGTCCTTTGTGCCAGACTTTGTCAAACCCAAGCAAGTCGTTCAAAAATACCGCAGAGAAGATCTGTTCTGCTTCAAAGGAATCTTCAATCACATTCACAATTCTGTACACTTGGTCAATTGTAGAATACTGTTCTCTAAACCCGAATCGGTGGTTAGGGATGGATTTTTTTTTCTCCAAGATAGGTTCCGACCTTTTCAGTAGCAGCATTTTAAATACCTTAAAAATTATTGGAGAAGAATTGAGAAAGCAGGATTCTGTTTCACTCACTCAGACATTAACCAACGATTTGTTTTCACGGTTTTGGATCCAGAATGGTCTGAAACGATTTTGTACTGGCCCAGATTGAATGTGTAATGTTGCGTATGTTGGTGGTCCTAAAAATGAGCTGGAAGTTGTCAAGTTAGAATTTCCTGAAACTATTACTAATTGAAAATTCGGTTATAAACCGGGAATAATGGCTATGAAGGATAATTACTAAGTGTTCTGAAAATTTGAAAATTTTAAATCTTAGTGAAAACAATTTATAATATGCTTGAAGTTTGTCTCCTTCTTTAATAAGTTCATAAGTGTGCCCACTTAATCGTCAACTCAGGCATCACTCAGCGTCCAAAATCCTCGACGCCGTTCGCCGTCTACGCAGATTACGGCTTAAGCCAGCCACTAATTAACTAGAGGATCCTAATCAGCTTATTATTGGCAACACAATCCGCCCTTCCTTGTTAATTAGAAAGGCTTGTGATCGCTACCCTCCAATCAGTTTCGCCATAATAATTGGTAACGCGATATTCTACTTAATCTCCGAGAGTTCCCTCCATACCAACGTTTTCGCCCTCACTGAGGTCCTCGGCGTTCAAAGCGAATACATCGAGGCTGATGGCCAGTGTATGAATTCATACCATGTTGGCACTTTTAGTACTCAGGTAGTACTTACAGGAGAGAAACAATAGGTGTTAGCTGGAAGTATTGACCGATCATTTCAATTGAAAACTACTAGAAGAGAGAAACAGCGTTCATCTGAAATAAACTCATTCCAACTTATTATTCACGTATCGTATTGAAGAATACGTCGTAACCAACAAGTCGAGTACAGGAGGCGAGCGCTTACGATGTAAGGACATCATCTTCAGTCCGTCGAGTTAGTACTAAAGCTTGTCAGTCCGTCGTTCTAATTATGTAGTCAGAGTGAAAGGGAGATGAAAGGATCAGAAAGGAAAGGGCCACGTGATAACCACGTGGTGGAAGGATAATTATCTGTCATGTCAAATGAAAGGAGTGAAGAACCACGTGGTAGGTATTTTACTCTAAACTATAAATATACTATAAACTAACTTAAATACCTAACTTACTGGTAAACTATTTACTTCTAACATAGGTACGTGTTTGGTTCCCAAATTCATTGACGAACCTTTGCGTCAGTAGCGAGTCCGAAGAGCACCTCAAAGAGACGCTTTCAACCCCATCAGCGGGACGGGATTTTGGTTTAGTAACCGATGTTTTCTTAGTTCGAACAGTACGTTTTTTTTTTATTGAATTTTGGTTAGTAGAATACGACTAGAGGTGTGTAAGACAAGGTCATTTCGCGGATTCGAATCCCAAACGATCACTCATTACAGAGACCAGGTCTTCTGAATCCGTTCATCAGTTCACTCACAAGACCCCTGAATTACTACTTAACTAATTAAAATTACGTAGTAACTCATAGGAATGGGAAAAGAGCGATTTTGTAGTGAAAACCACCTACTTTTCGGCCGCCGTTTCGAAAAATTCCTGTTAAATCCAAAAATACATACCACCACGTGATTCAGCGTCGAAAATTATTGAAAAAAAAACATGTATTACACTTGGGGTCTACCTTCATCTCAATTTCTAAATTTTGTCCCAATCCAGGGGTTGCGCATGTTTGCGTCCTCACTGGGCGGGTTGTCCGCAACCGAAAAAACGCTGCAAATTATTACACAATGGTTTATAATTTTTTATTTTTCTATATAGAACACTCGTCTGCAAAGCCACCAACCATCCAGCATGAAGAAAGACATCGATCGCATTTCGGTCAGCTTTAAGTTGAACGGAGATTAGGCCTCTTTTGCGATTTACACTCGTGTTTCTAATTTATCGTACGTCCAAACTTTAAATTCTCGTAGTGAGCGAACGGTTTGTCCTACAGAGCTCCGGGTGGTCTCAAAAAATTCTAAAAATTCTATGGAATCTTAAATTGAAGGAAAAAACATACCTTTATATCACAATTTTTTGAGTTAGGGCGTTTTCAAAATTTTAAAATTCATTTTGGAACCCTTAGAAGTGACCTACCTCAACCAAAATCTTCGGGGCACAACTAGACCCCAGAAGAAGCCTACATACCAAATTTCATCAAAATCGGTCAATGCTAAGTGGCAAAAGTGCCGCGTACGGTGTACGGCGGACGGACGGCCAAATTTTTATTCGATTTTCGGAATCTATGTACCTTGAAACGTAAACCATCAAATTTTGAGGGGGTGATTCCAAAGGTTTATTATTGAAAATTATAAACCAAAATCGTTTGAGGGGTCTAAAAGTCGTGAAATTTTGCGTAGATTCCTAATCTGCAATGAAAATAGGGGTTTCCATTTGAGTTAGCAAAGTTGGTGTGCGTTGCGCACGATTGCGCACCGTGGTCTTATTTGAAATCCTTGGGAAAAATCATGAATATTCAAAAAATATTTACCACTATTTGGACGATTTTAGTGAGGGGAAGGGGGGAACAACTCGTGCGACACCCTGTATACTGCATATTATTTTCATTTATTGTGAGAACTCTCCTAATATTGTACAAGGGGACTTAATGCAATAAATTACTTTGTAAATTAAATCTCATTTTATTGCAAATTTAATCTACTTTAAAAAAGGTATGTATAATATTTTTTCAAAGTAGCTTACTTTAATATGATATTGTCAAAAAACTGAAAGAAGTGCGTAAAAATCGATGTTTTTTGGCCGTCGAAAGTGTAGCTCGGCTTCCTGAGGATTGCTAATATGAATAAAAACTCCCATAATTAGTCCAAAACACATGGGAAAAAGTCCGCAAATGCGCATTCTAATGTGAGATGTTGCCTTTTGGTTGGCTTTGGAAATGACCAAGAAAAAAACTCGGCGCTTTGCGCCTCGGCGGGGGGCTCCGCCCCCCTGCACCCCCCGGTTTATTTCTTTTTCCATACTCTGTATGAAATCATAGGAACACAGAATGTGTTTTTGCGATACTAGTCATCCGTTAAATAAAAAACAACAATAATAAATGTGGAGTTGACATTAACATGACAACCAATAAACATATCACCAGATGTTTTTTCTGTCGCTTTTTCGTGACGATTTTTTTTCGGTAGGTCATCGCAAAAACACATTCTGTGTTAAAATTCTTAACACTCCCTCAAAATTTGTTGGTTTACGTTTCAAGGTACGTAGAATCCAAAAATCGAATACAAATTTGGCCGTCCGTCCGCCGTACCGAGGACTTAATGCAATAAATTACTTTGACTTTTGACTTGACGCTCGTGGTTCGCCAAATAGCCAACATTTGGCTAGATATTTGCCGACCATTAATTCATTTGCTATTTGCCTAATACAGCATGTGTGTGCCTCGACCTATTGTGGAAAAATGACATTACACGCTGGGTTAGGGTCTCCTCTTGTTCCTTTCAAAATAACTCTCTATTGTCCCCTCGACACCACTGATCCTCTGATCGGTGCACAGAAACACCTTCCCCCTCTCTTCCTTTCCACCTTCCTCTAAATTTTAATTAAACCAAAACGGCGAGCCTTAGTAACTCTCGGCATCCGGCAACACGAACGTTTCCCAGCTGAGGTAGGCGACTCAACAATTAGATTAATTGAAGTCAGAGCTTCCTCCTGCCCTCTTTGCCGGCCCTCTCTGCCGAAGGTAGGTATTCCACTCAAACAATTAGCTTTGAGGTAGGTTGCGCTTGATCGAAGAGTTGGCTCGCGCAGCATTTAATAAGCCAGCATTCCTCCTCTTGTTTAGAGGGTGCCGCGTTCTTCGCAGGACGTTGACTTATTACTCGAGTATTTATTCACGGGTCGTTTCCAGGCTGGACATTATTATGATTACACATTTCCCTCGATTTAAAAACTTGGAATTTTTCGACATTTTATACCTCTACTTTGGTACATAAACGAAAAACGCGTTAACAAAAGAGTTAAGAAAATTCGGCGCTTCGCGCCTCGCCAGGGGGCAAGCCTCCCTGGACCCCCGCAGATGCTGTCTACTTAGAGCCTACGGCGTAAATTATAAAAACACGGAACATGTTTTAGCCAAATTTAGTGCAGAACCTTTAGACGTAGGAAGGTATAATACAAAAGTTATATTATCCCTAGCAATATTTCTAAAATGCATTATTTCAGTAGATAGGTAGTATCTATGGTTGGTTAGTGGAGACAATGGCAAAGCCGTGTTCTTTGCAGACCAGTGATCTATATAGAAAAATAATAAACATTTGTGTAATAATTTGCAGCGTTTTAACATAAGGTGCTAATTATGAAAATAAGTATATTCTTATCTTCTAAATATACAGGGTGTCTACAAAACATATCTCATTCCTTCAAGAAGTCGATTTTACAACTAATTTGCAACAAAAGCTTCTTTTAGAAATTTTTTGGAGGCTACTTATGAGAGTTATTTCAATTTTAGAGTTTCTTTTCGCGATTTTGACCTTACGTCATGAAATTGGTAATCATTTTTTTAATTTGTTGTGATAATTACAAGTTTAGGATATCGTTGGAAAGAGCATTAAATTTCCTATCTCTCTATTACCCAAAAAAAATTTTTTAGTTGAATTTTACGGTGAATAAAACAACCTAAGAAGTGAACTTAGTAACTTTTCGTTTTTCAACGCCCTTAATGTCTAAAGTTCGAGATAATGTACTACTGCCGGTAAGCTTGAAAACTGCACCAGAATCTCAATTTTCCAATTGTGTAGTCGAAAGATATTTTAAGTGCCGTACGCCGTACGCGGCACTTTCCCTACTTAGCATTGACCGATTTTGATGAAATTTGGTATGTAGGCCCCATTTGGGGTCTAGTTGTGCCCCGAAGCTTTTGGTTGATGTAGGTCACGTCTAAGGGTTGAAATTTTGAAAACACCCTAACTAAAAAAATTTTGATATAGGTAAAGGTATTGTTTTTCAATCAATTTGAGATAGTATAGAATTTTTAGAGACCACGAAGAGCCCTGTAGGACAAACAGTTTGTTCCCTACGAGAATTTAAGGGTTGGACTTACGATAAATCAGAAACACGAGTGTGAATCGCAAAAGAGGCCTAATCTCCGTTCAAATTTTAGCTGACCGAAATGCTTTTCTCCATGTTGATTGGTGGTAACAATGGCAAAGCCGTGTTCTTTCCAAATGAGTGATCTATGTAGAAAAATAATAAACCTTTTTGTAATAATTTGCAGCGTTTTTATTCGATTTTCGGATTCACGTACCTTGAAACGTAAACCAACAAATTTTTTTTTGGGGGGGGGGGGGTCAAAAATTTCTGCGTCCGAGTCTACCAAGGTAGCGAAAGATTTGTTTTCACTTTCCAAGGTTGAAAAGAGGAAAGTTCTCCAAAATCAAAATTTCCACTCGCATTTTACGTTTCAGACCTTTCCGAATAATTTTGGTACCAATGTCTGTCTGTCTGTCTGTCATGAAATCCTTTCCACAGCCATAACTTCTACATTTCTCCTCCGATTTTGATGAAATTTTCAGGGATTGTACGGGTAGGCGTGTAGATGGTGCCCTATGAACATCATCACCTCCGGATTGATAGTATCCGCTGCGCATGCGCAAACGTGAAATCCTAGCCACAGCCATAACAATCGATGGTATCGTACGTAAATATTTGCATCACAGTATTGTATCAGCACTTTCAGCACTCAGCAGTCATCTCTATCTGGCTGCTTGTTATCAGGGTCCGAGATCCGACCGCGGACATCGACGTGAGGTAAGTAACCGTAATACTGATAAACTCATATTGCTGATGATGACTCACACTGATGGATGAAACTTTTTCGTATTTCAAAGCAGGTCGACCTCGTGGTTGAACCTCCCTTGAAATGGGACGACCCCGTCAGCCCTGGCGGCTCATCGCCCATCTCGAAACCGCGACGACAAGCCGAGGGAGGAGGGAAACGCTTTTGTTACTTATCGCTCCTTCGCTCGACTGGAGGTCCTTCGCCGATGTTTGCCGGGCCTGAAGGGGTTGTCGACGACGGAGGTCCTAAAGTTAGATCTCCTCCTCCTGATACAATGAGAGTCCGTCCCCGTCTTCCCTTATGGATCCAAACTCCGTAATCCGACGATCGGGACAATGACTTTCGGGATCAACCCGCTATTCACTCGGCTTCCCTGGACCTCCTCCTATTAACTCGCCTCTCCAAGCCTCCTCCCTCCTCCTCCCCTAACGATTTTCCTTCCTTCACCAACCACACTGAATACACACTCAGTTATTCGGCGCAGTTTGTCATTGCAGAAAGCAGAGTAAAAATACAAAATCTAAGATTATCTGAACTATGCGATTTCAATAATGAATTTGGTCTCATTTTATTGCAAATTTAATCTGCTATAAAAAAGGTATGTATTATATTTTTTCATAGTAGCTTATTTTCCAAAGCTTTTTTCCAAAAGCAGCTTCCAAAGAAATGGAGGATGTCTTCTTTTGCATCCTGATTACACAGAGAGCAAGTCCTCCTTGAGCTTTCGGATCTCAGGTAGACACCTTCATTCAGCGGAAGCACTGTTGCTCTCAGTTTGAGGACCCATTGTGCTATCCATAAGGCATGGTCTCCGTCCACCAGTAGATTCCCTGGTCTCGCGTCCAAATCAAGCGAAGGGTATAGAGGGTTCCTGAAATCGCGGCTGTCAGCATGTCATCCATCCAACTCCGTGAAACCGCCTCCACCAACGACTCCAGCTGTTCTGGCCACTCATTCAGCAATTCCAAGTTCTCATGAAAAGTGCAACCTTGTCTTAGTGCCAGATCCGTAGCAGCCCGAAACCACGATATCCTGGACCTGACGACCTCTCGTGCATTTATACCAGGATATCTGTCCTGGGGCATCTTCAAGGCCCTAATCACCAGAGACGAGTAACATTTGTCATTTATTATTGCGATTTATGTCATTTTTTCCATGTCATTTGTGTCATATATTTTAGTGGTATATGCCACTTATCCTACCAAAATGGTCATTTTATGTCATTTATAAATTATTTCATATAATTTATTTTCCAAGTTTTGGCTATCCTAGTAAGTTCTAAATCATTGTAAAACCTGGGAAAAAGGAAGGAAAACTTACAAACACGTTCTGTAGGCATAATTCCGATTTATTTCAATAATAATGTTATGAATAATTTACAAAATTTACAAGGAAAATCATTCTAGAATCATAAGAATTACGTATTTACACGTTCAAATCATTATTAAAATATAAAATCATATGGGATTCTAGGTTTTCAACAGTAAAATTAGTTCTCTTTTCACTGAAAAGCATTTTAAATTTTGAAAATGATCTCTCAACATCAGTAGAGGATGCAGGAGCATATTTCATGAGCAGAACATCTTTTGCCGTCCATCCTTCAGGTAACGTTCCTTCTTCTTCACCTCTCAGCCTCGCTGCTATTGCACGGATGTCCTCCCAAGCTGGATTACGTACAGCCTCTTCTTGTCCTTTGCCTTCATCCCCATCTGTCCAGCCCACTTCTCCTTGCCGAACTCTTCAACGGTTTCCACTGCTTCGATGAGAAGCGTGTTCTGCCGCTGGAGCAATTCAATCTTGTCTGGCAGTGCCCCAAAATTGCTGTCAATGGAGTGTAGTTGGGTCTCCAATTCAGAAGCCGCCAACGCTTCCGAAGGAAGGCCAGTCTTGGGCCATTCTAATCCGTTAAAACCCCTCATCGATGGGGTTGTTATTCTGTCTTCCTCGTAACGGACTTTGAAGACGATGACCTAGAGAGAGCACAAATATGAACAAACTGTATATCTAAGGTTCGGGGGAAAAAAGGCCCAAAAATGTCCAATTTATGTCATTTATTCGGAATTTTGGCGATTTATGTCATTTAATCGAAAAATTGCCATTTTAGTATGTCATTTAACATTTATGTCATTTACTCGTCTCTGCTAATCAAATATTGGCAGGCGAGAGACACCGTGTATGCGTAGATTGGCTGGACACCAGTTTCCAAGTACGTAAAGTAATTTGGCGTATTTATCGGTAGGCTTAAGATTAGCGTAATGAAGAACCTCAATACCTGCTCAAGAGAGCTTGACTGGAGTAGAATATGAATAAGGACTCCCAACATCTTCAAATTGTACTCTGTGCATACAGTATGTTGGTATGGTATACAAAACTAGATGATTTCGAAGTGGCCAGTATTGTTTGAGAGTTTGAAAATATTTAACCGAAAGGTTGATTGTTGATTTTAACTACGTGCCAACCCCACATGACAGAATACTCTTTCATATAGCTGATATTTCGATTTTCGTAACAGTAGCTTTGAAGATTTCTTCAAAAATTCACTCAATAACTCATAACTCGATTGAAAATTTAATTTTTAGAATCGAATGAATTATGTATAGAATGCTCCAAGAATTATTTAAAAAGGACATTGAGAAGTAGTTAAATGAAACCATAGCATTTATTCGAAAGACAGATTTATTGCCTAATTACTTCAACATGGTCATTGCTATTAATCTAAAACATCGGTATGCATACCTCCATTGTCATAGCAGAGCTTAATTCGACGCCATGTTCGTTTTCCTCATTCGTTTCAGAATCTCTGGAGTGACTTGTTCAAAAGCCGTCCTAATTCCTTCTCTCAGTCCTTCATTTGTAGCATATCGTTGTTTTCTTATCTCTTCCTTGATGTAACCCCACAGTGCATTATCAGGTGTAGTCAGGTCTGGGCTTCTTGGAGGCCAGGGCATTGGGGCAGGACAGTTTTGAGATCCACGTCCAATCCATCGGTCAGGGAAAAGTTCATTCAGGCGTTTGCGAACGCTAAGAAATCTTGCTGGAAAACAACTGTATCAAATATCCCTCGGGCTGTCAGTTCAGGTACCAACCATTCATTTATCATTTGAAGGTAACTGTGTTGATTGATGGGGCCGTCAAAAAAAGGGACCAAGCAGAAGATCAGAAGTCATTCCAGCCCAAATCATGACATGAGGCGGATTATTTTCCACTTCTTCGTAAAAGTGTGGATTTTCTTTAGACAATTGGACGATGATCTGTCTTTTGAATAATTGCTATGGTTTTATTAAATAAATTAAATTTTATAAGGTATTAAATTTAATACCTATGAAAATTATCATTAATGTAAAGGGACTTTTCGGCCACCCTGTATAACAGCGCCATAGGCAGGGCCGTCTCCCTCCTCTACAGCAAACGCCACATAATTAGCAGCTCGCTAGTTTAGAAAGGACGTCTCCGAAGGATTCAATATCAATTTAAAGTGTGTTTTAGTCACATAGTTATCATAATCAGCAAGAGTTAATGATAATTTTCTCTCGGAAGAAGGAAATTTTCGGAAGAAATTTTTCTCTTGGAAGCTGAGGCAGGAGTACTTACCAGTGCAAGAACCTATCCCCAGATAGTCTTTGAGCACGTTTAAATAGGTTTCCTGACCTCACAAGCCTCTTACGGATCACCAGAGGGCAAGTTCCGCGATCATTTATGTTAATAACTCATTTCACCCAAAACGCTAACGATGAACTACCTGCTCATTATGAGTGCGGATACCGTCATATCAACAAGTTGGGTCTTATTGCTCTTCAGGACGAGTCACGGCATAAATACGTGCTTTATTCACGTTTTTTTAATAATTTTTGAAGTACGAATTTCCCCTAAGCACTCGGTGAAATCGTCACAATTATAATCCCCAATTTTTCTTCTTAAACCTTAACATTAAATAGTGAATTTCTCAAAAAGAGAAGAAATGAGGAATTAGAGCATTTGATGAATGTTTTCTGGCACTCCCTTGACTCAATCCCGTTGGAATTTGCCGCGACTTTTCTTTTCTATGAAATTTTCAATACGAATAGAAAGCTTTTTGAAAAGTTGAAGTCACAGGAAAGTATGCAGAGGAAAAAAACCACATCCTCGCATTTTTCACATCAACAGAATAGAAAAGAAAAGATTATGAAGTCATCAACCAGTATCTGATTAGGGATAACTTCATTGAATCGATCACCATCCACAAAACGCTGCAAATTATTACACAATGGTTTATCATTTTTTATTTTTCTATATAGATTACTCGTCTGCAAAGCCACCAACCAATCAACATGAAGAAAAACATCGATCAAATTTCGGTCAGCTAAAATTTGAACGGAGATTAGGCCTCTTTTGCGATTCACACTCCTGTTTCTGATTTATCGTACGTTCAAACTTCAAATTCTCGTAGTGAGCAAACGGTTTGTCCTACAGAGCTCCGCGTGGTCTCAAAAAATTCTAAAAATTCTATAGAATCTTAAATTGAAGGAAAAACAATACCTTTATATCAAAATCTTTTGAGTTAGGGCGTTTTCAAAATTTCAAAATTGATTTTGGAACCCTTAGAACTGACCTACATCAACCAAAATCTTCGGGGCACAACTAGACCCCAGAAGGAGCCTACATACCAAATTTCATCAAAATCGGTCAATGCTAAGTGGCAAAAGTGCCGCGGACGGCGGACGGCGGACGGACGGCCAAATTTTTATTCGATTTTTGGATTCTACGTACCTTGAAACGTAAACCATAAAATTTTGAGGGGGTGTTAACATTTTTTTTTTCTTGGTCGATTCCAAAGGTTCATTATTGAAAATAACAAACCAAAACTGATACCTAAAGCTGTACCAAGCACATCTAACGCTATGGAACTGAGTTGTGGAAGCGCTCTCTCCAGCATCAGCAGCGCTAATGACTGACGATTTAGATTCCTCATCCAGTGTAATGCACTTCTAAAGAACTATGTTCCCCCTATGTGAGACATCTAATTATTACCTATGTTTTGGTACCTAAACTTTTGTAAAATTGGAGGAATGTTACTTTTGGTTTATTATTTTCAATAATAAGCCTTTGGAATCGAGCAAGAAAAAAAAAATTTTAACCCCCCCTCAAAATTTGATGTTTTACGTTTCGCCCCCCTGCACCCCCCGGTTTATTTCTTTTTCCATACTCTGTATGAAATCATAGGAACACAGAATGTGTTTTTGCGATACTAGTCATCCGTTAAATAAAAAACAACAATAATAAATGTGCAGTTGACATTAACATGACAACCAATAAACATATCACCAGATGTTTTTTCTGTCGCTTTTTCGTGACGATTTTTTTTCGGTAGGTCATCGCAAAAACACATTCTGTGTTAAAATTTCCGTCCGTCCGCCGTACGCCGTCCGCCGTACGCCGTCCGCCGTACGCCGTACGCCGTACGCGGCACTTTTCTTAGCAACACTGGACCGATTTGGTTCAAATTTGGTATATGGGGCCTAGTTGTGCCGCGAAGCTTTTGGTTGATGTAGGTCACTTCTAAGGGGTGAAAATTAAGGGTTGAAATTTTCAAGAGTGCCCTAGCTTGAAAACTCTCGAAATAAAGGTATCGTTTTTTCACCAATTTTAAATAGTATTGAATTTTAAAAAATTTTTGAGACCACCCGGAGCTCTGTAGGACAAACCGTTCGGTCCCTACGAGTACTTGAAGGTTTTCCTTCGATAAAACAGAATCATGATTGTGAATCGCAAAAGAGGTCTAATCTCCATTCAAATTTTATCGGACTAAAATGCGATCGCTGTTCATTTCTTCGATTTGTATACAGTTTTGCCTTCTGCGTAACCAGTAATCAAATTTTCATATGAAGCTTTCTACTTTTCCAATCGAGTGTGAAGCGTTTAGTTCTTTCTAATAAACTTGATTGTGAAGGTGTGAAGCCAGTATGGTGTGGTAGGTAGTACCTAGCTGGTAGGTAAAAAAAATGTTGGTGGGTAAAAACCGCTGCAAATTATTGCTCAAAGGCTCTTCAGATCACTGATCAGCTGAGTGAGCTCCGAAGCCATTTTCAATCCTATTGAACGCAGGAAGCTGAAATTTGAGAGGGAAGGTCAAGGGAGAATACAGATGGTGGTAGGTGCTATTGATGGAGAACCAGTGATCTATACAGAAGGGTGATCTATACAGAAAATAATAAACCTTTGAGCAATGATTTGCAGCGTTTTGTTTTGAATTTAAAATTTCAGTATTTTTCATAAACTTCTGTTAACATTATTTATTGTGCAATTTTCTTTTCTTGAAATATGAAGTAGTATAAAATCCATGATCAGAGCAACCTTCCCTAACAGAACTCTCCCCAAATTGATTTTTGATCACTTGACCTATAAACTCACAGTACTGTGGGACGTAGTGGACTGAAGAACTGAAATATTGCCGTTGTAATCATCAAAATCGAACAATAATTGCCAAGAAACATGGGAAAAACTACTGAATAAACGGGTTTTCCCATGTTTTTTAGGACGTCCCACAGTAAGACTTGGGCGTCCTTATAAGATCGATCTGGGGTGAAGTTGGACAACACTCAACAGAAAAAAAATAACCACACAGTAATCCGTTTTAGACCATTCTGAATCCAAATCCGCGAAAAAAACCATAGGTGTATGTCTGTGTGTGTGTGTGTATGTGTGTGTGTATGTGTGTGTGTGTGTGACAAAATCTTGTGTCGTCTGCACAGGCCTTAGTTCTCAACCGATTTTCCTGGTTCTTTTTTTGTTCGACGCGGAAAACTATCTAGTTGTGCACTACGTCGCCGGAATTTCGAATTTTGCCTTTTAAGGGGGGGAAAGGGGGGGGTTAATGCTTAAAAAACGTGCGTTTGCGGGCATAATCCTGTAAAATTTGTCCAGGCCTCAATTTCCAACCGATTAGTGAGTTTCTTTTTTTGTTTGACTCAAATAACTTCCAAGTTGTACATAATTTCACCCGAGTACCAAAATTCGCAAGGGGGGGGGGGGGTGTAGTGGGGGGATAATATTCACAAAATATCCGATTTTTCAAAATTTCGGTCCTTTACTGCTTACTAATTGTACCCAAGCTTTGAAATTGAGGAAAAATTCTCATTATACCTCCGGGTTTTCATGAATTATTCTCTGTAGCACCAAGGAAATAATAGTGGTGCCACCATGGTGCCAGGACACCATAAACCTCATATTTCGTGCTTTTTTTTTTGTGTTTCACCTTGAATACGGATGTGAACCTCGACGGACCGCCTACTAAAACTAATAGATGAAAGTGCAATGTTACGACGTATTCCCCCTTTGGTGCCAGACTGGCACCATTGGTGGTGGTTGAGGGGGGGGGGGGGGGGGTGAACTCGAATTCGCATGTTGGGTATCGTAGATCATGGATTTTAAAATGCTCTTCAGATTCTAGGCTCCCATGCCGCTAGAAATGTTTTGGTAGATAATGGTGAGGGGGGGGGTCACTATTTCTTGCCTAAAGTAATAAACCAAATTCCATCGAGTGAAACAGTTTTATCGCTTACCAACTGGTTAACTGATCTAATGCTTATCCAATGGGACGTCCCCTGGAATGCATGCATTACTAAACAATATGTTTCTTTCTATTTCTTTCTTCTATCCCATGTTGTTTCTCTGGCAATTATTGTTCGAATCTGATGATTCCAGCGGCAATATTTCAGTTATTCAATTCCCTAGGGCCGTGCGCTAATGAATTTTTAAAATTCTTTAAAATTTCCAATTTAAGAACAACTTATCAAGTTTTTGCCCCTTCGCTTTGGCCGAATACTGACCCGGAACGAGGAACGAACGTCGACCGACTGAGACCCCCTAGCGGGCCTATATCACACCTAAAACAGTGTTTGGTGAAAATACATTTTCAAATCTTCATACATAAATGTTGTTGCGTATTTGATTATTTTTGTATTGAGAAATAATCAAATGGTTTATTCAGTATCAAATTATGTATTTCCTTGTGGAAAGTGTTCTTATTTTTCATCAAAATCATTAAAATGTCGATGAAGTCATGAAACAGGTTAGTGTGGTTTACTGAGAGCAAACTGTTGGGTGGTTATTTTGTTTAAATTTCGTGTTGTTGGATGTTTGTTGAGTCCGAGAGGAGGTTGAAGTTGAGGGAGCGCTGATTTGTATGTTCAAAGATGAGAAGGTGGAGGGAAAGTTGAGAGGAAGCACACTAGTGTGGGGAGGAGTCGCACTAGTGTGGGAGGGGGGCGCTTCAAGGGTGCATACAAATTGTTTATTCAGGGCGGAGGAGGATCAACAACAAGTTCGGGATTCTCGAGAAAGGACGGCAGCACCTGGGATCCATTAAAATGTTATTAGTGGCGCAGTCGGGGGGAGAAGCTAAGGTCCGGCGCTAATCTGTCTTGGATAGTTGTTGGAACTTGAGGAGGCGGGAGGAGGGATAGAGGCCGTTGGCAATAATTAATAAGTAGAGCCTCATCAGCCGAGGGGAAGGCTGTAGGCTCATCAGCAGCAGCAGGAGGGCAAGAAGGGGGCATTAACGAGCGGTAATTAAGGGAACCGAACGGGGTCGGGGGGAGAAAACGGTTTGGGCGGAATGAAAATCGGGCACGTCCGGTGAAAAACCTCCTCGACAGCCTCCCGAAGCCTAATGGCGATTTCATGAGCCTCCTCCTCCGCGACATTTTTGCCAACAACGGCTTAAAAAAAAACTACCCCCTTTTTTATATATTAAAATATCCGCTCTGGCTTCCTCACTACCGCCGGTAGGGACGACTTTTTTTCCTCCTCCCACCGCTGTAGAGAGACAGTCTCGACATCCACCCGGGAGACGACGTCGAGATTTATGATGGGTGGAAAAAGAAGTCTCGAGAGGTTGAAGAGGGTCGAGAGTGGGGGAAGTGCGGTAATTAATTAATGATGAGACGAAAATACCATAGATTTTGTGGATAAAGCAGTTACTTTTTGAAAAACAAATAGAAGGTGAGGTACAATTGTTCAATTTTGATGATTACGGTGGCAATATTTCAGGTTTTCCATTCCCTAGAGCCGTGCACCAATGAATTTCTAATACCCTTTGAAATTTAGGTACAACTTTTTAAGTGTTTGCGCCTTCAATTTCGTGAAATACTAACCCGGAACGAGGAACGAACGGCGACCCACTGAGACCCCCTTACGGACTTGAAGTTGGACTATCTCGTCTATTCCTAAACAGACTAAATATTTTTAAGAGTATACATATTGTAATGTTTCTGCGAATATGAGATAAAATACACTTTTTGGTTTATTATTTTCAATAATAAGCCTTTTGAATCGAGCAAGAAAAAAAAATTTTAACCCCCCCTCAAAATTTGATGTTTTACGTTTCAAGGTACGTAGAATCCGAAAATCGAATAAAAAATTTTCCGTCCGTCCGCCGTACGCGGCACTTTTCTTAGCAACACTGGACCGATTTGGTTCAAATTTGGTATATGGGTTCCATTTGGGGTCTAGTTGTGCCACGAAGCTTTTGGTTGATGTAGGTCACTTCTAAGGGGTGAAAATTAAGGGTTGAAATTTTCAAGAGTGCCCTAGCTCGAAAACTCTCGAAATAAAGGTATCGTTTTTTCACTAATTTTAAATAGTACTGAATTTTAAAAAAATTTTGAGACCACCCGGAGTTCTGTAGGGCAAACCGTTCGGTCCCTACGAGTACTTGAAGGTTTTCCTGCGATAAAACAGAATCATGAGTGTGAATCGCAAAAGAGGTCTAATCTCCATTCAAATTTTATCGGACTAAAATGCGATCGCTGTTCATTTCTTTGATTTGTATACAGTTTTGCCTTCTGCGTAACCAGTAATCAAATTTCCATATGAAGCTTTCTATTTTTCCAATCGAGTGTGAAGCGTTTAGTTTTTTCTAATAAACTTGATTGTGAAGGTGTGAAGCCAGTATGGTGTGGTAGGTAGTACCTAGCTGGTAGGTAAAAATAATGTTGGTGGGTAAAAAACGCTGCAAATCATTGCTCAAAGGCTTCTTCACTCTTTAGATCACTGATCAGGCGAGTGAGCTCCGAAGCCATTTTCAATCCTATTGAATGGAAGTGCTCTTCCAGGCGTCTCCAGCATTCGAGGAGATGTGCTTCACTCCTCAGATCACTGATCAGCTGAGTGAGCTCCGAAGCCATTTTCAATCCTCTTGAATGGAAGTGCTCTTCCAGGTGTCTCCAGCATTCGAGAAGATCTTCTTCACTCTTCAAATCACTGATCAGCTGAGTGAGCTCCAAAGCCATTTTCAATCCTATTGAATGGAAGTGCTCTTCCAGGCGTCTCCAGCATTCGAGGAGATCTTCTTCACTCCTCAGATCACTGATCAGCTGAGTGAGCTCCGAAGTCATTTTCAATCCTATTGAACGCAGGAAGCTGAAATTTGAGAGGGAAGGTCAAGGGAGAATACAGATGGTGGTAGGTGCTATTGATGGAGAACCAGTGATCTATACAGAAGGGTGATCTATACAGAAAATAATAAACCTTTGAGCAATGATTTGCAGGGTTTTGCTTCCTCACTACCGTAGGTAGGGAAGCTTTGTATTCGTGAAAGAAGTGAAAAAAAAAATGTCCTCCAAAATCAAAATTTCCACTTGCTTTTTGCGTTTTAGAGCTTCCCGAACAATTTTGGTTCCGTGTCTGTCTGTCTGGCTGTCTGTCGGTCTGTCGGTCTGTCTGTCTGTCTGTGGTCAATCCTTGTCCCGGGCAAAACTATACTAACCTGTGGTCCGATTTTGATGAAATTTTCAGGGATTGTGCGGGTTAGGTCCTAGACGGTCCCCTATAAATTTCAGCACCTTCGGACCAATAGGAGCGAGTGCGCATGCGCAAACGTGAATTTCCTGGAACCTCGGTTTCTCGGTTTCTAATGAACCGATTTTGCTCTGAAGTTAGGGACTAACTTCTAAGAGACACCCTATAAGTTTCAATCAAATTGGTCAAGCAATAGCCGCTGCGCATGCAATGGAGAATGCTGAAGGCGCCTGAGTGATCACTGATCAGCTGAGTGAGCTCCAAGGCCATTTTCTCTCCTGTTGAACGCAGGAAGCTGAAATTTGAGAGGCAGGGTCAATGGAGAATGCTGAAGGTGCCTGAGTGGTCACTGATCAGCTGAGTGAGCTCCAAGGCCATTTCCTCTCCTGTTGAACGTAGGAACCTGAAATTTGAGAGGGCGGGTCAATGGAGAATGCTGAAGGAGCCTGAGTGATCACTGATCAGCTGAGTGAGCTCCAAGGCCATTTTCTCTCCTGTTGAACGCAGGAAGCTGAAATTTGAGAGGCAGGGTCAATGGAGAATGCTGAAGGTGCCTGAGTGGTCACTGATCAGCTGAGTGAGCTTAAATATTACAGTGGAAGAAAGATAAAGAGGGAGAGGGAGCAAAAACCTTTTCAAGGTATGTCACATTTTAGCCATTAGGCGAAGCCCCCGCCGAGGCGCGCAGCGCCGAGTTTTCGCCAACTGATTCTATACGTCCATGTTACAATGAGTGAGGAAGCTATACTACCCACCCAACTTGGCAGACGTTTTTTTTTCTATTTATTTATTTTTTCAAAGACAAGTTGTCTTTTGTGAAGGAGGGGGCACGCCATAATTAAAAATAAATAAATAAATCAAATATCAATGGGGAAGACGTCAAGGACTCACCCGACACCGGCCCTTGGGATGAGGGAAGATGAGGAGGGTAGGAGGAAGAGAGGGATGAAGGGAAGTGCCTCCATAAAAAGACCACCAGTTCAAATATGAGCCGAGCAGTACGCGTCTGGTGACACCACGGCGTACACCTACTGAGATGCCCAACTTCGTGGCACTTTTCCCGCACCACACTCCGCGCCACGACGAGGTTGCAGCCATGAAGGGATGAAGGAGACATGTCCCGCATAGCCAAGGAAGAAAGAGATCGCACGATGGTAAGCTGGCAAGAGATATGGACAAGAGAATATAGAAGACGGTGGACCGCACGGCTAGTGCCAAACATTCAGAAATGGACGGACAGGAAGCATGGAGAATTGAACTTTTTCCTCACACAATTCTTCACAGGACATGGACTGTTTTATGCCTATCTACATAAAATGGGAAAGGTAACTGTCCCAACATTTCTGCATTGCCAGAAGAGAGAAGATGATGATGCTACACATCTTTTCAAATGCACCAAATGGGTGGCTGAAAGAAGCCAGCTGCTAGCAGAGCTGGGGTTAACTCCCCAAATTTCAACACCAGAAGCTGTCGTCAGCAAGATGCTGGAAGGTGAGAGGATCTGGAGTCTTGTGGCAGCGTACGCAGAGAGTATCCTGACAAGGAAGACATTGCTAGAACGTGAGAGAGAGAGAAGGGAACACCTGGTCTATCCCGCCATCCAGAACTGATGAAGTGCCCCAGGACTCAGCCTGAAGTAATGTGTTAAACAGTTCCAGGCTGAGCATCCAACTTGAAGTCACGGACCCTTCATGGTATCTTACGAGATCCAACTCCACCTGTGGACCTTAAAGATTATCCACCCTAATGTTGTTGGGTCCTTTCAGCTCAATTATTTAATTTAAGTCAATAATTATTTCAAATTTTTCCAAAATTGGTCCAAGTGGCTTTTGGAACTGGGCGACTCCATTATTTATAAGGGCCTGAATAGGCGAAAACTGGCGTCCATAGATTTTTGACGTTTTACGGATGAGGTAGTAGAATCGCTTAAGTTCTCTATTCAAACTACTCGTAACTTTCTCCAACTTCATTGAGATCAACTTATTTGATAGACGATGAATGAAATTTTAAATTTTTCTCTACGAGAGTTCCACCTCTGACCCGCGATGTGTGAGACGCGAGGACCGAGTTATTCAATGGGAACGTTGAAAGGGGTTCGGATGTTCGCCGGGGGATAATGATGCCGCAGCCTCCGGACCCCCAGACAGGTCAAAGAGTCAATTTTGATCAAAGAGGGCGCTTTTGACACCTCGAGTCGGAGGTCACTTCGAGGTCAAACGGAGGTCACGAGTGGCAAACTGGGGAGATCTGAGCCGGTCTGGCGACCTCAGCATCCCTCCGGATCACCGAACAACTGATGTCAGGTGGACAGGCGCAGGTTCTATGACAGATATTTTTCACCTCATCTTGATATGACAGCTCATTCATGCATCATGAGTTAATGAGCAAACTTTCGAAGAAACCAATGGTAAAGAAAATATAAATATTAGTTATATGATGAAATAGTTGTCAGCCTTTAGGGTGTGGCACATAGTTGAGGGGGTCTCAGACGGTCGCCGGTCCTTCCTCGTTCCGAGTCAGTATTTTGCGAAATTGAAAGAGCAGAACCCTTCATTTCCATTTAGTTGATGGTTGGGGTTGAAATTTTCAAAAACGCCCTAGTAGGTAGAAGGCACCTACGGTTGGTAGGGAGGGATCTATATACTCGTAGAAGGGTGATCTATACAGAAAATAATAAACCTTTGGGCAATGATTTGCAGCGTATTTCTAAACCTACCAACCATTGGTAGGTACTACCTACCACACCATACTGCCTTCACAAATTCACAACATTTCAACGGATATTAGGCCTCTTTTGCGATTCACACTCGTGTTTCTGATTTATCGTAAGTCCAACCCTTAAATTCTCGTAGCGAGCGAACGCTTTGTCCTGCAGAGCTCCGGTTGGTCTCAAAATTTTTTAATAATTCAATACTATTTAAAATTGGTTAAAAAACAATACTACCTATATTACAATATTATACAATATTTCGAGAGTTTTCGAGCTAGGGTACTCTTGAAAGTTTCAACCCTCAATTTCCACCCCTTAGAAGTTACTGACATCAACCAAAAGCTTCGCGGCACAACTAGACCCCAATTGGAGCCCATATACCAAATTTGAACCAAATCGGTCCAGTGTTGCTAAGAAAAATGCCGCGTAAGGCGTATGGCGGAAAGGAAGAAAATTTTCTATTCGATTTTCTGATTCTACCTACCTACCTTGAAACGTAAAACATCAAATTTTGAGGGGGGGTTAAAATTTTTTTCCTTGCTCAATATCATTGGCTTATTATTAGAAATAATAAACAAAAATCCAAAACCTTTTTTTCTAAAAATTTTTGAAAATCAGTCGGAACGAAAACTTTGCTTTGAGAATTTTTGTTTCGAGCTGCATGGACTTTCTTTCACACTTATGCGCTGGACCACCCTGCAAAACTATCTCGCCTTAAAAGGCGTGAGTCGCCGAAGATGGACTCCACAATCAATCAAATCGAGGCTACCAAAACAGTCAAAGACAAGAAAGACACATGGAAAGAAGAATAAAACTACGCAGGACAGGTCGACGAAGAGGCCTGGGGGGTCGATCAGCCGTCTCTCGCTTCCCATAACCTGTTGGGCACACGACACGCGTGTTTATCATACGGTGATTGAGTCGTCGTATTTTTCAACTTTATTTCCCACTTGCAGGGCCGATCGAGGCGGACGTCCAATCTCCCGGAGGAAATGAACAAGTCTCGCCTGTCTTCCTCGGACCGTCTGTTCCTGAAGATGATCCTCCCACACGCCTGGACCGCAGAAGGAGGACGTTGACCGCGGTTTTCTCTATCAAGCCATCACTAGGATTGTACATATTTAAGACCCTCTGGGGGTCGATTCTACGAGGTCTTTCCAACAATAAATTTCTCATAGAAATTTTGTGTTAATCCCTTGTTTTTCCAAGTTTTTACAATTTTCCAGATTATTTCGAGTTTTTTACCCTACTTCCAAATACCGGAACAAATTATTACACAAATTTTTATGGTTTCTCTACAGGGTGTCTACACTTAAGATGGGCATAACTTCGGGGTTCAATTCTACAAGGTATTTCCAACAAAGAATGTCTCATAGCAATTTTCTTTTAACCCACTCGAAATTCCTTTTTTTCACTTTAAATTTTTTCCTCGCGTTTTCGACTTTACGGCACTGAAATGGGCATAACTTCCTTATTCCTCCTGAAAATTCAAATCTAACTCACCGTTAGAAAGAGCGTTATATTTCTAAGCTAACTAGTGCAAAATAAAAATCTTTCAGCTATAAAATAGTTTCAAAAAATCAAGTCAAAAAGCCAAATTTTAAAAATTTGTCGAAACTTGACTTTCTTCGACGAAAGTTTTCACTCTGAGTCCCTGCCCATTTCGATGGGCGCTCTTCGGAGAAAACATGCTCAAATTGTCAGCTTTCCAACGGTCACTGCTAGAAAGTGGATTTATCGAAGATCACCATTGGATTCAGCGTAAAAAATTACATAGGAAATGATACCAAACTCGTCAAGCCATTTAGAGATCGAGGGGGACCATAAACCGCTTGAAACACTGGATTTTCCTGTAAAACTGTTGAGCATGTTTTCTCCGAAGAGCGTCCATCGAAATGGGCAGGGACTCAGAGTGAAAACTTTCGTCGAATAAAGTCAAGTTTCGACAAATTTTTAAAAATTTGCTTTTTGACTTGATTTTTTGGAACTATTTTATAGCTGAAAGATTTTTATTTTGCACTAGTTAGCTTAGGAATGTAACGCTCTTTCTAACGGTGTAGTTTGATTTGAATTTTCAGGAGAAATAAGGAAGTTATGCCCATTTCAGTGCCGTAAAGTCGAAAACGCGAGAAAAAACTTTAAAGTGAAAAAAAAGGAATTTTGAGTGGGTTAAAAGAAAATTGCTGTGAGACATTTTTTGTTGGAAATACCTTGTAGAATCGAACCCTGAAGTGATGCTCATCTTAAGTGTAGACACTCTCTATACAGGGTGTCCCATGTTAAGGACCGGAAAACTTCGGGAGTCGATTCTACTACTAATTTCAGTAAGAAAATGTCTCATAGCAATTTTGTTTAACCCCTTGTTTTTCCAAGGTTTTTTTAATTTTCAGATTTTTTTTCGTGTTTTTGACCTTATCTCACTAAAAATACTATAACCACAAAAAATGCGGGTACCGTTAAAAAGGGCGTCAAACTTCCCAACTTGGTACAGGGTGGGGCAACATAACCCCCCGATTTTGTAACGCAATAAATAAAAAAGTATTAGAGATATTTGTTTACTTTTTTAAATTATGTGTAGGAAATATCTTAAAGTTTTGTAGGCACTAAAAAGGTGGAAAATTTGACGCCTTATTCAAAGGTGCCCTTATTTTATCATTTTCACGATAAATTAAGGCAGTTATGGTAATTTCAGTTATTTTAAGGTCGACAACACAAAAAAAATCTTAAAATAAAAAAAATCGTTAAAAACAAGGACATTTTTTTATTTAAATTAGTTTTCCAGTGGAGTTTTTCGTGGTGTTTTTTTTTCTTCTATTGAACACCCTGTATACAGGGTATACAGGTGATCTATGTATACATATCGCACATTCGGAGTAAGACTGGTATAAGTCCGAAATTGGCGGTTTTGAGTTATATATTCCACCAGATAGCTCTCGTCGAGCTCTACACGGGGGTAGAACGGGTTTAACGATAACTTAGTTATTGGCCGCTAGAGAGCAGATAAACCAGTATGGTTCTGAGCCATTCTTCTACCATGGCGTCGGAGCAAGACTGGATCACTTCAGTTAAGCGCCAGACGCCGAAGTGTGATGAACTCAAGGTATGTGTAATACTGGTATATATCAGATGTACCGCTTTTGATCCAACAATAATTAGAGTGGTTGATCTAGTTTTAAATTTGCAATACTGGTTTATTTTGAGATGCACCAGTATTTCTCCAAAACAAAATGGAATTTCTCTTTGGTCTGCATGTTGTAACGTTGGTATAATATGAGATGTACCACTTTTGATCCGAAAAGTCATGTATTGGTTCCACTTTTAGAATTACAACACTGGTTTATTTTGAGATGTTCCACTATTTCTTGGGGTAATAGTGGTACATCATAGGAATTTGATCAATTCAAGCATGCTGGTCGCAAATGAAGAGGTAACGAAGCAATTTTGGTATAGCACATGATAGTTAAATAGTATATGAGTGCCGTAGACCCTTGAGATATTTAAAAAATTCGTTCAGATGACTGTTATAGAACAACAAAGAAGTCGAAAATCTTTAAATGCGATTTCCCATCAGTTGGGTTTTTTGACTTATACCAGTCTTCTTCTACTTACCAGTCTCCGGATGTGCGATATCTTCTCTATCTTCTATATTATAGACTGGTATATATTATATACTGGTATAGAGAAGATACTGTGTAAGAATATATTATATTCTTACACAGTATCTTCTCTATACCAGTATATTCTACATTTTTCATCCGATTTCGATGAAATTTTTGAGAGATTGTGAGGGTTGGCGTGCAGATGGACTCCTAACAAAATCATCATCCCCGGACTGATAGTGGCTGCTGCGCTTGCACAAACGTGAATTCTTTGTTACAGCCATAACTTCCACATTTTCCTTCCGATTTCGATGAAATTTTCAGGGATTGTGGGGGTTGGCGTGTAGATATGAAAATCATAGCCCCCAAATTGAATGTATGTCGTGCGCATGCGCAAATGTGAAATCCTTTTTACAGCCATAACTTCTTCATTTTCCAACAACATTCAGATATTGTGCCGGTTGACGTGTATTATACACGTCAATAGATACATACACGTCGGATAGATACATCCGAAGCATAGTAGATAATCTCAAAACATCAATCTTTTAGTACCCTCATAGGGAACTATAATAGTCCCCTATGAGGGTACTAAAAGATTGATGTTTAGAGATTATCTACTATGCTTCGGATGTATCTATACAATCGGGTTATGGATACGAGGGAGCTATGTGCCACACCCACTTGTTTTGAGGTTTTTTTTTCAAATTTCCAACCAAGTTGTTGATTGTATAGTTTTAACGATTCGTGCTATGTGCCACACCCACAAGACTGACTACTTTGACACGATAGCTAATATTTTGATTTCCTTAACCATAGATTTGAAGTGTTTCTGAAAATTTGCTCATTAAGTCACTCTGCATGGGTGGACTCTTGAATGGTGTCATGTATGGGATGTGTGGTGATGAGGTGAGTGTGTGGGTGCGGTGGTCGGCCGGGAGGTGAGAATCCGACTTGCGCCCTCCGGCCGCTCCCGGGCTGACCAGTGGGCGGCCAGCGTCTTCCCCGGACTCCCCTTCGGAGCATCGATCTCAGATTAAACCGGGGGATTAGGCGGCATCAGGCATGGCCGTCCAGCACCCTCAAACCATCTCCATGGCAACGACCGGGTCGGACACCCCCGCGGCGTCCGACCGCCTCCGCCTCCGAGGGGGAGCCGCCAAACGTCGGGAGTCCCTCCGACTGTCCGAAAAACAAATAGGCGAGAGCGCAGGCCCGTCGGAAGGACAATACAGGACGGCGAGGAGGGGACAGTGGGCACGACGCGATACAGCCGGCTTGAGCCTCATCGATCACCCCCCCCCCCCCCCCCCCCGACCACCACTAAGCCCAGCTGCCGTTTGTTTCATCTCTGAGTAATTACTAAGACCCACCTGGTCCCAATCCTTCTTAATAAATAAAATTAAAAAAAAATACTACACAAATAAAGATTTTTGCAAATTTTGAAGCAAAATGACGCTATTGCAAAAAATCAAAACCTACTGCATGGTCTTTTTTAATCTTTCTTTTTTGGTTTATTATTTTTAATAATGAACTATTGGAATCGACCAAGAAAAACAATTTACGTTTCAAGGAATTTTTTTTGTTTCACTGAAATCTGTTTTGGAATATTTTAAAACGATTTCTGAAGTTTTTTCAAAAATCATTTGTGTCACTCTGGACTACAAAACAACAAACAAAAACATTTGAACGGAGATTAGGCCTCTTTTGCGATTCACACTCGTGTTTCTGATTTATCGTACGTAAAACCCTTAAATTCTAGTAGGGAGCAAACGGTTTGTCCTACAGAGCTCCGCGTGGTCTCAAAAAATTCTAAAAATTCTATAGAATCTTAAATTGAAGGAAAAACAATACCTTTATATCAAAATTGTTTTAGTTAGGGCGTTTTCAAAATTTCAAAATTCATTTTGGAACCTTTAGAACTGACTTACATCAACCAAAATATTCGGGGCACAACTAAACCCCAAATGGAGCCTCATACCAAATTTCATCAAAATCTTTATTCGATTTTTGGACGTACCTTAACGGGGCTTGAAAACATTTTTTCTTGGTCGATTCCAAAGGTTCGATTTTGAAATAATAAATCAAAAAGTCAATGGGTACTAAAAATTCCGAGTCCTCTGCAATTCATTGTCTTTGAAAATTGCCTAAAACGGGCTGTAATGCCTCACTCATTTGGCTGATTAGTGGAATATTTTAGATTTGTGTGGTAATTTATTTTGGTTTTTGTTTTGCTTAGATTCTGCGTCCGAGCCTACCAAGGTAGCGGAAGCTTTGTTTTCACTTTTCAAGGTTGAAAAGAAAAATGTTCTCACAATAAGTTCAAAAATGTTCTCACTTATAAATTTCCACTCGCGTTTTACGTTTTAGACCTTCCTGAACAATTTTGGTTTCGTGTCTGTCTGTCTGTCATGAAATTCTTGCCACAGCCATAACTTCTACATTTTTCCAACCGATTTCAATGGAATTTTCGGGAATTATGCGGATTGGGGTGTAGATGGTCCCCTACGATGGTAGTGAAAGGTACTAAGCGATTGATGTTTTGAGATTAACTACTATGCATCGGACCATCTATACAGTCGGGTTATGGATTGGAGGAAGCTATGTGCTATACCCACTCAGCAGACGTTTGATGTTTCAATGTTCATTGGCTTGAGAATTTAAAAAACCCGAAATTTTTGCAAGCTTCTTCTTAATCATACGAAAATTGACGAAAAAAGTGTGAAGAAAGAAAATATTGAGTTTGGTCGTCACGGAGAAGTCGATGCGAGGAAAATGGATTTCCCATCAGGAACCGGGAACTTGACTCTGGCGGTAACTAACTCTGTTGTAACTAACTCTGTCGTAACTAACTCCAGGATACGAGGCAAAGTGTCACTTGCGGTCGCCTCACGACATAACCGCGACTTGACCCTTTCCCGCGTCCAATTTACGGCGCTACCCACGTGGGGGAGCCTCATAATCAAGTCTCGGACCCCCCTCGAGGGCTTGCGAGTCGAGAACCCTTTCCGGCCCCTCAAACTTCGCCCCGAGGAGCCCCCTCGACCGCGGGAAGGTTGCATTAACTCGCTTGGAGCGGGGAATAACACGTTTAACGAAATACCCCTATCGCCCCTCCCGCGGACCCTCAACTGCCGCCCCTCAACTCGGTTAGGTACTTCCAAGTTGGGCTCCTAAACTCGTTCGCAACTCGCAAAGTCCTCCCAGCTCCTCGGGGTGGGCAAGATAAATATTCAGGCTCGGAGTCTGATGCGATTATGATTGATTGCTGACAGAACAATCTGACCGCCTTCCGGCATCACAAACTCTCAGAACTCAAATCTAACATTTTAGCGAATTAAAAAAAGTTTTCCAAGTGGGTGTGGCACATAGCTCCCTCATATCCATAACCCGACTGTATAGAAGATCCGATGCATAGAATGAATGAATGAATGACAGACATGTTTATTTTTACAATTTGGACAATATTACACATACATGATATGCTTTAGGTCATCAAGACCCGTCAGCGGAGGTTCCGTTGGTATTCTTAACACAAAATTATTGATTCATCATAAATAACACATATCACTCAATATCATTTTCTTTTGACATTTTCATGTCTTTGCCCTGGCACATAGCACAAAAAACTGTCACGAAATTGCGTAACGAAATTGTGTTACAGTGCCTTTATAATGATTTCCGCTTACAACGACCCCGTTGTTAGGTTTGTTCCTTTTCTACACTTTTTAACCCACAAAAATCGTTCACCACTCGTTGGAAAGCTCTCGATTTAACGAACATTTTCATGTTCTCCATAACATAATATAGTCAATATTATTGACTATACGATTAGCGGAGCTATGGGCATAACTGTTCTCATATTTTGTTCACAACAGCAACGCACTGTGAGGTTTGAAAAATACAACAAATAGCTAGAGATAGTTATTATGTTAATGATTCGTTTCACATTCTGACAACAACGGAGGGTGGGTTATAAAATCCTATAGTGAGGTAAAAAGCAGTAGGTAAAGACATGAAAATGTCCCAATGCGTTGCAGACTCGTATGCAAGCGTTTTTATTTTCTTTTTTTTTTTTTTTTTTGCTAATTGTTCTTCAATTTTATTTTAGTTCCACTTTTAAAATCAAAATGAACGGGTTTTCCGTTCAGTGGCCCACGATAGCACAACAGTTTTCTTCAGTTTTTCGATTTCGATATCTACTGGTTTTGTGAAATGTTGCATCTGAGGACTATAGATTTCACGATCTCAGCGCTTCAAGCTGCCGTAAATGAACTATTCCAGGTTGATGTCATCCTACCGGTTTCTTTATATTCAGTAGTCTAGTCAGTTTACCTAGTTTGACTGCAAACTTAACAATATCCTTTTAACAAAATCCTCCTACTTGAGAAAAACGTTAAAAAAGAAAAAACTTCTAAATGAAGACGACGAATAATTCGTCTTTTTTTTAACGTTGGAGGAAGGAACATGGAGGTAATACCAGGTATTGCCTGGCAGAAGTGACCAAGTGACTGGAAACAAATTTTTCAGCAGAGCGTTTCAAAGATTTTGAACCTCTCTTTTCCGAGTTGGCTAGCAAAAGTGTGCAAGTGCGTTACGAGCCTGAAAATCACGGTTTTGATCTCGTTTATGAGTTTGATCCCCCTTCATTTCACCTCGTATGGACAGAATGATAATGATTTGGGTGGGCGTTATTGTCTGTGTTTGCTCAGACGAGAAGGCAACGTTGCATAGGTACCTCAGGTACTTTTCCCTACCCTACGAGTATTTTTCCAGTAAAAACACAAACATCATACACAATTTAGAAAATCCATTCATGCAGCATGAAATAATGAGCGAATTTTCAAAGAAATCTTTCAGTTGAAGGTATGGTTATGAAAAGGAACAATGGTGTTGCAATTTCTTTTAGAAAGTTTTTTTTTACAGATTCTTGGTTTTTTCGATTTTCAGTATAGCATATTAACATACTTTATGCACTGGGTATGCTTTGAAGATGATAGGAGTACATATTCATGTTCTACCCGTCTCCACGAACTCATAGAGTACCCACACGGCTATTGTTGGGTTTTTTCGATTTTCAGTATACCATACCAACATACTGTATGCACTGGGTATGCTTTGAAGATCTTAGGAGTCCACATTCATGTTCTTTTCGTCTTCACGAACTCATAGAGTACCCCCACGGCTATTTTTGTTTTTTTTCGATTTTCAGTAGGTATACCATACCAACATACTGTATGCACTGGGTATGCTTTGAAGATCTTAGGAGTCCATATTCATGTTCTACTCGTCTCGGTCGTGCGACTGTGTGAGGGCCATAACTAACTGGCGTTGTTCCACTAACCCTGTTCCTCTTTTGGGTACGTACCTACCTATAAAGTATCAAAAATAATAAAAATTTGTCAATTGGGCTTTCAATTCAACCAGCGGATTCACAATATCCCGGCTGGCAGAAGTGACTATTCGGCACTTGATAATTTTTCCATTACTCGCACTTTACTGGCAGAAATGACCAAGTGCTGCGTTGGTAGCACTTGGTCATTTCTGCCAGGAAAATGCAAATCGGATACAAAAGGGGTGGATCGGGGTACTGGAAAGGGCATTTGAGCCCTTTATAGTTCCTTAATCATGGAGTTAACAATACTAGCGTGTAGAGCAGGCTTACGAGTTATATGAAGCGTTAAAGCCTCAATTTCGGGAAAAAATGGACTTGGTTACTTCTGCCAGGCAACCCTCGGTATATTTTATTGTTTTAGTTATACTAACAAATTATTATATTATATTTATTTATTTATTCATGCTCTTATATACCATTTCATCATTATTAACATGGTTATTTTTATTTACATCATTATTTATTATTATTGTCTTTTACCCATTTTTTTGGTTTATTATTTTAAATATAATTCAATTCTGCTACCAGGAATTGCCTGTATCTCCATGCATTTCTTACGCATTGGCAGAGTGGAGACCAATCTGGTCCATTTAACCGGTCAAGGAATTCTCCCCTGGTCAATGACAGGCGCCCAAAACATTCCAGCCGAGCATAAGCTAAAATTGGACATTCAGCCACGAAATGCTCTACGGTCCCATTAACCACCAGGTTACATAGCGAGCAGAGGAAGGTACTGTGGTTCCTCAACCATGGCTGCCAATTGACGTTGAGCAGTTCTCCTCTTCACCTAGCAATTATCATGGCATCATAAGGGTCCCTCTTTTCCACGTAGTCGACATTCTAATCGAGGTATCTTTTTGGAATAGGTGATTCACTTTCATTTTATTTAAACTTGACCGCCAGAAGTAAGAGGGAGATGATTGGGCCCTGCGAGAACGTTATCGACGCCAGGAGCATCGTGGGTATATCGCAGGAGTCGTGCGATCGCACAAGTTTTGCTCAGTTTCTTTGTTGACATCGAGGTATCAGAATCCACGTTAACAAAAGGAAATATTTCATTTCGGGGCATCAGAATCCCTTCATTCAATTCTTTTTTCTCTTAATTGCACTGTGAGTACCTATTCTTACATCTTCGCTAATTTCTATCAATATTGTACATATGAGCTTTGTTCTCACGCCATCGTGGATGTTCCAGGCCGGACTTCTAGAGGAAGTAATTCTCTAACCACATCGTTGAAGGCTCTGGATCTGATCCGTATTCCCCAGACGCTTTTCTGGGCATAAGCCGCCTCCAAGGATCAGGGACGGGCACTTTCCCCGTGCCTGGAAGTGCAACTTGAGCCACGACCAGTATAAGAAGAGCCTTCATTGCTAAACGCATCGCCGCCGTTGCAGCAGCGGCAGGATACCGGACTTTCGTACGGAAAATTCAAGCTCGAATCTCGGTCAGATACATGTTATTTTTTCAAACTACTTCTAATGGCCATTAGGTATTAGGTACCTAGGGACCTTAAATTCAATTCAAACTAAATAATCAAGGAAATATACTTTATTTTGATTCATTTAAATGGCTAATTTATTTCTCAAATTCCCACGGCTCTGCAATAGTCTTGTACAGTGTCGGTAGATCAGGTGGTATTGGGCGTTATTTGCCTTGCCTCTGAGGGACTGCAAGAAAAGTTGCCCGCTGCTTACATAGCACTTCCTTAATTAAAACTTCAAGTGCTTCGGATCGAAGGCTGCAGTAGTGGTCATCGTTGATACCTCAGAGAGCATCTCACTCCATACCCTCGCCCAATCAATGTTCTCCTTATCACTTCGAAAGCTGTTACTCGGGTGAATCAGTTGTCTGGCTGTCGTAACACTTTTAATAAATATTTTCCATTGGTCTCCAGGGTCTGTAGAAAGACTGGCTCTTGTTGTACACGATATAGTTCGGGGAGTTCATGGGTAGTCGAAGGAGTTTTTTTCAGGAACAATCTTTTTACTTTCTGCACCGCCTCGAACCACATACTCCGATGCATAGTAGTAGTTAGTCTCAAAACATCAATCTCAGTCTCGTCTCAGTCTCGGGTCTCAGTCGGTCGTCGTTCGTTTTTTAGTATTTGAAGAAATTTAAGGCGCAAAAACTTAAAAAGTTGTACCTAAATTTGAAATTTTGAAGGATTTCAAAAATTCATAATTGCACGGCCCTAGGGAATTGAAAAACTGAAAGATTGCTGCTGGAATCATCGAAATCGAACAATAATTGCCTGAGAAAAATGGGAAAAACTACTGAATAAACGGGTTTTTCCATGTTTTTCCCATTTTTCTCAGGCAATTATTGTTCGATTTTGATGATTCCAGCGGCAATCTTTCTGTTTTTCAATTCCCTAAGACCGTGAACTACCGTAGATGTACCCAACTTCGGCCATGTCGCCTACCTTCGGCCATTTCAAATATTGGCGGTACTGATGAAGCTGCGCTCTTCAGGGGTCATTAAAAACTTTTAGTTTTTTCTCAATTTCAACAGGTGTCTTTGGGGCCTAATGTTGATATTTCGGCGCTTTGCGCCTCGGCGGGGGGCTCCGCCCCCCTGCACCCCCCGGTTTATTTATTTTTCCATACTCTGTATGAAATCATAGGAACACAGAATGTGTTTTTGCGATACTGGTCATCCGTTAAATAAAAAACAACAATAATAAATGTGGAGTTGACATTAACATGACAACCAATAAACATATCACCAGATGTTTTTTCTGTCGCTTTTTCGTGACGATTTTTTTCCGGTAGGTCATCGCAAAAACACATTCTGGCCACATCAATAAATTGAACCTTAAACTCCAGGGAAGAAATCAATTGATTCATGATACTTGGGGTCATATCAGGGGTAAAAAACAACAATAATAAATGTGGAGTTGACATTAACATGACAACCAATAAACATATCACCAGATGTTTTTTCTGTCGCTTTTTCGTGACGATTTTTTTTCGGTAGGTCATCGCAAAAACACATTCTGTGTTAAAAATCAAAATGTATACAAGCGGTTTTGACATTTTTCAGCTTTTGTGCTTTATAACTATTGTAGTTGTTACTGTGATGTGATCTTAGAACTTGCTCTTACCATTTCATGTTCGTGGTTTAGTGTTCTTGAAGATGAGTGATAAGTCATTTTTTTACTTCGTGTTTTGAGGGAGTTCTGGGGAGTTTTTTCCGATAACTGAGTCAGCGTACCTAACTTCGGCCATGGGGGGGTCCGTCTCGAAGATAGAAAATTGGTGGCCGTGAGTACCAAAACTATAATCCGATATATATGGAAAATGCCCTGAAGGTGGTTAGGGCTAGGAAATTGTCAATTCGGAAGGCATCCTAAAAATATGCAGTACCTAGATCAACTTTGCAGGATAAGATAAATAAGAAGCATCCTCTCAAGGTGGGTCACCCCAATGCATTTCCATTTTCACTCTAATGTAGTGATATTATTATAATGACTAGTCATGAGTTTAAAGTCGTTTGAGAATATTACACAAAGCTTTCAAGAGAAGACAGATAAGTTAATGTTACCAATAAAAGTTTTAAAAGTTGTTCAAATAATTTTGACTGTTTTATGACTAGTGTGACGATCTCGTACTTTTGACATTATTAGCACTTTAATGATATTTTTGAAATGTCGACCTAAAAATTACCATGATTTGAAGTTTTAACATTCAAATAATCTGTTCATGTTTGAAAAGCTTTATAAATATTTTTTACTGTAGTTCGCCTTTGTTTGGGTGTTTTCTATGATATGCGCAAGGTGTTATTGTATTACAGGTGTTCCAAAACAGTCTTTGTATGGTTTTTATAATTTTTAAATTCAAAAAAGCTTTTTTAAAAAATTATTTGACGGCCGAAGTTACAGTATAGTTATTACTTCTTCGTTTTTAATGCATTTTTCATAGGTGGCCGAAGTTGGAGCACAACGGTACTTAACTTCGGCCACACTTCAAGTTTTAAAAAAAGGCAAAAGTTTTGATGATAAAAAAAAATTATAGTGTCATCCTATAGAAAAGATCTGCTGCCATCTAAATTATTTTTTTTTTCTTCAGATTTTTACTCATATATTTGACTTTGAATAAACTCAAAAAACCTCCAAAAGTGGTCGAGGTTGGGTACATCTACGGTAATGAATGTCTAAAATCCTCTAAAATTTCAAGTTTAGGTACAACTTTTCACGTTTTTGCCCCTTCGATTTGGCCAAATACTGACCCGGAACGAGTAACGAACGACCGACTGAGACCCCCTTTAGGCCTGCATTAAATTTGCACGATATTATCATTTCGCTAGATGGATTTCTGTTTTAAAAACGTTGTTATACTAAAGTCATCCCGTTGTACGGTGCTACGTCCCCTCGAATCTCTAGTTACAGTACTACAGTCGTTTCCAAGAACAATTTCCGACTACAAAAATTAAACGTCTGGATCGACTGGAGTGCATCTGCTATCTTCGACCTACATTGATAAATTTCGAAGACTGAGTGCTAAAACGTCAGATTGCTTCATCCAACAAAAAGCCCTCGGTAAACCACTTGCTCGCAAATCCTCGGAAATCGACTGCCTTCGACTCCCCTCGAAGATCCTCCATCGCCCTGGCAACCGGTAAACAAGTGGTCCGTCAAAGTCCTTGAGATGGTCTCCGAATCTAATTACGCCCTCTTCAATATTCCGCTTGATTGTTCTCCTCGCCGATGGGCCCTCAGCCCCCCAAAGTGGCTTTCCTCCTTCGGCCCCGTTTTAATACTCGAATGTTTAATTCAGCGTTTCTGAAGCCGTAAGGATGAAATTACCGCATTTTTAGCCTCCTGGAGCCTGCGATCCGCTAGACCGTAAAACGCAGATCGCATCCCGTACGAGGACACCGCAATCGATTGCAGAATCTAAGAATTAAAACTCTTCATTTTTCTCGCTATGAAGACACTCAGTTTTCGTCAGGTTCCAAAAACATAGAAACTCTGTTCTCCTTCAGGCCTCGCCAGGATGCTCACTGCTCAGAGCCTTTGGCTGATATTCAAGAGACATGGAACATGCTTTAGCCGCGCTTTTCGGCTGAGTAGAGATGGAGTAGACGGGTGGAGAGTAGCCCCCTCTCCTCGCCACCCATCACACCGGACGTTTTTTTGGGTGGTTAATCCAAGGCTAAAGAATGTTCCATGCTAAAATATTATGATCATCTACAGTGATTAAAACCTCAGCGAACGTATCGCACCTGAGAACAGACTGGTTAACCCTGAGCCCATGGCCAGAAATAGTTGAATGCGCCTAAGCAAAGTAAAAAGAGAATAGACTGGAACAAGTCAAACATCAGAAATGTCCGATATTTTTGGAAATCAACTTCAAAGGTAGTTTAAAACATCATGATTTTTGCTGGGGAGTCGATTTTGCTGGGGAGTCTTAGTCGGTCGCCGTTCCTTCCTCGTTGCTTGTCAATCTAATCTCAACCCCCCCCCCCCCCCTTCACCCCAGTCTTCAGGCTCAGATGCTCAGTTTTCATCAACAGTTTTCCCCAGTTTTCTAAGGAAATAAACTTCAAATTTTCATGTTTCTTGTGGCATTTTTCTCATTTTGGTTTATTATTTTCAATAATGAACCTTTGGAATCGACTAAGGACAATTAAATTTCTATTCGGGTTTTACGATTCAGGCCCTCCTGAACAATTTTGATTCCGTGTCTGTCTGTCATGATGTTCTTGTAACCGGCAAAACTATACGAATTTACTTACCTATTTTGATGATATTTGTTCATATTGACATGTAGATGGTCTCTCATGAAAATCATTGCCCCCAGATTCACAGTAGCTTCAGCTCATGCGCAAACGTGAAATCCTTGTAACAGAGATAGCTTCCACATTTTCCATCTGAATTTGATGAAATTTTCTGGGATTGTTATTTTGCTGTGTAGATCCCCTTCGAGGGTAGTGGAAGGCACTTGGAGATTGATGTTCTGAGATTAGCTACAGTGCATCGAATCATCTAATAAATCAGGTTATGGATAAGAGGAAGCTATGTGCCACACCCATCTGGCAAACTTTTTAAAAGCTTTCTGATTAGAATGCACTTGAATGTATGACATACCTACATTGTACTTCCTGCAGAAAAAAATCAATTTGGGCTAGTAGTTTTGGAGAATGAGGAATTTCACCGAATTCTGTTCGCATTTTTTCTGAATAGTTGGGGAATTTTCTTTCAAAGGGCTTAAATCCACTTGGAATGTTTTGTGGGAAATTGAGCAAAACTAATTTCATGGCGGAGGAATTTGTCAAGGGTTCACCAATTTTCCAAATTGTTTTTCCATAAAACTTTTGATTGTAACATCAAATTCCGAAATTTTGGCATGCGTTTTGAGCGAGATATGGCCATTTCTTATTTGGATATAAACCCATTTGATAAAAAATTATGGATATGAGCCACTTTGAAAAAAAAAAGGAGTTTTTGGTTGTGAAGAGAAGTTTTATTTTCATTTTCTTTTATTTATTTACCCATTATTTTCAATAATGAACCTTCGGAATCGAGTGAGAAAAAAATTCTAACCTCCCTCAAAATTTGATGGTTCACGTTTCAAGGAATGTAAAATCTTAAAACTGAACAAAAAAAAATTTTTAAAGTGTTAATTGGAAACAATGGGATGGATATAAGCCGTTTTGTTGGCAAACCCGAAGGAATTCAACTCGTGAGGCGATAGGCCTTATCTTAGAAATTCAGAATCCGTGATAAAAACGAAGAGTTAAGAAAATGGATATAAGCCTGTTTGATAGAAAATGCTTCAGTTAATGGTTAATGGGATAGATGAAAATCGGGTTGATTTCGGAAAATAAGACTCCTGTTATATTTTGGAGACATTCAAAATTTACTATTTCAAAAAATGACCGGGAAAACGGACCTCTTCAACGTGAAGCAGAAACGCTTGCTGATTGGCTGTTCGGATCCCCCCCCCCTCACAGCTCACTCAGCTGATCAGTGATCTGAAGAGTGAAGAAGATCTTCTCGAATGCTGGAGATGCGTGGAAGATCTGTACAGAAAGGTGATCTATGCAGAAAATTATAAATCTTTGGGCAATGATTTGCAGCGTTTTACAATAAAGAATCGATTTCTAGAAAAATCGGAAATCGATTGCCCATCCCTAGTACAATGCCCTTGTGCTTTAAGGTATGGATAATTAAGAGAGAGTGCCTAGGGTTGGGTGGGGATGCAAAAAACCACACTGACCTGCCATACTTTACAGACCAGAGATGATGACGAGGAAAAGGAGACGAAACGAGGTGGGGAGGTGTCACAATCCAGGGGAAAGATCCCGTATCACTTAGCATTCCTGATTAGGGGAGCAGGAGTGATGGCGGATCGGCGGGCATACAGGAATGGGAATTAGCATGACATTACGGAAGCACTACCTCTCTAATCAACACCTGGTAAACAGGGTGCCTCGGAGTCCCAGACGCATGCAGGTTCCTTGCCTTCACACCCGTCGTTTCTATTTCTGAAGACGGAATTCTTTGTAGTCATGAAAACCAAAGCCATATGTTGTTGTCTCCAGATATAGTCATTGATCTACAACGACAATTGAGTGGACGATGTAGCTCTGTAGAACCATGCGATTGCTCCCTATAAGGACTTAATAAAGTTCTCCGTAGTGACACCGCTCTTCCAGGCGTTTCCAGCATTCGAGAAGATCTCCTTCACTCTTCAGATCACTGATCAGCTGAGAACTGAGCTCCAAAGCCATTTTCAATCCTATTGAACGCAGGAAGCTGAAATTTGAGAGGGAAGGTCAAGGGAGAATACAGATGGAGGTAGGTGCTATTGATGGAGAACCAATGATCAATACAGAAGAAAAACATTATTTTACCTACCAACTTTTTTTTTACCTACCAACCATTGGTAGGTACTACCTACCGCACCATACTGCCTTCACACCTTCACAATCAAGTTTATTAGAAAGAACTAAACGCTTCACACTCGATTCGAAAATAGAGAGCTTCATGTGGAAATTTGATTACTGGTTGCTCAAAAAGCAAAACTGTATACAAATCGAGGAAATTAACAGCGATCGCATTTTAGTCAGATAAAATTTGAACGGAGATTAGACCTCTTTTGCGATTCACACTCGTGATTCTGTTTTATCGAAGGAAAACCCTTACGTTCTTGTAGGGAGCGAACGGTTTGTCCTGCAGAGCTCCGGGTGGTCTCAAAAATGTTCAAAAATTCAATACGATTTAAAATTGGTAAAAAAAGATACCTTTATTTCGAGAGTTTTCGAGCTAGGGCACTATTGAAAATTTCAACCCTCAATTTTCACCCCTTAGAAGTGACTGACATCAACCAAAAGCTTCGCGGCACAACTAGACCCCAAATGGAGCCCATATACCAAATTTGAACCAAATCGGTCCAGGGTTGCTGAGGAAAGTGCCGCGTACGGCGTACGGCGGACGGACGGAAAATTTTAAATTCGATTTTCGGATTCTACGTACCTTGAAACGTAAAATATCAAATTTTGTGTGGGGGGGGGGGGGTACAATTTTTTTTCTTGCTCGATTCCAAAGGCTAATTATTGAGAATAATAAACCAAAACGAGAATCGATACTTTTATCTCAATTTTTTCCAAAATCGATGCAGTGGGGTTCGAATTTGAAAAACAAAATTGGGTTTAACTAATTTGAAAAAAATTGTTCCCTGAGGTAGCTGAAGAAGAAGACGATTTCAGGTAGATTCTTTTATTGCGTAATGACCAAGGCTGTAGGGCTAGGTATATACACCAAGATTACCAATAGGATCAGTCGTTATTTTGGCCAATAGAAAGAGAGATCTATTTACACTAGAGACCCTAGAGGCGAACTTACATCATTACAGTCTAGGACTTGGTCTTGAGCGCGAGGAGCTGGTTACAACATTCTCCTTGAAACGTTTTCTTTTTCCTATTCATAATGAGGGATAATTTACTGAATTGATTGAATCGGCTTCAAAGAATCGATTTTCGAAAAATCGCTTGGAGGCGGAAATCGGGAGGTTTCAAAATCGAATTTATGATTGTCCAAATGCTGCCAACAAAAAAGGATTAAAAAAAATACGAAGCTTGAATTTTATATTTTGTTAAAATAATATAGTATTAGGATGTAGCATTTGTAAACATAATAGATATTGTAAGAATAATAAATATTGTTGTAATAATGCATTTGTAATAATTTGTTGTAATTTGTATTTGTGGTGGTTTTGCAAAAGGAACAATGTAATTTTATTATGATAATTTTGTTAAAATAATATTTGAATAACACTGTTTATTATAAGACAATGTACCTACTAAAATTACTAAAAAGAAAAACTCGATTTCCGCAAAAAAATCGATGCTTGAGAGAAACGATTTTTTGAAAATCGATTTCTTAAAGCCGATTTCGAATCGTTTTTAAAAATCGATACTTCAATCCGATTGTCCATCCCTAAATTGCACCTGCCCAATTGTATCCCAACATCTTTTACATAATCGATTAATCTATGTTAAATGGTTCGATTAATCAGTGAATCGCTTTATCCAGATGAAACAATCGTTGATTTAATGAATCGATTATTCGTTGGTCGATACCTATCCCTTGTTGAAGCCCCTTCGAGTTTTCATCATATCAAAATTCTGGGATTTCATACCTCTTCCTTTTCATATACAATAATTATTGCATGTTCAAAAATTTGGTACCCCCCCCCCCCCCCGCCCTACTTATTACACTCCCTTCGCCTTAGATATTGTAATCAAATGGGGAAACCATTTGAAGAAAATACTCGATGAAATTTGATCGTGGAATGAGTGCTTCATTTTTCAAGAATTTTCAGCAGAACGAACGAAACTGAAGGATTAATAATATTGAATTATTTATTATACACTCCGAGAAGAAAAAATCAGACAGCCCTCCTACTCTCAAAGGTTATTGAAGTAAAAACTTGAAAATTAACTTGAAGCTGGTTATTTATAGGAAACCGCGCCCTCACCGACGTTTTAACCGGATTAGGAACTGCCAGGAACTTCGACCAGGAAAATTACCGCGTGATCGAATCAGAGCGAAATGTTAAAAGGTGATTAAATTGTATTGCATCAATCTTCAAGGCGGATTAACCCGGGTGAAGGGAATGAGTCAATCTCCGACCCAATCGCGATTTCAAACATTCCATTTCCGAGTGCATCGTCTTTTCCTCGGTGATCGACGGGTTCAGGAGTATCGATTTATAGGAGGGCGTCAGAGAGAACCGACCTATCAAAAGTGAGCTGAAAAGAAGTGGTGCAGCATCCATGCGTGGACAAAAAAAGTCTGCCAAGTTGGGTGGGCGGTATAGCAATCACTCATAATAAGACGGACAAGTAGAAAGGTGTAAAATTGAGGGATTGAAATTGTTCAATCCAATAATTCTTCCTAACTGTTTTGTGGAGTGAACTCTCCGAAGTAAATAATCTACCTAACATCTCTTAGATACCGTGCGCCTCATCATCCAACCCTTCATCTTATCAAGTTCAGTAAAAATAGCTCCATTCTTCCCATTAGCCAGTCAGTTACAACTTTCTCTTGAGACCACGCGCGTCACCGCATCTATCGCTCCCCCGCTTTGCATATTTCCAGTTTTTATTCAGTTTTTCAATTAATTTATTTGAGTCGCATTTCAAACATTAGCTTTAAACGCAAAGTAGTGCATTTTTGGTTTTCACTCGTTTACGACAACTGCGGACTGAGCGGAACCGGGCGTCCAACTTCCTGGCTCGCAGCTCGAGTACCTACCAGCAGAAGGGCCCTTCTCAACGGGATCACCGTATTTCAACAAGGTATTCCTCATCACAACCTATATGTAGGAATACCTAATACTTTGCGACCTAATTTTTCATTTTACTTCTTTTAATTATCGAGAAACCGAATAAATACTCGCAAACCCCTCTATCTCGTACTCACGCTCCTAATTTTCGCTTTCATGAAAACCTATCTTTCTTTAAATTGAGCATACAGTCCCCTGTTCAACATACAGAAATGTTATGGAACTGAACCAGTGATGAATTTCTCCTTTTGGAACGTGCATTTCTTGGTCATGAAAATGATTTCCCTAATTTACACAAAAACAGTGTGCAATGATAACCGACGAAAATAACCGAGTGAACTGGGGTTCGAAGTACCTAGTTTTGGTTTATTATTTTCAATAATAAGCCTTTGGAATCGAGCAAGAAAAAAAAAATTTTAACCCCCCTCAAAATTTGATGTTTTACGTTTCAAGGTACGTAGAATCCGAAAATCGAATAAAAAAATTTCCGTCCGTCCGCCGTACGCCGTACGCGGCACTTTTCTTAGCAACACTGGACCGATTTGGTTCAAATTTGGTATATGGGCTCCATTTGGGGTCTAGTTGTGCCGCGAAGCTTTTGGTTGATGTAGGTCACTTCTAAGGGGTGAAAATTAAGGGTTGAAAATTTCAAGAGTGCCCTAGCTCGAAAACTCTCGAAATAAAGGTATCGTTTTTTCACCAATTTTAAATAGTACAGAATTTTAAAAAAATTTTGAGACCACCCGGAGCTCTGTAGGACAAACCGTTCGGTCCCTACGAGTAATTTAAGGTTTACCTTCGATAAAACAGAATCATGAGTGTGAATCGCAAAAGAGGTCTAATCTCCATTCAAATTTTATCGGACTAAAATGCGATCGCTGTTCATTTCTTCGATTTGTATACAGTTTTGCCTTCTGCGTAACCAGTAATCAAATTTCCATATCAAGCTTTCTATTTTTCGAATCGAGTGTGAAGCGTTTAGTTCTTTCTAATAAACTTGATTGTGAAGGTGTGAAGCCATTATAGTGTGGTAGGTAGTACCTACCAATAGGTAGGTGTGGTAGGTAAAAAAAAATTGGTAGGTAAAACAATGTTTGTAGGTAAAAAACGCTGCAAATCATTGCTCACTGATCAGATCACTGATCAGCTGAGTGAGCTCCGAAGCCATTTTCAATGCTATTGAATGGAAGTGCTCTTCCAGGCGTCTCCAGCATTCGAGGATATCTTCTTCACTCCTCACATCACTGATCAGCTGAGTGAGCTCCAAAGCCATTTTCAATCCTATTGAATGGAGGTGCTCTTCCAGGCGTCTCCAGCATTCGAGGAGATCTTCTTCACTCCTCAGATCACTGATCAGCTGAGTGAGCTCGAAAGCCGTTTTCAATACTATTGAATGGAAGTGCTCTTCCAGGCGTCTCCAGCATTCGAGGAGATCTTCTTCACTCTTCTGATCACTAATCAGCTGAGTGAGCTCCGAAGCCATTTTCAATCCTATTGAACGCAGGAGCTGAAATTTGAGAGGGAAGGTCAAGGGAGAATACAGATGGTGGTAGGTGCTATTGATGGAGAACCAGTGATCTATACAGAAGGACGATCTATACAGAAAATAATAAACCTTTGAGCAATGATTTGCAGCGTTTTTCACACTGAAACGAATGTAACAAATTTCAATTCGATGAAACTATTGGAATATTGGAACTATAGGCCAATAAACTATTGGGTTCTCGGTTAGTGACATCATAAATTACCGTCAAGAAACTGTCCAATTTTTGAAACATGTTAAGAATCTATCCCGGAGAAAACTTCAAAATGTTGACTCTATTTTTAGTGGTAAACTTATTTGTGACTACAAAATCAACTATCGACTCACCTTTGGTCATTCGATTCACGTTCATGTATTTTCGAAAACGAAAATTTCCGAATTTGTCTACAGTTTTCATTATAACAACATCGTAAATCGTAAAACATATTATGAAATTTGAACATTGAAGTTTAAAATTTGAATACGTTGGATATTTTGGTACCTACGTAGGAGATTTTGACACTGGGCATTTTGATACACTGGTTAGTTCAATTATATCTTAGGCATTTTGTTGAGTTGGATATTTTTATACATTGAACATTTTGATACGAGGGTTGTCTCAAAAGTAAGGTTCCCTATTTTCTAACTTGGAGGGAAATCGTCCTACAATCGGGAAATTTTGAGGGAATATTTGTCGGGGTGTAGTGGCATCCCGTAATTTTTTTCCAGCCGTTTGGATCTACCCTATGGCAGTAACACGCTAGTAACCATGGAGATGCCTCTCAACCCCGTGTCCAAACTGGAGTTACGTTCTGTCATTCGTTTTCTCACGGCCAAAAATGAATCTGCGATAAACATTCATCGAGAATTTTTTTTTCAAGGAGCAGTTTTTTTTTCGAGCAGTTTTTCAAGGAGGGCATACATAAATTGCTCCCCCGGTTCCAAAAGTGCATCGATCGAGCTGGGAATTATGTTGAAAAGTGATATGATGTTACTAAACACAAAGCAATAAAAATTTTTGAAAAAAAATTTTTTTTTGAATTTTTTATAGCATAGGGAACCTTACTTTTGAGACGACCCTCGTAATTAGGACATTTTGATACAATATAGTTGGACATTTTGGAACAAAAGTAACTCGTTGGACGGCTTAAAACGTTGGCGAATGGGGAATTTGCCTCAATTTTAGATTCTGGAATTTCAAGGCAAATCCTATTATAGGGCCCTAGAATAACGTTTAACACTAGGAATAACCAACGGAAAAAAATTACCGTAGGAGAAAATGACTAAACAAGTGAACCTCTGTTACAAAACACCGCGAAAATCGGGGAGTATTGTTGACGTCATACGAAAAAAAAAAAAGAAAAAAAACGACGCGAAAGCAACAACAGACAGAGTTCTAGCACGCCACACAAAACGATCCAGTGAAATGGCTACTCGAATAATGTGATTCAAATCTTGAAACTAAATAAGAGAAGATGAAGAATAATAATGCTTGATAAACTAGTAGATAGATTCGTATTGTAAAAAAGTGAGTAATACTGTTTCTTTTGGTCAATTTGGTGTCTGTGTTCTTCCTGCCAGTTCGTGGCGCACTCTTGTGCGCACTACTCGGAAGGTGAACGTTCGCGTATGTTCCGCTTCTGTGGTAAGCGCCACAGAACCTCCTTTGAAGTCAGATTGGTGGAATATCCGTCACGTTTCAAACATGGCTGCCTCTTACACATTGCCACCACATTTAAAATTTCCATCTTCCTTAAATTCTCTAAATTTTTTGGATGCGTTTTCGAGCAGCTCACTATGGTTTTATTCCATAAAAATAAACCCTCATTCGAAAAAAAAAAAAAATGTGAGGCAAATTCCCCATTGAATACGCTGAACAGTTTGATCCAATTGGACATTTTGAAAGGTCAAACATTTTCTTATGATTTTTAGGACATTCCGTAATAACACTCGGGCGTCTTTATGTGATTGATCTGGGGTAAAGTTGGACAGCACTCAACAGAAAAAAAATTATCCACACGCTAATCCGTTTTAGATCATTCTGAATCCAAATCCACGAAAAAACCTCGGGTGTGTGACAAAATCTTGTGTCGTCTGCCTAGGCCTTAGTTCTCAACCGATTTTCGAGGTTTGTTTTTTTGTTCGACGCGGAAATCTATCTAGTTGTGCAATACTTGCCGGAATTTTGAATTTTGCTTTTTAATTGGGGGAAAAGGGGGCTTAATGCTTGAAAAACGTGCGTTTAAACGAGGAAACTATGTGCCACACCCCCTTGGCAGACTTTTTTGTTTCACCTTGAATACGGATGTGAACTTTGACGGACTGCCTACCAAAACAAATAGAATAAAGTTCAACGTTACGAAGTATTACCACTTTGGTGCCAGACTGGCACCATTGGTGGTGGTGGTGGTGGTGGGGGGGGGGGGGGTGAACTCGAATTCGCATGTTGGGTGTCGTACATCATGGATTTAAAACGCTCTTCAAATTCGATGCTCCCATGCCGCTAGAAGTGTTGTGGTGGATACGGAGAGGGTGGGGAGGGGGCACTATTCATTGCCTGAAAGACTAAATAAATTACATTGAGTGAAACAATTGTATGGCTCACCAACTGGTTCAAATGGACCTAATGCTTATCCAATGGGACGTCCCCTGAAATGCATGCATTATTTAACAATATGTTTGGAAATATGAATAAAAATAAAAATGTGAGTTTCTGAAACCTTTGGTATAGATTGGGTAGTTCGACACTTTGGATATTTCAATACCTTAGTCATTTTTGAAGTCATTTTTGAATGACCTTAGTCATTTATCTTGAATAATTTGGCACATGAGATATGACCGTTTTAATAAATTGGATAGCTATGTTGGACAATTTGGTACGATGGAATTGATACCTTAGACTTTTTTAATACCTTCGTGAAAATACCTGTGAGATTCTGATACAGTGGGCATATATTAATGATTGTTATACTTCGAAATTTCAAAACGTTTAGTAATTAGGTATTTGAGTAACTTAGATACCGTATACAATAGATTTTGAAACAATGGATAGGTTATACGTTTTACTGTTGGAACGTTGGGCATTTGTGAAACATGTATTCCGTGCACAACCTCGGTTGTTATTATCAAGTTATTTCGTATGTTTTGTTGACTCATGTACCTATTCTGTTCTTGAAATCTATCGTAAAAATATCAAATCTCTCTCGAAACGGTATTTTTTTTTACTTTTATCGAGTGAGTTACATGTGAAGAAAGAAAGTTGTTGGATGCCTGTCTGTGACAAAATTATAAGAGGCTCAGCAGATCGGAATGAGGTAGCGGTGCCTTCAGGTAACATGGATAGGTAACCCGCTACCTGGGCAACCGGCCAGTCTTGCAGGTTTGCATATCCAATTACAAGCGGCGCGTCAAGGCTTCGTTCTCAGCTAGTGCACCTGGCGTTTCCTCATCCCTGCAGGTAAGAGAGGGCTACTAAATGTCGTCACTCACAACCGCCGTGTACTGCGTGGTTGCCTGATCACTGCATACAAAATCAACGGCAGTGATGTTAATACCAGTGCCTACTTGCGATAAGATCGGTAATTTTTGGAATTTGAAAAAAATTTGCCGTTGCCATTTACCAAGTTTTATGGTTTCAGTAGGTACTAACATCGGGTTGGGAAACTTCTGTGCAATGTACTTATTTTGGAAAGCGAATAGGTGATGGTAACACCTATTCGCTTTCCAAAATAAGTACATTGCACAGAAGTTTCCCAACCCGATGTTAGTACCTACTGAAACCATAAAACTTGGTAAATGGCAACGGCAAATTTTGTTGTGAAATGGAAATTTTGGGGAAAATTAAGTTGATCGTGTTGAAATTAGTGAGAAATAATTAAAATTTAGTCTAAAACAATATTTTCAGTCATAATTACATAGAATATCAATCTAAATAATTTTGAAAAATTTAAAGTTTTAAATATTGTAAGATAATGAAGTCATTTAGTCCACACTACCTATTAGTTGAGCTGGTTTCAGCGGAGTTGTTAACGAAATTTTTAAATTGCATTACCGGGAAGTATCATCAGGGAAGTGACAGAAGAAAGCTGGTAGTTATACCTACGTGGTTGATGACCAAGCAGGATGATCCATCAAGACTCATGCGTGAAAGGAGGCAGAGTTAAGAGATAACTTTAGTGACCTATGAAAAAGTTATTGGCAAGCAGAGGTACCGTTATCAAGGGAGGGAAGGTCAACTCGGGCCATCAATCACACCGAACAACATTCCTAACGCCTCCCGAAATGACCCGCGTTTCTTCTATCCTAGCTGAGCCGAGTGAAAACCTTGGAGCTTGCATAAAGGGAGAGGTGATTTGATCTGCCTTCCAATCAAAGATACCAAATGAACAGAGACGAGTACAGTTGGATAGATATGGTGCAAAAGCGATGTTGTATTTTTTATATTATTAATTTATACATATTACATAATGCACATTTTCAATACCTACATTTTTTAAAATAATTAATTAGTTTCCATTTAAGAAATAGAGAAATTTCGTGCCTCCTAGGAATGTTGTTTTTGACATTTTCATGTCTTTGCTTTGGTACATAAACTGAAAAATCGTCACGAAAACTAAGCAAATCTTGCTCACGCGACCAATAAATAAAATAGACTCACTGTGTTGCGTAGAGAACAATCAACTGTTTTCTTGTTTTGATGCTTGGATACATGAACTAACAACCTCACTTCACTACCTTGTTGTGTAGTGGTTGACATGAAAATGTCCCAATGTGTTGCAGACTCGTATGCAAGCATTTCCTAATAAACTTTGAACATCAGATTGAATCGATTGATTAATTTACTTGGTAATTAGGCAGTTTGGCAAACTTTTGGCATACCAATTTGAACTTTACAAATAAACTAACGGTCTCTTTCCCTAGGAAATCGGGTCACAGCGGCCAAACACTCAACGGTCAGCTCGTCATTCCCCTGGGAGGAATAGAATCCGGTGAGAAGGGGTACAGCACAAAGAGGGGGACTTGAAAAACGAATATTTAGAAAAAAATACCATCATTTATGTTATGCACTAACTCAAATTAATATTTCGTAAGTATTTGTTCTGCGTTCAATACAGAATGTCTCAAAAAATCATTTAGTTTGCTTGTGGAGTCCCCAATTTTATAATTAGTGAGGGTAATAAAAGCTTTTCAGGTGGCACTAAGCCTAATAAGCTTAGTATAATTAGTATAATAACAATTAGCTTAGTATAATATACTAATGACGTTTTCTCGCCAGGAGTCAGGGTGTTTTGAAGCGGCCAGTCGGTTTTCACTTAGTGGTGATCTCGGGCTCAACTGTCCCACAAGCTCAAGAAACAAGGGCACTTTAGCCTGATTGATGGCCCAACAACATGGTTAACATCTTACAATCGCCACAATCCATCCAGCTATGTTCTTGATATTCGATTTTTTCAAGAATCAGTTCCGAATCCTCGTACTTTTCCTCTAATAAAAAACCCCCTATCCCTCGGTCCCCTACCTCTAGTACTTTTTCCTTGTACTTTTCCTCCTCTGAGTGTGTTATAAGAATTGAAGCAAATGTAATTACTTCAAGCAATAGCACTGCATCAAGGATTGTTTCGAAAGAATCAACGAATAAGTGCCGGAATCCTATTCAAGTCAAAGCACTACATGATTTTTTGACCATCTCTACAATTTACAAAAAGCCCCTCTTTGGAAAGAACTGAGTGAACTCTCTCTCTCTCTCTCGATGCCTGTAACATGAATACGAAGTTTATGGTAACAACAAATTCATTTTTTCTTAGTCTTGATCCCAGCAATTCAGCACCATCTCTTGAAAAGCAGGACGAATTATGATCAGACCTGATCTGTTGAATCATGGTCAGAACATGTTGTAACCTGTGCACTATTATTCAGCAAGGTATCCTGACTTATCAGAAAATCAAATAAACGACGAGTTATGTCATGATTTTGGGCATTCTTACGCTTCTCCTTCTTCTTTTCCTACCCCCTACCGCCTCTCTTTTATTTCATATCATTCCTGGGAGTGACATGACTAAATATGGGAGTGAAAAAACTCCTGAAATTCATTAAATTGACTATGGGGGGTGCGCGTGATTTTTTTTTTAAATATTTAATCGAAAGTAGACCTCATCCTGCAAATGTTGACACCGCCGTTCTCTTTTTGAATGAGTAAATCTTTTTCAATGATTTTTCAATATTGCGAATGTTCATGACGTCACGCGCCCCTCCCGCCTGGGTACACTGTGACGTCATAAACATTCGAAACTTTAAAAAATCATAGAAAAAGGTCTTCTCGCGCTAGAAGGTCGAAGTTGGTGTCAAAATTCTCAGAAAGAGGTCTAGTTTAGAATAAAAATAACAATGAACAGTTTTTCCGACCCATGCGCACACCCTATTTGGGTCATTTCAAAATTTGGGGTTATTTCTTGTCACGCAGCTTTTGTGAACACTCTATTTGTCTTGGAAATTCAGAATTTTTTCAGGGAGATACAGCAGGTTGGTGTCTACAAAGATCACATAGAATGAATTTCTCTAATCAATTAACTCAGATAATTAAAAATCATTAATGATCCCAATTCTCTCTCCCTACACCTGTCACAGAGGGTAGGTTGGGAACTTTGAAAATTTTTGGAGAACTCTATATTCATATTTTAATTTAAGTAAAAAACGTTATTGGTCCAGGATACTCTCCTCTTCAGGAATAAATTAGAAACGAACGAAAATTCCATGAATTAGAAGGGTTTTTGCTATATTTTGATGCTGTCACAAGGTTTTATTCTCTCTCCCTACAATTTTTTTGAAATGCCTGCTCACTCCTGGAAAACGATTATTTTGTATCATGAAAAAGAAAAGTGAACACTGCTGCAAGATGGCTTCCGAAGCTACTGAAGTTTGTTGAATTTCCAAGCTCCCAGTTGTGTGGGTTATGTTGTGAAGTGTTGAAGCTTTGAGAGTAAGTAAATACTTTCTCTCTCCCTACAACCACCTCACTCATCAGGGTAAGTGTTCAACTAAGTTTAATTAAACTCAAATTACAATTATGAATGCCATAGTGTTATGTATTTTTTCTAACGTTCAGAATCAATAATGGTTAGGCCAGTAGAGAGTGATAACCTCACAAATCTCTCTCCCTACAACCTCTCTCCCTACAACCTCTCTACCTACTTCTGGGAAGAGGCTGGTTTGTAGGGAGAGAGATGGAATTGCAGGGAGAGAAGTTTTTTTTTTTTTTTTTTCAAAGCCGTTTACATTTTTAAGAGTTACCTTAACTATTTACACCGCTGGGTCATATAATTCTGACTTTTCATTAACCCACATTTTACGAATGATTAGACTGATTGAAAGACTTGAAGAATCTGATAATTCTGATGTACCTAGATTACAGCTTCGGACTTTGATTGCGATAAGTAAAAGAGACTCCTAAACTAAGATTCTCGTATTTTGAAGGAATAAAAAGGTTTCATGAGTTCAACTCACACTTGGTTTTCTCTCTCCCTACAAAGTCAAAATTATGGAAAAAAATTCAAAATTCTATAAATTTGAAACTACTTGATAAAGTGTGCGCCCACTTCAGGATCTGTGGCCAAAACAAAGGACGTTTACGGGAGAAAAAACATAAAAACTTCAACAATAATTTATGGAAAAGTTCGAGGACAAAGTAACCCCAAATTTTGAAATGACCCATTTCACAGCAACTACCGAATTGAGGTTCAACGCTGAATAACACCATAATTATGAGGTATTCAATAACCAGTTTTGCTATTTAAAAAAAAAAAAAAAAAAATTTCTTCGGTTTTACCATGCAAAAACCCATGGGAAACAGTAGAAAAATCGCATGCAGTTTCTTGGATGCTATAATAATTATTAGTAGAATGGTTTCTTGAATAGTACCACTCATTTTGAGACAATGTGAATACACTCGCGGAGTGGGAATTCGTTTATAGATACCGCGTTTGTGTGGGGGGCATGTTATTCATAAGAGAAAGCTCTCACTCAGAGGTCGTGACCCAGCCAGCTCCACTCTCAGTTCCCAATGCAAACAGAGATGTGACGAACTGTCAGGTGGGAAACACATCCTACCGTCTCGCGATCCGACATTCCAGCTCGCAGGTTTCTATTTAGAGACCCGACTTTTTTTTTCAAGGGTACAAAAATGTTATTCACATCTTCTCTCGGTGAGTAGTCCGTATTCGATGCTCATCCGTTGGGTCTTCCAAAAGTTAATAACCAATTTCAAGATAATGTGGAATAGATAATGTGGAATAGAAATATGTTTCTGTAGTACATATTTAGTTGCATAGAATAACATGAGCAAATAAATAAGTTACATCCACGATCTTGTTAATTGTTTTTTGAACTGACCAACAACAAACATAACTTTGAAAAAAAGAGATAGTACCTAAGTTAGAAGTAGATATAAGTAAATAATTTAGCAGTATGTTAGTTTATAATATATTCATAGTTTAGAATAGAAGACCACGTGGCCACTACGTGGTTACCACGTGTTGAATGTACAATTACCTAATAGGATTAGGCCCACTTTCACCAAAAGTTGTTCAAAACGCGTTTAGCTAAACGCCTTCATAGTTTGTTAATCTGAATGAATAAACCCGGCAAGATGTTAGGCGTCTTTCACCAGCCCAAATCATCGTTATACGTCGTTTAAGATAATCGAGTTTTGCTAATCTTGAAATGTCGAGCGGAACGAATGAAAGGTGGACATTATGATGTATTAGGGTAATAGAAGCGTTGAATATCAACCCCTCCCGCTTGCCATCAGTAGATTCCCGCCTTGTGTATATACCATATACCAGGTATATACTCAGGTACATACTCCCATGAATTCAGAGCCTCTAAACCAACCAAGGTGTCAAGGGTGCCTTACTTAAGGGAGTGAAAGGACGTCGACGTCTCTAAGCAGAATACAAACTGCTTAATAAAATTGGCTTACTAGAAGAAAATGTTATTCAAATTCAAGAGTACCGATGCAACTACCACATCACCTGCTTTGAGTGTAGATCTTTTGGTTGTACTAGAGTCACCAACCTAAGTAACAAATAGATAGTTACGTCCATGCAAATAAAGCACATCGACAGCAAAAAAAAAAAAAAAAAATATTCCCAGTCCCAAAAAACAGTCCCCGAAAATATAAATTTTTCAGGGGACAACATAAAGACCTAGTTTCAGGGGCTGTCCCTTTCCGTATCTCTTATGGATGGAGAGATTAGCAAGCTGGTGGAACCTATTGAAACCTCCTATTTGCAAGACTTCTGTAAGAAAGTTATCTATTTATTTACATATTTGTGACTTACGATTTTTGATTCAAACCTAAACCGACTCAAGAGGTTTTACACTTTTACTATTGACTTAGAATTTACAGGGAGAGATAAAACCCCATCGCTGATGAAAAGAAGAAATGATACTTTGAAAACCTTGCACCATCTTGAGAAATAAATTCCATCATGCGATTCACTCCGTTCTAGGTCGTAATAATAATGCTCCAAATTCCTCAACACAATACCATTCTTTCGAGTAAATCATTCCACCTTAATTCAATCACTATTATATATATTTTGTTATTTCCATTCAAAATTACATAAAAATAAAGATATAATCATTGACATGAAATTAAACTTCTATACTGGGTGTCTATCATTGGGATGGACTGAACTCCAAGGATCGATCTTACAATTAATTATTAGCAACAAAAAATGTCTCAGCAATTTTTTCTTAACCGACTTAAAATGCCTTTTTGTCACTTCGAAGTTTTGCTTCCGAGTCTACCAAGGTAGCGGACGCTTTGTTTCCACTTTTCACGGTTGAAAAAAAGTTGACCAAAATCAAACATTCTTCTCGCGTTTTACGTTTTAGACCTTCCTGAACAATTTTGGTTTCGTGTTTGTCTGTCTGTCATGAAATCCTTGCCACAGCCATAACTTCTACATTTCTCACCTGATTTCGATGAAATTTTCAGGGATTGCGCGGGTTGGCGTGTAGATGGTCCCCTATGAAAATCATCACCTCCGAAGTGATAGTAACCGCTGCGCAGGCGTAAACGTGAAATCCTTGCCACAGCCATGACTTCTACATTTCTCACCCGATTTCGATGAAATTTTCAGGGATTGCGCGGGTTGGTGTGTAAATGGTCCCATATGAAAATCATCACCGTCGAACTGATAGTAGTAGCCACTGCGCATGCGCAAACGTGAATGCCTTGTAACAGCCATAACTTCCACATTTTTCATCTGATTTTGACATTTTCCGGGATTACGAGGATTAGAATTTAGACCATCCCCTATGAAAATCAAGGCCTTAGAATTGACAGTAGCCTCTGCGCATGCGCAAACGTAAAATCCTTGTAACCGCCATAACTTTTACATTTTTCATCCGATTCCGACAAAATTGGTCAGGAGTGTTAACATTAACGTGTAGATGGTCCCCTATGAGGGTAGTGAGAGGTACTTAGAAATTGATGTTTTGGGATTAACTACTATTCATCAGATCATCTATACCATCGGCATCTATACGATTTTTTTTGCGTTTTCGACTATAAAGCACTGAGATAGTCATAACTCATGCAAATTCAAATCTGATTACGTCGTTAGGAGCAGCGTTAAATTTACTATTTGTTTGGAGGAAAACCCAATTTCTTGAAGCCATTTTGTAACAGTAAAAAATATGCCAAAGTCAACATTCCAGTTAAGAGTCCATCCCAATGGTAGACACCCTGAATATATTGAGCTCTGTTTAGTATAATATGAATTATACAATAATCAGTTGATAATTATCTTAAGGCTTTCAACTAATAGTATGAAAATTATGGGGATTAATTACTCATTTGGGCACCAGTTTGAGGTGGAAAATGAGTATAAATACCTACTGTATAAAAATTATTTGTTCATTGACTGACTAAAACTAAGTTATATATTGACTAACTATATTATAGCAGTAAGAAACTTGTGAGAACTCATATTTTTCTTGTGAAATGAGGACTATAAGGTCCTAGTCCACCTCTGGATCGTAAATAATAAAAACCTTCTACCAATCAATACTTATTTCAGCAGGTAGTTACTGATCAACCCACACGGTGTGACGATTCCTAAAACAAGTCAGGTGAATTGAGTTTTTCCTCTTACTGAGTATAAGACTTTATTTGCGTTGCATGTTCGCGGAAAGGAGAAAGTCCAAAATACACTCGTAAATTCGCTGAGAATCCCCGCTGTCTGCATTGTATCCATTACTCCGAGGTCTGAGGCACCTCCGCATCATCCACACCCACAGATTCCGCTCAACCTTTCTCCACTCATCGCATGAAGAAGTTGAGGCCGAGTCGAATCTAAAATCTGACGCAGACGGACTGCATTCCAAAATTCCGATGTTTATCAGAACAAATAACACAGTGCGCCTTTGAATATTTATTCAGCAAAAAATTTTCAAAGCACATAAAAAAATTGGATTAAAACAAAAAACATGGTGAATATTGCTTCCTTCCTGCGTCCTATTCTGGTAAGTTATCCCTTATCTAGTTCATAAGCTATTTATGTCCAGTATATGATAAAAAAATTCTAAGATGTTAAGATTAATATTAATATTATTTTTAAATGTCAAAAATATTCATATTTTGATACATTTCTAATTGTTGAGTTGTTTCTGAACTCAACCCTTTCCTGATTAATTAAGAATCAATCATCTCTCTCCACATGGTAGCAAAGGGGTACTTACCAGCCTATTGGTTTATCATTTTCAATAATGAACCTTTGGAATCGTCCAAGAAAATTTTTATTAACACCCCCCCCCCCCCCCTCAAATTTGTTGGTTTACGTTTCAAGGTACGTAGAATCAAAAAATCGAATAAAAATTTGGCCGTCCGTCCGCCGTACGCGGCACTTTCCCCACTTAGTGTTGACCGATTTTGATGAAATTTGGTATGTAGGCTCCATTTGGGGTCTAGTTATGCCCCGAAGATTTCGGTTGATGTAGATCACTTCTAAGGGTCAAACAATCAATTTGAAATTTTGAAAACGCTTTACCTCAAAAAATGTAAATATAAAGGTATTGCTTTTCCATTAATTTAAGGTTCTTTAGAATTTTTAGAATTTTTTGAGACCACGCGGAGCCCTGTAGGACAAACCGTTCGCTCCCTACGAGAATTTGAGGGTTGGACATAGGTACAATAAATCAGAAACACGCGTGTGAATCGCAAAAGAGGCCTAATCTCCGTTCAAATTTTAGCTGGCCGAAATGCGATCGATGTTCTTCGTGGTGTTCTCTTTGCAGACGAGTGATCTACATAGAAAAATAATAAACCATTGTGTAATCATTTGCAGCGTTTTTTTCTTCGTAGTAAAAGAATAATTTAGCTTCTACAGCGCTATAGAATATTACCTACCTACCTTACTTTTCGTTTTGCCCTTAAAACATGATGAATCTGTACAGGTTAATAAAGTGGGTATTGTGAAAAGCTGTATAGGTACGTACAGCATGAGTAAATGAATGCATTCCCAAAGAGTTTTGTCTGTTTTACCTTATCTCTCGACTATTTCCGATCTATGACTTTTTTCATTGTTCATACTGTAGGGAAACTAGGTATGAGCTGATTTCAATTTTATACTATACATTTATGATATAAACACGAGTATATTCAAAATATTTTTTAAAATCCTCAAAGAACACATTTTTCGACCCTAAAAACAGCTAATTTTGCGTGTGCATTGTGGTAGTCTAAAATTATATTTATGGCTTCAGGACAACATAATGTTATGAAATTTTGCTCATTTTCAGAGGAGAGGGGAAAAAACCCTTTGATAACACTTGTTGTCAACATGAAACCCAAGTACGCATGTTGTTCAATCGATAATATACTTATTTCCTTTGCTACCAACAAAATAACCGCCACGATACTCTATTTGAAATCGTGGATCAAGAAAGATTGTGACCTCAAAATCTTTTTTTTCCATATCACAAGTTCTTCTGTACCCATAGATAAATTCTATTAGTATTCAGCGAAATGAAGCGAAAAGGTCACTTTATTTCTGCTCTACAACTTGCACAAAGATCTTAGGACTTTCATAAATTTGACAGTTTGAAAAAACGATGAATTTCAGGAACTTATTCGGAGTAATTTAAATTCAATGGAGAATTTTACCAACACCATTTTCGTTATTTACACCAATTAATTCTTTATTTCCATATTCAGAGAGGGAGCTTATCAAAATGGCTTAGCTTCTTCATTATGAAGGTTTTAGGTACCTACATGATAATTATCATTATTGATTGAGGTAAATAAAGACGCTTAAAATCATTTAAATGACATTCGAAGGAACTGCGTTCTCCTCATCATAGTGAAATTCATGGGATAATTCCCAATAATATTGGGACATATTATGTCGAAAAACAAAATAAAAATCAGAGCGGGGGATGCAGCAGGCCGTCAAAGGAGAAGGCACTACGATACCGACTTCGTATCCTAGTTCAGGAGGAGCCCAAGAGATGTCGCTACGGTCTGCTTGACCGCCCGAGTTCAACCCTCAATCGCGGAGCCTTTATTACGCTTCCCTCTCAAAGAGGGGTGGCTGCCTTTTAAGGATGCAATTTTATTAAAGTCAACCTCAACGATAAAAACGTTTAAATTAATCTGATTTCTCCTCCATTGATGGTAAAAACAATAAATCATGGATATGTCTAGGCATTATTACAAAAAAAGTTGATGTCAAGCCGTGGAATCGAACCCAGGCCTCCCCAGACTGATGGTAATTGAAATCTAGTTCACCGAATTTGTAAATTAGGATTTTCATTTTTTACTTCCTATCTTTTATTATTCGCTCTGCTTCCTTTTTCGAGAGAAGATAGTAGATCCTTGCTATATTATTGACATTTTGGATCCTCTCCTGGTTTCTCGACCAGATCTCAGTTTCATATCGTCTTCAACTCTTTACGGTTCGCTGGTTTTCGAAACTTGGACTACATTTTCACGAATATAGAACTTTTCATCATTAGTAGTATACAAAATAATGTAAAATATCCACACATATTGGATTGGAATGATGCCCAACAGATCACACAATGACATGTACTCAGGATTGGAGTTGGATCAGTTTCCCATCCTGATTTTCCGACCATTTTAACGTATGTAAATATAATGTGTTCAAAATAAATGTAGGTATCTGCAAGTATTATGTAAGTGAAAATTACAACAATGACAGTATTGATCTTTGTAAATTTTGGCGAAATGCTGTGAAACCTTACGATATTGACCATATTCTAACGCTATCATGAAAACGCTACAAATAATTACACAAAGGTTTATTATTCATAGTTTGTTGCCTTCTTGTTGACAAGGTTATTGGTGAGGGGAGGATAAATTGCGGCGGATCCTCAGTATGTGCTTATGTTGTTTATTTTTCATGTCTAGCTAGCTTTCGCCCCAAGGGGCATTATTAATGTAGACTTGAAATAAGACGAAATAAAGACCTTTTCATTAATATCTCTATTTTTTAAAAAGTCTTTACCCTCATATTTATACAAGCTACCATACTAATAGATTCACAAGCACATAAGCCCCAGCACTTCCAAGGCTTTAAAGCTAATGGACTTGGGATTTCCCCTTCTTTGTTTAAAAAACTGGACCATTTTTGGAAAACAAAAATCAACAGGACAGGATCTGGAAGTCAGAACCTAAATATCATCCCATCAATTTTATAACTATTTATAAGCACGAATGCTACATGGAGAAAAGCCATGGGAATATATGCTATTGGGCTAACACATATGTAGAAACAGCTGAAATTAAAGTCAACCGTTCATTTACTTACAAAACTATGGCAAATCATAAAGAAAGTGTCCTGAAGATGCCCCTTGGGGCGAAAGCTAGCTCGACATGAAAAATAAACAACATAAGCACATACTGAGGATCCGCCGCAATTTATCCTCCCCTCACCAATAAGGTTTATTATTTTCCTGTGCAGATCGCTACCTACCAATCATATTTTTGCTTCACAAACAAGTTTATTTCGACGAGATGATCGCTTTACACTCAATTCGAAGAAATAGGGAGCTGTGGGTGCCTTCATTAGGAAATATGATTACTGGTTGTTATAGACGCAAAACTGAGTGCAAGTCGAAGAAAACGAACAGCAATCGCATCTTGGTCAGTTAAAATTTGAACGGAGATTAGACCTCTTTGGTGATTCTCGCTCGTGTTCCTGATTTATCGCACGACCAACCCTTAAATTTTCATAGGGAGGTCTCTAAAAATTCAATACTATTAAATTTTCAAATTAATTTGAAATTTTCAAATCAGTAAAAAACCAAATCATCATTTCGAGAGTATTCGAGCTAGGGCACTATTGAAGAATTCAGTCCTTATTTTTCAACCCTTAGAAGTGACTGAAATCTACCAAAAGCTTTGAGGACACAACTAGACCCTAAATGGAGTCCATATACCCAATTCATCAAAATCGGTCCTTGGGAACTAAAGAAAATGCCGCGTACGGCGGACAGGAAAATTTTTATTCGATTTTCGGATTCTGAGTAAGTACCTTGTAACGTAAACCAACAAATTTTAAGGGGGGGGGGCAATTTTTTTTGTTGGTCGATTCCAAAGGTTCTTTATTGAAAATAATTACCTAACCAAAAACGCTCAGCGCTCGCTATTTGGGCATCTAAAATTTCAACGGAAATTACCTAGTCCTTTTTTGCGATTCACACTCGTGTTTCTGATTTATTGTAAATCCTAGCCTTGAGTTTTCAGAGGGGGCGAACGGTTGGTCCTACAGAGCTCTGGGTGGTCTCATTGGATTCTGAAAATTCAATTCTATTTTAAATGGGCTTTAACACTAAACGTTTTTGAGCTAGCTGACCAAAAGCTTCGGGGCACAACTAGACCCTAAATTGAGCTCAAATACCAAATTTCATCAAAATTGGTCCATGGAAACTGATTCTGTTTTATCTAAGTAAAACCCTCAAGTACTCGTAAGGAGCGAACGGTTTGTCCTGCAGAGCTCCGGGTAGTCTCAAACATTTTTTAAAATTCCACACTATTTCAATTTTGTAAGAAATCAATACCTTTATTTCGGGGGTTTTCGAGCTAGGGCACTCTTGAAAATTTCGACCCTTACTTTTCACCCTTTAGAAGTGACTGACATCAACTAGAAGCTTTGCGGCACAACTAGACCACAAATGGAGCCCATGTACCAAATTTCAACCAAATCGGTCCAGTAATGCTAAGAAAAGTGCCTGAAGTAGCCAAAGTAGCCTACAGGCTAACGTCGAATAGTGGAGTGAGTACTTGGTTGTTACTTACCTGATTGTATTTCCTGTGTTTTTCCTATGTAGATGGGTACCTACCTGAGTTGTTGTAGTTAGTACCTGAGCTGGGCTGCAATTAACAATTATCTACGGGTATGTATCGTACCTAAATGCCTGATGAATACCTACTTCAGCTGTTCGTCATTTCTTCCTCTAAGATTTTTTTGGGAGTCCATATCAATATTTTCCCTTATTATTATTGCTTCCACTCTTCTACCGTGGTTTTCAGTCTAGTGGGGTGGGAAAAAAAAATAAAAAAATAAATAAAAAAATACCATACTCGATCTTCAATTCTCGGGGTGGTGGTATTTCCTACCAATTTATCAGAAAGTAGTCAGATTATTATTGTTGGAATCGATTGACTACCTTCAAACATAATAAGTCTTCAACTACTCGTACTTGTCCGATTTCGCTTCATCTTTAGGATTATTAAAGATTGACTGTACTGCTTATTACTGTGTGTATGTGACAAAATCTTGTGTGCTCTGCCCAGGCCTAAGAAGAAAAATTATGAAATGAATGGTTATAACTTCCTAAAACTAATTAGATTACTCTCACTAGCAATTTACATTTACAAGAAATACTCTCTTTCTAAACCTGCTAGTAAATTATTTTTTACAGGAAGCACCAATGTTATGAGGACGGCGACCCGAAAACTGCTTAAACCATTGGATGACTAACTTCAGTTCTAATTAATAGACAAAACTTCTTATTGTTATGCCAAAAGTTCAAATTGATTCATGCTAAAAGTTTTTCTTGTAGGCATTTGTGTGGCTTCGATTTTGACATGGATCATCCTTATGTCTTTCGGCTGGGGGTCAAGGAATTTTTTGCTACACTTTTGATTCATTATTTTCAATAATAAGCCTTTGGAATCAAGCAAGAAAAAAAATTTAACCCCCCTCAAAATTTGATCTTTTACGTTTCAAGGTACCTACGAAGAAACCGAAAATCGAATAAAAGATTTTCCGTCCGTCCGCCGTACGCGGCACTTTTCTTAGCAACACTGGACCGATTTGGTTCAAATTTGGTATGTGGGCTCCATTTGGGGTCTAGTTGTGTCGCGAAGCTTTTGGTTGATGTCAGTCACTTCTAAGGAGTGAAAATTAAGGGTTGAAATTTTCAAGAGTGACCTAGCTCGAAAACTCTCGAAATAAAGGTATCGTTTTATAACCAATTTTAAATAGTATTGAATTTTAAAAAATTTTTGAGACCACCCGTAGCTCTGTGGGACAAACCGTTCGGTCCCATCGAGTAATCGAGGGTTTTACTTCGATTAAACAGAATCACGAGTGTGACTCACAAAACGCTGCAAATTATTACACAATGGTTTATTATTTTTCTATATTGATCACTCGTCTGGAAAGCCACCAACCATTCAACATGAAGAAAAACATCGATCTCATTTCGGTCAGCTAAAATTTGAACGGAGATTAGGCCTGTTTTGGGATTCACAATCGTGTTTCTGATTTATCGTACGACCAACCCTCATAATATGAGGGTTGGACGTACGATAAATCAGAATATTATTCTCGTAGGGAGCGAACGGTTTGTCCTACAGAGCTCCCCGTGGTTCCAAAAAATTCTAAAAATTCTATACTATCTCAAATCAGAATATTATTCTCGTAGGGAGCGAACGGTTTGTCCTACAGAGCTCCCCGTGGTTCCAAAAAATTCTAAAAATTCTATACTATCTCAAATTGAAGGCAAAATAATACCTTTATATCAACATTTTTTGAGTTAGCGCGATTTCAAAATTCATTTTTGAACCTTCAGAAGTGACCTACATCAATCAAAATCTTCGGGGCACAACTAGACCCCAAATGGAGCCAACATACCAAATTTCATCAAAATCGGCCAATGTTAAGTGGGGAAAGTGCCGCGTATGGCGTAGCGCGGACGGACGGCCAAATTTTTATTCGATTTTTGGATTCTACGTACCTTGAAACGTAAACCATCAAATTTTGAGGGGGTGTTAAACATTTTTTTCTTGGACGATTCCAAAGGTTCATTATTGAAAATAATAAACCAAAAGATCTCCGTTCAAATTTCATCTGAGTAAATTGCGATCGCTGTTCGTTTCTTCGATTTGTATTCAGTTTTGCTTTCTGAGCAACCAGTAATCAAATTTCCATATGAAGCTCTCTAATTTTCGAACCGAGTGAGGGGTGGGGGGGGGGAGTCCACTATTTTTAATTCAAACACTGACTAAATTACATTAAGTGAAACACTCTTGAGCAGTAGAGAGGCATATAAAATTTACTTATGTTTCATCGCTTTCCGGTTGAAATTAAACTAATCGTCATTGAATGGGACATCCCCTAAAATGCATGCACTACTTAATAATGTTTCTTTAAGTCATTATAATTTGAAAAAACTTTCATTAATTAGGGATTTCTATTTCTTGAAATAAGAAAACAATGTACGTGTACCTAAATGAAAAGCGTACCAAGGTTATTACGGTACTCCCCCATTCAAATCCTTGAAGCTCATATTGTCTAAAATTATGATGGTATAATCATACTTAGGTGAGTCCTATTCACATTTTGAAATCAATACAAGCTGTAGGAACGATAGAAAGTATTAAATGTATGGGGTAAGTTCCGCTAGTTATAACAATACAATTACATAAAGTACAAACCTGTACTCCTGTACTCGACTTGCTGGTTACGACGGATTCTCCAATACGGTACGTAGATAATAATAATAGAAAGTATAGCTAAGAACTAATTCGTAAGTAAGTTCTTACCAATGTTCCTAAATCAGCAAAAGTGTACCTCATCCCTCTTCAAAATTTAGCGTAATTGTGAAACAAATTTATAACATTGAATCTACAAAGGTAGTCTACCAAGGTAGCGGAACCTTTGTTTTCACTTTTCAAGGTTGAAAAAAAAGTTCTCCAAAATCGAAATTTCCACTCGCGTTTCACGTTTCAGACCTTCCTGAACAATTTTGGTTCCGTGTCTATCTGTCGTGAATGCCTTGTAACATCCACATTTTCTGTCCGATTTTGATGAAATTTTCAGGGATTACGCGGATTAGGCCGTAAATGGTCCCCTATGAAAATCGAAGCCTTAAAATTTACAGTAGTCTCTGGGCATGCGCAAAAGTAAAATCCTCGTAACAGCCATAATACTTACATTTTCCATCTGATTTTGACGAAATTTCTCAGGATTGTTCAGATTATAGAGTAGATGGTCCCCTATGAGGGTAGTGGAAGGTACTTAGATATTGATGTTTTGAGATTAACTACTATGCATCGGATCATCTATATAATCGGGTTATGGATACGAGTAAGCTTTGTACCACACCCACTTGGCAGGCTTTTTTTGTCTATGTGTTGTTGACAGCCAGTTGGAACATTTCTCATGGTCAACCACCTTCTTCACCTCTGCCATTCTAAATCACATTAAACATACTATTAGAAGACTATGTAGCCATGTAACTGTAATGTGATGCAGCGTCAAAATGTTTTTTTTTTTGAATCCTCAAGAAATTTTTAATTTATTCCTTAGAGCAAATTTCGACCCTAGCCCTTATATAAATTTATTTATCAAAAGAAACTTTATTAATGTCCTTAGGGAGTAAGAACTTTGAATAGAAGTCGTATCATCAACCAATTTGTTAACTTTACAGATCTCGATTTCACTTTTTTTTCATCCTTGAGTCATTGATAGCCAGTTGAAACATTTCTCCTGGTCAACCACCTTCTTCATCTCTGCCATACTCAATGCTATTAATAATATTGTTAGAAGATACGTAACTGTAATGTGATGCAGCATAAACAAACATTTTTTGATTCCACAGGAAATCTTCAATTCACCCAACATTGACCGGGAATACTGATCAAGCTCAAGGACTTTTTCCGGTTATACATTTTTTATATCTGAACTATCATAAGTTTTTGATTATTTCTTTTTCAAACCTTGAATACAGATAGTTGAAGAACACTATAGCTTTTTCCTTAACTCAATATCTTGACCCGACGTCATTTTACGAGTAATTAATTTTAAAATTTGAAATTCCCAAAAATTATAGAAATTGACATTGATTGTTCTTTGCCGCGACCCTTCAAATTTATCTATAAAAAGAAACATATTCAAACTTCAAACAAATTCAAATTCTTAGGGAGTTTATTCATGTAAGAAACCCCTCTATTCGTAACTCCCTTTCAATCATACGTCACGTGAGCTCAGAAACTGAGGTGATTGGGGATTGAAAAAGAAAACTCGTTTTTTGTAGGAAGAGCTTTATAAGTGAACGGCAGCGCTTCTCGTACATATTTTTATCCATAAATACACAACTCTACAATCTTAATCTTTAAAATTTCCGTACATTACACGAACAAGATTAATCAATACGGATTCGTAATAAATAAATACTGTTTGAACAGTACAATTGCAGATATCGAAAGAAGATGGAAACCAAGGGAGATATGCTAAATTTAAAACTATAAACAACAATATTTCACACATGCTATTCCTAGTAATATGTGTACAGAGTTATGATACAATAAACATAACATTTAATTACAATTTTCGAAAAAGGGGGAGAGGGGAGGGAAGATTGCATGTATATGTAAGATCAGTGAGATTTGCAACGTATTTTTTTTCCTAAACGGGTGCACTGTGTTCTAATAAAGTCTAATAGGAACAGACACAGTTACCACCCTACCTAGTTACACTCACTCTAAACACATTTAGAAAGGGATTGAAATTCACATAATATTCCTTTATTCTTTTTTATTACTTTTATTTTTACCCTGTTATATTATAGCTATTTGTATCATAATATCAATTATGGATGAGGGGTATACTTTTCTTTACTCTGAATGCTCCGAAAAAACGTGAAAGAGAACACTCTAAGTCAGTATATAAAAATAACAGTTGAAATTATATGTGGCCTAATTAGAGGAACATATTTTGATATATCATCGACAGTTTTAATTCTAATGATACAAAAATTTTTATTGCAAACTTATAAGACTCTTTGATGACGATGTATTTGTAGAAATAGGTACCTATGTTTGTATATGTACAACACAATAATATAGTTTCAATCCCACTTAAATATTGGCTATGAGAAGAAGAAACATCAATATGCCATTACTTACAATTTTTGTTCAATTTTTTAATATTTTTTCTTCGAAAATTACGGTGGGTATAACCACATCGATAAAAGGGTATTATAACATCTTTTTTTTATGTACACATTGATATAGCTATGAGATATACACACATTTATACAGATAAATTATCAGTAATAGGTACATACATAAAATACAAAATTATACAAAAAACAATCGATGAAACGGGTAAAAGAGCGAGGGATTAAGCAACTAAACATCGAACCATAAAAATTAAACTTCGGAATCTCATATCACATCTCTTTAAGTACGTATTTATATGTCGGAAACATACAATTTTCAAGTCTTACATGGAATTATTCGGTAGTGTGGAATGTAACATTCTATTACGGATATTTTTGAGGGGGTTTGAAGAGAAGACATGATGAGTTCAAGGTGTGAAATGTTGAATAAACCGTTCATCGAGTGACTTCTCAATGCAAAAATAATACAAATACAATGAAACGCTTTATAAAACACCATCCCTTGCACTCAAAATGTATGTAGATAACAATGTTTTAATAATGCAATTCGATTACATTATATGAATATCCATTAGGAGATCTGTTTACAATCCCAATCCCGAAAGTCGTTTTCAAAATAACAAGTTCAAAAAAACAATAACAACTGAAGACTCATTAACCAAAAACAAAATTTAAAGCTTCTTCGAAAACCGTAGTATATTTCCCGAACCAACAAAAAGGAAAGTAGTATACTAGTACTCGTTGCATGGAGAATGAATTTTACGCTAATAAGTACGGAGACTTGACCTACTAAATTATGTACAACACGATTCTATGAAAAAATTGCTTTGGCGTCAATTACAAACAACAGGATTTTTTTTTTGAAAAAACAACACTGAGCCCAGTTTATGTCCCAGAAAGACAATTTAGCGATAACAATGCAGTGTCATTTAGTAGATGCTCTGAAGAGGTCTGAATCCTGCCCAAGGGTAGAGTCACGTAGCAGCCGCATCTTTGGGTGTGGAAGCAACGGAATCTTCGTCACCGCTGGTCATCATGGGAAGCATGTGCTCGACTTTGATGTTGCCGTCGCTGCCGATCATGGAGGGCATCATATGCTCAACTTTGATGTTTTGGTTAACTACGCACTTCCTCATGTGTTTTTCTAGGGTTGAGGGAACGGAGAACGGCATCTCGCAGAAGCGGCATCGATAAACGTCTTTGCCCATCCTACCGTGTGTCTTCATGTGTCTCGTGAGCTTGGAGCTCTGAGCGCAGGCGTATGAGCAAAGCTCGCATTTGTACGGTTTTTCGCCCGTGTGAGAACGCCTGTGGACGGTCAAATTGCTGCAGTTCTTGAAGACTTTGCCGCAGTACTCGCACGTGTCGTTGCGCCGCGATTCTTTCTTTATGCTCTGCGTGGGTAGACCCAAGTTCAGAGCAGCTGCCGCTGCTGCAGCAGCAGCCAAGGACGCGCTGGTCCCTGGACTACCTCCTTTACATCGTTCTTTCATGATGTCAGTATCAGACCCATTCCCACCAAACATGTGCTCTCTATGGTGAGCCGCCATAGCAGGCAGCCACATGCTCGGATACAAACCGTCTCTTTCACCTCTGCCGATGCTTCCATCTCGTTCCATCTTCAGTCTTTTGCTGGCTTCAAATGGATTTTCGAAGGGGGAGCCAAAGAGACCCGGGTGACCAGCCACCAAGTCCAAAGGTGGCTGACCACTCATCATGTTTTTTGCAAACTCCTCTCTGAATCTCAAAGCTGCTGCGGACTTTTCTAGCAATCCATTCTCTAAACGATGAGGTGGCTTGCAATTATTATTGTCGGACAGCAAATGAGATCGGTGAATCAAGTCTTCTTTCCTCATGATATGGTGAGCTCCAACAGACTCTTTCAGAGCTTGCTTGTAAGCTTCACTGTACTGCTGAATGTTACTCAGCCCGTATTTATCCATGAATTCCCCAACTAGGGATCCTGATGGGACTTTATCCATGTGGTGAGGTGTCGTTGAACCTTTGTGGTCACCAGCTGTAGGGGATGTTGATGAATTGGACTTTGTGGTCAGATCTTCGGGAGCATCACCGCCAATGTCATCATCCTCATCTCCTTCTTCGTCTTCCAGTTCCATTTCCTCATCTTCATCTTCTTCCTCCTCCTCATCTTCATCATCCTCCATATCTTCCTCATCGTCATCTTCATCATCGTCATCCTCCATTGTTCCAATGGATCCTTCATTCGATCCGTGTTCGTTATTAGAATTCGCTGATGTATTCCCATTAGGGTTACCATCATCTGTTCCCAACGTCATGCTACGACGATGGACTCTCATGTGCCGTTTCAGTTTCGAGCTTTGAGAGCATGCATGGTTGCAAACAGAACACTTGTACGGCTTCTCACCAGTGTGAGATCGCCGATGCACAAGTAAGTTACTCTGGAACCTGAATTTCTTCCCACAGTAATCACAAGCGTGAATCTTATTGCCATCACAGAGCTCACTCTCAGGTTGGTGAGTCATGGAAAAATCAGCCGGTTTGCTTGGTGGTGACGCTGAAGACCGAGGTGTGGTCGGAGCTTCAACCTTGACAGACAGTTCATTTGAGTTTGGTTCTTCTGGTTGACTTTTCGGTTCAGCTGATGGTGAACGCGAATGAGGTCTCGGGCTAGGTGACTGAGAGTTGATATTGTTGTTATTTGTACTATTGTTGTTGTTATTATTATTATTATTGTTCAAAACAGCTGGGGCTAGACTTGCGGGCGGTTGCAGGCTGCTGTTTGGGCTCGTGAATGGAGGAGTGAGTTTCCTTGGTAAAGGAGATGCGTTCCCTCCACTATTCGGGCCAGGGCTTGTTGTTCCGGCTAATTGCCGCAACCGCTGCGAGTAAAAATCCAGTTGAGGTTCGAGTGAAAGAGCTAGTGAGGGCGGTGGAGGTGCCACTGGGGACCTTGCCACACTGGATGGAGGCAGGATGGGCGACGGCCTATCTCCTGGAGGAGGGCCGAAAGGAGTATGAGGAGGTGGAACTCGGCTTGCAGCTGCAACAGCAGCAGCGAGGTTAAGACCAGCGTGATGTTGACTAAGACGGAACTGTTCCGAGACTAATTGGTCCATCCTGAAGTGATGTTCGTTATGACTAGAGGGCCGGGCGAATAGAGATCCTGAGCTGTTTCCCAGAGAGCTGGGTGGGAACTGGTGATGCCTCGGAGGTTCCATGGGCAATCTGAGGATGCCACCGACTGTGAACGGGTTATGGAGTGGGATTGGTGGTTCAACCATGGGCGAAGACGTAGGAATACCCAACCTAGGAGGCGCCCCGAGAGACAATGGAGTGGCAGGTCCTGCTGGGTTACCACTGGAGGAACAACCTGAAGAACTTGTGGAACATGTTGAAGAGCCGGATAAGTTCTTCCCAGCGCTCGAAGACGTTCCAGGAGAGGAGGGTATAGATGAAGAAGACGCTGATGTAGTATTAGTGTCAACGTATATCTTCATACCGTGGTTGTTCTGGACGTGTTGGACTAGCCTCCAAGCAGAGTGGAGTTTCGCTTTGCACGTCGAGCAGACGTAGTTACTTGGTTCTGAAACAAGAGAGAGAGAAAGAACCATTAGAACAAGGATGAAGAAGAATTTTTCTCCCAAGAATTTTGGGAAATGCATTTCAAATTTTCAAAATCAGGTGTTGGGGGAGGGGGAGGGGAGTCCTCCAACATTCCTCTTTCAACTACCACAATGCAAAGTGAAGAGAAAGTCGCTGATTGGGATGTTATTGAGATTCTACTTCAAAATTCTAGTTCAAAAACTGAAATAATTCAGTCAGTATTGTACGTCGCAACTGAGTAGGGGAAAAAATCTAAAAAAGTCTCCCCCAATGATGGAATCGGCCTGCGGGGAGAGAAACGATCTCCACGGTGTTGATAAGATTTCAAGCAATATGAAACATCCTCCCCTTACCGGGGACATATTTACATTTTTCATTATTTCAGAGCAGTGGACGAGGGGTGAGAGGTCCGTTTCATATGTTGGAGCTTCGTGTCCACACATTGTACACACGTGATCTTTGTAACCAAAAGGAAGATGGTATGGGGGAGTGGGATGGGGCAGAAAAGATACTGTACCCTTTCCGTACAAAGTTGTGACATCTGAATACTCAACGAGGTAGGTAGCCTCCAGTTTTCTTTGTTCCGATTTCTCCCCTCCACTTCCATCCTCAGGCCCTGGGATATTAGTCGTTTCACAAAACAATGCGTACAACGTGCGGTCGAGAGGACGAACCATCGCCCAAATTACGGCCGTTTTCTCCCTCCCAGTTAGTTATCGCGTTCGTATGGGGAAATTTCGGGCGAACGGACCTATACCTGATAAAACATCCGGTTGAAAGTTCAAAACAATAAGGGTCCATTTTGTAAGTGGACCTGACAAAACTTCGTGAAAAACCGCTCGAAATATGTCCTCCCACACACCTCCGGGGTGTCTACTGAACAGTCCATTCGTGATTTCATCGGAATGATAGTAAAAGAACGTATAAATCTTTTCGTACAAGTTGATTCGAAAAAATAAAATAGCCCTAAATAGGTATCGTGGGTTGTTAGAAGTGGGGAAGCAGCTTCATTACTCACACTTTTATAATTAAAATATGGTAATTAACGGAAGAATTGAATATTGAAAGGGCCCCATTTGTACTCTACTACTCATTTTTGATTAATATCGCCTAGAAGATGCCTCTTAGGTCGTAAGAGGCGCCCAAGAAGTTTGCAGAAGGGTAAGAGTTGGGTGTTGGGCATCCATTAAACACGTGCTCTCGAAAATAAATTTCCGGGATGGGAAAGCAAGCAGAAGGGGTTGAGGTACCGGGAGAGGATAATTTTGAAGAAACGATGAATATTTAAGAAGAACACCGGGATTAGCGGATCCCGAAATCTTCCAACTTCCTTCAAACTTGGGAGCTAAGTACCTAGCGCCGGGCGATTCCTCAGGGGTCTTATTCCAAAGGTAGAATTAAACCCTTAATAAGTCAAAAGACCTGCCGCACAAGTTCGGATCGTTGTATGCTAGGTTGAGATCAATAGACGAGAATTATCTTGAATAGTTGAGAGACAAGTTGTTCTTCAAAGATAGATCACTCGTGGAACGTCGTGGAGCTAGGATTGCCTCAAATGTTCATAAATTTAGTTTTTCTTAATTTTACTGTGATGATAATGATTCACTTAAGAATTTTATTAAAATAAACGAGTTGATATTAAAATCTTTATTGAAGGATATTTTTCAGCTACGAAAGGGCTGAGGTTCTAATAGAGGACATGCATCCTCAGGGCTCATCTCTACTCTGCCACTACCCAATCCAACCCCACCACTACCCCTATATGCCCATCTCATCCCTCGGTAATGGATTGGCAGGGAGGATTACCGGGTGACAGTAGGAGATGGAAAGGAGGGGGTTGACTTCCGCTTCCTCTTCATCCTACCATATCCGTCCTTTTCGTCTTCCGTTTTCCTCCGTCGTCACCGCGCTGATGACCTCGAAGCTGAATATACTTCTATAACAGTTTCAGCCGAAGAGGGGAATTACCAGCGATATTGCGGGGATCAGCCCTCCCAAATTGACTACACCAATTTGTTGATAATTTCATTACGATGCAATTATTACTAGAAGTGATATTGTCATTCGACCTATTTGCATCATCTATGACAAAAACAACTAGCTCTTTTGTCTGGTTAAAACACACAAGTCACGCTGTTGGTTGACCTCTCTTGAACGATAAAAGCTTGACCGTCATTCAAGACAGTAATTTGTAACCAGGTCACCGAAAAGAACACAGTGAAATGAAGTTGTTGAAAACTACAACCTATAAAAATCAAGGATTCGTCGTTAAACGAGATAGAGACAGGTTTCTCTCCAGGAGGGCTCAGGACAAAACGAGCAGTCAGTTGTAAATCACCAAGAATGTAAATGATGTTAACTTCCGATTACCGTTGCCTTTCACTAAAATGACAAAATTCTTGTAGATTTTTGAAAACCTCCATTAGTAGAGAAAGAACTGTCGTCTAAGCCTCGATTGATGAGTATGTCAAAATCCTCATTATAAAGCCGCGGCCGTTTATTCGATAAATGGTATCGAATCAATATCGGAAGCTAGATACCGATATCGACAGAATATCGAACAAAGTATTAGATACCTACCAAAAACTCGTTCGATATTTCGATACTTTGATCATTTCATTATTAATAATTAATAATTATTGTTTATTTGTTTTTGATCCCACTTTCATCTGTGTCTACTGGAAAAACAACGTTGATTCCGAACTAAATGCTGCATATTTATATTATTATTATTATTAGATTTCTACCAAAATGTATTCCATCCTTGCACTTTCACCCTCAGATTAAAGTTCTCATCAGGAAACATCGGTATCGCATACCACTATCCTGATCACTATGATGCTTAAAGTTGAACTGACAAAAATGTTCGGCAAATATTTGTGAGTGCTCGGTAGATATTCGGGGTTTGGCAAACACCGAATGTGTGGCCAGAGTGCTTTTTCATCGCACTTGTTCAGCAGTTGGCGAAAGAAGACAAATTCTCATAATGGTCAAACCCGAAGTTTTCTTTGAAGTTTTCGCCCCTGAACATTATCATTTTGTTCGAATTGGAGGTTCAGTATATGCTGAGCTTATGGTACATGCTTGGAACAATTCTTGATAGACCTCAAACTAGAGTATGAAACTTTGCATGCAGCTTACCGACTCTTTCACCCCAATCTCGTTATTGTTTCACGAAGCTTACAACTTTAGAATCGCCGAACAAAGGTTTTTCACCTTGAAGAACCACAGAACCATTCGTCATTTTCCGTGTCATGATTTGAGATGATGACTTCACCGATACCCCAAGGTCTCCCCTCCCGATACCAGTCTCTTTCCTTACGATTTCCGCACGGACTGACCGGCCGATCGCTTTCAATTAGGGGTCGTCCCTCGTACGAACGCAATCACAGCATAACGCACGACTAGCACCAAAGGCCATGTGTCTTCTTCCCCATCTGAAGGTCAAATTAAAGTCGAATTGTGGCCACTTTTTGTCGTATTTCTTCCCCTTCTCCCTCCGCACATAACTTTTCATTTCTTCCACCGTTCGTTTAACACATTAACCCACCCCCACTCACGTCGAAACTAGTTCACTACACCCTATTCACCCCTAGTTACCCCGATGCGGTCATAAGGGTGTTTTTTCCTACTCAAAACCGGAAAAAAAACCATGTTGCTATTAGTAAATCAATTCACGTAGTCCAAACCCTATAAATAGGTTTTTTTTGTGTTTTTTTCTTCTTCAATCTCGTATAATTTATGTTCGGCCAGGACTTGGCGCAAGGTGTTCCTAGTGGGAGCATTCAATGACCACCTATTTACGTATGCGGCCCGCGCCACGTCCACCCGCTCTCAACCCTCCTTTTTACACTTTTATCAATAACAAAAGCCCAACCTTCTTTTTTTATAGCCACTCACAAAAGGTTGAGGAAACCGTAATAAATGTTGTGAATATTCGTTTTATTACGGTTGAATCGGATGTGGAAGAACGCCAGTCCAGATGGTCTGTTCATATATATGATATAAAGTGAAAAAGTAAGTAAATATCCACGTCAAAAGTTGGAATTCTTCCTTAATCTAATCATCACTAATAGTTCACTTTAGAACAACTGACTATCAAATTTAAATGATAAGATGTAATAAAATTTCTCTACGGGATCGTAATTATTCTAATTTTTGTTGAGATTGAGTTAGAGTGTAAAGAACAAACACATTCAAGCGTTCTTAGCCCAACTTTTTCAACCTTCTCACGAGAAAATACGAATTTTCTTGTGGAAAAACATGTTTTTTTCTTCAAATATGTTTATGGTGCGATTGCAACCTTTACCCTTACATCCTGAAAATTAGTAGTACAAAGCTATGATTCAGTTTTAAACGATTCTTTGTACTTTCAGAGTACTACAAGAGGCTACAAGGCAGTTTGAAAATATTCAAAATTCAACGAATGTTTTTTGGAACATTTTGAACCAACTGTTCTTACTCAGAAGGTTTGAGTAATAACGCGAAAACAATGATCATTTTCTCACAATTTCGACACTAAAAACGTGATCTGCGTTTTTTTAAATACCATTAAAACTAGACATATTTTGTGTTCTTCGTAACGCAGCTTGTGACAGTGCACAATACGTAGGTATTTTACACGTTCTTCGTCCATGAAAACACTTCATCTTGTATAATCCCTGTTTTAGTGACTACCGATATGTTGCTAACGGCCTCTTGCACTGAGTAGAAAAAAATAAACAAATTGTCATCACTTCCTGCGCCTATGAAACTTGGGAATAAATCACGGGGCTCATTGTTGAGGCTATCCAAACGTCTCATATCATTAGCATAATCGGTGATTCGAAAGAACATGACCACTTCTTATTCTGATGCTTATCTCGAAGTATTTTCATCGTGGGTTCATGAAGGAGCGTACGGTTGAACCCCCATTAGCTATGCCCACAGTCGCTCACTCGCTCATTGAAATTACTGAGAGCGAATTTCGAGAAATTAATTTCACTATCCGGAGTCAAATTATCTTCGTGTTTCGGATCAAATTGAGAGAAGCAGTTATCTGGTTGTGAGCCACTTTGCATTTAACTACGTATAATTTCATATTTAACCATTCGTTCATTCATATCAAAAATTTCAGAAGTTGTTTTCTGTAAATAATCATGAGAGACAAGATGATTCTCAAGGCCCTTTTGAAACTGCATACATATGATTATTTTTTAAACATTGAGATTGACGTCATAATATGATTCATATTATGAATTTTAATATCAAAATCCAGGGTTGCTCAACTTTGTGGTGCCTCAAATTCACCCTTGGTCGTCATGAATTTTACATTTTTCTCGATCTTATGTATTGAAACACGTACAATGTAGGTGAGGGATGAGAAAGTGGCCCGAACCAGTCTGAAAGGCGAAAGCTCATCTGTGTGCGAAGGAACTTTTGTGAAGAAAAAAAACTAGGGTGTTCGTCTTGATATTGGGATAACGCGATGTCCAGCCCTCGGGGGTGGCAAAATTTGCATGAGAAAAACCTCGGAAAAGGGCCGAGAAAGAAGGGAAGGTTCCACGGAAAAGATATTCCAGGCCTTCTTCTACTTCACTCTTCCACTCCTTCTTCGGCTTGTTATTTATGAGGTGGCGTCATCTTATCAAGGCTTGCAACCCCCAAGATGGCGCCTCGGTAATGGAGAGCCTCTGTTGATAAGATATTCTCCTCTTCCCCGGACGTATAAATAAATTAGGGGTGCTGCGGTCAGGGGGTTCACCCCTTTCTTGCCCAAACTTCACACAACTTTTCCACCGGAATTAAGCGTCTTGGGAAATCCCGAGAGTAACCCTCAAGAGCAATAAATAATAATATAGAAAAGGGATGGAAGAGCATTTTCCATGGGATGAAGCTCTGATGTTGCACTCTGAAGATCTCAGCTCAGAAATTTGGATATTTCTTCAGCATCACTAAATTAAAACATAAACATTTCTTAGAAAATCCTGTTTTTCCAACATCAAGAATTACTCACTTGTGATTTTCTTGGTGGACTTGAGAGAAAAACACCTTGGCAACGAACCAAGTTGTAATGGTCTTCAAGAATAACATAGGTCGCCAAATAATCATCACAATATTTGGAAGCTGGTGTGTGTCCCTCGTGGAAATGACTCATTGTGCAATTCGGACGTTTGATTGACGTATCCCAAGCAGGAAGGGACAAAAGGGTTTTGGAGAGGTCTTGCGCCATATGGTTCAGAAAAGGGCCTAAGTCGCTAGCTATCAAAACAACCAACGGTCGATCCACCCCCTCGTCTGCTTTACAAACATCCCTTCCACTTCAAAACAATGTCCTCCGTCGTGCTGAAGAACGTTTATTAGTAACGGGCAGTCAAATGAGAATCGAGTCCTACCGCATTATCATTGCCCGGAGAAGGGACATGGTCAAAAGACCCTCGGAATTACTCGCTCGATTTCATCGTTGCTCGCCCGTAAACCACTTGGACGGTTTGTTGAACGAACAAAAACCAACCCAAACCAACCGCAACGTTTCACACCATAGCCGCAAGATTTCTTTGAATATTTGTGATAAATAAGCATGTTTACTCGCTTAGGTCTTTATACTTTTTGGATGGGCCGCGAACTACTACTGTTACTAGGGTACGTCTGAGAGCCGTGTCCAAGGAAATTCCATTTTTACCCCCATCATTATGCAGCACTTGACACGGCGCGAGTTAGATTAACATAAATTAATCCAATAAAGCAAGGGAAATATTGATGGTTATCAGTCCACGTAATATAGGAATATTTATACTAAGCAAAAATCGACAAATCAGCGTAGTGCATGCAAACACAAGAGCAACTGCACCACCATCTCATAAATACTCTAACCAGAATAAAATATTGCTTCCAAGTCAGTTTAATTTCTCTATCGTAAAGTGAATATGTTGCTGCTACAGGAGGGAATTTTCCCGCCTTCAGTTCACACTTAGGCCTTCCTGGATATAAATTCATTTCCATGTTCGTCTCCAGACTCCAGGGAAATCTTCGGCCCATACACGGTTTCAATGTTCAATTTCTCGGGAGGTTGCTTTCTACTATTCGCGAGAAACCATTCGATGACGCAACTTCTCATTTTAGGGAGGTTAAAGCTGTTAAAACGCCTCCACATAAATTTACTGACCGAGGAGCGTCCGTCTGCAAGGAAATTAGTGGCGTCCGTTGACATTTGAAACGTGCCCGTTTATAACCTTGCGAAGAAAGGGTGTGTAAACTCGGAGAATCGCAAGAACTTTCGGGAGGACCTCCTCGACTGTAATGAGCGAACATTGTCGAATTTAAGGTTTGTTTTTGGCAAAACCGTTATTCTTTCGTGCGGTCCGAAACGACGGTATCACCTCGGGGCCCTTGCATAAATTCAAAGACATCCGTCGTAACACATTTTTATGGCCTCTGGGATGCTTGACCTCTCTCCATTACCGGGATTTATTGTTGAACATCGTGAACACTACGTGGGCGTGCAATGTTCTCGTAACGGCAAAGTAGGTACACGAAAGAATACAAACCTTCACATACTACTCGTATTTTGGCATTTACTGTTCAAATGACTTTGGCCTGCTTTCTGGATAGTTCAGTAGGTAATAGGCTACAGCTATGCCTCATTACAAACTATGACTAGCAACTGAATTATCAATTCTGTTTGGCACATTCATAACACGTGAAGGATCATACCTATTAAATCGTCTCAGTTTTTAACTAGTATGTTCATGTGATATGTAGGTATTCCTATTATGAGCTACTCAAACGTAACTTTAAATTACTAAAAATGAACTTGTGGAAATCCATTCCAAGTAAGACAAAGACCCGATGAAATTATTTACCTACTAATAATTGAATCAACGAAGAAAGTTATGTCACCTCGAAGGGCAAAAAATACGACTAGTTAAATTTTCTTCATCCGATATTTTATATCAATGGTCTACTTCGAAGCTTTCGTAAGTCCTAATTCAAATCAGCTGATGCGTTGGCGGGAAAGATTATCTTTTGTGGTTCCCGCCAACGCATCAGCTGATTTTTTATCACTTTGAAACCTTCTCCATGGCATGGAACGCGGTTTGTGGGGTACATAATTACATACACTAAAATATCGTTTACTAACATTTCGGGACTTGCGAGGGCTTAGAAGTAGAACATTGATATCATTATAATCATATTATCAGTTGGTTACAACATTTTATTATAGCTTTGTCATTGTAATAGATAATACATAGGCACGTTGTGATAGTTAGACTGAGGGCTCATCACCAATAAATGTGAGTATGTATGATAGGAGATGAGCCAAAGAGAATGTTATAAGCAACGCTAGGGTGGATCAATATAATAGCTCCGTGGTCGACAATATCGCGAAACCACTTCGGCACTGATGACTTTCTGGCAAAGGATACTCCTTTGGAAGCACTCCCGGTCAAACGAAAACCCCTTTCCACTCGGCCGTCTTCCGCAGTCAATAAGATGCTGGGCTATCGCCTTTATGCCCGTCTTGCTCGCAGGCTATACACTCGCTTTGACGGCCTCCTGTCTGCCCGCTTTCAAAGAAAAGGATTTGCATTCTAGTGCTTTCCTTTCTTGTGCATTGAGGGCTTAGGCCCGCGAGACCCTCCCTGCTACGCTGCCAGAAAAAAGAGAAAAACCGTTGAAGAACGGAGAAAATTCCTGAGTTGATGCAAAATGACAGTACACTTGACGCACTTTCTAATGGAGAAACGGCCTTTCCATGGTGGGGTACAGGAAAAAACTATGGAGCTCAAAGATCTGTATCATCTTCCCAGAAATCGGTTACACGAAATACGTACACTCCAAGTGACATATCCGTATCTTAGTCTTGAACCTAACCATGGAAGGTTGATCAAGTAAATACTCATCAAGTCCAGATATGTAAGGTTTACTTCACCAGGAGCTTTTGCTTCTATACCTTATATCCAGAAACCGATAATAGAAATAGAATGGACTGTTAAAGAAGAACCAAATTACATCCAAAAATCACCATAAGAACACTTCATCATCGTTGACTCCATCCGGTACTCCCAATAGCACTCACACCCACCCATGTGAAAGTTTTGGACCCTTGGCAAGATACTTCCTGCTCCTCAGTAGGAAAAATACAGGTGACATCGCCATTACAAAGGTCAAATGCCGATGTTAACTCAACGTCAATAATCGGTTTGTTGACCCGGTTGCGGTGACCCACGGAGGTCCTGGCTTCAAGGAGATCATCTATAATTCATGACAGGACCCTACGCCTACATAGAAACCAAGAAGGATTGTTCCATTCATAATATTCCTCCAAAGAGAGACAGAGAGAGAGGTTGATCCCTGGAGAATTTCCTCCCAAGCACGAGTCAATGAGTGGTCACCCCCCTCACTCATTAAGGAACCCCAGGACCTTTCCTTCACTTGAAGAGGCACCTAAGAGAGACGCGGCTAAAGTTATTTTCCTCAATTATCACGCATTTACCATCTTCGTTTTAATATAAACGCCGAATACTAAACACCTCTTAAAGCGAGTAATAGTAAAATTATACCCACCAACGTTGATTCTTGAGTTCAATCCGACACCCTCCCTTCACTCCAGCGAAAAATCCCACTATCCTGGAAACGCCTTTAAGTGACAAGCTCGTCAAAGCCCGTGGGTAAAGAAACGGTGCTAATTAGCGTATTTTCATAAACACTAAACGAAGGTAGTTAACTAAGCTTTCCTAGCGAACTAACAAAGATCAACAATGGATTCATAATTGGGTTTTAATACTTTAATAACGTAAAAGAAGTGGAGAAGAGGATAAATGAGTTTTTCAGCACAATAAGCCGTTTGGAATCTCACATGCCCTGGAAAAATACGGTCTGGGAGAAATGGCTTCATTGTGAGTTTTTTCCTTCAAACACGGGGTCTTAAAATTAATTGCTCTAACAAGGTAATTCCAATAAAAGTGTCGATTGAAAAGATACAAGGGAAGTTATTACTGGTTCATTACGGACGGAAAAGATACGTCGGGTCGAATACAATTTGATTGGGTCCAGGGCTCCAGTGCAGCAAAGTTCAATCATATTGATTTGATATATTACGTGATCATTTTCCCGAGACATCTATTGGTAATTTTGCTCTGAACAGAAGCTGAGTTATTGTACAGGTTCGAAAGGAGTCCGTCATATTACGAATTGATGTGATAGTTACAGAGTCCTAACCGATCCTTGTGGAGTCAGTTGATGAACTGCATGATAAATAATGACTGCTTCATTATGATTGGTATTCTTTCACCGTTCTTCGTGATGTAAAGTGGTAATATATGGACTTTGACTCTTTGGATCTTTCCAGTTGTAAGTTCTCTTTCTGTTAGTTTCCCATCAAGCTGCCCTTCAAGAATCTGATCTTAAGCAGAATGATCAAAACTTGTAACAATTACCTCGAAATTGGATGCCACTCCAAGAATGGTAGAAATGGAACAATGCGTCGACTCGAAAGTTCTAATTGGTCAATATTATAGAGTTGGTTGATGAAGGTGTATTCCTCCAGAAAAGTGTGGTTTTCACCCATTATTTAACTACATCTGCTAATACCCGATGAACCGTCAGTCAAAACGTTTTCGAATCGCGCGCGTGACCCCGCACGGTGCACATGTGATATTTCAAAAAGATGATATAATTATATTCAACCGAAAAAAAAGATGAGCCCGTGCCTCGATACCTGGAGAAGCATCACGCCAGAAGAACACGGGTCCAGAGAAACCAGCTGCCTTTCTATCCTAATTATCAACCCTTTTTAAACAAACCCCCATCAAGATGTCTGCCTCCAACAATGCGTCCCCATACGCCGCGCTCTGGGGGATGGTTTTTTTTCGTTTCTTGCTCCTCCTTCACAAGTATGCAACCCTTTGGCTTGGAAATAATCCTTGGAAGGACCCAAGTACTAAAGCCTCTTTTTTGTCCTAATAAGACACACGTGGCATGACCACATGCCACGAGCCAGCTGATCTACAGAATTATGATAAACGGGAACTTATACCGAGTCATGCGAGGCATCACTTCTTTTCTCACTCTTACTATTAGAATCTCCATAAGTTACAGAAAAACTCGGCTTTTGTGGCTTCTCTATTGTGTAAAATTGGAAACTACGCCTCTTGTCTGCTCAAGAGTGATAATAATATGGTGCTTTGAAGTCGTTGTGAGTAGTTACGAGAGTGCAAGTTCTCTTAAACGCTTTTTTCGTAACCACAGGTTTTGAAAATGAAAATGCATAAGTAATCACATTGAAGTTTCTTCCACAACAGTTGGAACTATGGAGCATTTTGTCTTTAAGATAGGCACATCAGCATCCAGTCAGAGCATTCCTTTAGGATGATGCCCTAAGAGTACATTATTTTAACAGTAGTGTCCAAGCATAAAGTTTTTCTGGAAAAAATTCATTTTTCACCATGTCAGGATGTTCAAGTAGTAAACCCAGGAGAAATAGGAAGATAGCTGCTCCAGACTGAGAATCTACTCTAGCTCCAGTAATGCTTCAGATCTAACCACTACAGCTGACCCAAAACTAGCTAGACTATTGGTAGGACCTCTTTCAGTAACTGAGATAACTAAGATAGCTGTTATCTTGACAAATAGCTACTACGGATGAATCGTGGTTAGATATAATTCCTCCTTTCCCGTTAAATCCAACTAGATTCTTTGAGGAAAGAATTTCGGTGGAGTTGCTGAATCGATGGATGATAAAATAGGAGGAGAAAACCAATTATCACTCCCGCACAAGATGGGAAGAAGGTCAATTTCACCCGGTGTTCAGTAAGCTGGTTTCGGGCGGGGGAAGGGGACTGAAACAATAATTCCGCCAGGGAGTAACTTAATACCGCAGGATTAGCCCAGCGGAGTTGGAGAATCTCAGGGAAGGTTGGAAGGATTTTCATTAGTCCGCGCGACCCCCCGGGGTTTCTCTGCCCAGGAGCTGCCGATATTGCATTACCATATCACCGTGTTGACATTTACATTTTTCAATCAGAGAGGACCAGGAAGAAGTCTTTCACCGGAAAGAGAAGTGGGGAAAAAAGAGAAGGGCGGAGTGAAAAGGCAGAAAAGATTGTTTATTTGCCGGGTAAAACGATATTGAAAAAAATAACTTTTTTCGTTGGAAAGGCTAGAGGGAGGTGCAGTTGTTACTTTGGAGGACATCTGCGTTTTTTTTCCGCCGCAGGACGACCAACGGACAGCAGTAAAAACGCATTTTCATGAAGCGAAGGGAGTAAAAAAAGTTGGGTTACAGTCACGCATCTCGAGGTCTGGAGAAATTGCAGGACTTGTAGACGTAAACTATGAGGAGAATGGGCTGCAAGCAACAACAGTCCCCCACAGCTGCATTTCTCTTCAACCGTTATAAAGTTGAAACGAGTTTTTACGAAGAACAAATGAAATATTGTAGACCAATTAAACTGGTCGGACTTTCAAAGTCCAATTTGGTGAACTTCTTCTTGTAACAGTGATGAAGTGGACATTGAATCCATGTTGTTGTAGTTCTTGTATATTGGAGGTTTTGGGACGAAAGCGTTGTTGCAATAATGGTTCGGAGAATGCCTTCAGAGTGGTAGGATTACTTCAATGGCTATTCGAAACGGATCGAGAACGCTATGGAGGCCACTGATACAAGGGAACTCGTATGAATATTGAACGATCCGCGTGGTCGAGGGGTCTCGGATAGTTAACTGGTACAATGGGACATGTTGTAACATACCTGCGAGCTAGAAGGAAGAGAACTATTCACCATCTAATGAATGTGGTCAACATGGGAATGGACCCAACTGTACAGGACCTCTAGTGAAATATAGGTAAAGGCCGATGTTGGACGATGTCGCTCTGCAGGTAACATTTTCAACTCCTCGTTACAAACAATGGGGAGAAACTCCAATAATTACGTTGAACCAAGAGGTATTTATTTGTCAAGATAAACAGCTCTTCCACATTGACGAATATTGATTAAAAAAACTTCAAAAGAAGAACTGAATAATCAGAGTAGATGCAGTCAAAATAGTAGATATTCTGTACAACCACCAGTCAGCAGGAATACACATTCCGATTGTACAAGCGCCGTGGTCATTAGAAGTGTCCAGTTTATTAAGTATTCAGCTAGTAAATTCCAGCGAGTCGGCGCGAAGAGGAAAAGACGGGGTTGGGACCACTTAATTTTCTTTCCCCAGAATGAGTAATAGTTGTACAGAGGCGCTCTCGGCGTCCTGAGGTGTAGACACATTGGTAAACCACGCTCTGCGCCCCGTCTGCTATGCATATCTAATCGCTCGAGAGTTGAATTATACGCCACTGTACGCTACTGCACCTAGATATCTCTTTTATGCTGGCTATTTATCCCACATGGACTACCAGGTTGTATCCGGGACGAGGACCGTTTTTTAGGCGCCGAATTTAAATTTATTTTGTCCTGCATTACTGTCTTGGGCATGACAGGTAAAAATTGGTGTACATGGAATTAAGGAATTTTCAGCTCTGAGTTATCTAAGAAGGTAAGAACTGGTACTTCTGTTCTGATATAGTGAGCATTGTTTCAAGGAATAACATCTTTAAATGTCTAATTCCAGCAGAACTAATGGTGGACACGATCCCGAATATTCTGCTCAAGTTCCAGAAGATGAAAAGAGCCTTTCACCACCATCGCATTGCTGGACCCCGCAATGATGTGTGAATCTTGTGATGTGGTGTACAATTTCTTGGACCGACCTCTGCGGGGATCATGAGTTCAAAGCTCATCGCCGGCAGCGTGCATTTTTCGGCGGCCGGGGCTCTCATCGCCCCTCTTGTCTTAACCCTGGACAGGAACCCATGAGCGAAATCATTAGAACAAATTCTGATCTTCCCTTCGGAAGACAGCTGATGACGTCCGCGACGCCAGGAATGGCATTCGGACAAAAATCCAACCTGAAATGGTTGTTTACTTCACTTTTCTTAACTTTGCTTTGGTGTATAATTTCATTAAACCAACACCAGTAATGTTTCAGACGTAAGATGGAAGTGGACAAGGGAACCAGCAGGCAATGAGACCAGGGTCAAAGCATTCGGAGGACTCCGATCCTCGTTGATGAGCCAAATGCTTCCTAAGAGATGCCCTTATAATTCAGAGAACCCAAGGAAAGAAGAGTCCAGTGGTACACGTATACGTTAATTCAATGTGTTAAACATCTGAGTGATACGAGCATCAACAACTCTTCAAAATCAGTCCAGGATCTTTGATTCTGGAGGAAAGGAAGACATTCCAGGACCTCTAAATTGGTGACACCGAAGTGATGTGTAAATCGCGGTACGTGGTGTTCAATTCCTCTCAACTTCTTGTACCAGTACAGCTTTTTCAGCCCTCTTTGGTGAACCCAATGCGTCTTCACAGATGTCCATTTAAATTAGAGTCCTATGGTCAACATATCCGATTATGATAAAAAAAACTCTTCAAAATAAGTCAAGAATCTTTGAATCATGTACGAAAGAGAAGCGGTTATAGTTTGGAATTTAAGAAGAGTTGTGCAGGAACGACAGTGCAAATCAGTTTGATACTCATGGAAGATTAAATGGACGGTAGCTCCCCCTCATCATCAATATTGTTTGACGTGGGAAGGCACCAATATCCTACTGGGAGCCCGGGATAATCCTTCCCTCAAAAGACTGCCGCCCGAGGCCCACTTCATGGAGAAGGAAGGTCACTGATTCATTTCAACAATTAGTAGCCGGGTCAAGGGGCACCCCTCGCAGAGGGAAGGTACAAAAGGAGATTTGCCTCAAACAAAAAACCTTCCGCGTTACTCATCGGAAAAACTCAAAGACACTCCACCCCAAAACAGGGGGACAATGGTCAAGCTTTTCGATTAGGAAAAAAAGGGTTACAGCGCATCCCGGGCGATCTCATAGGTTTCATCGTCTGCCGTGACAATGAAATGATTATGCTAAATCAGTGAGCGTGGCAGAACACCTTGCGGATCCTGCAACGGGTTTTAACGCACGCCCTCAGCTGAGCATTGTCATCCCGTCAGCCGACGAGAAGCTCTAACAAGCCCTTCCCGTTTGTTAACTCTGCCGGCGTTTTCAAAAGTGTTAAACAAGCAAAGTTGCCTCATTTGTGACTTTGCGGAGATGCGCGGGGGAAACGGGTTTAGGGGCTAAACCAGGTGACTTGATAATCAACTTCTCTTTACCCCTGCCCACGTCGAGGACCTTTTATTTTTCGCATTGTTCGGCCCCTTCCGGATTGTCTTTTTTAGTTTGTTGTTCAATTTTTTTTCGCGTTCGTAGAGAGAAATCAGGTGAAAGTAAAAATAAATATTACTTCCAAACTTCGGGAATTAGAACAGCCTGTCATTTCCACCCTTCGTGTCCTTATCAAACTAATTACGTCGACGTGTCTAAATCAGGAGTGGTTTGGCTGGTTCTAGACCACCTCATCAATCCTGCAACGATCTTGCGTAACACATTTTACACAAAACATGAATAAGAAACAGCCGAATTGTGGGGCTTGGTGACCATCGCTGATAAGTCAAAACCAATCATAAAACAATTATAAATTTGAGAGCAACAAGAGCCTTTATTATCGGGACAAGTAATGGATGAATATTGTAGTCTAAGAACACAAGGGATATATTTTGTATTATAAAAGATTTTAGATGCCTCGTCAATAAAGATGAAAGCCGGAGACTGTGTGGAGTCATTGGAATTGCTGTTGGTGGACCTTCAACCACTCGTATGAACAACTGTATCAACTCTAAACGATAGGGAGTCTCTCGTTATATGCGAAAAACATCGACCAAGAATTCTACAACCAATTTCAAAGAAAATGTGTCCTATAAAGTTTTTCTTTAACCTTTAAAAACCAGAGTTATTTACTGTAACGTTTTTTTCATTTTTTCTACTTTCAATCAATAAAAATTAGCGAAATCTCAACTCCCATTCTCAACTTCCCTTCGGAAGACAGCTGATGACGACCGCGACGCCAGGAATGGCAGTTGGACGAAAATTCAACCTCAGATGATTGTTTACTTAACTATTTTTGTGCCAATTTTTGCTTTCTAGTCTACCAAGGTAGCGGGGAAACTTTGTTTTCACTTTTCAAGGTTGAAAAAAAAATCTCCAAAATCAAAATTTACACTTGCGTTTTACGTTTCAGACCTTCCTGAACAATTTTGGTTCGGTGTCTGTATGTCTGTCTGCCATTAAATCCTTGCCACAGACATAACTTCCACGTTTTTCATCTGATTTTGGTGACATTTTTTTTTTTCAGGGATTGTGCGGGTCAGCGTGTAGATGGTACCCTATAAGGGTAGTGCAAGGTACTTAGAGATTGATGTTCTAATCATCTATAAAATCGGGTTACGGATACGAGGAAACTATGTGCCACACCCACTTGGCAGAAGTTTTTAAGATTTATTATAAAACTTGAAGGAAAATGTGGTGTTTTAATAAAAAAAAAAAGAGTTATTTTAGCAAAAACCGAATGTTTTTTTACCTTATTCTGAAACAAATTGGCATTTTAAGAGGACTAAAAAGAAGTGCTAACAAAGAAAATTTGTTGCAAATTCGTTGTAGAATCTATTTCTTAAGTTTTGCTGATGAGTTTCTGGACAAGATGTACACATGTCGTCCCTTTCATTTGGCACAGTGCAAGATAATATCTATCGCCTTACTTATTGCATCTAGAGCGTTGAACAACATCCATCACTCCCATAGAATACATCGTATCTTCAGATCTCAGGACCACCTCGTAGACGATTACACCTGCGAAGAACGCAGTGACGCCGCCAATTTCGGAAGAGCAACAAACAAGCTCGACCCCCACGTAAGCCCTGCTTTCACATCAATCTAACCGGGAGGCCTATTTCGTTAGGGACGAAACCTTTTTGGAAGGCCTCAAATTAACAGCTGAAAAACGTGGGAATGTTGTCACCTCCCGTGCTTTCCGATTTTAATTATTTCGAGTCTAAGTCAGGCCTAGGCTTTTACCAGCGGTCCAGAAAGCCGCGGACTCCTCTGCCCGATCCCATGCTAATTGTGCGGGTTCGCAAGACCCCTTTGCCAAGTCTTGAGATGCTATCGCGGGAAGGCTATTCACCTTTGGTACTTGATACGATCATTAGAGCTGGCCCCTTCACTCTGAGAAACGCCATGATTTAATTATAGGAGGCGTAAACTGACATTATAAAATGATTGAAGATTACGCACCACCCTTTTTTTGAGTAATGATGGAAAATATATTTCTGCAATGTTCTTCAATATTGAATCGCTTCATGCAGAAAGGATAATTTGAAATTTTACGCTTTGAGATAATTGGAAAAAATGGTTTTCCTCTTCGAAATTTGGGATACAGCTAAGAAATTTTTCAACTCGGCATTACTTATGTTACTCACTGAAAACAGCTCAAATACAAACAGCTGTCGAAAATTAGATCCTATCTGTATAAACCATCTGCGGAGGTTCCAAATTATGTTTTTGAACTCATTTTATTGAACAAATGAAGTAAAGGTTTTGCGGTCCGATGGATTGAAGATGGAGTTATCAGCAAAGCCAAGAAGAAATTTCATATTTTTTTTTCAAATAATCAATAAGTGTTCATTTTGGTTTATTATTATCAATAAATTTTAACCCCCCCCCCTCCAGCGCAAAATTTACTAGTTTACGTTTCAGAGAAATAATGTTTCTTAAAATCCAAAAATCGAATAAAAGCGGAAGCTTAGCTTGGTTGATGTCAGTCAAATCTTAAGGATGTAAAATAGGAGTTGACATTTTCAAAACTCCCTGGCTCAAAAACTATTGTTGAAAAGGAATTTATTTTTCATAAATTCAAAATAGGTAATATTGATTTTCAAGAATCGAATGAGACCAACAAGAAGTGTTTAGGACCAACCATTCACTCCATATAAAGACTTAGAATTGGGACGAATGATTAGGCAGAAACACGAGTGTGAATCGCCAATGAATGATTACTGACGGAAATAAGCCAAATCTCCGTTCAAAATTTAGATGATCAACTGCGATCAATTTTTTCTTCAAAGATCAGAGTTGTATGTCACTCAGTTGTCCTTCCTTAGCCACCATGAATCAAATGATATGAAAAGTTACATCTTAAGTAATAATAACATTGAGGGACCTACAACTCTTGGATAACAATGTTTTACTGCCATAATAAAGTTGGTAGTGAACCTTGCGTGATAATTGGCAGGTACTAATTATGAAAAAGTCATTTTCTTTGCAGACTATGAGAAATGCGGAAAAATAATAATAAATACATAAATTGTTTAATAATTTGTAGAACTTTTTCTGTTTGTACGCCTCTGAATCGGCTGAGTAGGCTAGCCAGGTTATTAAGGAAATCAAAATAAAGGTGGTGTTGGAACAAAAAAAAAAAAAAAAAAAAAAATCACCGCCAACTCGTTAAGGCCAAATGTGTGCGTGAAGCAATTCAGTTGATGAGTTTGAGTCGAACTGAGTGCCAAAATGTAGGAACTGAATACTCTTACGTGAGATCAGGGGAGGGTTCAAGGGTTGAATATGTAATAAGGTGAAATGAAATGCCAAGAAGTACCAATCGAAGTATAATATACTTCGCGTCGGTTAATATTATGCGCTTAAGTTAATTCGATGAAAAAAAAAAGAAGATGAGATAGTTCAGAAAGGAGACAATCTCTTTCTCCGAGTATGTGGTTTCTAGACGCGCGATCAACTACAATACGACAAATTGTCCATAAACATCTAATAAAATACAAATGCAGTAATTTGCACCGTTTTATGTCCGATCTAATCAACACCATCTCTAAATGTAAATTCTTCAATGCGTATTACATACTTGTAACCATTTGCGTTTATTGAAGCGCTACCCTCAATTTCCATCTTCTCTCAAAATAACGAGAGGATCGGGCCAATGTCAATTTTCCCTCCGACACGTTTCCTTATAGCTTGAAATTTGCATTTGAATTATTGCTTTTTACGACTTTCGGCTCGGTCGTCCCAATAAAAATACAAGTTCATCGCAATCAATGATCATTACACCAGCCCGTTCGGAAACCCGTTAGCGCGGTATGGCTCGTAAGGTTTACGATATTCTTGCAGTCGTGGGTGATAGTTGCTTCCCCATTTTAGTGTTTCAAATGACCGTGATCTGCGACGGCGAGGTACTTGGGTGTGTTCTATTAGGTAGGACTCGCGTACAGGGAAATTTTTATTTGCCGTAAGAAAACATCATTGCAAATAAAGGCAACATTTTTCCATAATTGCAGGTTTTGAGGTTTATGGGGAGACGCTTTTGCGGCGTTCGTTGATTTCTATTTTCCAGTTTTATTCCATCAGTTTTTTGGCGGCGGAAAGTTCATAAAAGAACTTGTTTTCATCGTATCTTTAGGAAACTACCTCATAGATCCGCGTTCTGAAAGCGAATAAAATATTTAAAAAGCCTACACGGGGGGGTCTATATAGTTCTCCCTTCCGGGTCTCTCAATATAGGGGCCGATCGGTTCTGCAGGCGATCGGGCGATAATTGCTTTTTACCATTGGCGACCTGACAGATGCGTCGCAGGGCAGATGTAGCTTCAATGAGTAATGGTCATACTTGTCTTTTAACCCCCCCCCCCCCATCACCTACCCACAGTTTTTCAATTCTCTTTACATACCTGAACGGGTCACTGAATGCCTCCCAATAATAAGTAATAGCAATATATAGTTTTTGGATTGCATCTCGAATTACAGTTCATCAAGTTTTGAGATGTTGAATATCTCAGAAAGGGCTTTTCAAAAAGAAGCAATATCGTTGCACCTAATGAGTAACACGACCAAAAAAATAAAAATTTTGAAAATTTCCAAAATTAATTTTTTTAAATTTAGACATTTTTGACATTTTTTGAAGAGGGGCTCGCCGCTCACACTTGTCTTGAAATACTGTAACATCCCAATTTTTACCCACTTTGATTTGAGTCCAGTATGATTGCTCATCCCCTGAAGAGAAGGATCCCTAATGCTTAGTTAATATACTTATCGCTATTCCAAAGTAGAAAAAAAGTCCTACAATATTTTTTCAACGCTGGTTCTCAATATCTGAAAACCTGTTAGAGTTTCTTTACTTGTTAAAAATCATCTTAGAAACACTCAACAGGAAAGAAAATATCCAACGCTGACCAGAGAATGTAATACGTTAGAATTTTGCACATTTCCGGATATTGGGAACCAGTAATGATCGAATGTCGGGGTTTATTCTTTGATCAGGAGCAAAGTAGTAACGGAAGACTAGTCCAACAATGGCTGAGACTGGACGAATGGTTATGTAATAGGAACTAATTAAATATTATTTAATTAGTTCCTATTACACAACCATTCATCCAGTCTTAGCCATTGTTGGACTATTGCCTTCCGTTACTACCTTGCTCCTGATCAAAGGCTAACGTCTCCGCCTCAATTTCCCACAACTACAAATTGAGGTTTTGGAAATGTTACAGTTTTATTACAACGTCGTAATTTACTGTCAGAAAGGGCTTTTTGAAATGTGGGGTACCTGATAACTGAACTTGATAAAAACTTTTAAAAAATTGAAAATTATAAAGTAAAATGTGACAGTTTGAAATTTTAGTCAAATTGACCCTTGTTTTCCCAGTTACTACCGGAGGGGGTTCACCACTCCAATCAGGTGGGTAACCTTGTTGTAACTGACCTATTGCTACTTGGATTTGTACTTATGTAAACCCCTCTTGGTGTAGCAAGATGAATAATATTGAGCTCAAAACTGGCTTCAGGAGGGTTCAAGCAATGAGTTCGAAAACTCAAAATTCCAGCTTCGAAAGTTCTTTAATTAACAATGTGATTTACCAAAACTCAAAAATGACAATTTAGTCATCTCATCGCATCATCCTTCTGGAATGGTCGGCTCATCCAACATTTCTTGTACTTTCTGGGTACGTACGTTATTAACCATTGTTAGAGTTGGGCTTAGTCTCCCCTGTCCAAACTGAGTTTCAAAGCTATGTGCATTGTTCATCCTATTCATGTTCATCGACTCGAAACTACCCGTAAAAAAGCATCTTTTTTTTTCATAATCATCCCATTTTATGAACATCAACAATTAACATCCTATACAGACGGGGTCGACGAGATGCAAATATCGAAAAACTGGTCCTCCGTTGAAACGGATGACAATGAAATTCAAATTGGGGACGCACCTTTTCCTCCAACAAAGGTGTCTCTAGGCCACGGGGGCGTTATCGACATTGTAACAAATAGCAGCCGAATGCCCCTCTCTGCACTATGAAGGGTTCCCAGCTTTTAACCCTCTCCGGCGGGTTATGGCTATTCATCTGGTCCGGCGCAGAGACGGACAGCTCGATAACACCTGCCCACCCCTCTCGAGTCGCATCTTCTTCGGATATAAAATATCAAACAGCTTTTCACCCCCGTCGACCTCCACAAGCGATGGATTGTTGGAGGTTTTTACGGAGAAAACACCGGAGTTTTGCTGAAATCTGATAATTCACGCGTATTATTGCGATGGTACCTTGCAAAACTCAGATAAAGATCATGAACCTCTAAAAACAAACCAGATTGGTTTCCACCAGAACCTTGAGAGGTCTTCAGGCTTGCTGGAGGTCAGGAGGATTCCGAATATTCACAGAACAGAATTCTACAATGACAATATCGATGCCATACTAAATTGCCACAAGTCGGATAAGACTTGAACCCACAATTTTGGACTAAGGTATGATTTGGTGGATATCTTTTGAAACTAAAACGCCAGATCATCCCAGAAAGAGCTGAGGACCACTCAAAACAGAGCAAATCGTATTCCGCCGGAACTTTCTTTAGAGGTGAAATGTGCCATGACAATCTCCTAAGGAAGGATCGCATAGAATTGTGTGAAAATCGTATGATGCGCAGGACCAAAGGAATAAGTGGTGGATCAGGTCTTCCAGCTTGGTCTCTTTTGCACAGAACGATTTGCTTCGAAAGAAACTGAACAACAAAATCATGGCGTGAAGAGCATCGAAACACAACGGAACGTCACAATGGATTGCTCCAAGTCAGATGAAAGTAGGAGAACCCAAAATTTTGCAACGAGGCTTGATTTGGTTATTTGATGGTTACCACAACTTGGTGGACAACTTCTGGAAAAGTTAGGTCAACGGCAAAACATTCCAGAGAAAGGACCGTAAACCACTAAAAACAAAGCAGATTCCATCAAACCTCACTTGAAAGGTCTTCTGACTTGCTGCAGGCTTCTTACAGAATCTTCCAACAGAATTATAGATTGAAGAACATTGAAACACAACGGAACGTCATACTGAATTGCCACTAGTCAAATGATGCAAGAAGAATCCGAAATTTTGCGATACGGCTACATTCGGTTACTTGAAGTTTACTACATATTTGGTGGACAATGTTTGAAAGTAAAGAACAGATCAACCCAGAGAAAGCACTGAGAAGAGGTGAAAACAGAACTGATCGCATTCCACCAGACCTTTCCTCAGAGGTGGAAGGTGCTATAGAACCTCCACAGGCTACTACAATTCCCTTTGGACGCATAGAATGGAAGCGAAGATTGGTGCAGGACTAAAGAGATGACTGGTGCAGAATTCATGAAAATATATTATGATGGTGATAACAGGACTCCACCGAGATAACCATTATTGTAACTACTATAACCTCCCACATTTTCTAAAAATATTTTTTTGTATTATTTCTGTCGTGATGTCACGTTTTCCACCCTCGCTCGCAAAGTCTACCGCAGCTAACAAGGATTACGTTTTCGAGGGACGAACTTAGAAAGTTCTAATCTTAATAAATGGACGGCGAGAGAAGAGGGTGGGATTAGTGGTCATGGCAACAACCGGCTGAGGGTGACCAGGCTTCATTTTTCATTCAATGGATCGTAAAAAAAATGTGAAAAAAACTCATTGAAAAACTGAAAAGTTGACTCAATTTTGATGAAATGAGCTGGCGAGAAATATCTGTACAAAATATCTGAACCAAATGTATAATTACCATGTTTTTGCCGGCTCAATGAATTGAAGTGTGTTGTCCAGAGTGGTGCTATCAAAAACAGGTCTTAAAATTTTGAGATGGATTCTGAGCGGTTGAGTTGAGCAACTGAGGGTTGAGTTATGCCTTATGATGTTCAATCATCAATGATATCAACTGCTTGTTGATTGGTCTGTCAGCAAAATGCTGATAAAAACGACTGGAGAGGTGGAGAACGATGTGGCTTGTCAATGACCATTGAAAATTAGCTGTATCAGAGATGAACGTGAAGATAACCAATCACGAGTGGAAAACAGGCAGTAGCTCTTGAGCGGACTAAACCACCCCTGGAGCGACGGACCGCCTCTGAAGAGGATTTTACCGCTGACAAAGAGATGCTCGATAATCCTGCCAAAATGAATCGATAAGGATTCCCCTTCTGATGAAAGGGTTGCAGGGACGTCTGGCCTTTCGGACGCGAGAGGGGGCATATGTGCAACGTAGGTGAGATGCGCAAGGAACAATGGAAAAGTGGACTTGGGGTGACTTGTAGCGTCATCTCCCCCAGCCAGCATTGTTTTGTGACGTGCGCCAGAGATTCGAAACGAAAAATATACGAAACCCTCGCGACAAAGTGGAAATTGTGTACTCGATGCTTCGATAACATCAGTTGACCCCTCGAAAGGCTAGTTGAAATCAGCCATGTTTATTGTACCTAGTGCAGTATCACAAACATTCTTTCCCTCCTCCACAACTCCATTTTAACATACAAAATTGCACGTACAAGGACATCATAATACTCATTTGAATGAACAACAAGCATGATTATATTTTAGTCATTCGGCCCAGATTTTCACAGCATGGAAACTGTACAACACTACCTACTTTTCTACAAACTACCTACCAATTATGAGGATGAATGTAGACTCAAGACCAAATCAGAGTACCTGCTTGTTTTCGTGAATGTACTAAATGCAAGAAAATGAAAATGTATTCGCTCCTAAAAATTTGATGGTTAACGTTCCAAAGTACGTGGACTCCAAAAATCGAATGAAACTGTTCCCGTCCGTTAGCTGTGCCATCCCTTGTTACGTTATCATGGAACAATATCGATGGAATTGGATATATGAGCTCTACTTGGGGTCTTGTTGTTCCCCGAAGATGCCAGTAACTTTTAAGGAGTGAAGTGCATACATTTCAATGCTTGAGTACTTGAGAAAAGTTTCGCTCAAGTTTTACTGAAAAAACTATTATTCCAGCTATGAAGAAAGTGTTGAAATCAAGGAATCATTTTGAAATATTTGTCAACTTTCCTTAGTAAGAATTTTGAGACAACTTTGAGTTTCAGTTTTTTGTCGAAAATTTGTAAAATGTGGAAATTACAGGGACTTATATTATTTTATTTACTTTAATTTTTATTAATTTTATTCTTTAAAATGTTTATTTGATTTATTTTTTTTTAAGTAACATGGCATTTGGTAATACTTTAAAGGTATCAGGAAATACGTAGAGCAAGTTGGAGTTATCTCTAATAAGCATTGAAGAATCTGGAGTATCTGTTATCACTTCTTATGATAAGAATTCATGAATCTAAAGTACCTGTTATCACTTCTTATGATAAGGATTCATGAATCTAAAGTACCTCTTATCACTCCTTATGATAAGGATACATGAATCTGATGTACCTGATATCACTTCTTATGATAAGGATTCATGAGTCTAAAGTACCTCTTATCACTCCTTATGATAAGGATACATGAATCTGAAGTACCTGATATCACTTCTTATGATAAGGATTCATGAGTCTAAAGTACCTCTTATCACTCCTTATGATAAGGATACATGAATCTGAAGTACCTGATATCACTTCTTATGATAAGGATTCATGAATCTAAAGTACCTTTTATCACTTCTCATTATAAGTATTCATGAAACTAAAGTACCCTCACTAATAATAGAAAAAGAGAACTGCCGCATATTGACTGTTCAGGTTGATCAATTAAGAAACGTTCGTCAACAATTTCTTCCTTTGAGGTAAGTTTTATTTTGCACCATAAATAAATCGATTCGTCCATTGATTCGAGTCATTCACCGAGCAATTCCTAGTTTGGACTTTAGACCCGTCGTTTTCATTTAAACAAAACCGCGTTTATGACCTCAATATATTTTTATAGTAGACAAATTGATAGGTAACTCGATTTATTAGCGGTTTTTAGTCGGTAGTTAATCTTCGTCGGTTCAATGAATAAAAATTCCTTCGAAGATCGAAAGGAACGAATTATTTTACGGTGGACGGTGAGGTAGTAAACACATTAAACTAAGGAAGCCGACGGCCCATTCTTTTGATCGCTACCGAGTTTTCGAATTCACCTTTAATTCCTAAACTAACTGGTTTCCGATAAAAGAAATACCTCGGAGTACATTCATCGAGTTTATTGGGCGTTGTAATATGGACACGCAATTCCGCTAAGAGCAGCCAGTAGTGAGGATGTTGCGACGTTCAAGTACTTTCCTACTCAGTAGGGATTTGTCATTTATTACTGGAGGATTCGTGGGGAACAATTATTAGAGGATGGTCGTTTGAGTCTCAATGATCATCAACAAAATCAGACGTAATGTGTGTTACAACCAGAGTAAAAAGTATCACCTCAAAGAGGTTGCAAATTATTACACAATGATTATTGTTTTACAGTTTAGAGAACATAATCTCTACCTACTAGCAATAACTTAGCTATCGAGAGCTGTGAGTGCCTTCACTACGAAATTTGGTTCTCAGTTGCTAAGGAACTGAGTGACACGAAACTCTATTCGAAGAAACCAACCAGTTTTAAAAGGCTAATTCTATTCAAAGAATTGGATCAGCTGAAATTTGAAGAGATATTACAGTTATTTCAGTGAACAATCTTTTGTGATTCACCATCTTTTGTCTGATTCATGATTCCCCTCAAGTCCTCATGAAGAGCAAACGGTTTGCCCTAAAAACCACTCAGAGGTCTCATTTGAACCCAAAAATTCAATTCTATCATAAATCGGCGAAAAAAATCACACTTGGACAGCTGTAATATCGAAAAATACGATTTTTTGAAAAAATAGGGGTTTTAATTTTCAAAAGCTCTCTAGCTCAGAAACTTTGAATATAAAGGTATTGTTTTTTTCATCGATTTGAAATTTTTAGAATCCAATGAGACCACCCAGAGTTCTGTAGGACCAACCGTTCGCTACATATGATGACTTGAGGGTTGGACTTCCGATAAATCAGAAACACGATTGTGAATCGCAAGATATCTGTTCACTGACGGAAATATCCGTTTAAAATTCAGCTGATCAAATGCAACATGCTTAGCAACCAAGAATCGAATTTAGTTATGAATATGAGGAAACAACTCTCGGTTAACAATGTTTTGCTCGTAGGTACTGCTTATGTACTGCCATGTTCTTTGCAGGGGAGTGATCTATAAAGAAAAATAATGAGCCGATGAGCAAAGATTTGTAAAGGTTTGTTTTGGAAAATCAAACATTGATTTTTTTTCTTTAAATAAAATGTAAAAATCTAAAATAATAATAAATAAATCTAATAAATGTAAAAAAATATTCACGTACCTACAGGTATTTTTTTCAAATTTATAAATATAATTTTACGGTTGAAATGTTGATCGAAAATTGACAAACTATTTACCAATAATGATAAAATTGTCAGTTTCAATGAAAAAACCCCTAAAGTTGCTACATATTGGGTAGCATTATTTTTTGATAAAGTTAAATTATTTACCTAGTTAGATAGAATATTATTTAAAATTTTTAATTAGGGACAGATGTTGCTTCGAATTGGGGAGGTTTTTTTGATAATAGGTGGTTGTTGTCATACGAGACTTACCGGAATTCGTCGTGTTGGACTGGGCGTCGGAGACTTCCGTCCGGAGCCTTTTGGACGGTCCCTCGTCGGGCGACGAGTGGGGAGGGGTGGAGTCGATCCTTTTGGACTCATCTTCGTCCGTCGCCACCTCGAGGTTGAGGGGGAGAGGAGGGCGGCCGCTTCTCTTGGGCGTCGAACACCGGGGGTCCCGGTCGCCTTCGTCCTCGGGCGACGTGCAGAGGACGCGGCCCGAGCTTCCCAGCGAGGCCTGTGAACCGTGTGAGTTCCTTTTTCATCAAAATGCACGACATTTCGTTCATTCGACGTTTAATTAAAAAAATTTTAGGTGCAACGAAAAAAGCTGGTAAATTTTAAAAAAATTGCAAAACAATATAAAGAGGTCGGAAAAAAAGAAGGAAGAATTCAACAACAGAAGTTATTTGTTTGATACAAAAACAATTTTAGGCCATTTTTTTTTTGGTTTCAGAAACCATTTTTCCTATTTTTGACCAAAAGAAAAAGACTGTCATTCAATTTCGTGAGTCGCAGAACGGCGATTTATTTATTAAATAAAATATATTTTCCAATTCAAGTTGGCGACAATTTAAAAGTGGTTAAAATGATTCTGTATAAATTACTTACAATTTACTTAAAACTAGGATAAACTTGAGTATCACTAGCAGATCAGAAGGTAGGTATAACGAGGAAATGTTACCTTTTTCATGGGCGCGGAGATGGAGGGGCGTCGGGAGTTGACGACGCCCACGCCGCCGTCGTCGGAGTCACCGGACTCGAGGAGGGGCCCCGTCGGGTCGCACGAGTAGTTCTCCTTGTTACAGGCGAGGACTTTGTGCTGGATGAACTTGACGATGTCGCCCAGCGCGAACGGCTTCTGGCACGCTCCGCACGTGAGCACGTCGGAATGCTGCTGCTGCATCTCCACGTCCGCTGAAACGAGAGAAGAGAAACTCATCAGTATTTCATCCACAATCAGACAACCCAAGATGGGAATTTCCTGATTGCAATTAAATATCAGAACCAATGCGATCATATAAAATGATGAATTTTTGACCAAAAATACATTTTTAGTGTGAAAACATCAAAAACTTGGAAAATCAAGAAATATCTGAGGCTGTTTTTCGATGTTTTTCGAAACTTTTGACCACTACAGGAAGACCATGCAGTAAATCTTGATGCATTTTTTTATATTTTTAAATGTATGTAGTTTTGGTTGCTAGCAAGAGGAGTTAATCATCATTTCATCCACAACAGACCACAGCTCACCCTCAGACTTCAGGCACAGGGAATATTGTAATTATAAGAAACGTCAGTACAAATATTCACGACTACATCCAAGTCTTAAATGAGATTTTTGCATGAAAAAGTTCATTTCACAATCAAAATCGCTGTGAAAATATTTTTCATTAAAAAAATAATAATGATAATGAAAATAAATAAAAAATTAGATTTTGGTTGCTAAAATGATAGAGCATTATTATCAGCATTATTTTACCTTAAACGTGATTGTGAGTTTGATGTATAAAAAACTCTGTATATTTTACTGTATGGATCACCTGTCTGAATAGATTACTCCTTATACATCAATACTACCAAGAATATCATCGCTTTCCGAGAGTTGTGGTAACCTTCAAAACGAAATTTTTTCTTGGTTGCAAAAGAAGCTCAACTGAGAAGAACACAAAACTCAATTGAAAGAGACGAACAAAAATCGCCTTTGGTCTACTGAATTTTGAACGGATATTAAATAGGCCAAATTTTGGCCTATTTCCTGACTTATTGCCATTCCAAGGCTCAAGTCCTCGCAGGGAGCGATTCTGTTATAAATGAATTCTGAAAATCGTTTATATTTCTAATTGGTGAAAAAAAAACACCTTTATATCGAAAGTTTTCTAGCTAGGGCTTCGAGGGAAGTTCAACCCCTGTTTTTCACCTCTTAGAAGTGATTGGCTCTAACTAAAAGCTTCTCGGTACTACTAGACCCAAAATAGAGACAAATTCGATCAATATCGGTATATCAATATGCCAAGTGCTCGGAAACTTTTCTTTTCGATCTTATTTAACACACCTCAAATTTTGAGGAGGGTTCAAATTTTTTTTTTTTTTTTTTTGCATGTTCCCTAAGATTTATTATAAAAAATAATAAACCAAAAGTTGAGTAAATTACCAATATTGTTGAGGCTTTTTAGTAGGAGTGTGCGAAAAGTTATCAATATTATGTTTTGTTGCCAAATTAGGAGCAAGTTATGTTTTCCCGCGAAAATCGTGCCTTCTTGCAAAAAAAAAAAAAAAAAAAATTATCAAAATCGGGGACACTCAACTTTGAAACTTGTTTAAAAAATCCTGTAAAACTGGTGGTAGGAGTGGATTTTCATATATTTATAGTAGTTTAGTCATAAATGTAAAAATGAGGAATTTTTATTGTATTCGATTATAATGATACTCATTTCGCTTAGAACACGAATACGTACGAAGTGAGTCACTTCAGGTTCCGTTTGTGTCCACTATTGAGACAGAATCTGAGAGAAGTTTTCACCGACTCGGAATGATCACGTCGGAAAGTTTTCTCATTTGAATAAATTATTGCAGCCCCGACGAGGAGGGAAATTCTTAACAACACGCAAACATGCAACTTCGGGCGGATTAAGCCAGCAGGGGAAATCGGGGTCAATTAGAGGAGGTTTTCGCTGCGGTGAGAAATCAAACGGTTATCGATTGTCCTGCAATGAATTAGTTGTACGATGCGGACGCTCTCGACCGGGTCTTGTAATATCCAATGGAATCGATTTAGTCGATTGATGGGAGTCTTATTGCAGCTTTGATGGGAAAATTACGTGGATCAAGATTGAAGACAGCTTTTCAATCCACCGAATAAAATTTTGTGTGCAGCTTTGTGGAGATCACAGGCAATAACTACCTACTCTAAGCTGCTTCAAGAATAAATGGCAGACAACGATAAACACCAAGTTTCATCATGTGAAATTGGATGAGACTCCAATTACCTGGACCATTTTAGGTTCAGTTCATGAAATGACGAATATGAAACGAACGCACAAGGACATGAAGGACTCATTAAGACTGCACTTCGACTTCTCTTCTGCGGTGCGATGGTCATCCGCGGTTTTATTGCTATTTCACGCCCATTACGACGATTGTAGTCGAGGTCAACCGTTTAAGACGCGACCTTGTTAGTCAAATGCTTCGCAATCCGAACCTCACCTGCGAAACCTTTTCTGATGTCATGTAGAGAGAAAAAATATTCCAGTGACCTATACGAAGAATGTCGAGAGCTACTGAGTTTAAAATCTCGACCGAGGAGAAAAAAAATGTACACTAAACTTTCACAGAGAGAAAAAAAAGTTGTTGAAGATTACCGGTAAAAAATTCCATGATCACGGATGTTCTTCGTTATCACAAGGAGCCATTAAAAAATGTAGTTACGATGTGTTTGAATGATCATAGGAAATGCTGACTGAACTGTAACGATGTGAATTCCATTCATGTAGAATAAGGCTTCAACTTCAACTGATGTCTACTCAGATATTGATCGGAGCTTTGATGAAGGTGATATCATAATATGATATATTTGGTGATAATATCGTTGGTCCAGAGCAAGGCATGATTAAATAAAAAAAAAAGGGTGTTTTTGAGTTGTTTGCAAGAATCATCTCCAAATTCCGCTTCATCTAAAACTAAGTGGATCGCTGCTAATATACTACTAATAAGAGTTTTGGAGTGGGGTTCGTGCAAGAGGGGGATAAGTCAGTTGATCGTGTGTCCTGAGGTGAAGTTCCGAAGGTAAGTGCAATATTGAGATAATAAGTGAAACAGCAACAAAATAACCTGTTACAGAGTGGATCGTTAGTGCAAACCTGAGCAACTATGTGATTTATCTTCGAGAAACCTGAAATATTTCCGTGCAAGAGAGGAATAATTCGCATTTTCCACGATTATTGGTTCATCGGTAAATGATCTGGCTCTATTCTGTATTTAATCATGAATTGTATCTACTTCTCATCTGTATATGTGTGTAATTTATTACTGTGGATTTTGCTTATTTTGGATTTTCTATTATTGCTGATAGCCTATCTTCTATTGTATTCTATCGTATTATGACTATTTTTCTATTGTCATTGTTTTTCGTTGTCTTTATCATGTAACTGGGATAGCTTCCCGTACTATTCAAATAAATAAATAAGGAGGGGTAACCCCCACTCATATTTGATAGGAGAGTCAAATTTTCAACCTGATTGAATTACCCGGGAGGTGAGTATCATGAAAAGAAGAAAGCAGAAACTTTAAACGGCTCTCCTGAAATTATGGATTTTTTGAGATAACTCTCTACTGCTCCAGGCCAACGATATATTATTATTAGGTGAACTAATCAAAATATAGACAGTTTGTGGTTGAACAGTTTAATTTCTACTTCACAATTTAATCATTCTTTCTTTAAATCAGCTAAAATGTTGGTAGTGAGTGGTACGAAATATTCGAAAATTGTAGTACTTACAATTGTACCTACAACATTATGGGGCGAGAATATTCCCCTTGATAAATATTTAATTAATTTTCTACTACCTCTGTCTTTATCATTAATTTCGTGTATTTTAACTTTTTGAGTTAAGAGTTGAAAATAATGAATATCTTGAAAGATTTTTTAAAATAAAATTGTTCACGGTTGTAGGATGCATCTTTGAACTGCGAAAAATTATTATCAGCAGGCTCGGATTGACTTTAAATTTTCCAGTGATGAATTTTTCACATTAAAACAAAATAAACATAGGTACTTTTTTTCTTCTTCTGGATGAACGTGACTATTGATATCAGCTACATTGACATAAGTGTATGATTGATGTCATATAACATTGACTCGGGAAAATAATCAACAGAGTGCGCTGAACGTTGTTGGGATTTCATTTTGAACGGTTAGGTGGTAGGCGTGATACATTTCACATCCCCAGCGCTCCTGGCGGTCAGGGGGTTGTCATGCGTGTTCGAGTGACCAATGGTCAGCCCTCACCCCACCGGTCACTTCGCCCTCCCACGAGTCCACCCCCTACGAGCCTTTACCACAAAATGGAGGTCTGTATACTTGACTCCGTCGAAAGGTAGAAAACAGGTCTCTGATACATCAAATTCACCAAAATAATCATCATTTTAGTGATTTTTGTAACACTCTCGTTACTGGTTAATTTGTTCATGTTCTGCAGCAGCAATGAATACATAATTAACGGTTTCTGCAGCATAATCTACTTCCAGTCCTAAATTGCAGCTTCAACAAAACAATTGGCCTCATGGAATCCAAGTGTCAGTAGTCACCAATCAGAGATGAAGATTTAACCTTGTTATGAAGCGATAGTGGTTCTGTATAGCAAATTATCATCAACGTGACCCCTTCAATTGATTTTTGAAGCCAAAAAAGGTACTGCAATATTCTGGAAACAGGCACCAATTCGCTTTTGATTTTTCTACTACATTCCAGAAGCCATCATTGAGTTGTTTTCACCGCTGTTTTTAGTTTGGTCAAGAATCGCACTTTTGAAGATAGAATTGACACACCTCCATGAAATTTTCTAGGAAGAGACACGATTTCACCTCTTATGAAGATGGTTTTTTACAGCGATAAAATGTTGCGAATATTCAACGTTATGGATGATTTAGGAAGCTGTACGTATCACCTATTCTTTGAATGGTGGTCAAGAAGCCTTTTCGGAGTGTAAGATTGACATCCCCAAGTAAGAACAAATGTCAACAGAGATCTCTTTGAGTAGATTTCACTTCCATGTGACGCATGCAGATGTGAAACGAAAAAGGGTAAAAATGCCCATTCACCCACATATGCGATCCGAGAGGCGATTTCCAACTTCAGGCCTCAGATAGAGGAGTATAAATATACCGTTTCACACGTTATGACGGGCCGGTGCGGCATCGGATCGTAAAGTCCGCGTTCCTCTTAGCGAGGGGGTTCTAATGGGTGAAAAAAAAGGCGCGGCGCGGGAGCTCTCAAGCCCGCGTATAGTCCGAGCTGGGCGAGGAATTCTTATCGGGTCCCGACTGTTGACCCAGGTGGCCTTCCAGATAACAAAAGGGGTGTAACCGATTTCTGCCCCAGAAAAGTATCGGAGGCGAGCGGTGATTGATGGGACGCAGACAGACATGCGGGGGAAGATGGTGGGGAGAGGTCAGAAGGCCGATAATCGACGGATCGAAGATGAAGACAGTTGATATTAATTCCTGGGAAGTGAAACTTATTTCTGGTTTACGCATGACGCTGCTGGTTTGGCACTTCAAATATGATTGACAGGAAATTCAACCGCACCATATATTAGAGAAGCAAAAAAACATGAGAGTTGGACCAGTTTGATTAGAAATTGGGAGACGCAACGATAGCTTCTACTCTAAACAGAAATGTGTGACACGATTTCAGAACTACCAAGAGATGTGAAGAATATGATCAGGCAGCAGGCAGAAAACATCAATCAGGCTGTTGGGAGAATACTGCAAAACACATATCTTGAGAAAAATGTCAATTATTAGGACCTTTTGGGAAGGTATTCAACGGTAATCAGCCGCCTTATTTAGCCTGATAGAAGTAGGTAATAATTAGGGTCAAGTACCATCTTCATATTCTTATATTGGACCCTCATCATCTTCACGACCCTCATCATCATGTCTTTAAAAGTTATTGTTATTTATTGTTGTTGATTGCTTATGTTCCATGGTCTTTATTTTATGTTTATCTCCATACTAGGTGTAATTTTATTCGTTACCTTTGTACAAATCGCGCCAGAAATACCATACGTGGCAGCACAAGATATTTTGTAAGAAAATATACATTTTCTTCCACACGGCATGTGAAACAACGTTTTACATCCCAACTTCTAGGAAGAGACGTTTTACATTATATTAACCTTAAATATTAGACGGGTATCTAATTCTTTCAGGCTGAAGAAGTCGGCTGAGTACCGTTGAAACTTGTACCATAAAGTAGCTACTCAGAAGACGCCAACAATTAATTTCTTGAAAGGAAAATAGTTCCAGCACAACAACCACATAAAAAGAACATTGTGTTTAACGACTGAATTGAAGTAACATAGTGGAATAAAGCTGCCAAAAAATCTTTGAATAAAATCCAAAAATTGAGAGAATTGGTCGTCTTGAGATATTTATAGTTGAAAGCGGACTTCCCACCAATGGAAAAATAGTACAAAAGATGAACAAAACTGCAACTTAGAGCAATGCGGTTTTGATGGATGTTTGGATAATGATTTTAGTAAGTTTTATTTAAGGAAGTGTAGAGACTGAATCAAAACTTTCTAAATGTACCTACTCCAGATGCGTAGGCACATCGAAGAATCCCAAGGAGGTTCTAACGGGAAAAGCTCGCCAATCAGCGATAGGATGACCAAGCGTAAATGGGCGAACGTTTACTGCGAGCCAATATGAAAGACTTCCTTGTTGGAACGAATTGTAAAAAAACTCTTGGGCCTTACAGTTTAGCGCGTCCGGCACCAACAACACAGCGTGCAACTAATAAGATGGCAGAGGGTCGTAAAATGCTGGATACGGCAGACGATACCTCAGGTCAACTAGGCACCTTTCATAGGTGACCATAAAAATGTGAATAGGAATAATCCGAATTAACTAGTTAAAGGGAGGTTGAAGTAATTTGTGAATGGTGGAATGTTGGATGTCTGATTCATCATTATCATTGGAGGCTATAGATGTGCAATGATATTATGTTCATGGGCTCCGTTATGCTATTTGCCGATAATGAGTGCTATAACCAGGTTGGCTTGCCGAGAACTGCTGCTAAGCTGAGGATCGCCAGTAAGGATGATTTTTCCTGGCATTGAAATATTAAGGTCTATCTTATATTAGCCAGATGTGTCTTTTATACCCAGACAATGGTTGTATGCAACGAATCAAAAAAAGATTACGAACTGAGGAGTAACCACGTCACCGTATGACTGAAACACAGGAAATACTACGACGAAAATGAGGGTCAAACCCCCAATGCGTCCAAACGGGGTTTATGTGCCATGTGGTAATCCCACCCCTTGTCTACTTTTTAACAAAAGGGGAAACCATCAACCCATCTCGCTCTCTTTGTCTCACATGGCCGAGGAATCAATAACTGAAGTAGCATAGAGTAGAGATCCAGAGTGGGGGCCGAGGGAGTGTTTGCCGATTATGCACACCCTGACACCGACTACTGTTACCGCCGCTGGTCAAACAGGGGGAGTGGAAACTGTCCTTTTTTCTCCCACACCCATGACTCAACCGCAAATAATAATCTCCTCTTTCAAAATGGGGGACCCACTTTCTATTGTCTAAGTGATGAAAACGCCGTGGCAACGCTGTAGCAAGACTGCGAAGATGTACATTGATCTTGAGTTCACTACTGCAGATAAATGGAAATCCTGACATATGAAACACGAAGGTGAGGTATAAGAGTAAACAACAGTAAAGGACATATGTCATGAATAAGCAGAAAACTTTGCTCAATCTGACTATTCGTAATGTTGTAGTGCTCCCCCGCATCTTAGCAAGGACCCAAATTAAACGATTCGTAATGAAGATGGAATGAGGGAGTAGGTCAACCCATTCGCAGTACTCCAAAGGATGCAATAGTTACCCAACAGTTTGACGGACAATTTGTGTTTCGTTTATATTGAAGCGTTTCGCTAATGAGGGCTGGAAAAAGGAGATGCGGAGCTGCGGACGTCAGCTGCGTTCACCGGGGGCCCTTAACAAGCAAAGGGTTTGAAGGGCCAGACACAAAAGTGACTGAAGGAGATCCGTGAAAAAGAAGGGAGACGGACAAGAAAAAAACACTCCTTCAAACACCCATCCCCGTAACTGCAGGAGAAGGACAATGGGCAGTAGGGGAGCAATTAATCCAGAAGTGGAATCATTAGTTACCTCTGGGGGCTCGAGTTTCCATAGTAATTATTCATCTTCATTATAAAGGCATGTCAAAACAACGAACGCCTTTGAGTAATGGGCAAGTCAATCGTGGACAAGTAGAAGCCGAGGAATCCAGGTTCTTAACGGCTTGTCAAACAGAAAGAGTTTGAAAACAACATTTTCAAAAAACATGGTTGAAGCATCTAAAAATCTCTGATGCTAAATTATTTTAGACTAAATACGATAGAGCCTTTTCACTCTAAACAAGCTAGCTGTAGGGCAAATTTATATTCCCATCACGATAATGACAATTCCTCGTCGATGAAGGTTGGCAGGGAATGTGAATTGTCAAAGGAGCAAATCCACTCCGTGCAGTCGATGCCTCAGCCGGTCATATTAGTAGTTTCGAGAAAGTTGAACTGAGGGTCATCACTGTCACATGAAGTCCAATATTTTATCTTTCGAGAGATGTTACGTCATCTATGACGGGTGGGTTATTTGCAATAAACTACCCAAGAAATGAGTAAAACCTCAGATGAGTCGAAGTTTCGTTCTTGTGTTGCGATCAATGATTACGTGTGGTATTCCATCTACAGTCAGTATATTACCGCCATAAAATAAATTACAAATTCAGTTTCTAGATCAAAAATACCGAAGAACTTTCTTCTCGTCTTTTTTGCACCATCGTAATCCCTTTAAATCATTGTCTTCCTTTCTCTAGACTTGATTACCATTCTCCGAGCCTTGGACTGGCCAGTTGCCACCAACGGTCTATACCAGTGGTTTATTTATTTCTTTCTTCTTTCTCCATAGTCTATATCCGTTTTCCCTCAACAGAAGAGAGGCGATAAAGTCTCCCGGGGAAAAGAAGTTTTCAGTCATCCTCATCCCTCCGGATATTTCAGGAGCAACTTCCTTTTGGCTGGTCCTGGTGGAACTTTTTCTGAAAAAAAAGAGCTATGGACGGAACCATCCTAATATCTCGGAGTTCCTGTCCGCGGGGCGTCCCAAACCCCTTCACAATGCCGTCGGCCTTTTCCCCCATCTCCACTTCATTATTCACAGGGTCTGCTAGGTCCCTCTTTCTGTATAAAATATCGGACATCACTCCCCCACTCTACGCAGACCCTGGCGAGGACACGGTTTTTCGACGCATTTGTCAATTTTATCCTCCCTAACGCCCCTTTTCCTGAATCGTTCTCACCCATTTCATTCCGGATCCCTGCGTCCATGAAACATTAACAACTCGAAGGTTCGACATCTGTTTCCATCGATAATCATTTTTCGGTCTACTTTGGAATTTTTCAACCAAGTCCTGGATATTTTGCATCTGTCGCTTTTGACATTTGCTTCGAGTATTTTGGTCAATATTGGCACCAGAAATGAACCAATACTGTGACAGCTGGCGGTTGTATCATGATAGCTTGAAGCCAGCGAAATTGTAATGAATGTGTGTGTTTTAAAATTTGTAGATTGGAGAAAATTGATCACACCACTCAGAAAGACGCGGTAGGAGTAACTTACATCTACCTGGAACATGGAAAGTGTATTTTTATACCTATCTAGGCCCATGGAAAGAGAAAATGAGAAGGGATTGTGCCATTCCATAGTTGACCTATGGAGACGGACCCCTAGCAATCTACATAGCCACTCTAATGACTGAGGGGATCCAAATACCACGCCGTCGGAATTTTTTACACTTACTTCAAAAAGGCGGGCGATCCCTTGGGAGAGCTATGAATTAAAGTTTCCCGTGATTTGGGAGAACGAAGGCTATAAAGGAAGGCGGGAGGTTGTAAGGAGAGCAGAGTTAACTCCTCCTCCGCAATGTGATTGCTGGGATCATTAGGGTGGCTTCTCGAAGAGGTTTCGAGATACTGAGACTCAGATTCCGGTAGAGCAGCTGGAGAAAAGAGACCAGATTGCCAACGAAGTTCAATCAGAACCAGATAATGTACGAATCATGATCGCCACTAATGGATGATTTTTTAAATTGCATCATGATTAAGTACGAGTATGTCTACATCACAATATTTTGGAAGTGGCAAAGCAAAAACAGCAGAAATTCGCTCAAGGATTCTTCAAGAGTTTTGTGGAAGAACCTTTCATGAAAGAATATTCATGTACAAAAAATTTAATGTTCTCGTGGTACAGGTTTGCTGATCAGGTTGGGATCAAAGATTGTCTTTGAGAAGTTTATAAATGGTCATGTCCACAACACATGTAAGTTTGTCGAGAAATTGCTGAAAGGTAAAAATTGAGGTGTGGCGAAAGAGCCGCATCACGCCGCTGGCCCGGGGGGTCCCGGATTCCGTTGTTATCCTCGAAGCGTCGCCTGAAACGTGACGTCATAGATGTAGGTTTAATGAAATGATTGACCAGAAGACCTCTCCCGTCGAAGGCTTCTTTCCCACGGGAGACGGAGGATGGTCACCGAAGACCTTCGCAGGTTTAGAAAAGAAGGTCCGACAATATTTCCACTTCCAATTAGAACATACTGGACATTCTCGGGTTCTCTCGGAGCGGTCCTGGCAAGGGATCGCCCTTTTCCCCTCTTTCGCGCCGCTTCTTCCTGGCCAGCATCTTATCTTATCTTTGGGCTGTGCCAACAGTCGGCCGACCTGCCTTGGATATTGCAATGAGCTTCCCATCCACGATTTTTTCCTCCCTAACTCGAATTCCTTATTACCCGACCTTTTCCAATATTCAGTTCTCCACATCTTGCTAAGAAGGTGAAGAAAGTCGTGATGGAAAATTGGGAATATGCCAGTTAGCCAGTCTTGAAGTTTGAGTATTCTACAGGTTCTAGATTGTAGACATGAGCCTGTGAGTTTCATATATCGGAACAAGTCACACAAGGGAGCCACATCCATCCTGGAATCCACTTGAAATCTCATTGCGCTTGTTCCAGAGATGATAAAAAACCTTAGTTGGAGATTTTTAAAATTGCTGATTGATGACTTACCAGGACTGACACACATCTCTCAATGCGCAGCCAGTGGAGGGACGATAGGAGATATAACTACTGATGGATTCTGTTCTTCCGTTCCTCACTCGTTGTTGTCATGAATACATTAAATGCAGTATTTATTACATATTTCTGTACAATAGTTTTCAACAAATATAGAACTACTTTAGAGGACACCTGCAATATCTTCAAGCAATAATTTATATAACGTCTATAAATATTAATTTTTGTATAACCGTTTTCCCCTTATAGAAATGTATTAGACTCGACTTTTTTCAGACTAAAAAAAGCATTTTATATTTTAACTCTTTTTACATTTTTTACAATAAATTAAGGTAGTGATGGTAATTTTAGTGTCGGTCAAAAGCTGAAAATAACTTAGAAAAACAAGGAGTTTCTGACGTTTTTTTCAAAAATTATTTTGGGATACCCTTGTATACATCTATGACAACATGCCAACTTACCTCCCCCACCACCACCACCACAAAAAGGATGCAGGATAAGGGCCTGTCTCAAAACTCAACGTGACTACTACTTCCTGATATTAAATTCTCCATAGGCTGAGAAGGAGTGGACGAAAGACGAACAAAGATGAAATAATTCCATAATCGAATAGTCTGAACCAAATCCTATAATATTATATTTAGACCAGGAATCTACTTGCAGTGTTCTTTAAACACAGGGTTTTATGAAAAGAAAATGAAACAGATGTGCTTCATAATATTACTGTGAAAGAGTTTGAAAGCAAATGTCGTTGGGTGCTACATTTGAACTAGGATCTTGTTGAAATGTCCTTGTACCACTGAGAAGAGCATAGCGATTGTTGTCTATATTTAGCATTATGGTGGATAGTGGCTGAGGGAGGCAGCTTTACCGTCTCTTGGGAGATTACACGTGTCTACTCCTCGTTTTGACACGTCTAATCGAGTCCGTTATGACACAGGAGCGAACCCGATAAGGAACACGGTCGTGATTCAGTCCTGGAGATATTAGACAAGGTGGACAAACCTGACACTCCATTCCTCGGCGTGGGAGTGGCTTAAATGTTGTAAGAGTCGCTCTAGGGGAGAGGCGAAGGGTTCGCGGATGAAATATGTACCTTATGGGACAGAGGTCGCACTCTAACGTGGATGCCGTGAGGTGTCGCAGTGACGCAATTAGAAGACAAGTCCCTCGGGGGATCCGAATCCTGTTAGACAATGACGAACATCGGTCCTGCCGCCCTTCGTACCTTCATCCTTCGCCATCCCTTTCCGTTTCCCTCGATTCTAACTCGATAAGGGTCCAACCCCTCAGCGGGTGCCAGACCGAAGGTTAGATTCGATTACAGGAGACAACCGCCTCAGGACGTTTTCTGGGTATGTTTGTTACTCCGGTCCTCCTAATATGATTCTTGTTCTCTGCAGAGAGAGAAAAAAAAAAAACCACAGTTGCGTCAATTAGTGACATCTTCTATCAAATTAGGGTTGATTGACAGAGCCAAACCTCAAACAAGAGACACAAAAAAGGCTCATTTCTATTAACTGCCACAATACGTCACATTGTTTCCATGATGTTATTTATGTGACACATGACATTTCAGTAATGCTCCTGGAGAAGACATCGCATAATCACATTATATAGTTTTGAAGGTACTGGGGCCGAAGTGCATTACGCAGTAACTCATGTCAAGTTCCAAGTACCTAATTGGACAGAATGATTCGAGTAAAAAACTAGTTGGGAAGTCTCGGAAAGGCCGTTTGCGCAATTCGTCTGTCCGAACGGGTCAAGGTGCGCAACTTGTCTTTGTGGTGACGAACTGAAATTCTTCACTCCACATCGAGACAGGTCATAACTTTCTTATTCAGTCGAACCGTGGAGTTTGAGGTATGGAGGAGGAAATAAAGGATTTTCCTCTTCGAAGAGATCGACTGCGCCAATGTGGTGGGCGAAGTAGTGGAGGGGAAGGATCAATAGAAGGCAATATGTATTTGTCCTGGGAAAGGGTGGGTTTCGGTGGTTCCCTCCGAAGTTATCGCTACTGGCTATCTTCAGTGAAGAGTAACATACGATTCGTTTTATTGTCTGCCGATTGCCTTATTTTGGCAAGTGTTTCTGGGTTTGCCCTACCCCATCTCAAGCGGAGACTTCGGTAATAGATTGTAGCCTGCCACTCTACTACCCCCGAGATTGCTCGATTTTTCCTCCTCTTTCGGAGTAATATACTGCTGAGAGAAATTAGCTCCCTGAGTCCAGAAGTACGTCCCCTCCAATTAACCGCAGTTCGAAGCTTCACCCTCAGAACAAGTTCCACCCTCTTCCAACAGCAATGACTTTTCTGGTCCCATCGCGATATAAACTTTCACCGAGAAAAAACATCGAACAATGGGTCGATGGGTTTTTCACTTTCCGATAGGGTTTTTGACAAAGGGGTGGTAAACCGAGAAGTCTGATTGGCCCCGTAAAAGGGTTGTTTACCCTGAAATGTAGCTTCCCCATGCAGCCCACTCTGTTTACTCATACACCCCCTTCAGTCCTCGAACCAGTATTATACTTCGAATCCCCTTCCACCCTCAGTAAAGTAGCATTTTAGCTCTCCTCACTGTCAAGGTCTATAATTTCAGTAAATCTGTAGGCCGATATTCCAGTATTATACTGCTTCCTTCATCCAAGATCGGATAATATCAACACTCATATTGACTAGATGTTTCTGCGTCAGCAGCTGAAAAATTGGCTCATTATATTTGTCCTCGTAACAGCATTGTTTCCTCCAAAGTGGGTACCACCATCAACAACACAGTTCTTATGTAACAATGGGAATTATCATCTACTATTATCAGGGGACTATGATTTAGGGAATGGTTTGCCATTAAATTATTCACCGATCGGCAATCAGACATCGAACTGCGGACTATAATGTATTCCACCCCTAGGTAGCTCGGCCACACGTTGACACCTTGTCAGACACCAGCTGGCCACCCTTGGGGTCGGTTTTGATTTGACCGGTCAATTTACAGTAGCGAGCTGGATCCCCCAGAGGCCAGGAACGAACCGCATAGATTATAAGCCGTCGCTGACGCAATCTGTCATGAAATATGTGGGCGCTCTGGACATCGGCCGACACTGACGACAACTGAGGTCTCTAGGGTCAGCAATCTGACAGCCCTCAACACATACGCTATCATCTTTAATTCCTTGATAATATTATAATGTTTATTTTATCATACGGCTTACTGTATTACACGTGTGTACAACTGTACAAGGCTTCACACTGTGAGCAGACTTTCAATTAGTACATTTCACTGTTCAAATCATAAATATATACGTAGTAGAGTCTTTCAATCAACTTTACAATACCGGAAAAGAATCGTTAAAAACATTTTTTCTGATGATATAACGTGATGAACCATTCAGTAATAAACTAATCCACAGCTCTCAGTCTATCAAAATAACCAATTAACCCAAGGTAGAATGAATACTTATAATTGGATCGAACTTTTTTCAACTCTTTTAAGTCTTCTTGTTGCGTGGAAAGCTATATTAATAATAATCATTAAGCGAGTGTAGAATATCATCGATCGACACCATAAAACGGAATATAACAACTCCAGAACGCGTCCGCGGAGGTCATAAACGATTCATATAAAATAAACGCAGGGAAATAAAAATCAACGACAAAAGTTGGCTGAGGAATTAATTGGGGGGGAAAGTAAGGATTGGAGTCGAAGGTAATATAATTGCTCGGATGCTACCAGCAAAACTCATAACCATCATCTGCCGCGTGGGAAGCTTTATACAATTCCCCAGGTCGCATCTCATCAAAGCGAGAGATTGTCACTGTGTTCCTTTCCTTGACTTTTATTTCTCATTAGTTTCCAACTAGGGTACACTTGTATCGCAATTTTAATAAAAATATGGCGCCTGCGGAGATAAAAATGTGGAATATGGGAGTTTGTAAACGGTTGCAAGTCGTTTGAAAGAGAGCAGTCGCTCACATAGCAATGTCCAACAAAATTTCAACATACAACGTTCAACATACACACTTCAACGTGGTTGTCTTTGATGTTGATTTTTTGGAGCGAAATCGTGCTACCAATCAAGATATTGACGAGAAATACAAAACTTTGTAAACTTGTATGACTATTCCCAATTACTTCGACTATACAGAGATCGTCTCTCAATTTGGACTCCATATTCGGACAGGTACTGCAAACTCAAACTCTTTTTGAAGACATTCGTATTAAACAATGTATAAAACAACAACATTGTTTAGGAAACAATCAAACCAAAAGGTAACAATTTTGAGAACTACAAAAAGGTAAGGATTCGCAAAGGATGTGTATTTTTCGAGATTAAGACTTGAAGTTGAAGTCTCAGTCCGGAGATAAGGTTTAATTGAATCAAATGGTCGCCGTTGGGGCCAGAAAAGGTCTCCAAGTGCTCTCGAAAAAGGAACAATTAGATGGAAGTAGGAAGAGACACGGGGTCTTACTGGCGTGATAAATCGACGGCTAAGATGGGAAGAAGGGAGGCTGGGAGCTCAAAACGTCAGGACCAACCTTGAAGTGGCCTAAGGACCCATAGCGTGCCCGGCAGGGTTCAACTTGAAGGTGTTTCATCCTCCAGGAACCCAAAGGAGGGTTATTCCGGAAATTAGGAAACCCGTTGTCTCCAGGAGCCTCCAAGTTCTGGCCCCCTTTAAATTGCCTTTGGTCGAGTGGAAACGGTCCAGAACAGACGGTTTTCAAAAACAGTTTTCCCTTCGGACGGAGAGGGAGAAGAGGCACTTGAGGGAAAATTACTGGTCCACGAACGTTCAAGGAGAGGTCGTGCCTTTTAGGACCTCCTATGCGGGTAAGTTGACCTGGGGACAATTACTAATGGCTCATGAAAAATGAAGAAGGGAACCGAACGGGAAACTGAACCTAAACGAGCCAGTTACACAATAAATCAAACATAAAAGTGTTCTAGGTCAGGTTTGAATGACATAAGTAATAATAATGACAAAAAAGAAAAATTCATTTTTATAGAAGAAAGTACCTTACATTGAACTTTACCTCAACCAACAACTTTTTTTTATATGAGAAATTGCCTAATATTTATTGGATAAGGTCAACACTATGTTTATACATTCAAAAACTGTTATTAACCTACGAATCACGATCGTGAGTGTTTTGAACTTTTCCGTACCTCATTCATGAGAGAATATATCTACTAAAATTTGGTTTTTGTCAAAAAGAAGTTTCTGTCAGAAATATTGCTTATCTATTGAATTTAAATCCAACAAGATATTACAATAATATTTTATGCGAAACTACTAATAGGCGGAATACTTGCTCTATCAGCTATTACAAGATCGTGGGTGGTGGAACAACATTTTTCAAAGTGTCTACTATAACGACCATAATTAAATTATTTCGTTTTTCCCACCAGTCAGACACCAAACAAAACGCTGAAAATTATTACACAAACGTTCAGTATTTTTCTAAATAGATCACTCGTCTGCAAAGAACACGGCTTTGCCACTTTTACCACCAACCAACTTGAAGAAAAACATCGATCGCATTTCGGTCAGCTAACATTTGAACGGAGATTCGGCCTCTTTTGCGATTCACACTCGTGTTTCTGATTTATCGTAAGTCCAACACTTGAGTTCTTGTAGGGAGCGAACGATTTGTCCTGCAGGGCTCCGCCTGGTCTCAAAAAATTCTAAAAATTCTATACTATCCTGAATCTCAAATTATAAAATAAAAAATTCAATGAAATCTTATTTTAAAAGTCAATACAAACCCCTGAGTTTAGTATTCAGACATAAATCTGAATAATTATTGTGACATCCACTAAATTTCATCTCAACCTACAATTTTAATTTGACTGTTTGAGAAATCTGAATTTTTCATAAGAACATATTAAATATGGAAGACTCATCATAGAGTGAGTTTCAAAAAATTGTGTTCAAAAATTCAATACAACTAAATTTAACGAGATGTTGTGAATTATGAGTTTTTTGAAAGGTACATCAGCACATCCTCTCTAGTACACAAAACTTCCTTTAAATAAAGTTTCAATTTGAAATTACTCTGATGTAATAAATTAGAATTTAACCAAATATTACAATTAGATTCCTACTACTCACAGGAGCATTACATGCTCTATATTATATATCAAGATGACATTTTTCATCATTTTCACTCGAAAGACCAAAATGAAATACTCCGTTTTTCCGATCAGTGAGACAGCAAACAAAATGGACGTCACAATTTAAAATTCTCTATTTCTCATCAATCAGAAATTTCGAAAAAATACGATTGATTGAAATTTAGTTCTAAAAAGCAGAATTACTTGAGTGTTTAGTAAACGGACCCAGTATATTTCCGTAAAATGATTATTTTTGTGGTAAGAATCATGTTTCGACCGATAAAGTTTCAATTTGAATTTTGTTTATTTATTGAATTTGATTTAACGAACTACTACGATCTTCTATGAAACGACTAGTAGTCACATTTCTTGCTCTCTATGATATTATCATAGAGTATGGCTGAAACAAGTGTAACATTTTTACTCAAAAGACCAAAAAGAAATATTTCGTTTTTCCAACCAGGAACCAAACAAAACCGACGGCAAAAATATGGATTGAAAAAGGTTGAAATTCTATGTATCTAACATCTCTTCAAACCACCCTTCATAGACTACCTAGCATTGCTAACTTTCTTTTGACTTGACATGCTGAATTCGATTTCTTCCGATTGAAAACCTTTTATATCACATTTGTATCAGTTGTATCGCCTTCTTACGGACCCAAATGTGGACCTGTTCAATTTTTTTTTTAAATTTAGACGACTATTATTGAGCTCGCGCGTGAAAGAAATAAACCTCTAAAATTTAAAAAAATAACGACTGATTAAAATTGTATTCCAAAAATCAAGATAATCCCAGAAATGATAGAAAATGTGAAAATTTTACATCCCAAAAGCTGATTTTTTCTACTAAGACTTCTTGAGACTTTTGGTACTCACGACGAAGTTTTAGACGGATTGAAATAATTTTGTACTGGAGTTCTACAGGGGAGATTGAGTTTGGTTATTTACCTGTTTATCTTGCCGAGTGGAGATCAGTAGAAGTCACATAAAAATCATCCACACACAGTCATGTTTCACGCACAGTTCACGGGAATTATTACGACGATTGCGTCCAGAAATTTTTATTTTTCACAAGCTAAGAAGGTGAGGAGGGTTAGACACGCACTCTGAGAAGTTCATAGGACTAATGACACGGGGTAAGGGATGCTGGGATCATCGGAGTGGGGAGAAGAAGTGGGGGGAATGAAAAACTGAATATCCCGAGATATACCTGGGCCCTTTTGTAAAGCGACCACAGGCCCACCCCTCGATCTCCGCCGTTTGGGCTCTCAAGGGGGCCCTTCAATGGGGAAGACACCCTAATTCCGGTAAATACTGTTATTTATGCTTGTGTAAGTCCGTTTTGAGTGTCGACGCTCGATTGCGCACGGGGATAGGCATGACACGGCGAAATCATTGAAGGTGCGACATACTTGACCGGGGTGTCGTTTGTGCGAGGATCTTTTGTGGCATTTGTGGAAAGGATGACATCAATAACGGATGAGGTGACCAAGGTCAGAACCGATACAGAGAGTTGCGATCTTCATGAATAGACGATTGAATTTTCACATCTCAACCTTGAAATGTCAACAAAAAAAAACCGGTAGGTATACCTGGAAATTGAATAATTCTTTAGAGATTAAACGTTTGAAAGGACGAAAATTTAGAACCAGATTTGGCTTCTACTTTGTTTTAAAAATCATTTGTCTTTGGTTCACCCCTCATATTGCTAACTATTTGGAATTTTTTTGGAGCGTAGATGGCAGATATTATTGCTATTTTATCATGAAAAGCAAGGGCGCCAGTAGAAAGAAAAAATGTAGTTAATTTCAAACATCAATTTTAAGTGCCTTGAACATCCTAGTGAGGGATCATTGACAAGCCAATCCGCACAATCCCTGAATATTTCATCGAATTTGGGAGTAAAATCTAGAATTTATGGCTGTTACAAGATTTAACAGCCACAAAACATAACAAAAAAAAAAAAAACATTAAAAAAAAACATTTTTTTTTTGTTTTTGTTTACTCATGCGCAGAGGCGGCTACCGATCCGGGGATCATGTACATGCCAACCCGCTCAACCACTGAAAATGTAAGCAAAATCAGGTGGAGAATGTAGAAGTGATGGATGTTACAGCGTTTTCATGAGAGACACACAAAACCAAATTGTTCAGGAAGCTCTAAAACATGAACCGCTAGTAGAAATTTTGTTCTCTTGTTCGTTTCTTGTTTCTTAGGAGCAAAATTTCCAACAATTCTCGTTCTTATTAAAGTTTTTCAGAAAGGGAACCTAACAATCATCATCAATCACATCATCGATGTAATTGATCATTATTCTCATATTTTGGTCAAATACTCCCCATCAATGTGATCATGTCAGACGATACTTCATTCCAACTAGATTCAAGTGAGAGAGCTACACTGTCCAGAACACTTGGCTTACGATCTCTCGGACCCAAAATGTCTGCTGGAAATGCTCATTTCCTAGTGGGTACGAGTATACAAGTGATTGTCTTCCTCACTGCTCAAACTGTTCATTGACTGATTGGTACTATCAGCTATCAGGCATCTTAGAATTTAACAAAGACGACGTTTCCGGATTTCTTCTTGCAGACAGTGTGAAGTTGGGTGTTGCTAAACCAAGCAGCCTTGGAACATGAAGAGAAAGAAGTTTGACAGTGATGGAGCACATTTTGTTTACGCTTTTGTGACAATTTGCCGCTCTGATGTCCGCTCACAGGCTTCTTGGACAAAACAGGACTCTGCCAAATAATCGCACCGGACCACTGTAAAAGAAGCGAATGTTTTCCTTTCGAGAGGTTGAGTTTATCCAGGTTTCAAAGGGCTGGACCTCCAGGAGGCGTCCATTCAAGATCTTCAGGGCTCCGATCCGTGGCTAACTCATCACCATCAATCAGTCCTTGTTTCACACCCTTGCACCCACTCCTCCCTCAGTCCCACTTTGATCTTCCTTCCCGAGTACCGACTCCCTACAAACACCTTTAAACACGGGCGCTTTCTCCCGGCAACCGATGATATATGGACTCCGCACTTCCATTTTGTGCTCTCGCTTTCCTCACGCCTAGTCCACCTTCAGCAATAAACAGTCCGAGTTTTGCCTCAAGACTGTAAACAACTGACGTTCAACGATAATTTCTGGCACTCAACCGTTTACGATCGTCCCATTAACGCGATCAGAGCGGATTTCACATGTCATTCACTGTCTTCGCCCCTTGACCTCCCTCATATCACACCCAGACAGCCTACTTCGCGACCTCTCTGAAGATTTGTACTCTTATATATTTAGGTTAATAGTAAAGTTGACCTCGGACTTCGGATAGGCTTCTAACCGAAGTAACAAGTTACCCAAAACCCCTGCTGCAACCCATTCCCTAAATCACCTTGACTTGAGTTAGTATCGGGTAAATCTTGTTGACAACCAAAATGAAGTTGTTGTTTGACGCGGGTCAAAATTACGATCACGATGATTTTTGAGTTTGAGCAAGTGAATCACGTAACCGCTAGGCTTGATGATCCTTTCGAAAACGACTCGAAGATTTTAATCCAGAAATTTGTTCGAGTGGGTAAGACTAGTACCAAAATTTAACGGCAGAAATCGCGGTAATGTATATTTATATGTCTTAGGTACTTTTTCGGACACACCTTCATAAATAAATTGAGATTAAATAATTAAAATTAATATTTATTTATTATTTTAAATTGATTAATTAATCATTATTCATAATTTACTTTTCAATAATATTCATGAAATAATATTTATAATTTGTATTTTAATTATAAATAAAATTAATAAAATTGTTTTAAAAAATTTAATAATTTAATAAGTGGAATTATTTGCCATTTTGAAGTTATAGGTAAAGACATCGGAGTGATAGACAAATTTACATGGAGGCTCTTATATAATATTACACCACGATACAAGAAATTTCCTCTTAGATATCATTGTTTGTACTATAAATTTTAATATAATACTGGTCATAGGAACACACACGTTTCTGGAGCGATTAGCTTATCATTTGTCCGTTTGAGGTCATTTGAAACTATCCCATTCTCAAAGACTGAATATCTCGGATTTCCTCAACCAGGATCGTTTAAGAAAAGCTCTCTGTTCAAAAGCCGTCTCATTCATCTCGAATTTTTACAAACAAGAGATAGGCCATCTAATCTGAGAGGTCGCATTGGAACGATCTCGACAAGACAGGGTCTCAATGCGGGGGACGCCCGATGGCTATCAGGTGGATGGGTCATTCTTTCGGACAGTGAAAAGGGCACTTCTTAACAGTAGGGCCTCCTCAGGCTCTAGTTCTCACGCCGTTTGACAATCACAAACATCACAAACCCTTTTGCTACCGTTTGACGGAACTCGAGTTTTTCGTTCTATTTCCACCATCCCAGCGTCTCATCTCTTTTCGTCTTTTCCATTCAAAGTCGGACACTTCTCACGGTCACAGTCCATCTGCCATCGACCTTTCCGGTCCCAGACGCCCTCTCCAGATGGACCGATCTGTCATAATATGAATAATTACTTCTGGTCAATCGAGTGAGTCGATAATTCTTCTTGTCCCACAAGACAGATCAGCGTGGGGTATTCCAGTTTTTGGCTAGTGCAGTTATATGAAGTCCACATCAGAATCTAAACATAACCAATTATTCACAAAAACCAAGCCCATCACAACCTTGTTTTTTACAACTAGGTCAATCCAATGTCCTCTTTACCTCATAATTCGCTTCCATTCGAATGTCACTACAGACAGAAAATATCGTAACGTCCTCGAACCAAAGCAAACAATCAATCTTCAGAATTGGACGATTTCGTAATCAACCAATTCCTGGGAGGGTTGCTCAAGGTGTGTTGTCCAGCCTTTCATTTTCGGAGACCGAATGTTTCATCTAATACGATTCATCGAGTTGAGACCACCTATGGTCCGAGTCGACGAATCTGGGCAAATGTCACGTCATCCATTCTGGATGCTCCAGCGGCCCTGAATCGTTGAGTAATATTTTGTTGTTTCAAGTGATGATTTGTGGTAACAAGATTGTGGAGTTTGTGTTCTCTTAGTAGGTTTTTGATGGTAATTTATACGAGTCTTTCTTAAAAACATCTTTTTTGATGGTTTTGTAAGATAAGAAGATACAATTTTCAGTGTAGGACTATAGTAAAGAACTGTTTGGCATGACCGCTCAGTGTATAGTATTTATGGAGTTTTGGAGTGATTGTAGTTGGGAACACATGATGCAGCTCTCAGTCATATGTGTAGATTCAAGTTTTCTTGCCTAGTAATGCAAGGAATAGCCTAATTCACGACGAAAATGGGTAAAGTAGTTCAGGGGAACTCGTCCGAAAATGGTGACAGTACATTTTCTCAACAGTGCCAAAGTCTAGATTCTCCACTGGTCATGCCCGGGTGTGGAGGAAGCAGGTACAAGATGAGTCCAAAATGGTGGTTATTTCAATCAAGGGGGGTTATACCCCTGAATAGGACTTCCTACCTTTCACTCAACAGTGCTGAATATCAGATTCTCCACTGGTCATGCCCGGTGGTGAGGAGAAGCAGGTACAAGATGAGTCCAAAAATGGTGGTTATTTCAACTAAGGAGGGTTATACCTCTGAATAAGGACTTCCTACCTTTCACTCAACAGTGCTGAATATCAGATTCTCCACTGGTCATGCCCGGGTGAGGAGGAAGCAGGTACAAGATGAATCCAAAAATGGTGGTTATTTCAACTAAGGGGGGTTATACCTCTGAATAAGGACTTCCTACCTTCCACTCAACAGTGCTGAAGATCAGATTCCCCCTTCGTCATTCCAGGGTGAGGAGGAAGCAGGTACAAGATGTGTCCAAAATGATGGTTATTTCAATTAGACCAGTACCAATACCACTGAATAAGAACTTCGTACCTTTATCTCAACAGTGCTAAATACCAGATTCTCCACTGTTCATGACAGGGTGATGAGGAAATAGGTCCAATATAAGTGACAGCCATATTTGGATCATGAGTCTCCACAATTTCGAGGGACATTATTCCTCCATAATACCTTTTCGTGCACATGAACTGTACATTATGTAGGCACCACAATACCGGTTTTCTGGTACACAATCAATAAGTGTTCATTGTTGTACAGATTGAAGGTGACGTTTCTCTCACGTTGCGTGTACTCGTAAGTAAAAGTGTTCTAACGAAAATTCGTGCCCTGAACCCAGTGGGTCAAGCCATCGCGGGAACCGCATACACCCTACGGTACTCGGTCCTACGGAAATAATCACGCAATATTATTATAAAATGAAGGTTTTTTTTCAATAAAGACGTGCCCGAAAATCCACGTCGTGCCCTCCGAGTACAGGAGGTCGCTGAGCGGTCACGAAAATTCGGCTGTCGCGCACTCCTGGCCTCATGACTCGCGGGGCCGTTATGTGCCCATAAAAGGGGTTTTCGGCGATCCCATAGATTCTCATGCATTGTTTGAAGGGATACTTTTTGTTCAACCTGGCATTTGTTAAAATGTGCATAATTTACCGATAAGTTATGCCGGTGGGTACCCCTATTGTAAATAGCGTGGGACGGTGACGAGTTTTTTCGAGATTGGAGGTTGATACATTAGGCAACGGCGCTTGGTTTCTGAGCCATGAACCCTGACCGGTTGATATAATGTGGCGAATTGTTCCTTCACGGCGGATCAGGTTCGATCCCATCAATCCTCATTTACATCACGTCGTTGATATTGAGGAGGTTACTTTGGATGTAGGGAGAGTAGCTCACTAAACGATGCGGTCGATTTGTGTTTTCAAATTCATGTAAGCATTGTAGAAACTCTAAATAACGTAAAATATGAGATTTGATCTGCTCCGAATCAAAAATCAGGTCAAGATCCCACCAGTGTAGGAAGAACGAACCACGTCCAGGTCCAATTTCAACAATTCTCAACTTCATCACTCGATTTGATAATTAGGAAGTTACTTTAGATGGTAGGCAGAGTAGCTCACTGGACGATTCGGTCACTATGTGGTTCTATATCATATCTAAGTAACACATAAATCACATGAATAGACTCCCAATAACGTGAACCATAAGATTTGATATTTTTCCGAATCAAACTCATACTCAATCAAGATCATACTGGGAAACTATTGAATTCATAAACACTAGTTTCTCAATCTACAGACTTACCTAATGTAAGTTGGCCAGCCTGCCTTCGAGTTCCCCTCCTCTAGTTTCGCCCCTTCCCCCTTCCTCAGGCCCGAACGTTCCTCTGTTGTTGCTCTGTTTGCATTTAATGAATCAATTATTCACAGAAACCCAAGCAGAGAAGAACTGACTATGCCCAGGTTTAATAGCAACAAATTGTCATGTATTTCATATTATTAAGGTTTTGGTAAATGAATAGCCAATCGGCAACGACATCGGATCTGAAATCTTCACAATCCGCAATCTGTAGACTAGTGAAACTTCAAATAGGTGAGGGAGTGCGAAAGCAATGATTATCTTAAATTGATCCCGGTAGACTCAGCCTCTCAATAGAAGTTAGTGCAAGTGGTCAAATTTGAAAATCATGATAAATTTGAGACCAAAGGAGTTGAATGAAGTCCAAGTCAAGATCGAGAGAAGTTTTCAGCCGTTTCAAATTGATTCGATATGCGGTCAATGGTTGCAAATTCACAGCCGAGCGTTTAACGTACTGGACCAACAGGATGTCCACGCAAGACCATGAGGATCTGGAAAAAAGCGATGCAGAGGTGATCGGTACTCTCTGTAAACCTGGAAACCCGCATCTCTATGCAGTAACTCCAGAATAATCAGGTTTATTGATTTTTTGTGCTGATAGAAGATGAATTGAGAGCCGTTTTCAAAAAGGCCCATGATCAAAGGATTAGTGCATGAATCTCAAGTAAGTACCTTCATGCAAAAACCTGACTAACCGAGAAGGCTAAATGGTAGATACAAGATGAAATCAAACAATATTATTGTCGTTTCTAAGGACCAATTCAGTTCAAATAAAAACGACCAGTAATTCGGAATTTTAAAGACGCTATTAAATAAAGTCATTGCTCCTTGAAAAGTCGTCAGTCATCATTTTCTAGAAAAAAAAAAAACAAAAAAACTCTCTCCAATATCGTCGTAAAATTCATTATGAGATGAAGATATCTCGGCATCAACTCATTCCTGGTCATTAACCAACTACTGAAAAACGTTGTACTCATCGTCACAATTCCGAAAATTATAGGTGTTTTTTCTATTTTTTTTAAGCGTACCCATGTTTTAATGGCGCATTTTCGATGTACGTATAAGTATACTCTGTGACGATAAATATCTAGAGACAGTTTGAATGAAATGTTCGTACGTTGAATCGCTTCCTCATTGACGATAAAGACATTTATTGTTGTCATTTTACAAGCTCACGTTATATTAGTTGAAATTGTCAGCTGTATGATCTCTTTTGAGCATTTGGGGTGGATTTGTTGCCTCGATGTTTCTGGAACTGAACTGGATTAGAGCTGACGATGCTTTGGCAAAGTCGAAATACCACACCAAGAGTCATTTTAGTGTTGCAATACAAGGAAACCAGAGCTAAAGAGTTCAAATGAAGTAATAATGTAGATGGGAGGTCCAACATGAAAAATTAATTCAATTGTATTAACTTGATGATTGCCGACAATGGAATATTCGCTACTGTTAACGAGGTTATAATTATTTTCCAATCAAAATTAGAGGAGATTGAAGAAATGGCCTACTTCCCTGGTATGGCGTTTTGGTGAACATGGAATTTCTAAATCCGAAAAATATAATAAATCGAACGATCATCAGAGTCGTTCATAAATGTTTTTTCTTCTGACGTCATCTTTTTTTAATCCTCAGAAAAATAAAACATTTCAAACTCGAAATGGTCAGTTAGCGACGCCTTCGCACTTTCCATTAGACCCTCGAGAAGCGTGAGTACCTCTTAAAAACTCAATCCCCCCAATAAACTCGTTGTGCTGAAGGTCCCTGGGGCTTGTTATCTCATCTTAGTAGAGAAACGCACTCCGATGGACGAGCGAGCAACAATCTTCCTGGTCTTTCTGAGTTGTGAACTCGTCTTTGTGGTATCAGCCGGATTAGGTTGTATTTCATCGGACGTTAATCATCTTGTCCCGCATTTCCCACCACTTCATTCCGTCCCGTTAGTCATATTCTGTGTCCCCTCGGAGTTCCTTTGTCGGTCTTTTTCTATTAGCGTTGAGAGCTGACATCAAGGCTCAAGACTCGTTTCAAGGTAGACGAGACCGTGGTTTGTATATTCAAATGTATCTTTCCACAACATCGGCACTTGAACGATATCTTTGAATTCCAAGTTTAAAACAATGGGAAAATGTAAAGAAGAGCACTATAAGGAAAACCATGAAACTATTGTGGGACAACAAAATGTTTATGAAAGATCAAAATTTTGTGTCTCAAACTATTAAAACCGTCTTAACCGTGCTCACCCTGAAATACTTAGGTACAAGGCGCCTCGTGAGCGTAAACGTTTATATGAATGACTGGCAAATCACGTGAAATTTGTTTTCCTCCCCGGCCAACAAATGCAGGTACCTTGACTTCAGAAAAGGGCCTTCCGTCAGTAGCGCCTTGTTTCTTGGCAATATAATTAAATGATATTTATGATAAATTTATAAATGGTTTTATGATAAATGATATTTATGATAAATTTATCATAAAGATATTTATGATATTAAATGAATAGATAAATTATATCGGTGAGTGCTTATTTTCAGGAAATTACCTCACCTGAGATGTTCCTAGTTAGTCTGAAGAATGTATCATGGCTTAAGTGACTTAGTGACTCATTAAGTCAAATTGTATCATGACTTGAGTGACTCATTAGTAACTACGAAATTTGAACTAAGTTGAGTTTTTAATCAATCCAAAATCAATTAATGTCCTAGGTCAATATAACAGAAGGTATTGTGATTGTAAAATAAACTGACATTTTTGAGCGGCTTTTTGAAAATTGTACACCTCAGAGCTGCAATAGTGTTGGTGAAGTGGTGGTCCCATGTTTAGTATTTCGAATTTGATAAATTAAATTTCTTAAAGCACCACACATGATGAAGAATTGTCTTTCATTATATCCTATACTTTGTCCAAGTTGAATATAACTGTAGGTACTGTGATTTTGGGTTGAATTGACTTTTTGACATTTTATGTCT